>CM043702.1:37405000-38605000 GCA_023935145.1 Bretschneidera sinensis | reverse complement strand
TCATGTAATATTTATCAAATTACTTCTTTACCTTTACTTTAAGAAGACGGGTATTACAATGTCATAATCGGAAAGGGGGAGATTGTTGACCTTATATTGATTTTGATAATGACAAAACACTAATACTCTCTTGTATAGTTATTTAAAAGTAATAAGGTATATGGCTCAAGCTTGTAAAACCATTGAGCATTGAAGCTCATTCAAGATGAAGAAGAAAAAAGAAGTCTTATGAGAGGAACTGAAGATCAATCTCTTAGTTAAGTATTTTTGTATGTTCTCTCTAAGATATTGACTCTAGTGTGGATCAAAAATTGTTTTCATAAAATGATCTACTTAAAACCATTCATGAAATTTAACTTATTCAAGTAACTTAGATTCTTGCGGTCATCTTAACTAAGATGTTGCTCGACTGTTGCAGGTCAAACATCTTCTTGAGGGTTTTTCAAGCCTTGAGAAATCAAGACGTTTTCTTTCATCTTGTTGGTAGTTTCTCATGCGCAGCTTATACGTAAACTTTAGTCGTATGTGTGAAGAGGTAGTTTGACTCTCTTGACTCGAATTTTGGCCTTACCATCCAAGCCATTTTTGCCCAAATAAATACTAATGTTTTGCTTTAGCAACTCTTTTTGGAATAACAATATTAAGAGTGCGTTTGGAACAAATGAATTGCATAAATTTTGTGGAATTCATCTGTAATTCTACACTTGTTATGTTTGGACCAAAAGGAATTACAGAACTCATTTCAAAATGAATTCACTATGGAATTGAGTTAGCTTGCTGCAAATTCTATTAAAATTGATAGAATTTACAAATAAATTCCACAAAAAGAAGAGTAAAAAGTTATTTTGACCAATATACTCTCTCTTTCCCTCTCTTATTCCCTCCCTCCTACTCATCCTACCCTTTTTATCCCTCTCCCTTTTTGAATTCTTCATTTGTTCTAAACATTTTAAATATAAGAATTCAATTGAATTTTACAAATTAACAGAAGAAAATCAAACGTAAAAAATTATTTCAATTAATTTCTAAATGAATTCTATTTTTAATTCATTTGGAAATAAAGTGAATTTCGTTTTCATTTGGTTCCAAATGAAACGTAACAATAAATCATAAGTTTTCACTCAGGGGTTGACTCAAGCTAAGTTTTTTTCAAGTTATTCGAGCTCGAGCTCGTATGAGCTCGTTAATTATCGAGTGAGTCGAATCGAGCTCAAGCCTCACAAATTTTGATTGAACTTGAGCTTGAGCTTTCCCTAGTACTTTCACTTTATTAAATTTCAAACTTACTAAACTCTTGATAAATATCAAAATTTAAAATATTTCTTAAGGTTTGTTTGGGTGGACTTAAAGTTGGCTTTAAGTAGGTGCTTATTTTTTAAAATTTACAAAATACTTAGTCAAAGTAAATCAAACTCGTTAAATCTCATTAAATAATAATTAAAGTATCACTTAATAGGTACTTTGATTTGATTTGATTTGGCTAAGTTTTTCTACAAATTTTAAAAAATAAGTATCAACTTTAAATTAGTTTTAAACTCTCTCCAACAAACCCTTAGTCAGGTTTTGTAGGCCCATTATTGGCAACTTTGGGAAAAGAGTTGGGGTGAACTGGGTATGACCGTAAGCGTTATGAGAGAGGCCTAAAACAGGGTTTAGCAGCCACCATAATAGAGATACACGTGACTATCAAGTGGCTTGTCATCTATCATATCCTTGTAGGTCATCAAAAAGCAATTGTGGGCCCGAGTTGCAACAATGATCCTGATGCAACCATAGTTATCAAAATCAGATCGAGTCGGTCGGTTCGACTGTAAATCAAAGATCAGATTGGTATGTTTCGTACAAAAGACTAGATAAGTTCATCTTTTAGTAAAAAAAAAAAAAAAAAAAAAAAAAACTAATGGGGAATTAAACCTTGGTTGGCTTAGTGAAATTGTTAATATATTACCCCTAAACTAGTTATTATTTTTTGAAACTAGTACTCACATTTAATATTTAGCTCTTAACTCATACAAAATATGAATAATATATTATTATTATATATAAAATGCTTTGAAGACACTTTCTTTATTTATTGTTATTTTTATTGAACTTGAACTCATAACAGTGATAATTTATAAGTTTTATATTTTTACAAGTAATTACATAATATAATAAATATTTATGATTATTATATATTTTTATTAATTAATAAAATCAACAGTTACCATTAGTAAACCAATGATCCAGTGCCTCTACCAGTTCACTTACTAGTCCAATACTACTGATAATTATGGAAGCAACTAACCCACCAAGCCTAATTAACTAAAAGTAAAAAACAGAAAGTAAAGCTAAGCTGTGAAAGGTTAACAATAGCAGAGCCAACACAAGACATCTCTAACATACTTCTTATATAATACATCTCTAACATATCAATTATTCTTATCATACCCATCAACCAACTTTCATCTCTCATCAAATCATAGGTTAATAATTAATTCATATATCATCACTGTATATTTCATATTTATCTCGATTACTAAAAGTAAATCTAACTCACCACGTAGCACTTAGATATACCTGTGGATCACATCTTTGCCTTTTTCTGCTCTTTTAAGCAATTTCCCCCGATTACTGATTGTCAAGACCTAACAAAATATTTAATTTATTCTTCAATCCCTACATAATTCATTCCCTTTAAAAATTGCCACATTGAATTCTAGGAAATTTAATGTATGCTAAATTTCAGAAATAAAATTCACATTATTACCTTTTGTTTTTCTTAGAGCTTTCCGTGACTCTCTTTAAAATTCCCCCGTAAACCTCTTTAAAATTTTACTCTTTCTACCTTTCTTTCAGTCCCTAAGTGTTTAAAGAAAAAAAGTAGTTTGAATTGCAGTTGAAGACAACCAAAAAGGATTTGGTAAGATTTAAATAAAAAAAAATTGATTTTATATATATATATACACACACACACTTAATAGTCCCCCACCGTTTTCAGCAACTATCTATCAAATATGCAATTTGCATGTTGCTTGTGATTACACCTAGACTCCATCCTCTTTTTTTTTGTTACCTTTCTTTGTAAACTAAAAATAGTACACCTCGACTTGCATCCAAGTGTTACTTCTTTTTTTATTTTGTTTTTTCTTCTTTTTCTTTCCTTTATTTTTTTTGTATCCACACAAGACCACTTCCATTTTTTTTTTCTTTTTTTGTCTTTTCTTTTTCTTTTTCCTTTTTATTTACACAAACATGCATCCAGTTCTTTTTTCAAAAGAATTATGTTATCCAATAATAAATCTTTCATGTATATATTATTTTATTTTCATGTAATATTTATCAAATTACTTCTTTACCTTTACTTTAAGAAGACGGGTATTACAATGTCATAATCGGAAAGGGAGAGATTGTTGACCTTATATTGATTTTGATAATGACAAAACACTAATACTCTCTTGTATAGTTATTTAAAAGTAATAAGGTATATGGCTCAAGCTTGTAAAACCATTGAGCATTGAAGCTCATTCAAGATGAAGAAGAAAAAAGAAGTCTTATGAGAGGAACTGAAGATCAATCTCTTAGTTAAGTATTTTTGTATGTTCTCTCTAAGATATTGACTCTAGTGTGGATCAAAAATTGTTTTCATAAAATGATCTACTTAAAACCATTCATGAAATTTAACTTATTCAAGTAACTTAGATTCTTGCGGTCATCTTAACTAAGATGTTGCTCGACTGTTGCAGGTCAAACATCTTCTTGAGGGTTTTTCAAGCCTTGAGAAATCAAGACGTTTTCTTTCATCTTGTTGGTAGTTTCTCATGCGCAGCTTATACGTAAACTTTAGTCGTATGTGTGAAGAGGTAGTTTGACACTCTTGACTCGAATTTTGGCCTTACCATCCAAGCCATTTTTGCCCAAATAAATACTAATGTTTTGCTTTAGCAACTCTTTTTGGAATAACAATATTAAGAGTGCGTTTGGAACAAATGAATTGCATAAATTTTGTGGAATTCATCTGTAATTCTACACTTGTTATGTTTGGACCAAAAGGAATTACAGAACTCATTTCAAAATGAATTCACTATGGAATTGAGTTAGCTTGCTGCAAATTCTATTAAAATTGATAGAATTTACAAATAAATTCCACAAAAAGAAGAGTAAAAAGTTATTTTGACCAATATACTCTCTCTTTCCCTCTCTTATTCCCTCCCTCCTACTCATCCTACCCTTTTTATCCCTCTCCCTTTTTGAATTCTTCATTTGTTCTAAACATTTTAAATATAAGAATTCAATTGAATTTTACAAATTAACAGAAGAAAATCAAACGTAAAAAATTATTTCAATTAATTTCTAAATGAATTCTATTTTTAATTCATTTGGAAATAAAGTGAATTTCGTTTTCATTTGGTTCCAAATGAAACATAACAATAAATCATAAGTTTTCACTCAGGGGTTGACTCAAGCTAAGTTTTTTTCAAGTTATTCGAGCTCGAGCTCGTATGAGCTCGTTAATTATCGAGTGAGTCGAATCGAGCTCAAGCCTCACAAATTTTGATTGAACTCGAGCTTGAGCTTTCCCTAGTACTTTCACTTTATTAAATTTCAAACTTACTAAACTCTTGATAAATATCAAAATTTAAAATATTTCTTAAGGTTTGTTTGGGTGGACTTAAAGTTGGCTTTAAGTAGGTGCTTATTTTTTAAAATTTACAAAATACTTAGTCAAAGTAAATCAAACTCGTTAAATCTCATTAAATAATAATTAAAGTATCACTTAATAGGTACTTTGATTTGATTTGATTTGGCTAAGTTTTTTTACAAATTTTAAAAAACAAGTATCAACTTTAAATTAGTTTTAAACTCTCTCCAACAAACCCTTAGTCAGGTTTTGTAGGCCCATTACTGGCAACTTTGGGAAAAGAGTTGGGGTGAACTGGGTATGACCGTAAGCGTTATGAGAGAGGCCTAAAACAGGGTTTAGCAGCCACCATAATAGAGATACACGTGACTATCAAGTGGCTTGTCATCTATCATATCCTTGTACGTCATCAAAAAGCAATTGTGGGCCCGAGTTGCAACAATGATCCTGATGCAACCATAGTTATCAAAATCAGATCGAGTCGGTCGGTTCGACTGTAAATCGAAGATCAGATTGGTATGTTTCGTACAAAAGACTAGATAAGTTCATCTTTTAGTAAAAAAAAAAAAAAAAAAACTAATGGGGAATTAAACCTTGGTTGGCTTAGTGAAATTGTTAATATATTACCCCTAAACTAGTTATTATTTTTTGAAACTAGTACTCACATTTAATATTTAGCTCTTAACTCATACAAAATATGAATAATATATTATTATTATATATAAAATGCTTTGAAGACACTTTCTTTATTTATTGTTATTTTTATTGAACTTGAACTCATAACAGTGATAATTTATAAGTTTTATATTTTTACAAGTAATTACATAATATAATAAATATTTATGATTATTATATATTTTTATTAATTAATAAAATCAACAGTTACCATTAGTAAACCAATGATCCAGTGCCTCTACCAGTTCACTTACTAGTCCAATACTACTGATAATTATGGAAGCAACTAACCCACCAAGCCTAATTAACTAAAAGTAAAAAACAGAAAGTAAAGCTAAGCTGTGAAAGGTTAACAATAGCAGAGCCAACACAAGACATCTCTAACATACTTCTTATATAATACATCTCTAACATATCAATTATTCTTATCATACCCATCAACCAACTTTCATCTCTCATCAAATCATAGGTTAATAATTAATTCATATATCATCACTGTATATTTCATATTTATCTCGATTACTAAAAGTAAATCTAACTCACCACGTAGCACTTAGATATACCTGTGGATCACATCTTTGCCTTTTTCTGCTCTTTTAAGCAATTTCCCCCGATTACTGATTGTCAAGACCTAACAAAATATTTAATTTATTCTTCAATCCCTACATAATTCATTCCCTTTAAAAATTGCCACATTGAATTCTAGGAAATTTCATGTATGCTAAATTTCAGAAATAAAATTCACATTATTACCTTTTGTTTTTCTTAGAGCTTTCCGTGACTCTCTTTAAAATTCCCCCGTAAACCTCTTTAAAATTTTACTCTTTCTACCTTTCTTTCAGTCCCTAAGTGTTTAAAGAAAAAAAGTAGTTTGAATTGCAGTTGAAGACAACCAAAAAGGATTTGGTAAGATTTAAATAAAAAAAAATTGATTTTATATATATATATACACACACACTTAATAGTCCCCCACCGTTGTCAGCAACTATCTATCAAATATGCAATTTGCATGTTGCTTGTGATTACACCTAGACTCCATCCTCTTTTTTTTTGTTACCTTTCTTTGTAAACTAAAAATAGTACACCTCGACTTGCATCCAAGTGTTACTTCTTTTTTTATTTTGTTTTTTCTTCTTTTTCTTTCCTTTATTTTTTTTGTATCCACACAAGACCACTTCCATTTTTTTTTTCTTTTTTTGTCTTTTCTTTTTCTTTTTCCTTTTTATTTACACAAACATGCATCCAGTTCTTTTTTCAAAAGAATTATGTTATCCAATAATAAATCTTTCATGTATATATTATTTTGTTTTCATGTAATATTTATCAAATTACTTCTTTACCTTTACTTTAAGAAGACGGGTATTACAATGTCATAATCGGAAAGGGGGAGATTGTTGACCTTATATTGATTTTGATAATGACAAAACACTAATACTCTCTTGTATAGTTATTTAAAAGTAATAAGGTATATGGCTCAAGCTTGTAAAACCATTGAGCATTGAAGCTCATTCAAGATGAAGAAGAAAAAAGAAGTCTTATGAGAGGAACTGAAGATCAATCTCTTAGTTAAGTATTTTTGTATGTTCTCTCTAAGATATTGACTCTAGTGTGGATCAAAAATTGTTTTCATAAAATGATCTACTTAAAACCATTCATGAAATTTAACTTATTCAAGTAACTTAGATTCTTGCGGTCATCTTAACTAAGATGTTGCTCGACTGTTGCAGGTCAAACATCTTCTTGAGGGTTTTTCAAGCCTTGAGAAATCAAGACGTTTTCTTTCATCTTGTTGGTAGTTTCTCATGCGCAGCTTATACGTAAACTTTAGTCGTATGTGTGAAGAGGTAGTTTGACACTCTTGACTCGAATTTTGGCCTTACCATCCAAGCCATTTTTGCCCAAATAAATACTAATGTTTTGCTTTAGCAACTCTTTTTGGAATAACAATATTAAGAGTGCGTTTGGAACAAATGAATTGCATAAATTTTGTGGAATTCATCTGTAATTCTACACTTGTTATGTTTGGACCAAAAGGAATTACAGAACTCATTTCAAAATGAATTCACTATGGAATTGAGTTAGCTTGCTGCAAATTCTATTAAAATTGATAGAATTTACAAATAAATTCCACAAAAAGAAGAGTAAAAAGTTATTTTGACCAATATACTCTCTCTTTCCCTCTCTTATTCCCTCCCTCCTACTCATCCTACCCTTTTTATCCCTCTCCCTTTTTGAATTCTTCATTTATTCTAAACATTTTAAATATAAGAATTCAATTGAATTTTACAAATTAACAGAAGAAAATCAAACGTAAAAAATTATTTCAATTAATTTCTAAATGAATTCTATTTTTAATTCATTTGGAAATAAAGTGAATTTCGTTTTCATTTGGTTCCAAATGAAACGTAACAATAAATCATAAGTTTTCACTCAGGGGTTGACTCAAGCTGAGTTTTTTTCAAGTTATTCGAGCTCGAGCTCGTATGAGCTCGTTAATTATTGAGTGAGTCGAATCGAGCTCAAGCCTCACAAATTTTGATTGAACTCGAGCTTGAGCTTTCCCTAGTACTTTCACTTTATTAAATTTCAAACTTACTAAACTCTTGATAAATATCAAAATTTAAAATATTTCTTAAGGTTTGTTTTGGTGGACTTAAAGTTGGCTTTAAGTAGGTGCTTATTTTTTAAAATTTACAAAATACTTAGTCAAAATAAATCAAACTCGTTAAATCTCATTAAATAATAATTAAAGTATCACTTAATAGGTACTTTGATTTGATTTGATTTGGCTAAGTTTTTTTACAAATTTTAAAAAATAAGTATCAACTTTAAATTAGTTTTAAGCTCTCTCCAACAAACCCTTAGTCAGGTTTTGTAGGCCCATTACTGGCAACTTCGGAAAAAGAGTTGGGGTGAACTGGGTATGACCGTAAGCGTTATGAGAGAGGCCTAAAACAGGGTTTAGCAGCCACCACAATAGAGATACACGTGACTATCACGTGGCTTGTCATCTATCATATCCTTGTAGGTCATCAAAAAGCAATTGTGGGCCCGAGTTGCAACAATGATCCTGATGCAACCATAGTTATCAAAATCAGATCGAGTCGGTCGGTTCGACTGTAAATCAAAGATCAGATTGGTATGTTTCGTACAAAAGATTAGATAAGTTCATCTTTCAGTTAAAAAAAAAGAAAAAAAAACTAATGGGGAATTAAACCTTGGTTGGCTTAGTGAAATTGTTAATATATTACCCCTAAACTAGTTATTATTTTTTGAAACTAGTACTCACATTTAATATTTAGCTCTTAACTCATACAAAATATGAATAATATATTATTATTATATATAAAATGCTTTGAAGACACTTTCTTTATTTATTGTTATTTTTATTGAACTTGAACTCATAACAGTGATAATTTATAAGTTTTATATTTTTACAAGTAATTACATAATATAATAAATATTTATAATTAATATATATTTTTATTAATTAATAAAATCAACAGTTACCATTAGTAAACCAATGATCCAGTGCCTCTACCGGTTCACTTACTAGTCCGATACTACTGATAACTATGGAAGCAACTAACCCACCAAGCCTAATTAACTAAAAGTAAAAAACAGAAAGTAAAGCTAAGCTGTGAAGGGTTAACAATAGCAGAGCCAACACCAGACTATTTATCTGGTACTATAATTTTTTTTAGGTTTTTTTGGCTTTTTTAACTTATAAGGAGATAAGGAGAAACACATACATCGCTTGCCTTTTGTTGCTATATAGCTTATCATAAGAAAGAGATTCCATACTTATGTCTTGTAATTACTTAATTGGAAATGGGCTTTGCATGAAAGTTTTGTGTTGCGCTTCACTAAGAACAGTGCTTATTATTGGGTGTTTTAAATTGCTGCCATTTCTTATTTCGTTTTTAGGATTTTTCCAAAATTTTGTAAGGATTGCGTCTTTCGTGTAGATATTAGTGAAAAGTCTCATATTCTGATTAAAGGCTTTGTAGATACATCATACATGCATTCATATATAAAATTATAGGATCGTAGATGGCATTCTATTGTAGGAGCTACTGCTTATTGGGAAACTCTAATCAACAGCCAAATCTTGTTTATTGGAATTTATGTTTTTTTTAATGCTCAATCACTTGACCTGTTAAAAGTGTTTTTCTTTTTGGCTAACGTAAATATAGAAAAATATATTGAATAATCTCTGAAGGGATATTGGTGCTTTAGCATTGTGGAAGTCTGTTACTAAGCTTGTTGGTTCATTATGTTTTCTGAAAAAATCGAGCATTAACTGTGTAATCCTTTACCCTCGAAATATTACAGGAGATTGAGGGCAAACTTTGGAGCTAATATAATTACAATTTTCATTGACTTTTTTTTTTCTTCTTTGGGTTGTATGGAAGAAAAAGATGTTAAAGGGTGCAAACAAAATTGAAAGAGCCAACGAAGAGATTGAGGCAATAATACATACTGATAAATCACCACGCCATCATAAGGAAACACATGGAAGGAGTGATGGCATTGATGAGGAAACCCCAATAGAAGAGGTGAAAGGGCCAAATGTGTTTGAACGAGTGAAGGAAGAGATAGAGGCCCTTGTTGAAACAATTCATCCTAAAAAAGAATCCAAGGATCATGATTCATCTTAAAAGTAAGAGGTGGGTTGTGCCAATAATAATCTGATAAGGTTTGAAAATATTCACTCTGAATGGGATTATTAATTAGATGAAGCATTGATATGTATTCTTGATGATCTCTAATTGCATTGGTATGTATGTTTGCTACATTTGACCTATTTAGATGAAATGGAACGTGTGGTAAGTTTGTTTGATCATTCAGTATCCTCTCCCAGAATTCAAATTTTTTCATTCTTACTTTGTGGTGTCGAATTTCTTGTTTAGAATCAATCATATACATAATGTTATGTGGTTTGTTGCGAACATAAAAAAATGTTATGCATGAATTGGCTATTGGGTTTGATTGGATTGTTCATCGAAATAGTGTGATGGTTGTACTGAAAATTTTGTCATAGCAAGCAACTGATTTCTAACTCCACTGAACTGTACGTCTGAAAAATACTACTGCAAAAAACATGCTCTTGGTGCTAGAACTGGAAACAAGTGGGTCAAGAGTTGCTGCAAACAGTCTTTGTAACTTCTGAGTTATTTAAGTAAGCTTTTTCTCGAGTCAGTCTCAAGTCCAATTCAAGTAACTCGACCTTTAAAATATCGAGCCACTTAATATAGTTGGGTTGCTTGAGGTTGGTTCATTTCTAAGGAGCCAAATAGTAGACTGCTGGAGTATGGAAAGTGAGCAGTTTTGTCTTATGGACATTCTATTTGCCCCTGGGAAGCGCATAGGACAATCCGCATGACTGCCTTGTTTTAGGTTGAATTAGCCCACCTAGCATCCGTATAAAGTCAGTGCAAAAGCTTTACATATTTTGTATTCGATTACATCTTGCAGAGCCGTGGAACGAGTGTTGTGTTTCATATGGAAAGTAGGTGTGTATTCTTGGCCAACCACGACCTGATATTTGCTTAGAACTTTTGTAAATTTTCTTTTGGTCATTTTGACTGTAGCCTACAGTGTTCCCTCCAGGTAGCGTTGTTCATGATAACGGATCACTGTTTGCAAATGCTGCAGATAACAAATTAGAAAGCATAAATTTCTTGCATGTCCAAGCATGCCCATGGTGGCATAATTATGGTTTTGGATACAATCATTAATAATCAGGTTGATGCTAGTTTTCTTGTTGGCATGGCACTGCTGTTGGTACTCTTTTATTAGGCTTTTGCAGTGCATGTTAGTAGTACTAAGTAAAAGTGAGATGTATAAGAAATAGGACATTCCACTGTTTTAGGTTATTTCAAAAATTAATACCTTAATCTCTCTTGATATTTCTCTTGCTAGGTTATTTTTACCTTAGATTGGTTCTGTGCGCTTCTGTTAGGGACACTGTTCAGGTTCATAATTTGGAGCTTTGCTAGTTTGAGCTTGCATTTAAGGGCACTAGATTGAGTACTGATTAGGATCC
Source organism: Bretschneidera sinensis (assembly GCA_023935145.1). Lineage (NCBI taxonomy): Eukaryota > Viridiplantae > Streptophyta > Magnoliopsida > Brassicales > Akaniaceae > Bretschneidera > Bretschneidera sinensis. The sequence continues at coordinate 38,593,655 of CM043702.1, read as the reverse complement.
TTTGGAACACCTATTAGGCTATTACTCTTATCAATCTTATTTTCCCGCAATATTCTTGATGGGGTACAATAGGGCATAGGGGCAAGTTTATAACTTTGTACTATGGGCGTAAATTTGTAATTTTATAATATGGGGCAAATTTGTTTAGGATTAGGGTTTTTTTATTTACTGTGTTAGCTTAGGATTAAGATTCCTAAAGATCCCTATATAAGGGGATCCCTGTGTTACTTTTCGATCTCTAGGGTAGCCTGACTTTTTTTCCTATCCCAAAGTAGCATGGTTTTTTTTTCCAATCCCCAAGGTAGTGTGGTTTCTATCTCTATCCTTTTCCTATTTTCTTGTTCTACATCAGTTTGGTATCAGAGCCTAAATAGATCCCCAAACTCAAATCCAAATATACAACCATCCCATAAACACAGTACACAATCTGCCCAGACACAGATCCACGAACCAAACAGACTCTTAGGTCAAAATAGCTTAAACACAGATTCATCGTTTTTCGGTAATCTCTAGACCGCACCGTCACCACCAAGGGACTCATCGCCTTGAACCGACTGCAACTGGAATTTTCCATGCCGAACCACCACGTGTCGCCACCTCCGCCGCTATGTGCCACCGTCCGAGACAGACCACACCACCAGGATCGAAACCTTCCGATCTGTTCACCCCGCTGTCCACGCGCTGTTATCTTGGCCGGAACACATTCAACTGCTACAACACCCGCTGCATGCCACCTTTGCAGATCTCCAACTCCAACGACTCTTCCACCGAGGCACCACTACCACCTTGGTCTCCGGCTTCTGGTAATCCTAACCAACTCTAGCCGTCACAGATCCACCACCGTCCGGTAGCCCATCCGCGCCAACAAGAAACGCGAGCCTATTGGATTTTGTCTTTTATTTTCTCCTCTGTTAACAGAGGAATGTAGTGATTTATTTGTACTTTTATTTATTAAAAAAAAACAAAAACAAAAGTGAAAAGAAAATGAGCATAAGAAAAAAAAAGAAAAAAAAAAACTTGCTGCCAGGTGAGAGAATAGAGAAATAGTAGGTGTGAGAAAAGAGAGTGAAATAAAAATTCGTATCTAATAGTAATGGGTTCCTAATAGTAATGGGTTCCGTTGAGCCAACTCGAATCCTTTGTGTGACCATTCATGATGTATTATATCCGGTCACACAGGATATATTGCATAAGGTTTTTGATCCATATGGTTTGTTGGGAAAATTATTATCTCTCGGATTATGATTTTCAAGCCATTGTGCAATTTGCTAGGCACCAAGATGCTTCTTGGGCTAAAATAAAGTTGAATGATAGTTGTATTTACAATTATTGTTGTTGGATGGCTATTGAATATTACTCACCAAGGAAACCAATTCTGCCCAATGAGGCTTTTCTCGAACTCCAAAAGGTACTTGATAGGGTTTTTAAGAGAATCAAAAGTTTCACCGCCGATTTTAATCGCAACTGTGGTTTTATTCCCGGTCCATCAAAGCAAGATAAGTGATATAGAACAAGATTAATATAATAGAAACCAGGCTACCATTGGGATTGGTAGAGAAAACCAGGCTACATTGGGGATAGGAAAATAAGCCAGGCTACCTGGAGGTTGAGAGGAATTGATACCCAATATCAATCTTATTTTTATTTAATCAAAGCTAATTCGAAAAGTAACATAAGGATCTCTTATGTAGAGATCTTTTGGAATGTAAATAAAGAAACTCTAATTCCAATACAAAATAACATAGGTATCTCTTACAATATGGGGCAAAACTCAGTTTCTAATTCCTGTTGCTCGGTTCTTCACTCCTCGTGGACGCTTATCATAAGCTGAATAATGTTAAAGCTTGTTCAAACACAGTAGAATATTAGGGCACTATGGGTTTAAGTCTTACAGCTAGAAATTGGCTCAAATTCCAAATTTTTGATGCTCTGTCAATCCTTGTGCTGTTACTTTAGGTGCTATTGTTCTATAACTTGAATTTTGTGGTGTCTGGTGAGAGGTGTAGAATAGCCAAAACGCTCTAAGAGCATGATCTGCATAGACAAAATGGTGTTTGATGAGTTTCCTCTTTATCCTTCTCTGCAGTATTTCATTTCAAGTTTCAACCACCTGAAACCTTTTCGTTTCCAGATTAGGTCTCTTTATCTTCATTGCTCTGTATTCCTTTTCTATTTCTCTGCAATAGATTCCAAGATTGCTTAACTAACCAAGATTAAATGTTTAATCAGTCACAGGTCAGACCCCACAGTCATTAAAAGTTTCCTTGGGCTCCAACTTCAGCTCAAAGGACGTCTGATCTCTCTCTCTCTCTCCATTAAATATAAATGTTTTTTCTTCCTCATTGAAGGCTTCTAAGAGCATGGAAGGAATAGGAGGAAAATTAGATGAAGAAACCTATGTTAAAGGTATGAAGAAAATAGGGTCAAGTCCACCAAGCTGTGAGCACAAGTGCTATGGATGCATACCATGTGAAGCCATTCAAGTACCTACAATCAGCAGCCACAAGCATGTGGGCTTAAAATACACAAACTATGAGCCTGAGGGCTGGAAATGCAAGTGTGGCCCTTCCTTTTACAGTCCCTGATTAACGAAACCATAAACATTTGCCCTCATTCTTCTCCTTTAGCTTAAGATAGAATCATCCAATATACAAAACTCATTATTCAAAGTTAGTTTTGTACGGAATCTCTTTATTGGAATTCATGTTAGTAGAAGTATAAAATAGTGCTTTTTAGGTACAGAAATGTATTGTGCTGTTTATTGGAGACTTTCTGGTCAAACATTTTTTTCTTACACAAAAATTTAATGCCTTACAAAGAAAAAGTTAGACAAATTAACTTAATCTAGGGCTATGTATTCAACTCATTATTGATAGGAGTGTAATAAATTCAAGCATTAATTGTGGCAATTAATAAGAGGAGGTAGATGTAATAAATTCAAGCATTAATTGTGGCAATGAAGTGGAGGAAGATGTGTTCCACTAAACATTAATTGTGACCAAATTAATTCAATTATTCTTAGTGCATTTCTCCTATAAATAGGATAACCATAGAGCATATTAAGAGTTAGTAAGTTAGAGTGTTAGAGAAAAAACACAAGGTGTATGCTTAAGGAATGTTGGTTCATATTCTCAATGGTTGTATTGAGAGTATAAGGTATATATAACCAACCTATATATGGTCCATATTTAACCCTTTGGCTATCCATTGATTGTGGTAACAAGCGTATGAAATATGGACAGATGTTCTTGATGGAAGAACATGTATAAATACAGGTTTTGTCCCTAGACTCGGTACTTCTCATTTTCTTTCATACACCATCAAATTGAAGAGAGTTCTAAGAGTCTAGAAGAACCAATATCGAGAGAATAGCAGATTGTGTAAGTGAAAAGCTTCAATGGCTGGAGGTATGTTTATGGTCTTTATAATTCCGCATTTAATCTATATGTTATTTAAGTTGTTCAGCATGTTTATATTTTATTTAAGTTCTAACATTTGGTATCAGAGCATTGTTTGCCTCTGCCTTGAAGTATTAAGCAATCTGTAATACTTTCGATTTATACCCGAAAAATAATTTGATTTCAAAGTTTGTTTTTCGAGTATTTTTTTATGGAAAATAATGTTAGAAATCATTAGGAAATTTGATTTCTAGTATTTCTGAGTTTTAAAATCTTGGAAGCCAATTTTATTGATTTTCACTATGTTGCATATGATTTGTAATTATTTGCAAAAATAAAGTTTATAAACCCTTATAGGTATTTATTTTATTTATGTGCTTAAAATTATGTGTTATGTATGTATAACTTTTTTGGGTTATGCATGCAATTTAAGTTTAAATAGTTTTAGTGCATGAATAATTTAATGTTGGGCATGTATTTTTAATTTTGTGATTATTTTGCTCAAATTAAGATTACGCATATATACTATTTATGTTAGTTCTATATATGCAATTTCAGTAAATGCTCATTTTTAGCATGCTTTTGTTTTTCAATTCATGCTTTTAGAATGAGTTTGTTTTGTGCAATGAATTAAATTAATTGCATAATATTATGTTTAATTATGCAATTTATGTTTTATTTATGAGAACTTTATTTACATATGATAACATATTATTAAGTTTAGATATTGTTAGATTATGTAAACTTAGGTTATTCTCATAAAACTTAATTTGTGCATAACACATTAAGGTTCATAATACATTACTATGAACAATTAAGTTAAAAATTATGAATAATTCATAAACAATTTGTAGTTGGCATAAGACAGCATGATCTAGGACAATGCTCTGTCTAAAGATTCTGGTTTTTAATGAGGCTTTAGCCCAAACAATTATCCTGGGAGCACTCTTAGTGATTGTCTATTATGTGTAATTGCATTTAGGCATTAAGTAGAGCCTAAAATATAATAAATATAAATGTTTAGTGAATCATATAATTTTAAAATATTTAAAGAGTAGCCACAACATCTTTAATTATATAAAATTATATATTAAGTGGATTATGATCACATAATGGACATTAATTGTAATTAATTATATGAATATAATGATTTTACCCCACAGGGATTTTATTATGTTTATATAATTAATTAGGATAATATATTAAAATTAGTTTTTCTTAATTTACCCACAGGAGTTAAGAAGAATTAATTTAATAGTTTTATCATAAAGTTTAAAGATAGAAAAACATCAAACTGTAATCATAATATACATTATGAATTTAGTAAAAATAGTTTGATAAAATTTATCATAAAGTATAAAGAATCTTATTGAATTAAAAATTTAGCCCACAGGTAATGTTTAATGAAATTATATTCAATTTCAGCGTGTTTTTACATTGGTAAAACATGCAGTTTAGAAAATTAGACCTCAAATCTTGACATAAGCTTTTGGACTTTATGCAGTTACTCAACCCACTAGTTTCTCTGATATCCGTTGTGACATACCCGAACTTAAGGGAGATAACTATAAGGTATGGAATGAGAGGATTCTTCTCCATCTAGGGTGGATGGACATAGATTATGCTATTAGGAATGACGAACCACCGGCAATCGTCGATAACAGCACTCCAGCTGCTGTCACGCTATATGAGCGATGGGAGCGATCCAATCGGCTCAGTGTGATGTTTGTCAAAACTAAGATAACTGCTGGCATACGTGGTTCTGTCGACTAGCATGAGAAAGTCCACGATTTGTTGAAAGCCATTGACGATCAATTCGTCACTTCAGAAAAGGCATTGGCAAGCACCCTGATAATGAGATTATCATCCCTTAGACTCACCAGCGTAAAAGGGGTGCGTGAGCACATAATGCAAATGCGTGACATTGTGGCTCAACTTAAGAAACTCGAGGTTAATATGTCGGAATCCGTCCTAGTGCACTACATTCTGAATACTCTTCCAACTCAGTACGAGCCTTTCAAAATCTCGTACAACACACATAAAGACAAATGGTCAATCAATGAATTAATGACCATGTGTGTTCAAGAAGAAGATAGACTTATGATGGAACTGGGTGAGAGTGCAATGCTGGCTACTACCCGTTGGAATGACAAAGCTAAACCTATCGAATCTCAAGCCAATCAAAAGGGGAAAGGTAAAATACCACCTCAAGCTGATATCAAGAAAGAAGAAAAATGTTTCTTTTGTAAAAAGAAGGGACATAAGAAGAAGGAATGCATAAAATTCCAAAAATGGCTTGAGAAGAAAGGTACTCCTACCTCGTTTGTTTGTTATGAATCTAATATGGTTAATGTTAATATTAACACCTGGTGGATTGATTCTGGATCTACAATCCATATTGCAAACTCCTTGTAGGGTATGCAAAACCTAAGGAAGCCAGTGGGAAGTGAGCAAAGCATCTTATCAGGCAACAATATGGGCTCACATGTGGAGGCAATTGGAATGTACATTTTAACTTTAAGTAGTGGCTTTATTTTAAAATTGAAAATGACATTTTATGTACCAAGTTTCTCACGAAACTTGATTTCTGTTTTCAGACTTATACCATTTGGATATTCCTTTAATTTTCAAGACACATCTTTCAGTTTATTTTATAAAACTGATTGTGTTGGGAATGGTGTTTTAACTGATGGTCTTTATTATCTTTATTTACAAAATGATGCCACTTATAGTTCAATGCATGTTCAAACTGGCGTTAAAAGGTGTAATATTAACGATGACTCCTCTATGTTATGGCACCGGAGATTAGGACATATCTCCATAGAAAGAATTAAGAGATTAGTGAATGAAGGGGTACTTAGTACTCTAGATTATACTTATTTTGAGACTTGTGTAGACTGCATTAAGGGAAAGTAGACCAACAAGTCCAAGAAATGTGCTAATAGGAGTTCGGACATATTAGAAATCATTCATACTGATATATATTGTCCAGACATTGATGCACATGGTCAGAAATATTTCGTCACTTTTATCGATGATTACTCACGATATATGTATATCTATTTGCTTCATAATAAGAATGAAGCATTGGATGCCTTCAAAGTCTTTAAGGCTGAAGTTGAGAACCAATGTGGAAAGCAAATACAAATTGTGAGATCCGATAGAGGTGGAGAATATTATGGTAGATGCACAGAAAGTGGACAAGCACCTGATCTTTTTGCCAAATTTCTTCAAGAACATGGGATTGTTGCCCAATACACTATGCCTAGTTCCCCATACCAGAATAGTATTGCAGAAAGAAGAAACCGAACATTGATGGACATGGTGCGGAATATGCATAGCAACTCCAACCTTCCTACATCCTTGTGGACTGAAGCACTAAAGACGGCTGTGTATATATTAAACCGAGTTTCAACTAAGGCTGTTCCTAAGACACCATTTGAATTATGGAAAGTTGGAAACCGAGTTTGCGACATATGCGCGTTTGGGGATGTCTGTCTGAGGTGAGGATTTATAACCCACAAGAGAAGAAACTGGATCTGATGACCATTAGTGGGTATTTCGTTGGATATGCCGAAAGGTCCAAGGGTTACAGGTTTTATTGTCCAACTCATACTATTAGGATTGTAGAATCAAAAAACGCTAAGTTTCTAGAGAATGATATGATCAGTGGGAGAGATTGGTTCAAGAACTTAGTTCCTGCACATGATCATACAGAACCTGCACATGATCATACAAAATTTCAACCTTCATCAAATGATAGATTGGTTATAGTTCATAACACGCCTCAAGTACAAGTTCGTGTTGACCAATCAATCATTGAGGTTCCACAAGCTGCTGACAACATTCTAATAGATCAAGTAGTTCAGGAAATACCACAAGTTCCTGAACAACCAGTTGAACCACAAGCTCCCCTGGGAGATATTGGTACAACATTAAGAAAATCTACTAGAGTCAGGAGATCAGCAATTCCTAGTGATTACATTGTGTATCTACAAGAATCTGACTATAATTTTGGAGCCGAAAATGATCCTGAAACCTTTTCACAGGCCATAAGTTGCAAAGGGTCAACCATGTGGCACGATGCCATGAAGGAAGAGATGAATTCCATGAAAATGAACAGAGTCTGGGATCTTATAGAGTTGCCTAATTGGGCGAAGGTCATTGGTTGCAAATGGGTCTTTAAAACCAAGATAGATTCATTAGGCAACATTGAGAGATACAAAGCGAGACTCGTTGCTACGGGATTTACTCAAAAAGAAGGAATCGATTACACAGAGACTTTCTCTCCTGTATCTAAGAAAAATTCTCTTCGAATTATTTTGGCATTAGTTGCTCATTTTGACCTTGAGCTACAACAAATGGATGTGAAAACTGCATTTCTTAATGGAGATCTAGAGGAGGAGGTTTATATGAAACAACCTGAAGGTTTTTCCTCTAATGATGGTGAGCATTTGGTTTGCAAGCTTAGGAAATCCATATACGGTTTAAAACAAGCCTCCCGTCAATGGTATTTTAAATTCCATGAAGTAATTTCTTCATTCGGTTTTGTTGAAAATCTCATGGATCAATGTATATACCAGAAGGTCAGTGGGAGTAAAATTTGTTTTCTTGTTTTATATGTAGATGATATTTTACTTGCAACCAATGATAAGGGCTTGTTGCATTAGGTGAAACAATTTCTCTATAAAAATTTTGATATGAAAGATATGGGTGAGGCATCTTATGTCATTGGCATTAAGATCCATAGAGATAGACCTTGAGGTGTTTTAGGTATGTCACAAGAAACTTATATCAACAAAGTTTTAGAGAGATTTCGGATGATAGATTGTTCACCAAGTGTAGCTCCCATTGTGAAGGGTGATAGGTTCAATTTGAACCAATGCTCGAAGAACGATTTTGAGAGGGAATCCATGAAGAACATTTCATATGCTTCTGCAGTCGAAAGCCTTATGTATGCTCAGGTCTGCACTAGACCTGACATTGCATTTATTGTAGGGATATTAGGGCGATATCAGAGTAACCCAGGTATAGACCACTGGAGAGCTGCAAAGAAAGTAATGAGGTATCTTCAAGGAACTAAAGACTACAAGCTTATATATAGACAGACGGACAATCTGGATGTGATTGGCTACTCTGATTCAGACTTTGCTGGCTGTGTTGATTCACGTAAATCAACATCAGGGTACATTTTTCTAATGGCCGGTGGAGCTGTTTCTTGGAGAAGTGTCAAGCAGACATTGACTGCTACTTCTACTATGGAAGCCGAGTTCGTCTCCTGTTTTGAGGCCACTTCACATGGTGTATGGCTTAGGAGTTTCATTTCTGGGCTTAGAGTCATGGATTCTATATCTAGGCCATTGAGAATTTTCTGCGACAATTCAGCTATTGTCTTTATGGCTAAAAACAATAAAAGTGAAAGTCGAAGTAAACACGTCGACATTAAGTATTTAGCCATAAGAGAACGTGTAAAAGAAAAGAAAGTGGTCATTGAACACATTAGCACTGAATTGATGATCGTTGATCCTTTGACTAAAGGCATGTCACCTTTGAAATTCAAGGATCATTTAGAGAAAATGGGACTCGGTTCCACTTTGTAAGTGTATACATACAGTTTATTAATGAAACGCTTACATATTTTGATGTTTTCTCATATTCATGTGCACCTTAATTTCTTTGAGAAAATTCGTATGTATAGGACCAAGAATAAACATAGGGTTTATTCATTAAGAAATGTTACCACATGAAGAATAATACTTGAGGAACTAAATGCATCGTAATACATGGAAGGTAATACTCACTCTTAGAGGACTTATCATCATGATTCATGTATTCACTTCTTAAAATATATCAATGGGATTAAGTTAGGTTAAACATATGGACCAAGTGTGAGAATGTAATAAATTCAAGCATTAATTGTGGCAATTAATAAGTGGAGGTAAATGTAATAAATTCAAGCATTAATTGTGGTAATTAAGTGGAGGTTGATGTAATAAATTCAAGCATTAATTGTGGCAATTAAGTGGAGGAAGATGTGCTCCACTAAGCATTAATTGTGGCCAAATTAATTCAATTATTCTTAGTGCATTTCTTCTATAAATAGGATAACCATAGAGCATATTAAGAGTTAGCAAGTTAGAATGTTAGAGAAAAAACACAAGGTGTATGCTTAAGGAATGTTGGTTCATATTCTCAATGGTTGTATTGAGAGTATAAGGTATATGTAACCAACCTATATATGGTTCATGTTTAACCCTTTGGCTATCCATTGATTGTGGTAACAAGCGTATGAAATACGGACAGACGTTCTTGATGGAAGAACATGTATAAATACAGGTTTGGTCCCTAGACTCGGTACTTCTCATTTTCTTTCATATACCATCAAATTGAAGAGAGTTCTGAGAGTCTAGAAGAACCAATATCGAGAGAATAGCAGATTGTGTAAGTGAAAAGCTTCAATGGCTGGAGGTATGTTTACGGTCTTTATAATTCCGCATTTAAACTATATGCTATTTAAGTTGTTCAACCTGTTTAGATTTTATTTAAGTTTTAACAGAACCCAAAAGGAAAATAAAAAAATAAAAATTTCTTCTGTTAGTTGCATCAAAATTGATCAAAGACTTCTACTGAGATGGAACATGTGGCCAAGATTTCACCAAGTCGTATGTTGTGAAACCAATAGCTGTTGAAGGAATAACCTGCAATATGATGTTTCTCATATATATAATTAAAAAGGCACATTTGATATCAAAGTTTCAAAACCTTCTCTTCAAGGTTGATTTATTTGAATGATATTTTTAAAATCACCTTCAGAGTAAGAAGAGGAATATGATGAAAAAGTAAGATGAATAATATCTTTCGATTTTTGTTTGGTAAAAATGGTAGGAAAATAAGAGGAAATAAGGAAAAAAATAGTTTATTTTTTATTTCACTCCACAATCATATCAATTTATGAGAATTGTGATTTGTTAATCTTAAAATAAAACAGCAATCATGCCACTGGTTTTTTCTCCTACTTTTATTCCTTATCAAATTATAGAAACATCATTAATTTTTCCTCTCCCTCTTCTTTTCTTCCTGTCACTTTTTCCACTCTACCTTATTCACTACCACTCTTAAAAATTAGTATACAAAGCCTGGTTTTATATCAACTAGCGGGTGAATTAACCAGGAACAAATTGATACACCAAAACAACTCAATAAATCAACAATACAATAATAAAACTAGAAAATTGCCTTATTACATGCAAAAGTATTTTGATTCTCTCAAGGGATGCAACTGCAGCCTTTCCAATGGCCCCTGCAGTGCCACCAACAATTAACTCCTTGTGGGTAGAAAATACTTGGTGTATCAGTAGAATTTGATGGATGAGTTACAAGCGTATAAGGTTGCAAGAGAATTTGTTATGTTCTTTGTGATGATTGTAATGTTGCTCTATGTAGTATAAGTGTTTATTGAATAAAATATTACTTTTTTTGCTTCTCAAAAATAAAACGATTGACTCTTGACGTAAACAGGCAAAAAATCAACATAGTAAACATTATCTTTATGCTTTGAAGAGCCTGCACCAGCAAACTCACTCAAAAAATCAATGTAGTGAACATCTTTCTGCTGGGAAACCAAGCTAGTGGAGACAAAATGAAAACCTCTTGGAAGAAATGTGAAAATATATAGCATTAAATTTATAGTAAATGAGTTGGGTATTTTCTTAATTTTTTTATAAAAAAATAAAAATAAATTAACAGCTCTTAAATTGGTTTTTGTGCTCAAATAAAAGCATACAATTCCAATATGGTATGTCCTTAAATTAGTCTTTGTGCTCAAGAAAAGATTAAAAAAGGCCAAAAAAATTGAAATGAAGGGGAAGAACACAAACATTAGGATGGTAATAGTCCGTTTGGAATCAAATAAAAATAGAATTCATATTATTTTTAAATTAATTGAAAAAAATATTTTTTTTAGAAACGAATTGAAATAAGTTTTTATATTTGATTTTCTTATGTTAAATTGTAGAATTCATTTGAATTCTCATACTTACAATGTTTGGAATAAATGAAGAATTCAAAGGAAGAAAAAGAGTGAGGGAGAGGATGGAGGAAAAGATAGTATTTTGGTCAATATAACTTTCTACTCTTCATTTTATGAAATTCAATTGTAAATTCTATCGATTTTGATAGAATTTATAACAAGCTAACTCAATTCCACAATAAATTCATTTTAAAATGAATTTTATAATTTCTTTTTTTTTAAACATAAAAAATCTGGTTACAAATGAATTCCATAAAAACTAGAATTACATTCTTTTGTTATGTACTTTCAGTGGTAAATGGGAATAAACTTTTCCTCCATTTCTAGATCTTAATATGGCTTATATTTTTATCTTAAGATAATGATTCTCTTTATTGGAGAATTTAAATGGAGGTCAAGTTCATGGTGAGATTGGATGTCGTCGTGACCTCCATTTAAACTCCACAATATACAATTTTTCTAAGCAAAACTGTGTGAAAATTCTCCCTAATCTCACAACCCAATACACCCAATGTTCACTCAACCTTTGCATTCTTTTAAAACCCTCTTTTACAAGTTATATTGGTGTTTTGTTTGCTACATTTTACATATGACCATTTATTTCTACTTCAATAATAGTGGTGAATGACTAACTCTCTTGATGTCCATATTTATAATAACTAGTACTCATATCTTTTTGACACATAAACAATGTAAGATGAAAACTATTTACAATAACACTTCTCTCCGATGTTGGATTTGAGGAGAATCTTAACAAATTCATTCTTCGACTCAAATCCCCAAACACTTCGACCACTGAGTTGGGTTTACCTCTACTTGATCAAAACCTCCATGTTTTAATCGGGCTTTCAATATCGCTAAATTAGATTTTGGGCCTAATCCTAACAATCCTCCACCTAAGATTAAAATATGATCTTCAACCGAAAATCTGACTTGCTTCTTCACCGCATCAATTCTCTAAATTTTTACTATTGTTGAACCACACTCGAATGCCACTTGTTTGGATTTTTCCACCAAAAAAAAAAAAAAAAAGTCATCCCAAGATCCACATAACTAATACACAGTTTTAATATCACTTGTTGAGAATCTGACTCCAATACAACTTGTTGGAGCGCCAAATGGATTGTTGCATCTTAGTTTTGATACCATCAACAGCCACACAATCACAATAGCAAAAATAAAGAGAAAATAAACACAAAAATTTTAACGTGGTTTGGCACCTCTTGCCTCCGTCCATAGGAGAATCAATCCACTATTAATTCTCAACTACATCAGTTGTACAATTTCTCCAACCAAAACTGAACCAACACACTCGTTGTAATTTTTGGATGGAGAAAAGCTGCAAAAACTCATTATTCCATGGTACACAATTTTTCTAAGCAAAACTGTGTGAAAATTCTCTCATATCTCACAATTCAAACCCCAATACACCTCATGTTCACTCAACCATTAGATTCTTTTAAAACCCTCGTTTACAAATTATATTGTGATTGTGTGTGATTGTTAATTGGACGCTAGAATTTCCAATAAATAGTAATAAATGGTATCAAAACTAAAATACAACGATTGTATTGAAGCCAAATTTCTAACTAATGGTATTAAAGTTATGTATTATTTTCGTAGATCTTAGACGAATTTTTTTTGAAAAAACCCAACATTTCATTCCCTTCAATCACATCGCTCGACGTGTTATGGGCTCTCTCTGTCCTATCAATAATTTTTTTAATGCATATTGTTTCTGCTCAATGATTTTATTTTTAGGAGGAGCAGGTGGCTTCATCGTGATCATAGTTTAAATGAAAATTGTAGTTGATCCTTGATACCTGTTGCTATGATGCTCTCAAATCCTCTTCTTGTCATTTAGTCCCTGTGTTCTTGTGAAAACTAGCATTTGATTTTTAAGGATGCCTTCTTAGCTGAGGCCTTTTCCTGTTAAATTTTCCTTTTAAGACTTGTCGTCTATGCTTGAATTGTTCTCATATTATCCTTGGCGTCAAGTAATACACTTGACTTGATCAATTTTATATATATATCCTTAAATTTCTCAATCATCAAGCTAACCCCACAGAAAAAAAGAATATAGCACCAAAACACCCACCAGCACTTGGCATTATTTCTGTTTAGACGTCAACTATTTTGGATAAAAATAAATAAATATTTAAGTTTTTGATTATATTATCATCGCAAATTTTGTTTTAGTGTCTGATCATTAATAAATCCCATGTACATATTGGGTTACGTTACCAATAATGATTAGTGGGGTTGAAAATGTCTCACATGAGCTGCAATTATCAATCAGAAGTGGGGTTGGCCTTGTAGTCAAAGTAAGCTCAAGTTTGCATGACATTTTAGCACATCTTAGAAAAGCTAGTTGGTGCAATTTTTTTTTTTTTTTTTATGTTTAAACATTAATTAGTTGGTGCAAATATTAAAATAAAGTAATTTCTTCTTTTATCCAATTTTATTCTCTCAAGAATTTGCACAAAATAAACAAAAAGTATCTTGTTAAGAACGTGAACACTGAACACTAAGATGGATTGCAGTGGATTAAGAAAAAAAAATTTGCTTAGCACAGTGTCATGAGAGATACATGGCACAAGCGTCTATCTCACTCTTAAATAAAAATAAAATATCTTTTTACTCTCTTTTCATACCATTTAACGGTGAGATGAATCATTGTGTCATGTATCTCTCATCGTACTGCGACAGACAAAAACATTTCGGAGAGAGGAGACGCATGCCTTCATTAGAATTTATAGTAAAAGTTTAGGGATGTGTTTAAAATTATCAAAAAATTTGACAAAAAATATTACTTTTTTCCCTTATTAAAACTGAGTTAAAAAATTTTAACGGTGAGTTTGATAATATAAAAATGAGTCTTAAAATTGGAATCATAAATTTTTCAATAAAAAATATTATTAAAAATAAAATAACGGTGATTCAACTGATTTAATTTTAATTCCAAATAATCTTAATTTCATGTTAACAGGCATACATTTGACTTAAGAAAAGGCAAAAGCATTTTGTAAAATAATGGTTTCTAAGTAATGAAATTAGATAATAAGAGTTATTAATATTTAATACATTTTTAAAAAAAGGTATTAATTAATATTTTAAAATTATTTTTGATATAATTAAGTGATCCAACTCCAACTCCAACCGTACACACTTGAAGGCAATAAAATATATATCTAAAAGGAAAATTGTCTATTCATTAGTAGTCAGTAGAGTTGGTTATGAAATTATCGATGTTATTATATATTTGTTGAAAGAGTTTTTACCGCGAGAAAGATTGTGAAGAGTTGCTTGCATAACCGAACATGATATTTTTGATAAATATTGACTGATAACAAGCAAATGTTATAATGCTTTCAAATTATAAAAACTTGTTGAGAAAATTTATTTCAAGGTTTTGTAGTCATAAAGGATATATGTGTCTAATTATCATGCCCGTGCAATGTGCGGGTTTTTAGTTATTCGAATTTATTCAATTATGCTATTAATTTTAACAGTGCAAGGTTATATAGTATTATCAATTGATTTTTTTTTTTAAAAAATTATAAGCATTAGTAATTGTAATATATTATATGCATTTTGGACATGTCTGCATAGTTATTTTTTTTTAATTTTATCATGTGCTTAGAGTGCGTTTGGGAGTGTGGTATTGTAGCTGTGCTAATGTTAAAAGTGTTGTGAGAGTGCTGGCACCAAAAAAGTTATGGAAAGTGCAGTTGTTAAAAACTCAGTGTAGCGTTTGGTAAACTGTCTTGCAAAAGTGTTGACCTGTATTTTATTTTATTAATAAAAAAACACTACTTTAATTGCATTAATAGTTTTATCTAAATGTTTAAGTGGTAAAAGCATTCAGTACAGAAACAAGATGCAAGAACTCAACACAATTCAGACACCAAAATAAGACAGAAGATCTAGAATAGGCATTAAGATAATTGAAATGATTGTAAATCTCTTATGTTCAATTACATAGCTTGATCTGTGACTCAATTTGAAAAAGACTTTGACAAAACTAAAGATACAAAAGTTTCTCAGTCAAAAACTATTTTGAAATATGAAAAATTGACTGGGTCCCTATACAAGTCGATTAGGATAAAGGACAGAGAGTTCCTAGTCGACTGGGTCATTTCCTAGTCGACTGGTCCTATGACCCAGTCGACTCGTACTCACCCTTAGCCTAAAAAGTGAAAAATCTTCACTTGACCCAATCGACTGGTAATTCAAAAATATGACCGTTTGAGACGCAAGACTTGAGCATTTAATGCACCAAAGCTACCAAACCAATGTCTAACGGCCATATTAGTTTAAGGCTATATAAACCCACTTCAATGAGCATTTAAAACTAGAAGAGAACATATTCAATTCACAAGATAGATCATTAATTCTCAAAAACTTTGAAAAATTTATTGTTGAGCCATTCTTCAAGCTTGTTCTTGAAAGAGAGATATCGTTTATTTGTAAAAGAACTTATTGTTATCTCTCTACCATTTACTTTACAGCAAATTTCATTTATTGTAAAGGGAAAGAGTTGGTATAACTCTTAGAGTGTTTAGGATTAAACACTTCGTTGTAGCTTCTGTGAGGAAAAGGTCGGTTGTAAGGTTTGTGCAACACCCATGAAGTTGCACGACTAAAGGTTTTAGTGGATTGCTTCAAGGAAGTTCCTTGAAGAGAGTGGACGTAGGGTCGGAGAGATTCCGATATTGTCAAACCACTATAAATGGAGTTTACATTTTCTCTTCCTTAAACTCTTTTACTTTCAAGCATATTATTTGTTTGTGTGCTTTGTGTATTTAACTGTTTAAAAACTTGTAAAGAAATTAGCAAAAAAATTTAAAAACCTAATTCACCCCCTTTTGGGTTTGAACCTCGGTTTACAATTGGTATTAGAACTTTGTACTCAATTTCGGGCTTAAAGTCGTTGAGTTGATCCGATGGCATCTAATAGCTATACCGAAAAGCATTCCTATACTAGGCCTCCTTTGTTCAATGGCTCCAACTATAACTATTGGAAAAATAGAATGAAAATCTTTGTCGAATGAAAAGATTACAATCTATGGAGAGTCATTGAATAAGGACCTAGAATTCCTACAAAGGAAATAATCATTGGGGAGATCAATCATACAATGCCTAAACTCAAAACTGAGTTTAATGAAGAGTACTGTAGAATGATGTCTCTAAACAGTGGAGCAACTAGCATGCTACATTGTGCTTTAGATATAGCTGAATACAATAAAATTTTTGCATGTGTTACAGCTAAAGAAATTTGGGAAAAATTACAAGTTATATATGAAGGCACTAGCGAAGTTAAAAATTCAAAAATCTATATGCTAATGTCTAAATATGAATCTTTCAAGATGTCTTCAAATGAAACTATTTCTCAAATGCACTAACGGTTTACTACCACTGTTAACGGTTTAAAGCTTCTTGGTAGGAACATTGAGGAATTTGAACTAACAAGGAATATCTTAAGGTCTTTTCCATCCACTTAGAAAGCAAAGAAGACGACCATCACGGAGGCCAAGGATCTCGACAAACTAGATGTCAAAACTCTCCTCGGATCACTATTGACATACGAGATGGAAGAAATGAATCCCAGTGTCAATAATGATGAGAAGAAAAATAAGTTGATTGCTCTCAAAGCCTCTACGAGCAACAAAGAGAAAGAAAACGAAGAAGAGGTTGAGAGCAGCGAAGAAGATGGTGAGATGGCTCTAATCACCAAAAGGTTTCACAAGTTCTTAAAAAGAGCAAGAAACCTTACACAAGGGATTCCACTCCAAAAAGGGAACCTTTTGTGTGTTACGGTTGCAAGAAGCCTGGTCACTTCAAGACTGATTGTACAACAACGAGCAAACCATATAAGAGCTTCAAAAAGAAAACTATAATTGCAACCACATAGAGTGATAACGAAAGAAGAATCTTCGAAAATTGAGGTCAGATACGAGGAGATTGCCAACCTATGCTTGATGGCAATCGACGATGAAAATGAGATATCAAATTGTTCCCCTTCTAATAATAACATTTTTAGTAGTAGTGAAGAATTAATTGAACTTATAAATGAAATGCATGAAGAATTGAAAAAATTCAATTCTAGGTATATCATCCTCAAAAAGGAAGTCTCATCTCTTTCCAAAGAGATGGAAGGCTTAAAGAGAGAAAAAGAAAAACTGTCATCCATGCTTTATGATTCTTCACAAGATTTTCTAAAAAATGAAAATGAAAATTTAAAGAAGAAAATATCGGAATTGAGTAGCACCATATCTAGACTTATGCTTGGAAAAGAAAAGCTAGATGAAGTATTATCTAGCCAAAGATTGAATGGAGAAAAATCCGGCTTGAGATTCTCCATTAGGCAAGCAAAAGTCAAAAGAAACTTTATTCATAAAAACAACATGTGTGAATGAAGCCTCCACTTTCAAGACCACTGGCAAGATTAAAAGCACTCCCTCAATATATGCTAGTAGGTTTAAGAATGCAAATTTAAATTCTAATGCATTTACTAGAGATAAACCCTCTAGAAACACACATGCTTATATGTATGCTCATGCTAGAAACAATCATTCAAAAAATCATATCCTAAGAGTAACCATCATGTGAATCCTTGAGATAATATGTATACTCATAACTTGCACACTACATATGCACATCCTAGGAACCTAGAAATAATATGTATGTTCATAATAATACAAGTGCATATCCTAGAAATTATCATCATACATTTCCTAGAGATAACATGCATGTTCACAACTTTCAAAATAGAAACATATATCCTAGGAATGCTCATCCAAGGAACAATAGGCATGCATATTTAGGAAATCCTAGAAACTTCAACAACTATTATCCTAGGATAATGCATCATCAACATGTATACAATTTTAAAGCACCTTATAATATTAAAAAATTATGGGTCCTTAAAGGAACCCATATATTCTTGAACTAACCCCAAAGGACCCAAGAAATTTTGGGTACCTAAGAGTGCAATTGTGTATCCTTGTGTAATGTAGATATATCTTCACACCAAGGAAAAATGTAACTATTGGCAACTTGATAGTGGATGCTCAAAGCACATGACCGGTGATCAAAGTGTGTTCAAAGAGCTAACTCTAAGGGATGGCGGACATGTCACCATTGGAGATAACACAAAGATAAAGATCATCGGGCATAGAAAGTTGGTAATGATTTCTCAACCATTGTTAATGTATTATATGTGCAAGGCTTTAAACCAAATTTGCTTAGTATTAGTCAACTATGTGACAAAGGAAACAAAGTCATATTTGAAACATCTCATTGTCTAGTTACAGACATAAAAAGTAACAAGATCAAGTTTATTGGCCATAGACACGAAAACGTCTATATAGTTGATTTAAAATCTTTGCATTCGGAAAATGAAAAATGTTTTCCCGCTTTTAGTGAAAACTCATGGCTATGGCATAAAAGACTTGACCATGTGAATATGGATTTGCTTAAAATCATTTCAAGAAAAGATTTGGTCATTGGACTTTCAAAAATACAATTTGAAAAAGACAAGGTGTGTGATGCTTGTCAAATGGGAAAACAAACTAGAATTTCTTTTAAATCAAAAAATATAGTCTCGACTACTAGACCATTGGAACTTTTGCATATGGACTTATTTGGTCCAATAAGTACCATTAGTCTAGGTGGCCATCAATATGCTCTTGTTATTGTTGATGACTATTCAAGATATACCTTTATTATTTTTATTTCCTACAAGGATGAAGCTTACAAAGGATTTGTGAACTTTTTTAAAAAGGTTCAAAATGAAAAAGGAATTTTTATTTCAAGTATAAGAAGTGATCATGGAAAGAAATTTGAAAACCAAAGCTTTTCAAAAATTTGTGATGAAAATAGAATTGATCACAATTTTTTAGCACCTAGAACTCCTCAACAAAAATGGAGTCGTTGAGAGGAAAAATAGAGTTCTAGAAGAATTTGCAAGAACAATGCTTTGTGAAAATAGTTTGCCAAAACATTTTTGGGCGGTAGCCGTAAACACTTCTTGTAATGTTTTAAATAGAGTATTAATTAGGCCTATGCTAAATAAAACTCCATATGAATTATGGAAAGGTAGAAAGTCTAATATCTCTTATTTTCAGGCTTTTGGTTGTAAATACTTTATCTTAAATAACAATGAAACTAACTTGGGTAAATTTGACTCAAAGACTGATAAGGGGATATTCTTAGGATATTCAACCTCTAGTAAAGCTTATAGAGTCTTTAACAAGAGAACTCTAGTGGTTGAAGAATCCGTACATGGAGCTTTTTATGAGTATAACCCAATTAGTAGTAGAGTAGGTTCTTTTAATGATGATGTAGATTTTATTCCAAGGATAGAAACACCTACTCCTATTGTTGACCCGAAGGAGAGTGAACCTCAAATAAATCAAGAGATAGATGTTCACAATCTTGATCAACCATCTACAAGTCAACAAGAGGATAAACTTCCCAAAGATTGGAGGTATGTGAATTATCATCCAATCAATTAAGTGATTGGTGATCCTTCACAAGGGTTAAGAATTCGATCCTCTATTAGAAATATTTGCAATTGTGTAGCTTATTTATCTCAAGTAGAACCTAAGACTTTTGTAGAAGTCGAAAAAAGATATTGATTAGATAAATTCTATGCAAGAATAATTAAATCAATTTGAAAGACTTAAGTATGGAATCTAGTTCCAAAACCAAATAATCACACAATAATAGAAACCAAATGGGTATTTAGAAATAAAATAGATGAAAATGGAATAGTGACTAGGAACAAGGCTAGACTAGTTGCTAAGGGATATAATCAAAAAGAAGGAATAGACTTTGATGAGACCTATGCTCCTATAGCTAGATTAGAAGCTATTCGTATGCTATTAGCCTTTGTTTTGTTTAATAAGTTTAAGCTATTTCAAATGGATGTAAAAAGTGTCTTTTTAAATGGCTTTATAGAAGAAAAGGTGTATGTTGAGCAACCTCTTAGATTTGAAAATCCTAGTCTTCCAAACCATGTTTACAAGCTTTCTAAAGCTCTTTATGGGTTGGAGCAATCTCCAAGAGTATGGTATGAAAGACTAAGTAATTTTTTACTTGAAAATGGTTTTACAAGAGGAAAAATAGACACAACTCTCTTCACAAAAATGACACATTATTAGTCCAAATATATGTTGATGATATTATATTTGGTGCTTCTAATGAATTTATGTATCAAGAGTTTGCTAAGTGCATACAAGGTGAATTTGAAATGACCATGATAGGAGAGCTTACCTAGCTTCTTAGACTTCAAATCAAACAATTGAAAAAATGCATCTTTATCAATCAATCAAAGTACACCAATGACCTATTAAAGAGGCTTAGGATGGAAAGCTCAAAATCAATTGGCACTCCTATGAGAACCTCTACAAAACTTGACCTAGATGAGAAAGGTAAGTGTGTAGATACTAAAACTTATAAAAGCATGATATGAGCTTTACTTTATCTAACTACAAGTAGACCTGATATAATGTTCAGTGTATGTAAGTGTGCTAGATTTCAAGCTAATCCTAAGGAATCACATGTAATTGCAGTAAAAAGAATCATTAAATATCTACAAGGAACTCAAAACCTAGGGTTATAGTATTCTAGAAAATCAACTTTTGAGTTTGTAGGATATTCGGATGCTGTTTTTGCGAGTTGTAGACTAGATAGAAAAAGCACTAGTGGAACATGCCAATTTTTAGGTGCAATATTAACCTCTTAGTTTTCCAAGAAACAAAATTTCGTTGCACTATCAACCGTCGAAGTGAAATATGTAACAGCTGGAAGTTGTTGTTAAGAAGTGTTATGGATAAAACAACAGTTAAAAGACTATGGCATGAACTTTAGAGATATATCAATTCATTGTGATAACACTAGTGCTATCAACTTGACCAAAAACCCTATTCAGTATTCTAGAACCAAATACGTAAAAATTAGACATCATTTCATAAGAGATCATGCTCAAAAGGGTGATATTATACTAGAATTTATTCCTTCGGAAGATCAAATAGCTGATATTCTTACTAAACCATTAAGTGAAGATAGTTTTTGCAAGATTAGGCTATTGATGGGCTTGAAAAACTATGATAAAACGTATGTTTCATTGCATCAACATTCATCATATGCATATTTGACATCCAGTGAACGAGTATTAACTCTTATTTAATATATCTTTCACTCAAGGTGACATAGATAAACAATTTCGTGCTAAAATTTCAAGATAGAGCTTAAAATTTTAAGTTTTCTTAAGGACCTAGTCAACAAGTAGATTGACCCTAGTCGACTGGTATCTTACTGCCCATTTTACCAGTCAAATAGTACAAGCACCCAGTCGACTGGTACCACAATACATTGTTTGAAGCCAAAAATTTGAAATTTTGGTGGCCTACCCTGTCGACTAATATGGTACATCCAGTCGACTGGTGTCTCTCTGCTAGTTTACCCAGTCGACTGGTGTCCCGACCCAACCGACTGGTATGTCAAAAAATCCCAAATTAAGAAGGACCCAATCGACTGGTATCGCGATTCTATAAATAGTCTATTTAGATTTTTCATGTTTTCACGTCATTTTTGAAAACCTTAAGCTTTCTATCTCTAGAAAATCTTTGATTTCAGTCCAAAATCTCTCAAAACCACTCCATAGAACCTTCAATCATACCTCAAATCATCCTTTTTCAACTTTTCACGATTGAAAACTCCACATTTCCCCAAATCTCACTCTAAAGAAATTTGCACAAAAATATATGAGAGAATACGCACAAAAACCATCGTTGGAGGACCTCACGCCCCTATAAGGCCTCGGTCTAAGAAGTCATCAGCATCGGATGCTAAGGGGAAGGGGCTTGCTAGTTTATCGAGCAAGAAATCACAGACTGAGCTTGATGACTCACTTTTTTGGAGCTCCTCCTTAAAGAGCAGGTATAATTTCGTCATACGTAACAAGAAAATCATGATGGGTAGATTCGTTAATTTTAATTCTATCCGTCATGCAAATTTTGATATTTTACCTGCTTTCGAGGCTATACAGTTGACACCATTTGTCAACATACACTAGAAATTTTATACTTGCCTAATTCACCAGTTTTACACCAACCTGATTAAACCGAGTCCATTGGCTCTTCGGTTTAAGACCAGCGTCATGGGCTTAGAATTTGAGGTGAAAACTGACCTTCTGGTCAATATTCTGAGGATTCCCGTGGGAGGGGTCCAGTGGAGTCTAGATAGATGGCCAGACAACTTTTTTTACAAGGAGGCGTGCCAGATTGTTAAGAGTGACCCTAACTATATCTTTTGGCCCACTACATTTCATCAATGTAGTGACATGCCCATTGACTCGAAGTTGTTTAATCTCATTGTCAGTTAGACCATCCACCCAAGACTCGAAAGTCGAGGCTATATTTCTAAGATAGACGTGGTATTGATTTGGTGTCTCAAAATAGGACACCATTTTAATATCTACCCTCAATTGCTCACCAACATGATTAACGGTGAAGAGAGTGACTCCGGGTGCCTCCCATATTGGATGCTCATCACCCTAATCCTCTAGAATTTCCATGTCCCTTGACCCGCCTCAGAGGCTCAGGACATCGGCCCCAAGGACATCATCAAAGCATCTTCTCTTGAGAAGATGGGGTGCACGATCCGAGAGGGTATGATATACTCTAAGGCTAGGAGGAACATTTGGATCGGCGAGGATAACAGCAGAGAGGAGAACAATGAGGATCCTGATGATGCAACTCCTCCCACTACCATGGACACTAACCCTAGTCCACAGCATGCTAGACATGGTGGCTCTAGCAGTAGTCCAGCTGGACATGACGACGGGCTTCTAGAGCTTGAGCTCTTCTGTAAACCAAAGCTTCTAATTGGTGCAGAATGATATTGAGCACATGTGTGGTGACATTAGCACACTCAAGGATGACTTTGAGTTACTCCGAGAGCACTCGGAAGGCTCGTTGGCAAAGATTCGAGATCTCTTCCACGACAGCTTCGACTCCCTTGCTCGCTAAGCTACTTAGTTTTATCATTTATATTTCCTTTGTACAGCTCTTAGATGTTTAGCACGAACATTCTTTTTTTTTTTACATTCATGTATTGTACTGAGACAGTTTCCTAAAAGCTCATATTAGATGGATGTATCTATATCTTTACGTTGGTTTATGTTTTTAGACTTTAGCTTTTATATGTGTGTGTGTGTGTGTGTGTGTGCGTGCGCGCGCGCGTGTGTGTGTGTGTTTTACTTTTATGCTATATGGTTGCTTGGTCTGAACTATTCATGCTCGAACATATGCTTTAACTGCTAATACTAGTGTGGAAACTTCTGATTCTTACCAAGAAATCTTCCCAATTCAGAATCATGCCTAGTTTTTGCATACATGTTGTTTTTGCCTTATCTTCATGGTTGTAGTGTTCAAATTGCTTATTTTTTAAGTTTTCACCCTCTTTTCTGCTGTTGTCAAAACAGGAGAGAACAATGAGAAAAATCAATATATAAGAGAAAACTGTATGTAAACTTAGAATAAAGCATAAATTTCAGGGGAGCTTTGCTCCGAACATATTGACAAATGTAATATTGACTTGTATTGCTTGGTTGGGTTGATATAACTGTATTTGAACTGCGTTTGAATGCTTAACAGGTTGGTTTTTATCAAAAAAAAATAGAGGAGACTCTGCCTAAATTTCTCTAAAAACAAACACTTAGCTTTTAAAACTGTTTTTTCTCTCCTTCATTTTGTCATCATCAAAAAGGGGAGATTGTTGACCCGCATTTGATTTTTATAATGATAAAACGCTACTCTAATTGCACTAACAGTTTTATCTAAGTGTTTAAGCGGTAAAAGCATTCAGTATAGAAACAATATGCAAGAACTCAACACGATTCAGACACCAAAACAAGATAGAAGATCTAGAATAGGCATTAAGGTAATTGAAATGATTGTAAATCCCTTATGTTCAATTATATAGCTTGATCTGTGGCTTAATTTGCAAAATACTTTGACAAAACTAAAGATAAAAAAGTTTCTAAGTCAAAAACTATTTCGAAATATGAAAAATTGGCTGGGTTCCTATACCAGTCGACTGGGATAAGTGACAAAGAGTTCCTAGTCGACTGGTCCTATGACCCAGTCGACTCGTAATCGCCCTTAACCTAAAAAGTGAAAAATCTTCATTTGGCCCAGTCTACTGGTACAAGGACTCAATCGACTGGTAATTCGAAAATATGACCGTTTGAGACGTGAGACTTGAGTATTTAATGCCCCAAACCTACCAAGTCAGTGTCTAACGGCCGTATTAGTTGAAGGCTATATAAACCCACTTCAATGAGCATTTAAAACTATAAGAGAACATATTCAATTCACAAGATAGCTCATTAATTCTCAAAAGCTTTGAAAAATTTATTGTTGAGTCATTCTTCAAGCTTGTTCTTGAAAGAGATATATTGTTCATTTGTAAAAGCACTTATTGCTATCTCTTTACCATTTACTTTACAGCAAATTTCATTAAAGGGAAAGAGTTGGTATAACTCTTAGAGTGTTTAGGATTAAATAGTTCATTGTAGCTTCTATGAGGAAGAGATCAGTTGTAAGGCTTGTGCAACACCCGTGAAGTTACACGACTAAAGGTTTTAGTGGATTCCTTCAAGGAGGTTCCTTGAAGAGAGTGGATGTAAGATCGGAGAGATTCCGATATTGCCGAACCACTATAAACGGAGTTTGCATTTTCTCTTCCTTAAACTCTTTTACTTTTAGGCATATTATTTATTTGTATACTTTGTGTATTTAACTGTTTAAAAACTTGCAAAGAAATTAGAAAATTTTTTTAAAACCCAATTCACCCCCTCTTGGGTTTGAACCTCGGTTTACAAAAAGCATTGTTAAAGTGTGTTGTGATCAATAATAATGTTTGATAATTGTAACCTTAATGGTGCTATGAAACTGTAAATTGCCAAAATAGGCATGGTTCAAAGGTATACAATTTTAATAAATCATTTTTTTAACTAAAGAGGTATTTTTTATTAACAATAAAAATAAAACCATTCATTAGTTAATAATAATCAACAACTTTATACTAATAAAATCACTTATTAGTTAATAATAAAACAAAAAGCATCTACAATTGTGATTAAATGATTTAACAATGTCAAGTTTATGTAATTTGAAATTCTTATTTAATTTAACTTAGTGCCTTCATCAAACTAGCAACAATATTATTTCTTAGCACTACCATTTTAGTATATTTTTCATCATGAGGACCTTCCCTCGGATTCTTATCATTACCAAGCTCCAAAATTTTTAAACTTGGGTCATCACCAAATTGGATATTTCCGCTTAAAATAAATTCTTATAGTAAGATTAGTTATTATTGTTGATGAAGAGAGAAGATGTAATAAATTCTCTCTTTTCTTTAAAACCATAAATACTTATAAATTTATTCTAAATCCGGTCGTAATCTTTCTTAAATCAAAACAAATAATTAATAAAATATCCATTTTGATAACCAATTTTCTCTAAATTTTACATAACACAACAAATATTGGAAGAGGAATAAAAAAATTAACTATAACATGAAAATGATACTTTCTACTTGACAACTATTTGATTTTATATTTACTACAATTTGCATTAAAAGGAAGTTAAGAAGGAAAAAAAGAGAGATAATCAAAGAATATTTTCTAAATTGGTAGACTACTGTTGTTATTTTTCTAAAAAAAATCTATTATTGTTATTTACAACTTAATAATAATAATAATAATATTGTTATTGGTTTGCCAAAATATTGAAGCCATGAGGAGTCTTGGCAGAGGCGAACCTACCAAAACAACTACAAAAAAAGAATATTCTTTGAAAATATTTCTCCTCAAAACAAGGAGTACATTATTTTTTAACATCTCAAACATCTAATCTACTATTACCATGAAAGAAAAACCCAATTGACCCTTTAGTTACAGGGAAATTAAAGAAAAAAAACCATTTGTAACCACCCGGAGAGAAATCTAGTTATAGAGAATGATGATTTAGGGTTTAGGTAATTTGAATATATAGAGAGTTAGATGGGAATTAGTGAAAATGTGGTAAGGGCAGTTTTGGTTTTATAAAAAATCATTAAAATTTTAGGAGTTACCCGATCAAGCATATTCTAAAAGCTCTTTCACCCTTGCTTCTCCAAACAAGGGAATTTTAGCTTTCCCTTACAACTCTTTTTGGAAAAACTGTAGTAATAAAATTTTACCAAACAACAATTGCAGAAAAAGCAACTAAATCTATTTTCACCAGCTATTTTTCTATGGGCAAAAGCTTTCTCAAACGCACCCTTATTATTTTTGTCAAAAGCATTTATTTGAGATATCCATTTCAAATCAATATTCGGCCGACCACTACCACTATGTCTTAATATCAATTCGATACATGTTTATTTAACTTTATTTTATTGCCGTGATTCATTCATGTATAAACTATTGAATGTTAAAACAAAGTCACTTTTTTTTTTAAAGAATAAGTAGTCACTTAAATCTTAATAATGATAATAGATGATAGATTTTGCTGATTACCATCACAATTTAGAAGATATAACATTGTAGATTAGTTTTTTTTTTATACCAGTGAGATTTTTGTAATTTTAAGTGACTATTTATTTAATGGAGTTTCAATAAAAAAAAAATATATATATATATATATATATATATATATATAAAGACAAAAACAAGTGTACAATCACAATGAAACCCTCTTTGGTGAAATATTGTTTAATATTCAATTTTTTATATACTTTAAGTTATTTTACTATATAATTTGATTGTATTCTTTATTTTAACTCTTATGTAAATTCTATTTTATTTTTTAAAATTTTATAGGGTTTATAGATTAGATTTTATATATTTGACATAACTAAAATTATTAAACTATATTATATTAGAAATGAAAAGAAAAAAATCATAGATACTAAGGATTGTTGCGATTGAATAGTTTATTTTTTACTTTTATTTATTATAAAATTTGATTTATTTTTTTAATCAAGATTACATGTTTTCATTAAGCTTAAGGTATTCTATTCAATGACTTATAGTATTCTATTTCAGATTTTGTGTCAAATAAGAAGAAAAAAAATAAGAAGTAAAAGATAAATTATTGTAAGAAGAATGACATAGATAAACACATCCATGTAAAAAGAACATTCAACAAAAGAATTTTACAATTATTTGGTATATCCAATGGGTTTTTAATAAAAATTCTGATTATAAAAAATATTACATAAATGGTTAATGGTGAAATCCTTTGTGGTGAAATATTATTTGATAAATTCATTTTTTTGGAAGTCTAATGTATGTTAGTGATTCAATTTGATTGCATTATTTACTATAAGTGTTTTTATAGTTATTTTAAACTTTTATAAGGTTTATAAATTTGATTTTTTTTATAACCCGAATAATTACAAATATCAAAATGATGTTATGTTGGAATTAATAAAAAATTAATGAAAATGATTTTCACCCCTTTTTAGAATATAATTTTATTGAATATCTATTTTAATTTAGCTTACTATTTAATTATTATGTTGATTAGATTTTTTATATTGAATTTTTATTATAAAAAATTATATCTAATTTTAATTTATTGGGCTTCATTATTTTCAGGCTTTTAATTATAAAGTTATGGATTTAGCTTTATATCCCAAATAATTATAAAACCAATATTACTTTATTGGGTTTTATTATTTCATGATTAAGCTGAGATATACGCTATCTGTCAAAAAATAATCTTGGCTCAACAAACTTGTTTTACAAAAATTGAGCTTGAAATTGATTCATTTCTGGTTTTTCAACTACTATGCAAGCAATGGAGCACCAAGGAGTCCACAATGCTAGCTCTTCTCTTCGATTGCAAGAAGATCTTGATTAGTTTTGATGATGTCAAAATATCTTTTTGTTAAAGAAAAACCAATAGAGTGATCGATTACCTTGCTAATTTTGGTGTTGTACATAATAATATTAACTTAACATTAGCTCAGCACCGTTAAACTTAATGAAGTTTCTTGAGGTTGATATTGCAAGTATCCCCTCAACAAGACTTGTAAATACAAACTTGCCTTGTATTGTTTATCACTATAAATAAATATGGGGAATTTTTGGTGTGAAAAAAAAAAATAAAGGCCAAATAAGCGCAAACATAAAACAAATAGAAAACTCCCCTAATCCACCAATAGAAATTAATTGCCCCCACTTTTGTAATGATTCCTAACAATAATGGCAAGGAAAATTTTTGTCTAGCACGGGTTTATGAAAAAATATATGATATAAAAATTCATCTTACCATTAAATATCATGAAAAAAGATAAAAAAAAAAGTTATTTTCATTTAAAGGTGATATAGACTTTTGTGTCATGTATCTTTCATAAATCAAGACTAGACAAGAATTTTTCAATGAGAATATGCCCTCAACTTGAGAAGTGCATAGCTATTTGTACCAACACAACAACAACTATGGTTCAAAATCTTATATCCAACATATCCAGCATATCAAGCTTTAAAACGCACCACCAAACTTCTATAAACACACAATTAACATGAACTGTTGGGTTCAGTTCTATTCTATACAAAATCAGAATCCAATAATTAAAATGTCTCTCTATGTTCTCCATAACAAAGTCTATGATAAGTAAATCAGTATTAACATCATCAAGATAATTGAGCTCCATAGTCCACATACAATCTACATCCATTGAAAAGGGTATGCAAACATTATGAACTTAAAATGCCAGTTACTAGTACCACTAAACAATAATTACCACAATTCCTATTTGTTATTGTAGAATTTCATAAATGCTGCAATTTAAAACTGAATAAATTAAGAATCCCTCGATTCATTCATCTCTGTTATAAAATGTGATCTATAAGTCCCATTGAATTTTGTGTAGCTTTCACAAAGTCAGATTTCAAAAGAGAAAGAAAAGAGAGAGACTACGTAACGGAGGACCATGGTGAGTCGTGGAGGGAAGTGAGAGAGAAGATAGAAGATGAGGGGGAGGAGCAAATGGAGGAGATGAGAGAGAGCGCGCGATGAGAGAGTGTGTATGGTGAGTGCGCGCGATGAGAGAGTGTGTATGGTGAGTGAAAGAGAAAGAGATCAGATGAGAAAGAGATCAGATGAGAAAGAGGGCTGAGAGATAGAGAAATTTGGGAGAGAGTGAGAGTTGCATATCGCAAAATGGAGTTAGGGTTATAAAGATATAAGCGGAAACATCGACACCAATATTTTTCAAAACTATAGCTCAATTTACACAAAATTTTGAATTTTCAACTTCAGCGATGACTTTTGTCAATTTCAGCGACAGGGGCTGATATTAAAAAAAATCAATTTATTTTTCATCTTAACATTTTACAAAAAAATACTACCGACAATGGCAAAAATTTAGAGAATTTGTGAGGTGAAGAAGCAAGTCAGATTTACCATGTTAGATTAAATTTTAAGCTTAGGTAGAGAATTGTTGGAATTAGACCCAAAATTTTATTAAACAGCATTGAAGGCCCGATCGAAACACATAGATTTTGATCGGGTGGAGACAAACTTGGTCCAAGGGGTTTGACAACTTGATCGGTGTTTAAATTTTCTTAGCTCGTGATTTCTTTTTGTGGATCCTGAAGTTATTTGGTGTGAATAACAATAGCTTGGTGAGGAAGTTACTTGGTAAGCAAGTAAGCTTATGGACAAGCTATTTTAAAACTATAAATATGAGCATCAAGAGAGCTAATCTCTTACTTTATTCCTTAAACAAGAATAACTGGTGAGATATAGAGAATAACAAACTATACACCAATATATCTAGTTAAATAGTGTTTTATAAAGATTTGAAGGTTGAGTAAATATTGAGAGAGTTTTTACACAATTTTCTTTAAAAATTTGTGAATTATTTTAAGATAGTTTTTATTCATTTAAAAATTACAAAATAAACAAAATAGTGATTAGCTCATGAATCTAGATTTATTGAGATCAAACCACATTAAAAATTTGTTTATTTTTATTATTTATTAAATATCAAATTCGTCGTTGATGGTTTTTTAGTAAAATCAGCGTGGGAAACATCTCTCATCGCTAGGGCGTGGAAAATAGTAACTATTAGTCGCTGAATTGCCATCATAATTGTTTTTCTATTAACGTTCACAGTTTACATGATACACCATAGATAATCATGCTGTGTCATTTTTCATG
Organism: Bretschneidera sinensis; assembly: GCA_023935145.1. Lineage (NCBI taxonomy): Eukaryota > Viridiplantae > Streptophyta > Magnoliopsida > Brassicales > Akaniaceae > Bretschneidera > Bretschneidera sinensis. Next base: position 38,562,996 of record CM043702.1, on the reverse strand, counting down.
ACACGGAGAAAAAACTTCCTGTACATGTTTTTTTTTTTTTTAGACCTTTTTACAAACTCTCAATGAAAAAAAAAATATTAAAGAAAAAATGGTTGTGTTCAATCTTCGCGCCCTCCTTTTCCTTCTCAAAAGAGAGAGCCAATAGCTTTCAAAATTCAAAGCCTAAAAGCATGGTGGTTCATTCACCAATGTACCCATGCAAGTTGGTGATGAGAGATCAAATACCAATACTCAGAGACGGATTTATAAAAAAAATTTATTAGGATATATATATATATATATATATATACACACATTATCAAAGTAAGGATTTTTTAACACTTTTAAAAACCAGTGACTGAAAATTAATCCCACACATTGTCGATGATGTGTGGAGCACGTGCAGTGATTGAGACGGAACGAAACCACCGTTGTTTAACGGTTAAGTAGATCTAATCATTTTCGAATTAACAATAATGATGGTTTTTGGTAAAATTAGCCGAAAAAAATTCAGATTCAAATCAAATCTCTTCTCATGTGGACGACACGTGAAGGTGGTGAGACAATTATTCAATATTTTTTCTCTTATACGATTGTGCATTCAATTATTTGTAATACTTATTGTAAAATGCTAGATAATTTACACACAAACCTTTTTGAGGAAAAAATTATTTTTTTTAATAAATAAAAAATTTTACACGTGAGACAATTTGTGGACAATTACATTAAAACTATAATTTACACATAAATCCAAAAGTTTTGAAATGCATGAAAATTTTATATTAAATTTAGATAATTTTTTTAATATTTGTGGGGATAATTAATTTATATTAACTGGATAATTTTAAAAATACATATATAATTAATATATTTTTTAAATATTAAATGAGGATGGATCCGTCACTGTCACTACCACTACCACTACCATTACCACTATCACTACCACTACCATTATCGTTAAACTAAATAAAAAAAAACAAAAAAGGGAAAGTGAAAAAATAAAATAAAATAAAGGAAGGACTTAAAGTTTGGCTTGGAAGCTTCCATAATTGGGAAAATATATGGGAATATAATCGACTAATCGTACTCCATGAACACGGCAACTCCAGGCTGTATGTGCCTTAATCTTAGCTAAGTTGAATTTGGTGGCCGGGAAGGATTTCTCTGTAAGCACGTACGCCAAAGAAAAGTTGACTTTGGCGGGGCTTTTAAACTCCATACAGCAAGTTCTCCCTGTCATACTTCATCTGTATTAATGTGATTTTGTCACTGAAAATCACGTATTTAAATTTTAAGTAAAAAGACATAATCATAACAATTAAATAGATAAAATAAGTAAAAGATAAAAATATCAAGAATTAATGTGATTCGGCAATTCTTTGTTTGCATCTACCAACCAACCTCACTGGTTTATTAATGTTAGGAATAAATCAGCGGAAAATTTTCGGCGGTTTGGAGCCAAAACTCCTATGACTACTCGTAATAATAAGATATTCCACTATAATCAAAATTTGAATACAAATCAAGAGAGATGAAACTCCTTAAGCTCAAATCCCCAAATATATCAAAATCTAGGCTACCACAAATTTAACTGAAAAAATACAATAGCCTAAAATAAAAGAAGTATTATCCATCTAAAATGATCTGTTTGTTGTAGAGCTTTGTTTGCTGTAACTTTCTCTCTCTGATGCTCTGTTGTAGCTCTTTCTCTCTCTGTTATTCTTCAGCTTCTCCCTCTATTGTTGAAGGAAGAAAAATAAACACGTATACAAGCAAGGTCAAGGAGAATCTTTCTTTTATTTAATTTTGTATTACTTGTCCTACTAGTACCAAAACAACCAAATTTTTTAATTACTGTTTATCCTATTGCAATTTGTACTCTAGCATGATGACGCGAAAATTATAAAAAGAATGAGCCTCACTTTTACTCCAAAAAATACAAGCCACAAATTAACAATTAATTTTCAATAACAACTTTAGAAATAGCAAAGCTGTTAAACTCTCATTACTTCACAACTCAAAAGCCTCAATACAATCAAAGCTCTCAAAATAGCTCTAGTTGTAAGCGACATCTTTACTTGACAATCCAAAATCTCAATACAACCAAAACTCTCATCCTATGATCTATAATAATAAGCTGCTCTGATTTACAATATATATTGGAATTATATATGAGTGTGCTTCAAACTTTCTCTAGAACATCTTTTATATAGATGAGATTTTCCTAATATTACTAATAAAAGAACAACAACATAGAAAGCTTGGTAGATGCCAACTAAGTTTGTTGGTAAAGTCATTTGTCATCACACAAGAAATCAGATATTAAATACCATTCATACCATGTATAAATGGGAGGGAGGAAGAAAAGATAATAGATGATTACCCCTTATTGTGTAGCTCATTTTATATGTTAAAACTATTATTATGATAAGTAAAATGATATTTTATTTATTTGTATTAATTTTTATCTTCCAAAAATAATCTGACTTTGCCATTGTGTACAATGACTTCTATTTAAAAGCTTGAACAAGTCATCTTTCACTAAGTTTATTTTTTTTGTTAGTCCTGGCCCTAAGTTTAATTTAATGCATGATGAACGAGAGAAGATATGGCCCATATCAATATTCCATTATTTCCCAAATTTTAAATCAAATAGGCTTCGTCGCGACTGGCGTTTGCATATGAACCTTTTTTTCTTTTATAGGTTATTTGCACTTATTTTATTTTTATCTATAAGCGCGATAATACAAGCATTTTATCTAATTTTTCTATAGGAAAGTTCCTTCCTGACCAACATAAGAAAATTTCTACACTCCCATCTTCCATCTTTTATTTTTTCTTTTTACTTTTTCCAAGCAAAGAAAGCGTAGGTTTAACTTTGAGTATGAAACATTATAAAATAAAATATAAAATAAAAAATAAAAACTTTAAGTATGAAACTATGTTTGTAATGTTTGCAATATAATAAGATGCCTCTTAAAAGGAGTAATAGTTAGTGTAGACAATAAGAAATAGGTTTGGGAAATTTTTTACTGCTTAATTGACACTAGTAGAGGGATTTCATATATATATATATAATTATTTACAAGAGAAATTACAATAGTGACCCTAGGATTAGGGTTTCCAAGGTATTATTTACATATACATTTACACGCCCCTTCAATCCGAATGGGGTGAAACCACAGAAAGACTGCTTTTGTGTTGAAGAAACTTATGTGAAGAGAATCCTTTTGTGAATATATCTATAAGTTGAGCATCTGTAGAAATATAACTAATCTGAATATCTCTTTGGACTACTTTTTCATGAACAAAATGAAAATCGATCTCAATGTGCTTAGTGTGAGCAAAAAAAAAGAGATTAGCAGCAAGATAAGTAACACCAATGTTATCACAGTACACTCGAACAGGATAAGTCAAGAACACATGTAAATCATAAAAAGCTGACGAATCCAGTAGGTTCAATGACAGCATAAGCAAGTGAGCAATATTCAGATTCAGTACTGGAATGAGACACAATAGGTGGTTTCTTTGCTTTCAAAGAAATAAGTTTGGGCCAAGAAAAACCGCATAACTTGTGGTGGACTGACGACTGTCAAGGCAACTGGCCTAGTCTGCATCTGCATAGCAAGATAGAGAAATATCCTTTGTAGCAGCTAGAAGTAACCCATGATTAATAGTACCACATAAATAGAGAAAAATGCGTTTAACAAGCTGAAAGTGAGTCACGCGGGGAGCATGTAAAAACTGACTAGCAAGATTAACAGCATATGCAGTATCAGGTCGGGTCATTGTTAAATACTGAAGACCTTCAACCATACTTCTAAATTCAAGGGATCTGCTAATAGTTCACTCTCATGTAGTGAAGGTGCTAACTGAGAAGGAATAGGAGTTTTAGCATGTTTTGCAGAAGACATAGAAAATTTAAGTAAGAAATTTTTAGTGTATTTAGTTTGAGAAAGAAACAAACCAGTGAGATGACAAACCGTTTTAAGGCCAAAGAAATAATGAAGATCACCAAGATCCTTCATAGCAAATTAGTTAGATAAAGTGTGAGTGAAGCGAAAAAGAAGAGTGAGTTTGTTACCTGTGAGGATAATATCATCGACATACAGTCGCAAGATAAGAAGACTATGAGATGACTTGAGAACAAACATTGAAGTGTTTTCCCTACTGCAAGCAAAACCAAGAGAAAGAAGGAAGGAACTGAAGTGATGAAACCAAGCCCTATGAGTCTGTTTCAGAACATAAATGGCTCTTCGTAACTTACATACATGAGAGGGACGAAGGTTATCAATAAAACCAGGAGATTGTTTCATGTACACAACTTTATCAAGATATCCATGAAGAAAAGCAATTTTAACATCCAATTTTCTAATGACCCAATTATGAGAAATGACTAAGGATAAAACAGTACATATAGTAGTAGGTTTAACAACATGACTAAAAGTTTTATGTTAATCAATACCTGGTTGTTGGTGGAATCCATAATCAACCTCGCTTTGTAGTGCTCCACAGACCCAACAGCCGATATTTAATCCTGTAAATCCACTTACACCCACCTAAAATTTTCATTGGATCATATGGAACCAAATCTCAAGTGTGATTAGTTAAAAGAGCATTAAATTCGTCAGACATAGCTGACCGTCACTCCGAATCTTTATTTACTTGAGAAAAACAAGTTGATTCAGATAGTTGGAAATTAGTGGTGTACACCGAGGTACAAACCCAAGAGGGGGGTGAATTGAGTTTTAAAAACTTTTTGCAAATTAACACACAAGTTTTAACAATTTAATCAAGCAAGCCACACAACAAATAAGATGTTTGAAATTAAAAGGAGTAAAGGAAGAGAATATGCGAACTCCGTTTATAGTGGTTCAGCAATATTAAAATCTCTCCGACCCTACATCCACTCTTTTCAAAGAATCTCCTTGAAGTAATCCACTAATTATAGTCAAGAAACTTCACGAATGTTGCACAAACCTTATAAGCACTCTCTCCCACAAGGAAGTGTTTAATCCTAAACACTCTAAGAGTTACATAAACTCTTTCTCTTTACAATGATCGATATTAAATGTAAAGGAAAAGAAGAGAGAGAGCAATAAATGCTTTACAAGATGAAGGTTATCTCTTTTTCAATAACAAAGCTTAAAAATGGCTCATAATAAATTTTCCAAAGCTTTTGAGAGTATTAATGAGCTATAAATCAAATTGAGTATGCTTTCTTGTTCTTTAAATGTTCATTGATGAGGGCTTTTATATGGCCATTGGACATTGGTTTAGTATGTTTGGAGCATTAAATGCTCAAGTCCCGCATCTCAAACAATCATATTTCTGAATTATCAGTCGACTGGGTCCTTGTACCAGTCGACTGGGTCATGAGAGAAAATCCAGTTTTTGGGCTTCAGATAAGTACCAATCGATTGGGTCTTAGGACCAGTCGACTAGGTCATAGTACCAATTGACTGGGTCCTAGTACCAGTCGACTGGGTCAAAGGGTAGAAGCTATTGTTCCTTTTACCAGTCGACTGGTTCAAAGATCTAGTTGACTAGGTTGACCCAAAACACAGTTTTCATGCTTAAAACCAGTTTTTTGACTTAAAAACATTTTTTTGGATTATTTTTATCAAAGCTTTTTTTAATAAAAGTGAGCCATAGTTAAGCTAAGTGACTGTAAACAAAGATTTAAAACTTGAATCGATTACCTTAGAACCTATTCTAGATCTTCTGTCTTCTTTTGGTAATTGTACGTGTCGTATTTTTGCGTCCTATTTTTGTATTGAATGCGTTTGCTGCTTAAATACTTAGATAAAACTGTTAGTGCAATTTAAGTAGTATTTTTTCATAATTAAAATCAAATAAGGGTCAACAATCTCCCCCTTTTTTATGATGACAAAACCATAGTGAGAAAAACAGTTTTTAAAAACTAAGTGTTGGGTGTTTAAGGAAAAACAAACAAAGTTTCCTATGTTTTTGTGATAAAAGACAACCTGTAATCTTTCAAAAGTAACCCAACTAAGCAATAATAGTAAATAAAATATTGTCTTAAGCAAATTTAACATGCTCGGAGTAATGCTCGGAGCAATGCTCCCCCTAAAACTATGCATTATATCATTTACACATTTTTTTTCTCCCTCGTTTTGATAACAGCAGAAAAGAGAGGATAAAACTAGAAAATAAGAAATTCAAATACTATAAATAGGAAGATAAGGCATAAAAAAACCTATGTGCAAAAACTAAGCATAAACTGGAGATCTTAAAATCTCCCGAGAAGTATTAGAAGTTTTAAACAGAAGTTGAAACAGGTAAAGCTTAAAAACAAGCTACAAGTACTCAAATCATCCAACCATTAACCAAATAGAAAAACACACACGTAAGATGATTTAGAGAAAGGAAAAATAAACTTACATATAGTGGTTCATACATAATAAAACTTAAAGAAGTTGTCGTGGTAAGAGCTGGAAACATAATAGTTTAAACAAATACATGAATGTATTAGAAAGTAAAAAAAAAAAAAAAAGTTCTTGCAAAGAGTCCATAGAGCTAAAAATAAATGGATGACACATGATGAAGGACTCAAAGAGTTTGAGAATTAGGAGTGTCACGGAGAAGATCTTGTATCTCAGCCAATGAGCCTTCCGAGTGCTCTCGAAGTAACTCAAAGTCATCTCATAAGGTACTGATGTCATAACGCATGAGATCTAAGTATGTCCGTACTAACTGGAAGCTCGAGTCAACGGAAGAGCTCAAGCTCTGGAAGATCGACTGTATAGACCCCTAAAGACTCGCAATGGCCTGAAGAAGATCGTCATTTCCACCTCGACCAATTGTTGAGCTACCATACCTGAGATTCTGTGGACTAGCCCTAGGTTCCTTAGTGTCCATCTCAGTAGGAGGAGTGTTGAGCGTTTATTTACCTAAATAAATAAGCAAATAATCGAACTTGTTTTACTTGCAAGTGCACAAGGTCAACGGTAGCATAGTGTGCGAATGCAAGATCATCTCCACAGAGATTGGTAAATTTTGATTTAGAATTAGTTTCGCAATAAAAATAAGAGAAATATATATTGAGCTGGAATTAATAAAGATAAAGGCGTAGGGACTTGATATCCACCACTAATCATGCTACCACAACAAAACAGTATGCCAATGCTTTACTCATGTCATGAATACCTAATGGTTGTCAACCTAAGGGCATGATATCTACTCCTTAAGCTATTGATTTCCCCACACAACGAGTTAGGCATGGTATATACTCTAACTTTTTTCTTTCTTAAGGGATTTAGCATGGTGTATATTGAGTTTGTTGACCCTCACTTGTATTTTAATGATGACAAAACACAACTCTTATTATACTAACGATGCTATCTAAATGTATTAAGCAATAAAAGCATTCAACCAAGGATCAACGTGCAATAACTCAACCCGAATCAAACATCAAGTGAAGATAGAAGAACTAGAATAGGTCTATGGTATTAAATCAAGTTGTAAGTCTCACTTGTTCAGGTAATTAGCTTTTCCACTGACTCGTTTTGAAAAACCATTTTAACATAACTTTTTAAACAAATGCTTTTAAAGTTAAAATCTATTCAACACATGAAAACTGGGTTGTTAAAGCAACCCAGTCGACTGGGTACTTAGACCAGTCTTCTGGTATAAAGGTCAGTATGTTCCAAGTCGACTGGATGTTTCATACCAGTTGACTGTCAATGATGATGAGAAGAAGAAAAAGGTGATTTCTCTCAAAGCCTTCACAAGAAACAAAGAAGAAGAATCGAAAGAAGAGGAGGAGAACAGTGAAGAAGACGGTGAAATGGCCTTAATCACCAAACGGTTTCATAGATTCTTGAAGAAAAGCAAGAAACCATACACCAATAATCTCATTTCAAAAAGGGAACCACTTGTGTGCTATGGATGCAAGAAGCCCGGTCATATCAAGGCCGATTGTATGGCAAAGAGCAAACCATACAAGAGCTCAAGAAGAAAGCTATAATTGCAACCACCTAGAGTGATAACGAAGAAGAAGAAGAATCCTCGGATAAAGAAGTCGGATATGAGGAAATTGCCAACCTATGTCTTATGGCAATTGATGATGAAAATGAGGTATTATCTTTTCCCTCTTCTAAAAATAACATTGTGAGCAGTAGTGAAGAATTGTTAGAAGTTATAAATGAAATGCATGATGAATTGAAGAAATTCGATTCTAGGAACTCTACTCTTAAGAAAGAGGTGTCAACCCTTTCTAAGGAGATGATAAGTCTAAGAGAAGAGAAAGAAAAATTATCTTCATTGTTGTATGATGCTTCTCAAGACTTCCTCAAAAATGAAAATGAGAATTTAAAGAAGAAGATATTAGAATTGAATGGTACTACATCTAGACTTATGCTTGGTAAAGAAAAGCTTGATGAAGTGCTTTCTTGCCAAAGATTAAGTGGAGGAAAATCTGGTTTAGGATATTCTCCATTAGGCAAGCAAAAATCAAAAGAGGGCTTATTCATGAAAGCTTCATGTGTGAATAAAGCCTCTATTTCTAAGGTTAAAATCACGCCCCCATTGAATGATAGCATGTCTAGAAATACTAATTCTAATACTAATACAAAATTGAAGAATCCTAGAAATATTCATGCTTACATGTATGCTCATTCAAGGAATGCTTACGCACATATTAGGAATAATCATCATGTGCATCCTAGGAACAACTTGTATACCTAAGATTTGCACACTGCACAAGCATATCCTTGGAATTACTATCATAATTATTCTAGAAATAATATGCATACTCATGATAATGCAAGCATGTATCCTAGGATTCATCATCATACATTTTCTGGAAATGACATGTATATTTATATTCCTTATAATAGAAGCATGTATCCTAGGAACTTATATCCTAAGCATTATAGGCATGCACAACTAAGAAATCCTAGAAATTTCAATAACTATAATCCTAGGATTGTGCATCATCAACATGTCTATAGATCACCATACACTGTTAAGAAAGTATAGGTCCCAAAAGGAACCGTATTTTCAAGGACTAACCTTAAAGGACCTAAGAAATTTTGGGTACCTAAAAATGCCATTGTGTATCCTTGTGTGATGTAGATATGTCTCCACACCAAGAAAAATGGTAACTATTGGTACCTTGATAGTGGATGCTCAAAACATATGACCGGTGATAAAAGTGTATTCAAGGAGCTAACTCTAAGAGATGGTGGACTTGTCACCATTGGAGACAACACAAAAATAAAGATCATCGAGCATGGAAAAGTTGGTAATGATTTCTTAACCATAGATAATGTATTGCTAGTACAAGGCCTTAAGCCAAATTCACTAAGTATTAGTCAACTTTGTGACAAAGACAACAAAGTTACATTTGAGACCTCTCATTGTCTAGTTATAGACATCAAAAGTAACAATATTAAATTTGTTGGCTATAGACATGAAAATGTCTATATAGTTGACTTGAAATCTTTGCATTCCGAAAATGAAAAATGTTTTCTTGCCATTAGTGAAAATTCATGGCTATGGCATAGAAGGCTTGGTCATGTGAGCATGAACTTGCTGAAAATCATTTCAAGAAAAGATTTAGTCATTGGACTTCCCAAAATCAATTTTGAAAAAGACAAAGTATGTGATGCATGTCAAATGGGAGAACAAACTATGATTTCTTTTAAATCAAAGAATGTAGTCTCAGTTACTAAACATTTGGAACTTTTGCATATAGACTTATTTGGTCCAATAAGTACCATTAGTCTAGGTGGCCATCAATATGCTCTTGTTATTGTTGATGACTATTCAAGATATACCTTTGTTATTTTTATTGCTTACAAGGATGAAACTTTCAAAGGATTTGAAAACTTTTGCAAAAAGGTTCAAAATGAAAAAGGAATTTGTATTTCAAGTATTAGAAGTGATCATGGAAAAGAATTTGAAAACCAAAGTTTTTCAAAATTTGTTGATGAAAATGAAATTGACCACAACTTTTCAGCCCCTAGAACTCCTCAACAAGATGGAGTTGTTGAGAGGAAAAATAGAGTTCTAGAAGAATTTTCAAGAACAATGCTTTGTGAAAATAATTTAGCAAAATACTTTTGAGCTGAATTGGTAAACACCTCTTGCTATATCTTAAATAGAATTTTAATTAGGCCTATGCTTGACAAAACTTTATATGAATTATGGAAAGGTAGAAAGCCTAATATCTCTTATTTTCATACCTTTGGTTGTAAATGCTTCATACTAAATAACAATAAAACTAACTTGGGTAAATTTGATTCTAAGACCGATGAAGGAATATTTTTAGGATAATCAACCTCTAGTAAGGCTTATAGAGTTTTCAACAAGAGAACTCTAGTGGTAGAAGAATCCGTACATGTAACTCTTGATGAAACTAACCCAATTAGTAGTAGAGAAGTTTCTTTTAATGATGATGTAGATTTTATTCCAAGAACGGAAACTCCTACTCCCATTGTTGACCCAAAGGAGAGTCCACCTCAAACAAATGGAGACATCGAAACTCTCAAAGTATACCAACCATCTACAGGTCGACAAGAGGATAGTCTTCCCAAAGATTAGAGGTATGTAATTTATCACCCGATTGATTAAGTGATTGGTGATCCTTCACAAGGGGTAAGAACTCGTTCCTCTATTAGAAATATTTTCAATTATGTAGCCTATTTGTCTCAAATAGAACCTAAGACATTTATTGAAGCTAAAAAGGATAATGATTGGATAATTGCAATGCAAGAAGAAATAAATCGATTTGAAAGAACAATGTATGGAATCTAGTTCCTAGACCTAAGAATCATACAATAATTGGAACTAAATGGGTATTTAGAAATAAGATGGATGAAAATGGAATAGTAATTAGAAATAAGGCTAGACTAGTTGTTAAGGGATATAATCAAGAAGAAGGAATAGACTTTGATGAGACCTATGCTCCTGTAGCTAGATTAGAAGTTATTTGAATGCTGTTGGTCTTTGCATATTTTAATAAGTTTAAGTTATTTCAAATGGATGTAAAGAGTGCCTTCTTAAATGGATTTATAGATAAAGAGGTTTATGTTGAACAACCTCTTGGATTTGAAAATCCTAGTCTTCTAAATCATGTCTACAAGCTTTCTAAGGCTCTATATGGGTTGAAGCAAGCTCCAAGGGCATGGTATGAAAGACTAAGTAAATTTTTGATTGACAATAACTTTGTAAGAGGTAAGATAGACACAACCCTCTTCACAAAAACTCATAAAAATGACATTGTGCTAGTCCAAATATATGTTGATGATATTATATTTGGTGCTACTAATGAATCCATGTGTCAAGAGTTTGCCAAGTGCATGCAAGGTGAATTTGAAATGAGCATGATGGAAGAGCTTACCTACTTTCTTGGACTTCAAATTAAACAACTAAAAGGAAGCATGTTCATCAATCAATCAAAGTACACTAAGGACCTACTAAAGAGGTTCGAGATGGAAAGCTCAAAGCCACTTGGAACACCCATGAGCACCGCGACAAAGTTTGATCTTGATGAAGGAGGTAAATGTGTAGATACTAAATATTATAGAAGCATGATAGGAGCTTTGCTTTATTTGACTGCAAGTAGACCTGATATAATGTTCAGTGTATGCATGTGTGCTAGATTTCAAGCTAATCATTAGAAATCACATATAGTTACAGTAAAAAGAATCCTCAGATATCTAAAAGGAACTCAAACCATAGGATTATGGTACTCTATAGATTCATCTTTTGAGCTTGTAGGATATTCAGATGCTGATTTTGCTGGATATAGGTTAGATAGAAAAAGCACAAGTGGAACATACCAATTCTTAGGTGCAATGTTAACCTCTTGGTTTTCCGAGAAACAAAACTCAGTTGCACTATCAACCGTCGAGGCGGAATATGTAGCAGCTGGAAGTTGTTGCGCTCAAGTATTATAGATGAAACAACAACTAGAAGACTATAGCATAATCTTTAAAAGTATCATAGTTCATTGTGATAATACTAGTGCTATCAACCTAACCAAGAACCTTATTCAGCACTTTAGAACTAAACACATAGAAATTAGGACATCATTTCTTAAGAGACCATGCTAAAAAAGGTGATATAAGACTAAAATTCATACCATCAGAAGATCAAATAGCTGACGTTCTTACAAAACCTCTAAGTGAAGCTAGCTTCTGTAAAATTAGATTATTAATGGGATTGTTGGACTATGATAAACTGAATGTTTAATTGCTTCGTCATTCATCATTATGTATATTTGACATTTAGTGAAAGAGTATTAATCCTTGTTTAATGTTTCTCTCACACAAGATGGCATAGATAAACAAATTTCGTGCTAAGACTCAAAACTGAAAAGTTTCTCAAAGAGTTCAGTCGGCTGGCAAGTCTATCCTAGTCGACTAGAAAGTCACTGCCTAATTTTTCAGTCGACTGGTAAGTCAATACCAGTCGACTAGTTCAACTAGACCTTGTTTGGAGCCAAAATTTTGAAATTCAGTTATCACCCCAGTCGACTAGTAAGAACTACCCAGTCGACTGGTATCTCTCTGCCTATTCTTCCAGTCGACTGTTGTGCAAAATGTTCATCTTTACAAAAGGACCTAGTGGACTGGTATCCTTACTTTAGTCAACTGGTATCGCGATTCTATAAATAAGTTCTTCATTTTTTCCATATTTTTACGCCATTTTCATTAACCCTAGCTTTCTCTCTCTATAAAATCTCGCCATTTTGATCCCAAAACCACCAAAACAACACCTAAACACAATGATCTACTCATCCAAAACCTTATTTTCAACTTTCTACGGTTGAAATCTCTCATTTCTACCAAAAACCACTTTTACCCAAAAACTCAATTTATTCCAAAATGTCCGAAAGAATCCGGATAAAGACCACCGTTGGGGGACCCCATGCGCCTACAAGGCTAAGGTCCACCAAATTCACTGCTCCGGAATCACGGGGGAAAGGCATGGCAGGCTCATCAAGCAAGAAGCCCAGAACAGAGCTTGATGAGTCTCTGTTTTCCAGTCTTGCAGTGAAGGCTAGGTATAATTCAGTCATTCGCAACAAGAAAATCATGACGGGTAGAGTTGTCGACTTTGACTCTATTCGTCATGGTAATTTCGATATTTTACATGCCTTCGAAGCAATACACCTGACCCCACTAGTCAAGGTGCATGAGAAATACTACCCACGACTGATTCACCAGTTCTATGCGAACTTGGTGAAACCCAGTCCATTGGCTCTGAGATTCAGAATTAATGTTATGGGTGTGGAGTTTGAGGTCAACACTGACCTCTTAATGAGCATTTTGAGGATCCCTGTGGGAGGGATCTAATGGAGTCTGGATGGATGGCCAGATAATTTCGATGTTGAGGAGGCATGTCAGATAGTTAGGGGCAACCCTAATATGTGTACCGACCCACTACATTTCATACATGTAGTGACATACCCCTAGACTCGAAATTGTTCAACCTCATCGTGAGTTGGACTATCCACCCGAGACTAGGGAGTCTGGAGTATCTCTCTAAGATAGATACAGTATTGATTTGGTGCCTTAAAACTGGACACGACTTCAATATATACCCCTTGCTGCTCACCAACATGATTAATGGCGAAGCAAGCAACTTTAGGTGTCTTCCCTACGGGATGCTCATCATGCTCATACTCTAGCACTTTCGAGTGCCTCTCCACACCTCTAAGGCTCAGGATATCGGGCCAAAGGACATCATCAACATTTTCTTGCTGAAGAAGATGGGATGCACGATCCGCGATGGCTTCATTTACTCAAAGGTCGGGAAGCACATACTGATCAAGGAGGATGACAGCAGTGATTATAAGGATGAGGATGCTGCTGCTGCTGTTGATATGGATACGGATACTCGAGCACCTCCCATAGGTGCCTCGAGTGCTGGTCAGGCCGGTTATAGAGATCTACTTCAGGCTATCACGAGCCTCCAGCTGACCATGCAGTTCGGATTCCAGACGTTGAGCTCTTCCATTGAGCACCTACGAGATGTCTTCGAGCTGCACCGTGAGCACATCGAGAGTTCCCTAGCTGAGATTCAGGATCTCATTCGTGATGGCTCGAACTCTCCCGCTCCATGAGTCACCTCATTATCTCTCTTTTGATGTACTTAGTATTTTCAGTTCATAGTGTCTTAGCACGGATATACTTTATTGTATTTATACTTATATTTTGGCTCTACGAAACCTCATTTGTATAGTACTAGTGTATCTATCGATTATTTATTCTTAGACCTATTTCATACACTTTTTTTACATATGTAAAATATGGTTGCATGCTTTATATCTGATTAAATTTGGATATATGCTTCATATCTGCTTTGGCATTCATGGAAACTTCCGGTTCTTACCGAGAAGGCTTCTGGACTCTAAATGGAGCCAAATTTTTGCGTACAAGTTTGTTTATAAATACTCTAGATGACTATGGTAGCTAAGTAGCTTAATTTTTAGTTTCTTACCTCTTTTATTGCTGTTGTCAAAACGAGGGAGAAATATGAGAAAACGAGATAAAAATGTAAAACATAAACCAGTGCATAGATTTAGGGGGAGTACTACTCCCAAAAATATGGTGTATGATTCAATATAGTATATTGATTGGTTGGTTTGCATATAAATAGCTTTTTACTTGTTTACAGGTTGGTTTTACTCAAAAAAAGATGAAACTCTGCCCGATTTTTCGCAAAAACCTTACACTTAGTCTTTTATAACTGTTTTCTCTTATTAGTTTTGTCATCATCAAAAAATGGAAGATTGTTGACCCTTACCTATATCTTAATAATGACAAAACATAACTCTTATTATACTAACGATGCTATCTAAGTGTATTAAGCAATAAGAGCATTCAACCAAGGATCAAGGTGCAAGAACTCAACCCGAATCAAACATCAAGTGAAGACAGAAGAACTAGATAGGTCTATGGTATTAAATCAAGTTGTAAGTCTCATTTGTTCAGGTAATTAGCTTGTCTAATGGCTCGTTTTGAAAAACCATTTTAACATAAATTTTTAAACAAATACTTTTAAAGTTAAAATCTATTCAACACATGAAAATTGGGTTGTTAAAGCAACCCAGTCGACTGGGTACTTATACCAGTCTTCTAGTATAAAGGTCAGTATATTCTCAGTCGACTGGATGTTTCATACCAGTCGACTGGTGTTTTGGTCAGAGACTTTTCAGTCGACTGGTAAGAACTACCCAGTTAATTGGTAATATGGGCAGAAAGCTTCCAGTCGACTGGTAAGAACTACTCAGTCGACTGGTACCTTCAATAGCCTTAAAAATGAGATTTTTAAAGTGGACCCAGTTGACTGGTATTAAAACCCAATTGGTAATTCGAAAAATATGACCGTTATAGCGCCAGACCTGTACATTTGATGTACAAAAGCCTACCAAATTAATTCAGAACGGAAATATTTCATCAAGGATAATTAAACCCACACTACTGAGCATTTCATATATATATTATTATACATTCAAACAAGTATTCACTCATTGATACTAAAAAAGGTTTGAAAAATATATTGTTAAGCCATTCTTCAAGCTTTACCTAGAAAGAGAGATATTATTCAGTTGTATAAGCTTCTATTGTTGTCTCTCTACTGTTTTCTTTACAGTATTTGTTGTAAAAGGATTTGCTTCCGAAAGGAAGGGATTTGCTTTCGAAAGGAAGGGATTGTAAGGTTTGTGCAACACCCGTGAAGTTGCACGACTAAGTTTCTTAGTGGAGTACTTCAAGGAGGTTCCTTGAAGAGAGTGGACCTAGGGTCAGAACGATTCCGATATTGCTGAACCACTATAAACTGAGTTTACATCCTCTATTCCTTAATCTCCTTATTTACAGCGCATATTACTTGTTATATGCTTGTTGTGTTATTTGTTTAATAAACTTGTGTTTTAATCCGCAAAAAAGTTTTTAAAACCCAATTCAGCCCCCTCTTGGGTTGAAACCTCAGTCTACAGAGTTGTTCCTTAAAAGAGCATAAGATCTGTGAAAATCGACAACCACACGAGACCTAGGGCATGGTATCTACTCCCAGTTTCCCATGTTGATTAACCCAAGAATCTGGCGTGATTATCTTGTGTTACTATTGTTGGACTCAGGACTCGGTCATCCAAATTGATTCAACTAACTAATCCATACCACATACATATGTTGATCAGCAAACACATATGAGGAATTTAAATAAAAATAGGTATTAATCAAGTTAAGCATCACAACACAAATATCGCAAAAGCACCGATACTGAATTATTGAGTAAACATAATTAGGGCTTCAACCAAGCTTGTACTAGAAAATTAGTTACACATAGTTGTGATGCTAAACAACATCATAAAATAAAATACAAAGGAAAGAAGAAACCCGAAAACACTATGGAGAAGAGTCATCAATTCGTCTCCACAATCTCTCCTCCGGGCTCGTCTGGCCTCCGACCTCCCCAAACAAAAACTAAACTAAAAGAGAGATATTGTTTATGTGTTTTACAAGTCTATTTATAGGGTTCTAAGGACACTTGGAAACCTTATTTTTCAAAATATGTCTTTAACCCTACTTTCCAAAATAGGAACTGTTATTTTGATGTTTTAGTGATGTGTGTGCGCTCGATCGCACTCTTCTGCAACTCCCAATTCCAGTTTTGCTCTTTGAGTTCCAAAATGCTTTCTTTCTTCCAAAAACCTATAAAAACATAGAAAACACAAAAATGAAGTAAAATAGAATAAAATATGCAAACTAAGAGCTTAACAAATGTAAATTAAGGGGCTTCATCCTCGGGGCCCTTTTCTTATTCATCACTATCATCATCACCAATGCGTATATTCTTTCTTACCTTGGAGAAGACCATGCTGTTCCGTATGGTGCACCACATTTTTTTTAAAGATGAGACATTGATGATGTCATTGGGATCAATGTCTTGTGCTTCTGTGGCAAGAAGCGGAACCTTAAAGTTGTGAAGTATCATGGTGATGAGAAAACCATAGGGGAGGCAACCATAGTCATTGGCCTCTCCATTGATCATGTTAGCTAGGATCAGTGGATAAATGTTGAAAGGGTTTCCAGTCTTTAGGCATCATATTAAGACAATGTCCATTTTAGACATGTAACCTCGATTGCCAAGTCTTGGGTGAATGGTCCAACTGACTATCAAATTAAATAACTTGGAGTCTAAGGGCATGTCACTACACTAATGGAAGGTACTAGTTTTGAAAACATAATTTGGGTCTCCCCTGACTACTTAACATGCTTACTCATAATCAAAGTTGTCCGGCCAACCATCTAGACTCTAAGAGATCCCAGCTATAGGGATTTTCAGAATGCTAACTAGCAAATCAGTGTTCACTTCAAACTCAACACCCATAATTCTAGTCTTAAACCTAAGGGCTAATGGACTAGGTTTCACTAGATTTGCATAAAATTGGTGAATTAGTCTAAGGTAGTATTTTCTGTGGATATTCACTAAGAGTCTTAGTTCAATGGCCTCAAAAGCAAGTAGTATGTCAAAATTTGCATGCTTAATAGAATCGAAATCAACATATCTATCAGACATGATTTTCTTGTGATGAATGATAGTGTTATACTTGTCTTTGATTGTAGAACTCCAAAATAGCGAATCATCCAACTCAGTTCTTGCTTGTTTTCTTGAAGAACCGACAACCCCTTTCCCTTTGGAGTCTAACGCCAAAGATTTGCATGTTCTTAATCCTTTTGGCATGTGTGGGCCAGGTATAGTTGTCTTGATACGAATTCGTTCAGACATTCTTGCTAAAAACAAAATTTTGAGAGGTTGAAGAGGTGTGTGTGAAAAAGGTGAAGATTCAACCTTGAAACCCGAGTATCAAGTGATTTGAAGGATGGATATGTCTTGTTTTGAATAATTTTGATGAATTTGGATTGAAATCAAGAGATTTCTAGATAGGGAGCTAGGGTTCTTGAGTTTGGGCATGAAAAATAGCAAAATTTGGAAGAGATATTATATAAAATCGCGATACCAGTCGACTAGGTCATGGTACCAGCCAATTGGTCCATTAAAAATTGGAGATTTAGGGTTCAATTATGAGACACCAGTCAACTGGGTCCAAGTACCAGTCGACTGGCTTTACCCAACTAGTCGACTGGGTCTAATATGAAGTTTCAACTAGTCAACTGGGTCATCCAACTAGTCGACTATGTAAATGGTCAGTCGGTTACCAGTCGATTGGTTAAACCTAACTAGTCAACTAGGAAATTGGACAGTGGGTTACCAGTTGACTAGGTTATCCAACTAGTCGACTAGACCACTCAAAAAATTTAAAATTTTGAGCTTCAAGCTGGGATTTTGCAAGAAATGATTTATTTATTTCATTTTTGAGTAAGAGATATATTAAATAAGAGTTAATATTCATTCACTCAATGGCAAGTGTGCATATGATGAATATAAATGCAATCAAACACACATATGTTCATAGTTTGTCAAACCTGTTAACAGTCTTATTTTACAAAAGCTATTTTCATTCAAGGGCTTAGTAAGAAAATCAGCAATTTGATCTTCGGAAGGAATGAATTCTAACCTAATATTTCCCTTTTGAGCATAATCTCTTATGAAGTGATGTTTTATCTCAATATGTTTGGTTTTAGAATGTTGAATTGGGTGTTTTGTAAAGTTAATAACACTAGTGTTGTCACAATGAATTGTAATATTTTGAAAACACATGCCATAATCTTTAAGTTGTTGTTCCATCCATAAAACTTGTGCATAACAACTATCGGCGGCTACATATTCCACTTCGGTGATTGATAGTGCAATTGAAGTTAACATAGCACCTAGAAATTGGCATGTTCCACTAGTGCTCTTTCTATCTAGCTTACAACCCATAAAATCAACATCTGAGTACCCAACAAGCTCAAAAGTTGATTTTCTAGAATATCATAAACCTAGATTTTGAGTACCTTGTAAATATCTTATGATTCTTTTAACAGCAACAATATGTGATTCCTTAGGATCAACTTAGAATCTAGCACACATGCATACACTAAACATTATATTGGGTCTACTTGTAGTTAGATATAGTAAAGCTCCTATCATGCTTCTATAAGTTTTAATATCTACACACTTACCTTTCTCATCTAGATCAAGTTTTGTAGAGGTGCTCATGGAAGTGCCAATAGATTTTGAGCTCTCCATCACAAACCTCTTCAATAGGTCCTTGGTGTATTTGGATTGATTAATGAAAACACATCTTTTCAATTGTTTGATTTGAAGTCCGAGGAAGTATGTAAGCTCTCTCATCATGCTCATCTCAAATCCACCGTGCATACACTTAGCAAAATCTTGAAACTTGGATTCATTAGAGGCACCAAATTTAATATCATCAACATATATTTGGACTAGAAGTGTGTCATGTTTATGAGTTTTTGTAAAGAGGGTTCTATCTATTTTTCCTCTTGTAAAACAATTTTCAAGTAAAAACTTACTTAACATTTCATACAATGCTCTTGGAGCTTGCTTCAACCCATAGAAAGTTTTAGAAAGCTTATAAACATGATTTGGAAGATTAAGATTTTTAAAACCAAGATGTTGCTCAACATAAATATCTTCTTCTATAAAACCATTTAAAAGGCACTTTTCACATCCATTTGAGATAGTTTAAACTTATTAAAGCATGCAAAAGCTAGTAGCATATGAATGGCTTCTAATCTAGCTACGGGAGTATAAGTTTCATCAAAGTCTATTCCTTTATCTTGATTGTAACCCTTAGCAACTAGTCTAGCCTTGTTCCTAGTTACTACCCCATTTTTATCCATTTTGTCTCTATATGCCCATTTAGTACCTATGATGTTATGATTCTTTGGTTTAGGAACTAGAGTCCATACTTTATTTCTTTCAAATTGATTTAATTCTTCTTGTATAGCATTTATCCAATCGGTATCTTTTTCAGCTTCTATAATACTTTTAGGTTCCACTTGGGATAAATAAGCTACACAATTGCAAATATTTCTCATTGAAGATCGAGTTCTTACCCCTTGTGAAGGATCACCAATTGCTTGATCGATTGGATGATAATTCACATAACTCTAATATTTGGGAAGTTCATCTCCCTGTTGACTTCCATAATGTTGATCAACATTGGGATCATCTACCTCTTAGTTTGTTTGAGGTTAACTTTCCTTAGGATCAATAATAGGAGTAGATGCATCTACTCTTGGAGTAAAACCTGCATTATCATCAAGGGATACTATTCTACTACTAATTGGGTTAGATTCATCAAAAACAACATGTACGGATTCTTTAACCACTAGAGTTCTTTTGTTAAAGACTCTATAACTTTGCTAGAGATTAAATATACTAAGAAAATCCCTTCATCGGTTTTAGAGTCAAATTTATCTAAGTTAGTTTTATTGCTGTTTAAGATTAAGCACTTGCAACCGAAAGCACAAAAATGAGAAATATTAGGCATTCTACATTTTCCATAGTTCATATGGAGTTTTATCAAGCATTGGCCCAATTAATACTCTATTTAAAACATAGCAAGAAAAATTTACAACTTTCTCCCAAAAGTATCTTGGTAAACTATTTCACAAAGCATAGTTTTAGCAAATTCTTCTAGAACTCTATTTTTCCTTTCAAAAACATCATTTTGTTGAGGAGTTCTACGGGCTGAAAAATTGTGATCAATTCTTTTTTTATCACAAAATTTTGAAAAAAATTAGTTTTCAAATTCTTTCCCATGATCACTTCTAATACTTGAGATAGAAATTTCTTTTTCATTTTGAACCTTCTTGCAAAAGTTTACAAAACCTTTATAAACTTTATCCTTGTAAGCAATAAAAATAACAAAGGTATATCCTGAATAATCATCAACAATAACAAGAGCATATTGATAGCCACCTAGACTAATGGTACTTGCTGGACCAAATAAGTCTATATGAAAAAGTTCTAATGGTCTAGAGGTTGAGATTACCCTTTTAGATTTAAAAGATACTCTAGTTTGTTTTCCCATTTGACAAGTATCAGAAACTTTGTCTTTTTCAAATTTGATTTTGGGAAGTCCAATAACTAAATTTTTTCTTGAAATTATTTTGAGTAAATCCATGTTCAAATGGCCAAGTTTTCTATGCCATAGCCATGGATTTTCACTAAAAGTAGGAAAACATTTTTCATTTTCTGAATGTAAAGATTTTAAATCAACTAGATAGACATTGTCACCTCTATGGCCAACAAAATTGATCTTGTTACTCTTGATGTCTATTACTAGACAATGAGAGGATTCAAATATAACTATGTTGCCTTTGTCACATTGTTGGCTAATAATAAGTAAATTTGGCTTAAGGCCTTGCACATATAAAACATGGTCAATGGTTGAGGAATCGTTACCCACTTTTTCATGCCCAATAATTTTTATGTTATTGTTGTTTCAAATGGTGATGTGTTTGCCATCCTTTAGAGTTAGTTCTTTGAACATGCTTTGATCACTGGTCATGTACTTTGAGCATCCACTATCAATGTACTAATAGTTACCTTTTTCTTTGTTGTGGAGACACATTTACATCACACATGGATATACAATTGCACTTTTAGGTACCCAAAATTTCTTGGGCCGTTTGGGGTTAGTCCTAGAAAACATGACTCCTTTAGGGACCCATACTTTCTTAACATTAAAGGGTGCTCTATAATTGTAGACATGTTGATGATGCATGATCTTATGATGATAGTTATTAAAGTCTCTAGGATATCTTATATATGTATGCCTATAATTCCTTGGATAAATATTCCTAGGATACATGTTTCTAGCATGAGAGTTATGAACATACATGTTATCTCTTGGATATACATGATTGTAATTTCTAGGATGTGTATTCCTAGCATGTGCATGCCTTGAATGTGTATTCCTAGCATTTGTATTTTTAGGATGTGTACTCCTAGAATTTGTATTTCTAGGATGAGCATACATATATGCATATGTGTTTCTAGGATTTCTATTTCTAGCATATACATTACAATTTTTAGCATTTGAATTTAAATTTGTATTCTTAGGCTTACTAGCATTCTTTGAAGGAAAACTCTTAACCTTGCTAGTGGCCTTAGAGGTGGAGAGTTCATCCACACATATTCCTTTTATGAACAAAGTCTCTTTTGATTTTTGTTTGCCTAATGGAGAATAGCCTAAAATGGATTTTCCTCCACTCATTCTTTGGCAAGATAGCACTTCATCTAGTTTTTCTTTTCCAAGAATAAGCCTAGATATAGTGCTATTCAACTCCATCACTTTTCTTTTTAAACCGTAATTTTCATTTTTCAAAACAAATTATGATGAGTTATAAATCATGGAATGACAGTTTTTCTTTTTCTTCCTTTAGACTTTCCATTTCTTTAAAAAGAGATGAGACTTCATTCTTGAGAACAATATATCTATAATCAAATTTCTTCAATTCTTTATGCATTTCATTAATTACCTCAATCAATTCTTCACTACTACTAACAATATTATTATTATTAGAGGGGGAATAATTTTTTACCTCATTTTCATCATCAATTACCATCAAGCAAAGATTGGCAATTTCTTCATATCTGACATTGTTGTCCAAAATTTCTTCTTTTTCATCATCACTCCAAGTGGTTGCAACCATAGATTTCTTTTTTAAGATCTTGTATGGTTTATTTGTTGTTTGACAATCAACTTTAATGTTTTCGGGCTTGCAATCATAACATATAATAGGTTCTCTTTTTGGAGTGGAATCATTTGTGTAAGGTTTCTTGCTCTTTTTCAAGAACTTATGAAACCTTTTGGTGATTAAAGCCATTTCACCATCTTCTTCACTACTCTCATTCTCTTTCTCATTTTCTTTCTTTTTCTTGCTTGTGGAAGCTTTGAGAGCAATCATTTTCTTTTTCTTCATCTCATCATCATTGGCGCCAGGATTCATTTCTTCCACCTCGTATGTCAATAATGATCTGAGAAGCGTTTCGACATCAAGTTTGTCAAGATCTCTTCGTTCCATTATAGCCATCTTCTTTGCTTTTCCAAGTTAATGGCAAAGATCTCAATATCTTCCTTGTTAGTTCAAACTCCTCAATGTTCCTACCAAGAAGCTTTAAGCCATTAACAATAGTGGTGAAACAGGAGTGCATTTGAGAAATTGTTTCGTTATGAGACATTTTAAAATATTCATACTCGGACACTAGTATATAAATTTTTTATTTTTTAACTTCACTAGTGCCCTCGTAAGTAATTTGTAGTTTGTCCCATATCTCCTTAGCTGAAACACATGCAGAAATTTTATTGTACTCAGTAATGTCTAAAGGACAAAGTAAAATACTAGTAGCTCTACTATTTAGAGACATCATTCTATAATCCTCTTCACTAAGCTCCGATTTGAGTTTAGGCATTGTATGATTGATTTCTCCAATAATTATTTCCTTTGTAGGAATTCTAGGTCCTTTTTCAATGACTCTCCAGAAATTACAATCTTGTCCTTCAACAAATATTTTCATTCTATTTTTTCAGTAATTATAATTTGAGCCATTGAACAAAGGAGATATAGTATAGGAATGACCTTCAGTATAGCTATTTGAAGCCATCGGATCAACTCAAGGATTTTAAGCCTAAAATTGAGTGCGTGGCTCTGATACAAATTGTAGATCGAGGTACAAACCCAATAGGGGTGAATTGGGTTTTAGAAACTTTTTGCAAATTAACACACAAGTTTTTAACAATTTAATCACGCAAGGCACACAACAAATAAGATGCTTGAAATTAAAAGGAGTAAAAGAAGAGAATATGTGAACTTCGTTTATAGTGGTTCAGCAATATCATAATCTCTCCGACCCTATGTCCACGCTCTTTAAGGAACCTCCTTGAAGCAATCCGCTAATTATAATTAAGCAACTTTACGAGTATTGCACAAACCTTACAAGCACTCTCTTCCACAAGGAAGTGTTTAATCATAAACACTCTAAGAGTTACACCAACTCTTTCTCTTTACAATGATTGATATTAAATGTAAAGGAAAAGAATAGAGATAGTAATGAATGCTTTACAAGATAAAGGTTATCTCTTTTTCAAAAACAAAGCTTAAAGAATAGCTCACAATAAATTTTCCAAAGCTTTGAGAGTATTAATGAGCTATAAATCAAATTGAGTGTGCTTTCTTGTTCTTTAAATGTTCATTGATGGAGGTTTTTATAGTTTTGGCCTTATATGGCCGTTAGACACTGATTTGGTAGGTTTGGAGCATTAAATGCTCAAATACCGCATCTCAAACGGTCATATTTTTGAATTACTAGTCGACTGGGTCCTTGTACCAGTTGACTGAGTCATGTGAGAAAATCCAGTTTTTGGGCTTCAGACAAGTACCAGTCAATTGGGTCCTGGTACTAGTCGACTGGGTCCTTTAACTAGTTGATTGGGTCAAAGGGTAGAAGCTATTGTCCTTTTTACCAGTCAATTGGTTCAAAGATCTAGTCGACTGGGTTGGCCTAAAACACAGTTTTCATGCCTAAATTTTTTATTTTTTTTTACTTAAAACATCTGTTTGGATTATTTTTGTCAAAACCTTTTGTAATCAAAGAGAGCCATAGTTAAACTAAGTGACTGAAAACAAAGATTTAAAA
The DNA here is from genome assembly GCA_023935145.1 of Bretschneidera sinensis. Classification (NCBI taxonomy): domain Eukaryota; kingdom Viridiplantae; phylum Streptophyta; class Magnoliopsida; order Brassicales; family Akaniaceae; genus Bretschneidera; species Bretschneidera sinensis. Next base: position 38,538,417 of record CM043702.1, on the reverse strand, counting down.
CTTAAATCAATTACCTTAGAACCTATTCTATATCTTCTATCTTCTTTTGGTAATTGTACGTGTCTTTTTTTTGCGTCTTGCTTCTGTATTGAATGCGTTTGCTGCTTAAACACTTAGATAAAACTGTTAGTGTAATTTAAGTAGTATTTTGTCATAATTAAAATCAGATAAGGATCAACAAGTGGAAAGAGAGAATAAGTGTTTCGGTTTGTGAATGTCAGTTTTTGAACGAGTGATCATAGGATGATAAGAGGTGGTGGTAGATGATAGAGAGAGAATAGATGTAGAGGAAGCAATAAGGTCAATTGAGGAAAGAGTAGGGAGACTAAAAGAAGTGGTAACTGGAGCAAAAGTGTCAAGTGAAGAAAACTACAATGAAGGAGAGGCCGATGGTGAGGAAGAGATAGTGGTGGAACCAGGAGAGGAAGGAGTGACAACAGATGGAGAGGTAGAAGGGGAAGGAGACAAAGCTAGAGGTTTCGGTGGGGAAAGGTAACAAAGAGCAGGTGGACTAGAAACCGAGATGGTGTGAGACACAAGAGACGTTATAGAAGTTTGATATATAGGTTCAGAAATGGTAAGAATATGGAGAAAGGGAATGTGGTGTAGCAGTAGGGGAGGTGACAAGTTTAGAAATATCGAGATAAGGAAAGGATAGTTCATGGAAGACGACATGACGACTCGTATAGACACGACCAGAGGTAGGATCAAGACACTTATATCCTTTGAAATTTTGAGCATAGCCTAAGATACATTGTTCGGAGCTAGGGGTGAGTTTGTGAGAAGCATTTGCAGTGAGATTAGGATAACAGGCAAATCCAAAAACACGAGAGTAGGAGTAATCAAGAGGTTTACAAAAAAATTTGGTATAGTGAGCTTGAATAAGAAAAATCGGAGTAGGAAGACGATTAATGATATAAAGTGCAATATATGCAGCATCGACCCAAAAAAATTATATAAGAGAGGAATGAATAAAGAGGGTGCGTGCCATTTCACTAATTTGGCGATGCTTATGCTCAGCAACATCATTTTGTTGAGGGGTTTCTGGACAAGATATACGAAAAGCAATACCATGTTGAGCAAAAAAAAATTTAAGGGTGTTTGATCAAATTCTTTACCACCATTTATAAGTGTTTAAACATTCATATTTAAGCCCCTTAATTTACAATTTGTTAAGCTCTTTAATTACGTATTTTATTCTATTTTACTTCAATTTTGTGTTTTCTATGTTTTTATAGGTACTTCAAGAAAAAATGGCATTTTGGAACTCAAAGGAAGAAATCTGGAAGACCTGGAAGCATCCAAGTGCGATCGAGCACAGAAGAGTGTGATCGAGCACACAAGCACTCGTGCACACACATAGAAGGCTCGAGCGCACAAGCATGTGATCAAGCGCACACGTACAGTAAAACGGCAGACCCTGTTTTGGAAAGTAGGGTTAGGGTCTTGTTTTGGAAATTAGGGTTTCGAGCTGTCCTTAGAACCTTATAAATAGGACTATAAAACATAGAAACAGGATCTTCCTTTTAGGGAGGAGGCCAGAGGAGATTGTGGAGACAAATTGACGACTCTTCTCCATCATATTTTCGGGTTTCTTCTTTCCTTTATTTTTAGATGTTTAACATCACAACTATGTGTAATTAAACCTTAGTAAGGGCTTGGTTGAAGCCCTAATTATGTTTAATCAATAATTCAGTATTTGCGCCTTTACAATATTTATGCTATGATTCTTGATTTGATTAATGCCTGTTTTTATTTAAATTCCTCATGTGTGTTTGTCTGATCAACATATGCATGTGGTATGGATTAGTTAGTTAAATCAATTTGGATGACCGAGTCCTGGGTTCAACAATAGTAACAAAAGAAATCCACACCGGATTCTTGGGTTAATCAATATGGGAAACCGGGAGCGGACCAAGCCCTAGGTCTCGTGTGATTGTCGATTTCCACAAATCCTATGCTCTCTTAAGGAAAAACTCAGTATACGCCATGTCGAATCCCTTAAGAAGGAGAATAGTTAGAGTATACACCATGCCTAACTCGTTGATTAGGGAAATCAATAGCTTAAGGAGTTGATCAAACCCTTAGGTTGACAAATATTAGGTATTCATGACATATTTAAAGCATTGGTATATTGTTTTATTGTGGTAGCATGATTAGTGGTGGATATCAAGTCCCTACGCCTTTATCATTATTAATTCAAGCTCAACATTTATTTCTCTTGTTATCTTTTTATATTGCGAAACTAATTCTAAAGTTAAATTTACCAATCCCAGTGGAGATGATCTCGCATTTGCACACAATGCTACTGTTGACCTTGTGCACTTCAAGTAAAACAAAGTTCGATTATCTGCTTATTTATTTAGGTAGATTTTCGCACAACAAGTTTTTGGCGCCGTTGCCGAGATTGCATTAAATTTCTATTTATAATTATTTTTCACTTTTTTTTATTATTTTGTTCTGTTTTATTTTGTTTTATCAAAAAACTAATTTTTCTTTCTTTTTGTTTTCTGTTTTTGTGTTTCAGATCTGCAGCAGTGTTGTTTCTTGCATTGCGATCGAGTGCAAGCTTAAGTGCAATCATGTGCAAGTGCGATCAAGCGTAGGTCTTGGCGCGATCGAGCACAAATAGTCCAGAGACTACCCGAGCAGCAATACTGAAGCTGCTGCACCGAAGTATTTCAGCTGAGTCATGCAAGGGCTTCGATCTAGGAACCCAACCTTTTTTTCACTCGATACAGAGCTTGAGCAGACCATTCGACAAGGGCTTAGAGATAAGAGCGAAGACCCATGAATCAATCCTTCATCCCACGGAACCTTAACCAACCTTCATGCATAGCATATCAACCTAAGGCAGAGGGCAATTATTACATATCCCTGCAGATACTCAATGCTTTGACTCACTTCAAGGGGACACCTACTGAGGACCCACACTTACATCTGCGGGAATTCTTTGATCTTTGCAAGTTCCAGCACATCCAGTGCCTAAATCAAGAAGGAATCAGGTTAATTCTTTTCTCTTTTACATTAAAAAATAAAGCTAAATTATGGTATAATTCATTGCCTGCAGTATCCATCCATACTTGGGAAGAGCTATCCAATAGGTTTCTAAGAAAAATTTTCCCAGCCCAAAAGACGAGGCAGATGAGGAAGAAGATTCAATCTTTCCAACAGAATGATGGAGACCTTTTCTTTGAAGCATGGGGACACTTCAATGAGCTGCTTCTCAAGTGTCCACATCATAATCTACCTTAGGATGAGCTGGTACAAGCTTTCTATGAAGGTCTGAGTGACATAAATCTAGGTATTGTGGATTCAGGTTGTGGAGGTGTGTTGATAGAGAAGAGCAGTGAAGAAGTCATGGAGCTTTTTGAGACCTTAAGTGAGCACACACAACAATTCTCTTCCAAAGGGAGACTAGGAGTAAAGATCAAGGGTATGTATAAAGTGAACTTAAATGGTGGATATTCAAATCATATGGCTGCAGTGGAGAAGAAACTAGATATGCTTATAAAAGCCATGACTATTCAAAACATCTCACCTCGACCACAAGCTACACAACTCCAGGTATGTGCTATATGTTCTCATTTTGATCACACTACTGAAACTTGCCCTTTGTATTCATCTGCAGATCCAAAGCAAGCACACTATGTGGGACCAAACAACTATGCTTCCAAAAACAATGCATATGCAAATTCCTACAATCCTGGATGGCGAAACCACCCCAACTTCTCATTAAACAACGATCAAAATGCCTTGAACTTTCAAGAGAAGCAAAGAAACTCCCAACAAGCAACCCAATTCGTTTCGGAATCAAAGCAGAGTGACCTAGAGAGCATTGTGAGGCAATTGGCAACTCAGCAACAATAACTGATGACTTCACAAGAACAGTTCATGGCGGAGGAAAGACAATTTTGGACTGAGAAAATACAAATCAATGCCAAGCATGAGCAAGCTATTCAAAGACTAGAAGTACAAGTGGGGCAAATAGCTAAAGAGCTGAGTGAAAGTAAGCTGTTGAACTTCCAACCCAAACAACACCTAATCTAAGAGGACATCAGCAACTGAATACTGTGACAACTCTCAGAAATGGTAAGATCATTGGAGCTGATGAGCCTGCAAAAGCATCCACATCCAAGGTAAGTGAGATGAAGAAGGTGAATGCACAACCCTTCCTTCAAAGGTTAGTAAAGCCAAAGAAAGAAACTAAATTTCTTGATATTTTTGAATTTTGAGAAAAGTAGAAATCAACATTCCTTTATTAAATGCAATTCAACAAATTCCTGTATATGCTAAATTTTTGAAAGATTGTTGCACTAATAAAAGGAAGTTTCAGGAACATGAAACAGTAGCTTTAACTGAAGAGGTAAGTGTGGTATTGTTAAGGAAATTACCACCCAAGCTAAAAGATCCAGGTAGTTTTATAATTCCTTGCAGGACGGGTGACTAGATTTTTGAGCATGTATTATTATATCTAGGGGCTGGTGTCAACTTGCTGCCATACACTGTATTTGAGACACTAGGATTAGAGGAACTTCAACCAACTTCCATCACCTTGTAATTGGCAGACATAAGCATCAAAAGACCAAGAGGTATTTTTGAGGATGTTTTGGTAAAGATAGGTCCATTTATTTTACCTACTGATTTTATTATATTAGATATGGAAGAATCTCCTATGCCATTGCCTTTGCCTATCATCTTAGGAAGACCCTTTATGAGAACTACTGATACAAAAATTTGTGTGAAAAAGGGTATTGTAAGTATGAAGGTAAATGGTAAGAAGGTTGAATTCAAAATATTTGATGCATTAAAATTATTCCAAGCTTATATGAAATGTTTTAATGTATGCATGATGCAAAGTGTTATTGAGGAAGTTTTTCAGGTCCACCACCTTAATCCATTGGAGTCCACCCTCACCCATGGTTTCACAAGAGCAATTATTAAGCCAGAATCTGTAGATGTTACTAATAACATCATTAAAGCTGTGCACATCCTTAAGGCCTCTCCAAAGCATCCAAGCACCAAATTTTGCATTGAAGCAGCTGCGGGTGCACTCAACTCATGTTTTTCTGGGAGGAAATAAGAGTGTCTGGCTGAAGAAATAAAACTTAGCGCTCATGGGAGACAATCTGTAGCATATCTATTTATTTTTATATTTCTCATTACTGTTTATTTTTAGTATTTTTTGTTTTCTGGTATTATTTTAGTTTTTGTTTTACAGGGACAATGTGTGCATCAGTTCAAGTTTGGGGGTATGCTATGAGTCATGCCAATTTAGCTAGTGCTCCATCTCCCAAGTCAGCTCTTTCCATGATGTTTATACATTGGGGACAATGTGTAATTTAAGTTTGGGGGTATGGGAGACACATTCACACACACCTTGTCCCATTTTTTTCTATTTATTTAGTATTGTTTAAAAGAAAAGATAGATGCATGTTCATATTGTTTGGAAATTTTAGTTGATCTAAACGAATACTGCGATATGATTTCATTAGTGAGCTTAAAATTTTGAACACATAATCTGATAAAAGAATTTTAAAAGTTTAATTACTTACTTTAAGGTATTTAAGAATTCACAAGTTTGATCTAATCTGACACGAGCACATTAGCACATAATTGTGTGGGGTATGACATGTAGTTTTGATATATATGTTTTCATGGCCTAATTGTAATCAGATGACTTGTTAGAAGAACACTTTGGCATAGAAAAAAAAAAATTATTGCACAAAAAGAGAAAATAAAATGCTCCTAATCATCATTAAATAAACTTTCCACTGAGTAATTGGACCTCTTGCCTCAGTAAGCAATGAATGTTCACATCAAAAGGTGGGAATTATGCTTATAATGATCATTAAATAAAGTTTCCACTGAGTAACTGGACCTTTTGCCTCAGTAAGCAGTGAGTGTTCACGTCAAAAAGTGGGAATTTTGCTCAGTAGTATTAAGACCAGTTAGTTTCTTAGCCTTTTTGACTCGAGTTAGTAAGTCCTTAGGGGTATCTTTACACCTAATGCACTAAAACCATCTGGTTTAGGAGTCATTGGCTAAACACTTATTACATGAGTCAATTAGAAAGCTTAAGGGAACTCAACATGGCAAAAATCTCATGGTTTTGTGTGCGACCCAAATTTTTGGATATCATGAATAATGAATTTATTTTTGTTATTGTTTTCAGTTAGTTTTTCGTTTTGTATTGCTAAGGGACTAGCAATATGTAAGTTTGGGGGTGTGATAAGTGCTTAAATATTCATATTTAAGCCCCTTAATTTATATTTGTTAAGCTCTTTGATTACGTATTTTATTCTATTTTACTTCATTTTTGTGTTTTCTATGTTTTTATAGGTACTTGGAGAAAAAGTGGCATTTTTGAACTCAAAGAAAGAAATCTGGAAGACCTAGAAGTAGCCAAGTGTGATCGAGCACAGAAGAGTGTGATCGAGCGCACAAGCACTCGTGCACACACATAGAAGGCTCGAGTGCACACATGCAGTAAAACGGCAGACTTTGTTTTGGAAAGTAGGGTCAGGGTCTTGTTTTGGAAATTAGGTTTCGAGGTGTCCTTAGAACCTTATAAATAGGCTTATAAAACAAAGAAACAGGATCTTCCTTTTGGGGAGGAAGCCAGATGAGATTATGGAGACGAATTGACGACTCTTCTCCATCATATTTTCGGGTTTCTTCTTACCTTTATTTTTAGATGTTTAGCATCACAACTATGTGTAACTAAACCTTAGTAAGGGCTTGGTTGAAGCCCTAATTATGTTTAACTAATGAGTATTGGCGCCTTTGCAATATTTATACTGTGATTCTTGATTTGATTAATGCATGTTTTTATTTAAATTCCTCATATATGTTTGTCTGATCAACGTATGCATGTGGTATGCATTAGTTAGTTGAATCAATTTGGATGACTGATGAGAGTCATAAAATGCTTCTCAACAGTGGTTAATTGTTAGCATTTTATGATTGATCTCGGTCTTTATTGTGTTTTTTTGTGTTACTAACTCTAAAGTAATATTATTGGACCACTGACTTATTTCAGTGCAATTTTCAGGTACTTTGAGTTTAAAAGAGAAAAAGAAACGATCGTTGCTTAAAAGGCCAAGATCCCATGCTTCTGGAAGGATATGATGGGCTGATGCCTGTATTGCAATCGATCGCACTGCTTGTGCGATCGAGTGCACATCCCACATCGACCAAGTACTCTGCAGCGCACATAAGATCGAGTGCACATCCCACATCGACTAAGAAGTACTCTGCAGCACAACTGCGATCGAGCGCACATGCGATCGAGCACACGAAAGCTGTGGTCGATCGCACTCGAGTAGTATCCCACATCGGTCAGAAAACACATAGCACTCCGAAAGCTTTCCTATATAAGACCCTCTCCACTTCAGCTTTAAGGATCAATCAGAGCTCATCTGAAATCATCATATAGTGAATCCAGAGGGCCTTTAGGAGCAATCCAGAGGGCCTTTAGGATGAATCCGAAAGTATAAATTTGGAGGGCAAACTGAGGATGATCGTTGAGAGGCCGAAGGCAACTCAAGGAAGCATGAGCTCGATGGCCAGCTAATCTACAAGCAAGGCAAAGGGATGAATCCCTAGGTGTAGTTGTTCTTATTTTCCTTTATTTGATTTAGTTATAGTTGGATATTATTTTCATTAAACATTGTTATGTTTTATTCTTTAATTTAATTAGTAGATTTTTATTAGTCCGGTGATTGCATGCTTCTTTTCCATATAAGTCTAGTCATGCTTTTCTTATGTGTATCTGTTTGGGTGTGATTGAGTCCGGTAGATCTCTTTTATAGATTTGTCCATTGCTCTGGTATTATCGTTTAGATATACCGTTGTCTTTTGATAATTTATAAGTTAGATCATGTGTGCTTAAAAGTAAAGAATAATTCATAGCAATCACATTAGGGTTTATAAATGCGCTTTAATTGAATATTTGTCGATTGCTTGTTTGGGATGTGAAACTTGCCATCAAGAATAAAACAACTGAATCAAGTTAGGATTAGAGCAACGAACCTAGGGAGGATTTCTGGAACCTTGTCATTTCTTTTATTATATTATTCAATCATTCACACAATTTTCATAAAATCAACAATTCAGATTCTTTCAATCAATCTTTTATCATTTGTGTTCAAGTTTATACCTTCTTTGTAATTAACTTGTTTCCCTGTGGAATCGACACCCCAAAACTGTACTATAATTATCGCGTTATGTTTTGGGCGTAATCAAATTTTGGCGTCGTTGCCGGGAAAATGCACTAAAATACAAAGAAGATTGTCAACTTTTGACATGACGGTAAAAGAGCTGTAAATAGTTTTTTTCTTTTCAGCAGCTGTAAAGGCGGTAACCTTGTTCCTTCTTTTAGCTTACTGCATTAATTTATTTTATTTTATTCTTTCTTTTTAGGATTTTTGTGATCTTGCATGCCCAGACATAGAGACCATTTGGGTAGATTTGCTTGTAGGCCTGTACTAGACTCAGGATTGAACTTTAAAAACCCTTTATTTGATAATCCATCTAGTTCTGAGGAAATGAGTGAACACGAAGATCAACCTACTAGGACCCTTCATGATTACCTCCACCCTACACGTATAACCACACCATCTTGCATCATGTTTCCAGCCAATATTCCCGAATTAGACCTTAAAACAGGGATGATACAGTTACTCCCTACATTTTATGGCATGGAAAATGAGAACCCATATGTGCACATCAGAGAGTTTGAGGAAGTAGTTGCAATTTTCCATAGTCAAGGTGCAATTGCTGACATTGTGTGGCTTAAGTTCTTTCCTTTTGCTTTGAAGGATAGAGCCAAGAGTTGGCTATACTCACTGAGACCACGATCGATTGGATCGTGGACTGAGATGACTAGAGCCTTCTTTAACAAATATTTCCCTCAGCACAAGACTAATGCATTGAAAAGACAAATCTCCACCTTTGCACAAAAGGAAAACGAGACTTTGTATCAGTCTTAGGAGAAATTTAAAGAGCTGTTAAGTATGTGCCCACATCATGGGTATGAAAATTGGCGTTTAGTGAGCTATTTCTATGAAGGTCTTACCTATAGAGAACATCAATTTGTAGAGATGATGTGCAATGGGAAATTTCTGCAAAAAGACCCCGATGAGGCTCTTAAATACCTCAATGAGCTTGCTGAGAAAGCTCATACATGGACTGGACCTAGTGCTACTAAAAGCACGAGTAGGTCACGACCTATAGAAAACCCTAGTGGTGGAGGGATATACCATCTTAGGGAAGAAGACAATCTGAAAGCTAAGCTTGAACTGCTCACTAGGGAGTTAGAAGCATTGAAAACTAAGGGCTCAAAGCAAACACATGCGGCTAATCATGCTGAGTCTTTAGAGCCGTGTTTTGTGTGTGGCAGGGTAGATCATCTCCTCCAAGAATGCCCCACATTTGCTAATATGAGAGGGCTGTATGAGGAATAATGTAATGCCTTAGGCATGTACAAGAAGCTTCTTGCACCTTTCTCTAGCACTTATAATCCGGGTGGAGGAATCACCCCAACTTCAGCTAGAAATTTGAAAGTCAGCAGCATGCACAGCCCCCTAGATCATCCCCTGCACCTTATCATGCACCCTCATCCTCTAGGAACTCCTTAGAAGACACCTTATAGGCTTTTATAGAGACACAAGGTAAGACAAACCAGAGGGTTGAGGCATTAATTACGCAGGTGGTTGAAGAGCATAAAGAAATTAAGAGCCAAGTGTCCAAATTAATGGGCTCCTTAAGTGTGACTGAGCAAGGTAAGTTCCCTTCCCAAGCTCGGTCCACACCTCACGGTCAACATGTGGCACAAGAAAATTTGAAGGATGTAAATGCCATAGTGACCCGAAGTGGTAAGTCACTGCACATCTCACTAATGAATGAATCCAAGGATGTGGAAAAGAGTCAAACTAGTAGTAATACCGAGCTGTCCAAGGACCCTGAAGTGACTAAAAGTCCTGTTAAGGCACCATTCCCTCAAGCCTCGAAGTCAACCAAGAAAAATTTGGACTTAAATAATGAAATTCTAGAGAATTTGAGGCAAGTGAAACTTAATCTTCCTCTGTTGTATGTGATTAAACAAGTTCCTACTTATGCAAAAGTTCTCAAAGATTTATGCACAATTAAGAGGAAACACTATGTCAAGAAAACTATATTTCTAACTGAGCAAGTTAGTGCTTTAATTGAGGAAAGAATTCCCCCAAAATACAAGGATCCAGGCTGTCCTACCATTGCTTGTAGCATTGGAAATCATGAGTTTGGACAAGCCTTGCTAGATTTAGGAGCTAGTGTAAACCTGATGCCTTTTTCCATTTATTTACAGCTAGGTTTAGGGGAAATCAAACCAACCAGCATGGTACTACAACTGGCTGACCGTTCAGTCAAAGTACCCCGGGGTGTGGTAGAGGATGTGTTGATTCAGATTGATAAATTTTACTATCCTGTTGATTTCCTAATCCTTGATACCACTTCTACGATTGACACTAACTCTATAGTTCCTTTGATTTTGGGTAGACCTTTCTTTGCTACTGCAAATGCTCTTATTAATTGCAGGAATGGACTCATGAAGCTGTCTTTTGGAAACATGACCTTAGAAGTGAACATTTTCAATGTTGCAAAACAGCCCGAAGATGAGGACGAAAACCACCAGCTATACATGATCGAGTCACTCATCGATGAGGGAGTTTCCATGGCTCATGATTTTGATCCTTTTAAGAGTTTTCTTGTTAATTCTGATATTGATTTATTTGATGATGAAACTGATATAATTGATACTTGTGATGTTTTTGACAAATCTCAGGATTATGGCATTCGGGCATGGCACCCGAGGTTTGAGAAGTTGCCTAACAGAAGCGAAAAACAAATCCCCTCAAGTGTGGAAGCACCTAAAGTCGAATTGAAGCCACTACCTAAGGGTTTAAAGCATGCCTTTCTCGGTCCAGGTGATACCTTTCCTGTTATTATTTCATCCGAATTATCTGAGACCCAATGTGAGAAATTAATTCAGACCTTAATTGCACATAAATCAGCCCTAGGATGGAGCATGGCTGATTTGAAGGGAATTAGTCCCCTAATCTGCTCCTATAAAATAAATTTGGATGAAGGAACCAGTCCTCGTAGAGACTCTCAACGTAGACTTAACCCGACTATGAAAGAAGTAGTGAAAAATGAAGTGTTGAAACTGTTAGATGCGGGTATCATATATCCCATAGCTGATAGTAAATGGGTAAGTCCTACACAAGTCATTCCCAAAAAGTCTGGAGTCACTGTGGTAATGAATGACCTAGGAGAGTTAGTCCCTACCAAACTTGTGACCGGGTGGCGTATGTGCATTGATTACAGAAAATTAAATGCTGCCACCCGGAAAGACCATTTCCCATTCCCTTTTATTGATCAAACTCTTGAGCGTGTAACTGGTCATCCTTTTTACTGTTTCTTAGATGGTTATTCTGGCTATTATCAAATAGAAATTGCATTAGAAGACCAGGATAAAACCACTTTTACTTGTCCCTTTGGTACTTATGCTTTTCGTAGAATGCCATTTGGATTATTTAATGCCCTTGCCACTTTTCAATGTTGCATGATTAGTGTTTTTAGTGACATGGTTGAAAATTGCATGGAGGTTTTTATGGATGACCTAACTGTTTTTGGATCTTCATTTGATACATGCTTAATGAATTTGGAAAGAGTATTAATTCGATGTGAGGAAAAAGAATTGGTTTTAAACTGGGAAAAATGTCATTTCATGGTCCCATCCGGTATTGTCTTAGGTTATTGTCTCTGCTAAAGGAATAAAGGTTGATCAATCTAAGGTTGAATTAATCTCTAAATTGCTTACACCTAAGATAATAAAGGATGTGAGATCTTTCCTTGGTCATGCTGGTTTTTATAGGAGGTTTATACAAAAATTTTCCAATATATCTAGACCACTATGTGCCCTCCTAATTAAAGATGCCCCATTTGAGTGGACTCAAGCTTGTCAAGAGGCCTTTAAAACACTGATTGGCAAGCTTACTTCAGCACCTATAATGCAGCCACCTGATTTGAATTTACCCTTTGAAATCATGTGTGATGCTAGTGACTACACTGTAGGTGCTGTTCTTGGACAGCAAAGAGAGGGAAAACCTTTTGTAATTTACTATGCTAGTAAGACTTTGAATAGTGCTCAGATGAATTACTCCACAACTGAAAAAGAATTGCTAGCTAGAGTATTTGCTTTAGATAAATTTATTGCATACTTAATTGGTTCTCCTATCCTTATTTTTACAGATCATGCTACTCTCAAATACTTTCTTACAAAGAAGGATGCTAAGGCGCGCTTAATACGATGGATCCTACTCCTACAAGAATTCAACATCACCATCAAAGACAAGAAAGGAGTAGAGAATGTAGTGGCTGACCATCTTTCAAGGCTCATATTTGAGGACACATCTGATGACATGCCGATCAAAGATGACTTTCCCGATGAGCATTTACTTTCTGTTACTTCCTTGCCATGGTTTGCTCACATTGTGAATTATTTGGTTACCGGTGAGATACCAGTGGATTGGAGCGCTCAAGACAAGAGAAGATTTTATATGAGGTACGTAATTTTTATTGGGATGACCCCTATCTTTTCAAGTACTGCCCGAACCAAATTATAAGGCGTTGCATCCCTAATGAAGAGATTGCACGTGTCTTAGAATTTTGTCATTCCCTAGCTTGTGGAGGCCATTTTTCAATGAAAAAAACTGCTGTAAAAATTTTGCAGTGTGGATTTTATTGGCCTACCTTGTTTAAGGATACAAACACCTATTGTCGCTCATGTGAAAGGTGTCAAAAGTTAGGAGTTGTGTCTCGTCAAAATATGATGCCCTTAAACCCCATTTTAATAATTAAAATCTTTGATTGTTGGGACATCGATTTTATGGGACCCTTTTCTCCTTCATTTGGATACCTATATATCATTGTGGCAGTAGATTATGTATCTAAGTGGGTAGAGGTAGCAGCTTTCCGAAGCAATGATAATAGAATGGTACTTAAATTTCTTTAAAAAAATGTGTTATCTCGATTTGGTACACCACGTGCTATAATTAGAGATCAAGGTACACATTTTTGCAACCGTTCTTTTGAAGCTTTGATGCGAAAATATGGGGTGTTACATAAAATTTCTACTACCTATCATCCTCAGACTAGTGGGCAAGTAAAGCTTGCTAATAGGGAGATTAAACAAATTTTTGAAAAAACAGTGAACCCGGATCGCAAGGATTGGTCGTTGAGACTAGTTGATGCACTTTGGGCTTACTGTACAGCTTTTAAAACTCCCTTAGGTATGTCACCTTATCGGCTTGTTTTTGGAAAACCCTGCCACTTACCTGTAGAGTTCGATCATCGAGCGTATTGGGCAATCAAATCTTTTAATTTTGACCTAGAAGAAGCCGGTAAGCTTCGAAAATATCAGTTGACCGAATTAGAGGAGTTAAGGAATGATGCTTTTGAGAATTCTATAATCTATAAGGCTAAGATGAAAGTATTCCATGATAAAAATATTTTGAGGAAAACGTTTAAGCCTAATGATAAGGTGTTCTTATACGATTCTAGACTCCATATGCATCCTGGAAAACTTCGGTCAAGGTGGACCGGCCCTTTTGTGGTAAAAAACATTTTTGAAAATGGGGCGGTAGAAATTGAGGACACTAGAGATGGCCGAGTCTTTAAAGTCAATGATTAACTCCTTAAGATCTTAATGGATAGGCAAGATCCGGAAGTGGAAGACATTCCACTTATGGATCTTGTCTACTTACCTTGACCACCCAACAGAGGTACATTTCTTTCTTTTATTTTTTTTTTGTGTTGTTTATTTGTTTTGTTTTTTTTATTTTTTGTTATTTGTATTTTAATTTTAATTTTTAGTATGCTAACACACGGTGGAAGTCTTAATGGTACACCACAGATGCTTTCTTTTTGTTTGTTCTATGTTGTAGATGAGATTTTTAACAAGAAGTTTAGCATGCAGTTCATATGGAGGTGCACAAGTTTCAGCTGCTATGCATTTTTGCTTACAAAGGGAGTTTCCTTTACCTTTTTTTTAACATTGAGGACAATGTGATTTTTCAGTTGGGGGTGGAGGAAACATATTCTTTTTCTTTCATTGAACTGCTTGGTGCTATCTTTGTTTTTGTTCAGCATGCTTTGTGTTAGCCTTAGAGTCAATTTATATGTCAATGATATGAGCATAATTGAGATAGCATATAGCATGTAGAAGAAGCTAAATCTTGCTTCAGTTTGAAATTAATTTAAGCATCAATCTTCATTTGGTTTGAGACTCTAGTTTGTGGTAAGATTGTATGATTAGACTATAACATCTAGAAAAGTTTTATGTGTGATTATTTTGTGAATATTTTTGCGGTCTCGACAAGCTCTAGAACTTACCTGATAACCACTTGAGGCGAATTCCTAGAATGCACACTACTTAGGATATGATATAGACCATTTTTGAACTGTTTGAGCCTTTCAAACCTACCATTGCTATATTTATCACTAGTCACCTATTTGAACCTTTTTTTTGAAAAAAAAAATTGAGCCTTGTTTTTTTGGATAAACCATTTACTTACCTTTATGAGCCAAAAAATATTTTATCCTTACCTTTCTTTTAAAAGAACTTAGTTATACACATGTTGTGAGAAGCACTTAAAAGGAGTAAGGGTGGAAATATGAAAAAATATCACTACCACAACCCAAGTACATTAAAGGAGATAAGTTGGGGGTTGTAGAAACGATAAGAAAAAAAATGATGAAAAAGAAGGTGAATGGTTATGTGCCAAAATAAAACAAAATAAATGAATTAGGGCAAAGAAAGAAGAAAGAAAGAAAAAGAAAAGAAAAAATGGTGATTTGTTGAAAGAAATGCTTGAAAAATGGTTGAAAAAGTTGGGTGTTGAAATAAAGGTTATCAAGTGCTTAAAGTGATTGTGTTTAAAGCTAAGAGATTGAGTCCTTTTACTTGTGAATCCTTCCCATTCTTCCTTAGCCTTTACCTTAGCCTAACGTTACAAGCTTATTAAAGACCTTTTGATCCAATGTAATGTGATTTTTCTACAATAGTGGAGAGTGGTTTGAAATGTAAGCATATGGAGCTTGTTTTTGTGATTGATGTCACGCTATTTATTATATTTTTAGAGACCAAGATTTGTATTCATGAATGTTATGCATAAAATCATCCGGGTGTTTGGATTAATGGATTGTGGTAAGATGGATGGTAAGAGTCAATAACGATTTTAAGATTGATGTTTGGATTACTTTTGGATTTGGGTGAAATTTAATGATTCTTTGTGCCTTGTGTTATGTGCAATTTTTTAGACAAAATGTGAATTACTCTTAGTTCAACGCTAGCATTGCTTTACTTTGTTTTTAGCTCCCACCATAGAATTCATCTCTTATTTTCGCTTGAATTGCTAGGGACTAGCAATAAGCTAGTTGGGGGTTGTGATGAGAGTCATAAAATGCTTCTCAATAGTGGTTAATTGTTAGCATTTTAGGATTGATCTCGGTCTTTATTGCGTTTTTATGTGTTAATAACTCTAAAGTAATATTATTGGACCACTGACTTATTTCAGTGCAATTTTCAGGTACTTTGAGTTTAAAAGAGAAAAAGAAACAATCGTTGCTTAAAAGGCCAAGATCCCATACTTCTGGAAGGACATGATGGGTTGCTGTCTGTATTGCGATCGATTGCACAAGCAGTGCGATCGAGTGCACATCCCACATCGACCAAGTACTCTGCAGTGCACATGCGATCGAGTGCACAAGAAGTGCGATCGACCGCACATCCCACATCGACCAAAAAGTACTCTGCAGCACAACTACGATCGAGCGGACCAATCTGCGATCGAGCGCACATGTGATCAAGCGCACATGCGATCGAGCGCACTAAAGTTGCGATCGATCACACTCGGGCAGTATCCCACATCGGTCAGAAAACACATAGCACTCCAGGAACTTGCCTATATAAGACCCCCTCCACTTCAGCTTTGAGGATCAATCGGAGTTCATCTGAAATCATCAGAGAGTGAATCCAGATGGCCTTTAGGAGCAATCCAGAGGGTCTTTAGGATGAATCCGAAAGTATAAATTTGGAGGGCAAGCTGAGGATGATCGTTGAGAGGCCGGAGGCAACTCAATGAAGCATGAGCTCGATGGCCAGCTAATCTCCAAGCAAGGCGAAGGGATGAATCCCTAGGTGTAGTTGTTCTTATTTTCCTTTATTTGATTCAGTTGTAGTTGGATATTATTTTTATTAAACATTGTTATGTTTTATTCTTTAATTTAATTAGTAGATTTTTATTAGTCCGGTGATTGCATGCTTCTTTTCCATATAAGTCTAGTCATGCTTTTCTTATGTGTATCTGTTTGGGTGTGATTGAGTCCGGTAGATCTCTTTTATAGATTTTTCTATTGCTGCGGTGTTGTCGTTTAGATATACTGTCGTCTTTTGATAATTTATAAGTTAGGTCATGTGTGCTTAAAAGTAAAGAATAATTCATAGCAATCACATTAGGGTTTATAAATGCACTTTAATTGAATATTTGCTGATTGCCTGTTTGGGATGTGAAACTTGCAATCGATAACAAAACAACTGAATCAAGTTAGGATTAGAGCAACGAACCTAGGGAGGATTTCTGGAACCTTGTCGTTTCTTTTATTATATTATTCAATCATTCACACAATTTTCATAAAATCAACAATTCAGATTCTTTCAATCAATCTTTTTATCATTTGTGTTCAAGTTTATACCTTCTTTGTAATAAACTTGTTTCCCTGTGGAATCAACACCCCAAAACTGTACTACAATTATCGCGTTATGTTTTGGGCGTAATCAATGACCGAGTCTTGGGTTCAACAATAGTAACAAAAGAAGTCCACGTCGGATTCTTGGGTTAATCAACATGGGAAACCGGGAGCGAACCAAGCCATAAGTCTCGTGTGGTTGTCGATTTTCACAGATTCTATGCTCTCTTAAGGAACAACTCAGTATACACCATGCTGAATCCCTTAAGAAAGATAAGAGTTAGAGAATACACCATGCCTAACTCGTTGCTTAGGGAAATCAATAGCTTAAGGAGTGGACCAAACCCTTAGGTTGACAAACATTGGGTATTCATGACATATTTAAAGCATTGGCATATTGTTTTATTGTGGTAGCATGATTAGTGGTGGATATCAAGTCCCTACACCTTTATCATTATTAATTCAAACTCAACATTTATTTCTCTCGTTATCTTTTTATATTGCGAAACTAATTCTAAAGTTAAATTTACCAATCTCTATAGAGATGATCTCGCATTTGCACACTATGCTACTATTGACCTTGTGCTCTTGCAAGTAAAAAAAAGTTTGATTATCTGCTTATTTATTTAGGTAGATTTTCGCACAACAAGTTTTTGGCGCCGTTGCCGGGGATTACACTAAATTTTTATTTAGAATTATTTGTCGTTTAGTTTTATTATTTTGTTCTGTTTTATTTTGTTTTAGCAAAAACCTAATTTTTCTTTCTTTTTGTTTTCTGTTTTTCTGTTTCAGGTCTGCAGTAGTGCTGTTTCTGGCATTGCAATCACTTTGAAAAATCTTTATTTTGGTGGAAAGCTGATTTTCAACAAGTGCTTTAAAATTACAAAGTGGTGAAAGACTTCAGACTTTTTACGCATAAGAAAAATCCAAGAATATCTAGAAAAATCATCCACAATGATAACATAATAACGATACCCTAAATTGGATAAAATAAGTGATTATGAAACATTCGAATGTATTAAAGCTAAAGGTTGTGTAGTGCAATGATCAACAGAATCAAATGGTAAATGTTCAGACTTGCCTAACTGACACTCCGAACAAAAACTAGAATATTTAGACGGAAAAAAAAATTCTTTCGAGTTTGTAAAAGATAAAGCACATGGGGACCTAAATGACCTAGCCTGCGATGCCAAACATCACCAGAGACTTGACAAGAGACCAATGCCAGAAGATAGGTAGTGGTCGAATCAAGTGGAAGAGCATAAAGATCACCATCACTGAAGGATTTGAGAAGAGTGTTCCTCGTACTCTTGTCCATAATAACGATATAAGAGGCATCAAAGTTAGAAAAATAGTTGTTATCATAACATAAACATTTAACATAAAGTAAGTTTTGAGATAATTATGGGACATGTAAGACATTTTTAATAAGAAAAAGTTTAGTGGAGGTGCGTAAGAAAGTAGAACCAACATTATTTATATCAAACAACTATCCATTATTAATCAAAATTTTAGTTTTACCAAAATAAGGTGTAAGATTAATAAGTGTACCTGACTGAGGAGTCATGTGAGCTGAGGCAGCCGTATCAGAGTACCAATGAGTGGCATTAGTCTCACCAAGTGACAAAGTAGCAAATGATTTTAGAAATTCATGAGAGATAACATCATGATTGAGCCGATAAGGACAATTTAAAGTAAGGTGACAAGCAGAGTGACAGATTTGACACGATGTGGAGGAGGATCAAGAGGTTGTCCCAATAGACCTTCACAATTATAAGAGAAAGTACCAGCAGATCGATTAAATATAGGAGAAAATGAGAGGACTGATCAGTACCTGAACCATACTGAGAAGTGTCACCACAACCAGCATTGCAGCCACAGCCCCGATAGTGTGAGCGACCCCAACCATGACTATGAGAAGCTCTAGAGGTGATGATGGCAGCAAAGGCTGTAGGAAGGTCAGAAAACTGAGAAATGACCTGAAGATGCTTTAGGCATTGTTCCTTGAGAAGTAGCTTGGTACACAAACTGTTAAAGGTAAGAGTGATGTTGGTGTTGGTGTTGGTGTTGGTGTTGGTAACCGTAGTTGTGAAGCATTTATACTCGTTAAACAGACCTATTAATGCATAGGAGATGAGGTCTTTAGTGGAGAGTGGGGAATTGATGGTAGCAAGAGCATTAGCTACGGCTTTAAGGTCCCGAAAATACTGTTTTATAGACTTGTCATCATTAGCATGTTTGTGAAGCTTCAAGCAGAGGTCAAACTCATTGGTATTGGACTAGTCAAGGTAGCGTTGTTTCAATGCCAGCCAAACATCCTGAGACATACGCAGATCATGGACGTCTTAAAGGATGTCCAAAATAAGAGTAGCATTAATCCAAGAGCAAAGAGACTGGTCCGTCTAGAGCAAAGTATGAAAAGCAGGGTTAAGGGTGGTGGTGCCATCACTAGATAAATAATATTGGGAAAAACAAGAGAATGTGCCATTAAGATAACCGAAAAGGTCATAGATTATAATGACTAGGAGAAATTGGGAGCATTAGAAGACACCATTAGTGTTATTGAGTTTAAGACTAACGAGGTGTGTGATGTTATGAGCGGAAAAAAGTGAAAGATTAAAGAATGTAAGAGGATTCGGTGTAACGATAGGTGAGGTTATAATCGGTTGTTGAGAAGAGGAACCAAGAGTGAGAGGAAGTCTAGGGACAATTATGGGCATAGGGTGATGCGTGGTTGTGTCAGGAAGAGGGAAATTAGCAATTGAAAGGGAGTAGGAAAAGGTAGGGTTAGTGGCGTAAAGAGAAAGATTAGGAAGTGGGGCCACAAGGTTGGAGGATTGGGAACATGTGGCTATGACAACAAGGGAGGAATTATAAGTATGGAGAGTGGGGCCATTATTAGTAATTGAGGGTTGGTGTGGTAGCAAGGGAGTAATTACAAGTGGGTGATTGATGATGTTATGGTGAGGGAGACTTTGGAAGGACGCATCGGCTGGGAGAAGAGGATTAGTGACGTGATGGTCTAAGAAAGAAAAAATAAATGCTATGTCGGGTGAAGCTGTTTACAAGCTGACACCAATGCTTAGAGAAGCTAGTGTTTGGCTAACACAAAGGGGTCCTCTTGTAGATAGAGGGTACTTGTAGCATGTGGGTTAGGGCATGAGAAAGAAAAGGAAGGTTAGATTGCAGTAACGATGTGATCGAAAACAGAAGGACTACTTCTAGTAGCAATGAGAGGTAGAGTTTGGGCAGAAGTTTCAGGGGAAGTAAAAGTAGAAAAATTATTTTCCATGAATTTAGGGTTTTTAGATTTTACTGCTCTGATACCTTGTAGAGAATAAGAAATAGGTTAGAGAAATTTCTGACTGCTTAATTGACAGCAGCAGAGGGACTTTATATATATAAAGATTATTTACAAGAAAAATTACAATAGTGACCCTAGGGTTAGGGTTTCCAAGGTATTATTTACATATACATTTACAGTTGTTACTAGTATAATAAATTAAAAAATAACTCTCACCCATGGAAGAAAGAGAACTTCCTCCTAGCCCTTACCCCTCTACTATCCCTAACACTACCCTCGAAACAGTAACTCCCTCACTTTATCCCCTTCTTCCAAACCATACTCACCTTAACACTCCTATTTTTTTTCTTACAAAGACTCATTGCTTCATCTTATTGGCCAAGCTTGACCTTTTCTAGCCCCCATCCTTGAACCTCTTCCTTCTCCACCTAGTGGAATCTAATATTCATATTATTAGAACTTCTAATGAAAAGCTCTCTATTATATATTCACACTCTTTGGCTTATTGCTCTTGTTATCAAAGTTTTTGGGAATTCTTTTAGCTTTCAATACCTCAAAGAATGTCTAGTGGCTTTTTGGAAACTCTCCGAAGTTGTTGACTATGTTGATTTGGAAGCTGATTTTTTTTCCTTTTTAAGTTCACTACTAAAACAAATTTCACTAGGGTTTTATATCAAGTACCTTGGTTCTTGGGCTAATACTCCATCTCTATTAGAAGATGTGAGCCTAGATTCCAACCTTTTTTTGCAACTATTTCGAAATCAACAGTAGAGGCTCAACTCCATAAACTTTCCATTGAATTCTATGATCTGGAAATCCTTCAGCAAGTGGGGAAAACTTTGGGAACCTTTGTTAAAGTAGGCCCTTGAACTAGTAGTAATGAAAGGGGAAGATTTTCGTGATTATGCATATAAATTGACCTCAACAAACCTCTCATTTCTCAGGTTGCCATTGCGTCACATATCCAAAAGGTGTCCTATGAAGGTCTTTCATCTGTTTGCTTTGAATGCGGTATTGTGGGTCATGTTAGAAATGACTACCTATCTTGCTAGAAATAGCCCATTGTGGAGCAAACTGACCTCTCCCAACCATTACCTGTTAATGATGCTACCAAAGAAAAAGAAGCTTATGGATATTGGTTACCTATGGCAAGTAGGAAAAAAACATAAGGGGTTAAAACTAAAATCAACCAAGCATCTCAGTTGTGTCCTGCTTCCATCGATAACCACTATCATCATAATTCTAATGGGAATTTGAAGAAAAATATTATTGACCATTCACGTGAATTGTCAAGCTCTAATATGAAAGTTGTTGAAAATGTGTCAACGGTTCTTTCCTTGGCTATATCAAAGAACCCTATCTTCCTTTAATCATATGCCAGGTGGCACTCTACCTTTGCCTACCTAACTTATCTCATTTATCCAAACAATACAAAAGATTTTTGCTACATCCTCTTTTTCTACAAGCTCGCGTCTAATCAATTCACTTGAATTGGACTAGTCTTTTCCACATCTAACCTCCACTTTTCAAAAAACTAATAAATCTTTTAGTAACCTACATTCTTCATCATCTACTCAATGTCATTCTCTCTCGCCAATGAAAACTGGCGTGCAGGCTCCTTACCTTACTCCCAATCTTCTCGCCATCTTGGTCACACTTGACAATCTTTCCAAATATAAAACCTTACCTCCTTCAAGGTCTCCCTAAAGTTAGTTATTGCCATTTACCTGAAAATGGTGATAAAAGTGGAACACCCATTATTAACAATCCTTCATTTGGAAGCAGACCTAATATGGGATTATAACAATAGCCTACTTGTAGAATATTTGGAAAAGAGGTTCACAATCTTGGATTGTCGAGCAACAATCCAAGATAGTATTGAATTGGTATATAGCAGTGAGATTTCTATCTCTTCAGGAACAACTGCAAAGCCTGCTCTGATTACCTCTCAACTTAACCTTTGACAATGGATCCCAAATTCCTTATCAACGATTCGTTGAGCCTTTTTCTCTCAAGACTCTCAAATCTGGCAGTGATGGTATTGATGGATCATAAACCTCTCATGGTGCTCATTATTGCCAAGTCTTATCCCTAAGCCCGAGACAATTCTTCACGACAACGAAATAATGGTAACTCCTCTGAACCCAAGACTAGCAAAAGTTCCAAACCCTAGGGAAAAAACCGAAGTTGATTGCCTTAGGCCTTTCCAACCTATTTTTGAAGATTTAACGTTTGAAAAAATTATACCCCTAGTCAAAATTATTTCTTAGAATAATCGGGGTGCTAGTAATTCGGAGTTTAAAAACGATGTCACTAGTTTGATTCATTGCCATAGAGCCCAAATTTTGATCCTCTCTAAAACAAAGATTAAAGGTGATCGTGCTAAACTTGTGAGTGAGAATCTAGGTTTTAGCAAAGTGTATCATCTTGATCTAGTGGGTTATTCGAGTGGATCTGGCTTTTCTAGAATGACTTTGATATTTCTGTTGATATTGTTCATGTGGCTGACCAAGACATTCATGCTCTGGTCCATGTGTGTTCTTTCCCTTCTTGGTTTCTTTCAGCCATTTATGCTAGCCCTAAGAATGAACATAAAGCTCAGTTATGAGATAAACTTAAAGCTTTTGTTCCTTTCATTACCTCTCATTGGATTATGGTTGGGGATTTTAATGATATGTTATTTAATCATGAAAAAATGACAAGTAGATCTGTTGATCGAATTAGAGCACTCAAGTACCAATATTGTATAAGTACTTGTAATGTGATTGATATGGGTTTTTCTAAACCGCATTTCACCTGGACCAACTTAAGATACACTAGTAGAATTATTAGGGAAATAATTGACCATTTTTTGTGTAACTCTCATTAGCGAACTCTGTTCATTGAAGCAAAAACCTTCATCTGCCCTTTACCCACTCAAATCATTGCCCCATTCTTCTTGACTATTCCTTCTCCCCTTCCTTTGCTCCTAGACCTTTTCATTTTGAAATTATTTGGTTTCAATATAGTTCTTTCTTTGGTCTTGTCAAATCGACTTGGATCTCTCTTTCTTTTTCTGAATGTTTAAAATTTTCAATGATGTGGTTATTCCTTGGAACAAATAGTGTTTTGGAAATGTTTTCTACATTAAGAAACGAACACTTGCCAGACTGTTAAGAGTTCAAAGAGCCCTTGAAACTCAATCCAACAGCTTCATTGTTAACCTTGAGCACACTCTTATTGATGAATACAATTCCATTCTTAAACAAGAAGAGGAAATTTGGTTCATTTAGTCTAGAGTAATTGGATTCTTAAAGGAGATCACGACTCTAAGTTTTTCCATATGTCTACTCTATGTCATAGAAGAATAAATAAGATCCATGATATCAAAAATGATATGGGCGATTAGACTTTTGATGATGTTGGCATCTTTGACACCTTCATTTCTTACTTGAAATCTGCCGTCACTACCAATTTTCTCTCATCTTCTCTTTCTATTCCTACAACGCCACCTTTTATCTTTGGCCTACCAAATTGAAAAAGCCACCTGGTCGTTAAAACCTTTTAAAGCACCTAGGTCAAATGGCCTTCACCCGATGTTTTTTCATAAATGTTGGAATACTATTGTCTAGTTTGTGTTTGATCATCTATGAGGCTTTTGCCTTAGGTGTTATCTTAGAAAACATCAACTCCACACCTCTTTGTATCATTCCTAAAACTCCTAATCCTAAAACATCTAACTTATTTTGCCCCATTGGTGCAACACTATTTATAAAGATCATCACAAAAATTTTGGTGGGGTGTTTGTAAGTATTGAACCTTTTCATTGTATCCCACAACTTTGAGCTTAATATCTAAGATCATTTCCGTCAAATAACAATGAATAAGCGATGGTGTGGATCGAAATTGATCGGTATATGAATGAATTAGAGCCTAATAGATTTTATAAATAGTGACTGTGTGAATTAATTACTCGATAAGCAACCTTCCTTTGGGCATGTTCAATTGGGTCCCATTTTTTTTCTTTTCTTTGTTAAGGTAGTGATTGATGTGAGAAAGAGAAAGATAGTTTCTATACTCCCTTGTTTGATTGTTTAGCATGCATAAAAATCTAAACTAAAATATCTAATTCAAACCTAAATGTTTTTATCAAATTTACATTGGATATTTTAACATTGAAGAAAGAGACGAATATTTGACATGCATGAAATTCCAAAGAAGATAACTTTTTAAAACAAAACTCAAAAGAAAAAAACAAGTGACTGTAAGAGTTAGAAATTTCGATTGAAGATTTTACATGATTTTGTTATTTGTTTTATTAATTTGTCTTTCCATTGAATCTAGATTAAGTATGGAAGTGACTAAGAAAAATTGGTTAAGAAATTGAATTTGATGTATATTAGATTTTTTTTAAATGAATACGTAGTTTGTTAAAATTGACCAAGTTGGATCTTCTTATATATATATATATATATATATATATATATATATATATATATATATATATATATATATATATATATATATAATACGTAGTATACAATATTTACTACTTAAGCGATGTTTGTAAACGAATTAAAGCATATTTAAATCAGCAAACTTAGAGTATTTCAAGACAAAAATTTCTTAAATTTATCAAGTTAGCTTTAATACTAACTAAAATTTTTTCTATAAAAATCTAACGAACAAAAAAGAGAGGAGAGAGAATAAAAAAGGAAGAAAATAAGAAATTAAGAACAAAGAACAAAAAAAAAAGAAAATAAGGGCATTTTAATTTTTGATATTTCATAAAAAAGATATTTAATTTTTGACACGTAATATCAACTAACAACGATAATTGCTTTTTGACTAGAATCATCTATTGTTCTTCAATAAGTTAATATTTTTTAAATATGATGACGTTATGTAGTTTACATAAAACTACTTATAAAAAGTTAATCAAATTAAAAATTATATTAATTTTAATATTTTAAAAAAAATTAACCAAGAAAAAAAAATGCTTTAACGCGTCAAGGACTCAAGGGTATTAAACTATCAATATCAATTCAAAAATTTTAAAACAAAACTCTGAATTTCATTTGTTTTCTCCTAAGGAGTCTCTCGCAGCCGGCCGACACATATGGATAGGAGTGGGAGGCCTCTCTCCCTGGGCCCCACAGTTTACATTTTCAAATTTATCGGTCAAATCCAAACCGTCTAATTTGATGAATATTTATATGCAGTGCTGCTGCTTTAATTCCTTGTTCCAAAATTTGACCGGCAGAACGTGGCATACATAGATCAGCTTTGCACGCAAACAATTGTATATACTACATATTTTTATTTTTGTCAAATGCACTCTTATCAGACACCACTGCCACGTTTGATAACTTTTTAAATCAAATTTAAATTAATTAAGTTTTAATTTTTCATTTAAATTATTTTTTAACGCAGATTAAAAAAAAAGACCAATGTATCCTTTAGAGACTCAGATAAATATAATTTCATACCTTTTTATAAATAAATAACATGATTTTTTTTGTCATTTGATAATCAAAAACTCCATTTAATCATATTATCTAACAATCAAATCTATTTAAAAAATTTAATCAATTTAAAAAATTTTAATTTAATCAACATTTAAATAGTTACCAAACAAGACTAGAATGATATTAGATATATATTTTTTATAACATAATCATAGTATTAGAATTAGAATAGCAAAATTGCTCAAATCCTAAAAAAAAATTGAATAAATATTGGGCTTTGGAGAACTGTAGCGCAAATGGAATTTTTGATTCTCTATCACCACCCAAACAATAATGATTTTTGGTTCAATAATTATTGTTTCAAGTTAAATTTAATTTAATTAAATAGATTTTTTTACTGTTATGTGATTAAATGTGAATTACATTAGTAATCACTATTACAAATAAGTTTAATTTGATTACCTTAGTTATCTTATCATATTAAATCGTTCATTTAACTTGAAAATAATTATAATTTAGTCGGCACTTAATTGATAATCACACCATTAAATTCAAATTCCCCCTAAAAAAACACTTGAGGATAGTCACTTTTTAATAATAATTCCAAAGTAAAAGTCCCTTGAACTAAAGAACACATGTAATAATTCTTTCCCACATCTCCATGTCAAGATTTTGAGATACACTGTACAAAATCTGCATAACAAAGGAAATAGTTATAAGACCATATCTGTAATTGCAACCCAAATTTTGGGCGTAAATGCATAGTAAACGGTTCTGATCTAAGCACAACAAGACTCCATTTGTCAAATTCACATTGCTTAAAGCCTTTGCATTATGTGTTGATTAAATTTTTTAAATGATAAAATAATAAATATGTCAAATATAATAATTATATATTATTTATTAAAAAATTGGATATAAAAAAAAATTTAAAAAAAATAATCAGATTAGAATCATAAAAAAAATAAAAATATAAAAAAGATAATGAAGAGCTAAGAAAATTAACTTGAATTGAAGATAAGAGACAGAAAATGACAGTAAAAAAGTTAAATTTGAATAAGACAGTGATAGAAAACTACATGAAAAAAAAATTAAAAATTAAAATCATTTGAATTATATATATAATTTAATTTAAATATTTAAATAAAAATATCACATATTTGAGATGAGACCAAATGAGATTATAGCTTTATTACTAAAAAAAAATAAAGGGAGAACTAATAATGTAATTTTTTAACTAAAAAAAAGAAAAAAAATATATTTGCAGGACAAAGTGGGACCCACAAAATACAAGGGTTAAAACTTAAGAGGGAGGAGGAGGACTGGTTCATCCTTCGGCTTCTCCCTTCAAACATGCCAGGTCAATTTTTCCAATGAACCAATCATAAAAAATCCCAATAAATTTTTTTTAAAAAAAAAAAACCCAAACAAAAGTCTAATGAAAAGATTAATAAAACGTGAAAGGAAGAAAAGAGAAACCCCGGAATTTCCTGCATTGGTTCCGATTTCCAGTCGGGAAGAGAAAGAGATGAGAGATTTTCCCTCGCTTTGGCCCTAAAACCCTGTCCTTTCTTTTCTCTCTCTAAGAAGAAAAAGAAAAAGGAAAGAAAAAAGAACATCTCTTCCTCCTTCATTTCTTGATCTGCAATAACTGACCAGCTATTTCTCTATCTGTTCTGTTCTCTTTAATGGTGTTTGGCTAAATGGGCTTTTTGTTAATTTTTGATGAAGATGAACAGCCTCCTAATTCCAGGTACCTTCCTTTGGTTCCTTATTTTTTTTTCCATCTATTTCGTTGATTTTTTGTTGTTTGTTAATTGTGTTGGAATTTATGGTTTAAAATCTCAAAATCGGAATACTGGTTTAAAATCTATTAGTAAAGATTGCTTTAAAGTTTTAGCTGGGCATTGTCCCAATTTCCTTTTCTATCAAATGTGGTTTTCAGTTTGTGGATATTGGAGGTGAATGTGCAATTGTGTTTGACATTTCAGCTGTCAAATTTCTGTATTTTCTATCATGTTTTTATTCTTACATATGGGAAGGGGAAAAAATGTAATTGAGTTTAGGTTTGTTTTTAATGTTAGGAAATTTGTAGTTTCTGCAGCTACTATCAATGCAGATTTGTTCTCTCTCGGCTAAAATTCTCTGTAATTAATCAAATCTAATGGTCCATGAAATCTTCAAATTTGGTATGCAAAATATTTTAAAGCAGATTCGAGTATGATCACTTTAATGGAATATGGTGCTTCTCAATTTTGATGCATAAAGATTCTTTTTCTTTTCCCCCCTTAAATGTTGGGTTTTTGTTGTTACCAGGTTCTCATGTGCTGCAACTTGTCAGTGTATCTCATATAGTTAATTCTTGTTCAGGTTTTGTCTAATTAGGCCATAACAATAATTTTGAATGAGTGGCATTGTTGCACCCTTGGTGAAGGAGCTTTGGCGTTCTTCTTGATGGTTATGTGCTAATCGTATTGCTTTAGAGGTGAAATCTTGAGAAATGGCAAGAGGCAGAATAAGAGCAAAGCTCCGGCGAAGCAATCTTTACACATTTGGATGCCTTAGGCCGAGTGCTGATCAGGTTCCGGTGCCACATTCAATCCAAGGCCCTGGGTACATGCGAATTGTGTATTGCAACCAACCTCATATGCACAAACAAAAACCTTTGAGATATCGCTCGAATTATGTATCTACCACAAAGTATAATATGATCACTTTCTTGCCTAAGGCACTATATGAGCAATTCAGACGGGTTGCCAATATGTACTTCCTTATGGCTGCATTGCTTTCATTATCTTCTCTCTCACCATTCAATCAATGGAGCATGATTGCTCCCTTAGTTTTTGTTGTTGGGCTTAGTATGGCAAAGGAAGCTTTAGAAGATTGGCAAAGGTTTATGCAGGATGTGAAGATTAATGCCCGGAAAGCTAGTGTTCATAAAGGGAATGGTGTTTTTGGTCATAGGTCATGGAAGAAGCTTCAGGTTGGAGATGTGGTGAAAGTAGAGAAGGATCAGTTCTTTCCAGCCGATTTGCTTTTCTTGTCATCAAGTTATGAGGATGGGATTTGCTATGTGGAGACTATGAACTTAGATGGTGAGACAAACTTGAAAGTAAAGAGATCTTTGGAGGTAACCTTGCCTTTGGAAGATGATGATAGTTTCAAGAATTTTACGGGAATGATAAACTGTGAAGATCCAAACCCCAACCTTTACACATTTGTTGGTAATCTTGAGTATGATCATCAGATTTATCCGCTTGATCCTAGTCAGATTCTCCTGAGAGATTCAAAGCTCAGGAATACAGCTTATGTCTATGGAGTGGTGATATTTACTGGTCATGATACCAAAGTCATGCAAAATGCGACAAAATCCCCGTCAAAAAGGAGCAAAATAGAACGGAAAATGGACTATATCATATACATTCTTCTCATCTCCCTTGTATTAATCTCGTTGATCAGCTCATTAGGCTTTGCTTTGGAGACAAAGTTTAAAATGTCTGACTGGTGGTACTTACAACCCCAAAACCCTGATAAAGCATATAACCCATCAAATCCTGGCCTTGCGGGGATCGTCCATCTGGTCACTGCTCTCTTGCTTTATGGATATTTGATACCTATCTCACTCTATGTTTCAATTGAGGTTGTAAAAGTTCTGCAAGCAAGTTTCATTAGCCAAGACGTACACATGTATGATAACGAAAGTGGAACCCCTGCTCAAGCACGTACATCAAATTTGAATGAAGAGCTGGGCCAGGTAGATACGATCCTTTCTGATAAAACTGGAACTTTAACCTGCAATCAGATGGATTTTCTTAAGTGTT
The DNA here is from genome assembly GCA_023935145.1 of Bretschneidera sinensis. NCBI lineage: Eukaryota > Viridiplantae > Streptophyta > Magnoliopsida > Brassicales > Akaniaceae > Bretschneidera > Bretschneidera sinensis. The sequence continues at coordinate 38,509,054 of CM043702.1, read as the reverse complement.
CCATTGCCGGTACTTCCTATGGAGTACGTTCGAGTGAAGTAGAACTCGCTGCAGCAAAACAAATGGCTTTTGATCTGGAGGAGCAGGGTACAGAAATGCCTGGTGTTTCCAAGCCTAAAAGTAAGGCGCATGGTTCATGGGAGAGCAGCAGAAGAGCATCAGAAATTGAGTTGGAGACTGTTGTTACTTCTAAAGATGAGAAGGATCATAAGCCTCCCATAAAGGGGTTTAGCTTTGAGGATAGCCGCCTCATGAATGGGAATTGGTCGAAAGAACCCAATGTAGAGGTCATTTTGTTATTCTTCCGGATATTAGCAACTTGTCACACTGCTATTCCTGAGCTGATTGTAGAGACTGGAAAGTATACATATGAAGCAGAGTCTCCTGATGAAGCAGCTTTCCTTGTTGCAGCAAGAGAATTTGGTTTTGAGTTTTATAAGAGAACTCAATCGAGTGTGTTCATCCATGAAAGATATTCTTCGTCAGTTCAACCAATTGAAAGGTGAAAATATGAATGAATGATGTAACATGTTATATTGGCTCTTTGCTCCCTTGAACTCTTAATTTCCTGGAATTTTGATTGTCTTCTGGAAATCTTACAGAGAGTTCAAAATTCTGAATTTGTTGGATTTCACTAGCAAAAGAAAACGAATGTCTGTAATTGTACGCGATGAGGAAGGTCAGATTCTTCTCCTGTGCAAAGGTGCTGACAGGTTAGCCTCACAACTGCCCTTCTAATTTTCGACTTGTCCTTGAACATATTAACAGCTAGGTATATGAAAATCTATGTGTAACATATTCAGTCAGCATCCATAATGTGTGAGGGGATCTTACATGTCTATTTAAGGTTTGTCAAGGGGAAATGGTCAAGTATAATTTGCATAATTTGGTGGTTTTAACATTCTCCTCTTTGTATCTCATGCGTTATTCCTTGCTTAAATTATGCAGCATAATTTTTGATCGGCTATCAAAGAACGGAAGAATGTACGAGGAAGCTACCACTAAGCATTTGAATGAATATGGAGAAGCTGGGTTGCGTACACTGGCACTTGCTTATAGAGTGCTTGATGAATCTGATTATTCAGCATGGAATAATGAATTTCACAAAGCCAAAACTTCTATTGGGGCTGATAGAGAGGCAATGCTTGAGCGGGTATCAGATATGATGGAAAGGGATTTGACGCTTCTTGGTGCTACTGCTGTGGAGGACAAATTGCAAAAAGGGGTATGCATTATTGTTGCTTTATAGACATAATTAATAGATTTCCTTTTTGGTTTACTTCAACTTAAGTCCATTTCACTTCATACTAGGTGCCCCAGTGCATAGATAAACTTGCGCAAGCTGGTCTCAAGATCTGGGTTTTAACAGGGGATAAGATGGAAACTGCAATCAACATAGGGTTTGTCCATATTACTTAAACCAGAGACTGGAGTTCTTGAAAGCTGCTCCATCAAACCAATTTAATGAAACATTTGTTTTCCCAATGCAGATTTTCATGTAGTTTGCTGCGACAAGGCATGAAGCAGATCAGTATAACAGCAATGAATTCAGATGCAGCAGTATCCCAAGATTCCAAAGAGGTATATATTACCTTTTTTATAAGTGTTTCTTTTTCTTTGCAATTACCTTAAGAAATGATGGTTTAGGAATTTTGTCAGGAAATTGAGACATGTGATGTTAGACCTTGTTACTTTTTGTTACCAATCAGGCTGTGAAAGAGAACATATTGATGCAAATCACCAATGCTTCGCAAACGATCAAGCTAGAAAAAGATCCACATGCTGCATTTGCTTTAATCATTGATGGGAAAACTCTAACATATGCTTTGGAGGATGATATGAAGCATCAATTCCTGGGATTGGCAGTTGATTGTGCATCTGTCATATGCTGTCGTGTCTCTCCCAAGCAGAAGGCACTGGTAGAATTTCTCCTTTGTATTAGCTTCAGTACTTACCCCCAAACAAAAAAGGAGAAAAATCCTTTTTGGTTTATGTTTAAGTGATATTTTTAATCTCACATGTATAGATTTGTGTTCTTTCACTGGGTTCAGTGCTTATTTGTTTTAATTTTTCATACAAGGTGACAAGGTTAGTAAAAGAAGGAAAGGGAAAGACCACATTAGCAATTGGTGATGGTGCAAATGATGTTGGAATGATTCAAGAAGCTGACATCGGTGTGGGCATCAGCGGGGCGGAAGGTATGCAGGTTGGTAATTTGTCTTACTGGCACTTTTGCATGATTTTATCTCTGAAGGTGTTGTTTATATTTCTTGAAAAAAAAATTAAACTCCTTTTTGCAACCATACAAATTGCATTTTTTTTAATGGATAGTGCTAAACCTATATTTTCATATAGGTTTATTGTTTGTGATGTCCAGAATTTTAGGAGTGGTACAAACTTGAATTGCATTGGACAAAAGGAGGGAACCATGCCTGTTTGCCATGTTGTGTGTTTAGTTTGACTTTTAGCCTTGAATTGTCTGTGCTGGTCATCTTTAGAGGGAGGGAGGGAGGGAGTGGCTTTAGCTTGAGTTTTAGCCAGAAATAGTCTACTTTTAGAGAGAGAGGGAGGGAGTAAAGAATAGAGACCCGTATTTTTGTTTCGCTGGACTTGAGGTAAGAATACTCTGTCTGGGCCATTCTCAACCTTTCTTTCCTGATCAAATTAAAAATAAAAGAAAAATTGCCATCACACATGGTGGGTGTGCAAGGTATTTGAGCTGCAAAGTCGGCTGATGTTCTTTAGAATATCAGCAGCTGTAATTTCTATCAATTTATATATTAACTAACTTCAGGACAGAGATGTTGGCTGGCTTCCATGTATTTTATACTCAAGAAATATCGGCAGGCGCGATATTAAAATGTCTGTGCTACATCTACCTGTCACTGATATATCAATTGTCTATTTGCATATGATGTTTGATACACCGAACCATGTTCTACATGTAATGGTTGAAATCTTGACATGGTAGTCAAGCCAAAGTACATTAATCTATACTTTAGGCACATTGTTTCTTGATGCTCAATTTTTGCAGGCTGTGATGGCTAGTGACTTTTCTATTGCCCAGTTTCGGTTTTTGGAAAGGCTTCTGGTAGTCCATGGGCACTGGTGCTACAAGAGGATAGCTCAGATGGTAATGATCAAGAAATGCCCATTTTGTTGTTATATTTTTATGCATTTGATGTGTTTGCATACACTTCATGCACGCATGCAGACACATAGCATCATCAAGAGATGCCTGCATTTGCATGCACTTGAGTATGCTCTGATGTATCTTTTGTGTAATTGGGATGTTGTGCATTCAGATTTGCTATTTCTTCTACAAAAATATAGCATTCGGCCTCACCCTCTTCTACTTCGAGGCTTTTACCGGCTTTTCTGGGCAATCGATTTATAATGACTATTACCTGTTATTGTTCAATGTCATTCTTACCTCATTACCAGTCATTTCCCTTGGAGTTTTTGAACAAGATGTTTCTTCTGAGGTCTGCTTACAGGTTAGTCCCATTATTGACACTTTTCTCAGTAATTTATCCATTTTCTAGATAGCTATGTTTTTACCAATAGATATGCCTGTTTCTTTTGCAGTTCCCCGCACTATATCAGCAAGGGCCTAGAAATTTGTTTTTTAATTGGTATAAGATATTTGGATGGATGGGCAATGGTGTCTATTCCTCTCTCGCTATTTTCTTCATCAATATTGCCATTTTCTATGACCAAGCTTTCCGTGTCGGAGGCCAGACTGCTGATATGGATGTTGTGGGTACCACAATGTTCACTTGCATTATCTGGGCTGTCAATGTGCAGATTGCTCTCACAATGAGCCACTTTACATGGATCCAACATCTTTTAATCTGGGGCAGCATTGCCGCTTGGTATTTGTTTCTTGTACTTTATGGCATGATGCCTCCCACTCTTTCCCAGAATATTTACCAAATACTTGTTGAAGTCCTTGCTCCTGCACCCATTTATTGGTCAGCCACCTTGTTGGTAATAGTTGCTTGTAATCTCCCTTATTATGCCCATATATGTTTCCAAAGATGTTTAAATCCCATGGATCATCATATTATCCAAGAAATAAAATACTACAAGAAAGATGTTGAGGATGAAATCATGTGGACTCGGGAGCGGTCCAAGGCAAGGGAACAAACCAAGATTGGGGTCACGGCAAGGGTGGATGCAAAAATCAGGCAGTTGAGAGGAAAGCTGTCGAAGAAGCAGTTAACCTTGAATGCACAAAATCCAATGTCCCCATCATCATAATGTCCATGATTTTTGGGTTTTTTTGGTTGAAGATTTCTTTAGCGTTTTTTGTCCATCTGCAGTTCCACATAGAGGCCTTTGATTCATTTTTTGATATCACTTGTATCCAGTCGAGTGGGGTTGGTTCAGTTCCCATTCCTTAGACAAAAAGCCTTGTGATTGCTGTATGTACACTATTTAAAGAGTTTAAAGTTAGAGGTTGTGAGAATGGTTGACGTCAACATTTCCTTTGTTTTCTTGGCTTTTTTTTACATGTGTATTTGAACCAAACAAACATTTTGATGTATAGTAAGCAGAAATCTATATGCAGCTCTTATTTAATGTGGGTGTGTGTTAAATTTTGCCTGGATCATTTCTTTTGTTTTTTGGTACATCGAATGAGAAGAGGATCGAACTCGAGTCTCTTATATAAAGGACTCAGAAGTAACTATTAGGTCAAAAGGATTGGGTTTTAATTGGATCAGCTTTGAAATGGGTAAGCGATGCTTGGTGGCTAAAGCTGGTTTTCTTCTAAAATTCTGCAGCTACATGGGCGTTTATATTAGAGTGTGATGTAAGGCTGTGTTATGTACATAATTCTCTCTTTTGCAGTATAACAGCCCGATTCTATACTGCTAAAAATGCTGTTTCATTCAGATTCAAATTGTTAATTATATAAAAACTAAAGTATATTATTTCTGCAGTAGTCAGCAAAAAGTTTATAGGTAGCTAAATATTTCAAAATCTAAATATATTTTGTTTTGTTTGAATGTCAAAAGAAAAATTATTGGAAAAATAATACAATTTAATAAAACTAAGTAAAAGAAAAATGGAAACACTGACCTTTGGCCAATGGTTACCGTACAATTCCCCTATGGATAAAAAAACATTACATGGTAAGTTAAATCATTGTTATAAATAAATAAAAAAAGAAAGAAGAATATTTTTCAAATGATTTTTTAAAATATTTTTCATTTTCCAAAACAATATGCCTCAAATTAAAAATAATCAGCTGCACATTATTATTTTTTTTATTATGAGATACCCAAAATGCTCTTAGCCCCTTTCAAATTTTCAGTTTCTAGGAACCTCAACTAAAATAACCCCCATAAAATCGTAAATCAGCGAAAGTTCGTCCAAATAAATTAAATCGTTAAATTCAAACACAAAGAACATGTCGTGTCTTACATACACATAAATATGAAATGAGCAAGGGAATTTTATTGTTTCTGTGCGTAGGGTGAAACTAAATCGAGCAGCTCGATACGTTCGAGAGATTAAGTTCGAAACTTGATTAAATTGAGCTCGAGTTGTGATTTTAGCTCGGTTAACTTATCGATTAGAACTCGAGCAATATCAAACTCGGCTCGTTAGGTTTGCGAACTAGCTCAATTTAATTAATAAATTAAATATATATGATATATTATAAAAATTTGTATTTATTTATTTTATTTCAAAAATATAAATACCAAATTTATTTTATTTTATTTTAAAAAATATATTTATTTATTTAATTTCGAAAAACTCGACTCGAACTCGAGTTCGAGCTAGTGAGTCGAGTTACTCGTGAGCTGAACTCTAACCTAAATTTCAACTTACGAGTTGAACTCGTATTCATTTTTCTTAACTCGAACTCGACTAGAGCAAATTTTTTTTTTCTCAAACCGAGCTCAAGCACATCTCAATTCGAGCTCAACTCAAATTAAATCCACCAAGGCTGTGCGTACAAGCATGGCATTCATCACTATTGTTCATGCAACAAAATGTGTCATCGCCTTGCACTCTGCACGTAGGTTTAGGGTATGTTTGGATAGAGTTTTCGAAAACTGTTATTCAGTTTTTGAAAACCTTTTTCTATGGTTAGCAAATAGTTATCAAAAATAATTTCTTAAAACAGTTTTTAAAAAACCAGTTTTCAAAAACTGTTTTATGAAAACTCCAAATTGGTGTTTAGACATAATTTTCGAAAAATAGCTCTAAAATCAGTGTTCACTTATCAGTTTTATTCTTCTTCCATGGTATATAAAAAATATTAAAAATTTAAAAATATGATAATATTAATTATTTTTAAGTATTTAGTAAATATGAGAAATAAAATTAATATAGATTTTAAAGGTGTATCAAAACAATTTTCAAAATAAAATTATCCAAACAACATTTCGTTGTTTTCTGTTTTGGAAACAGTTTTCGAGTTACAGTTATCCAAACATGTTTTCTTCAGAAAACATTAGAAAACTGTTTCCAATTTTCATTTTTAAAAATAGTTTTCGAAAACTGAAAATAGAAAACTATTACCCAAATATGAACTTAGAAACTTGCTTCATCAAACTAGGTATTGTCATATTTTGGCATCTAAAGCCTAACACATGAGGTGCACGTGGGCTTGTCGCTAAGAATTCTAACAGAGAACTAACAGATTCTCAATTTTGTATTAATTTCATAATATTGAGGGTTAAATTGATAACTTCTAAAGTGTAAAGATTTCCAAATTGTGAGGAATTTCTTTTAATTAAACCTAACTTTTTATACTGTTATTAAACCCACGACCTAAAGTAGCAATAGTGAGTTAATGAGTAAGAGTTAAATTGGTTCTGATCAATAATAGATCAATACATATTGATGTGTCCCAAAAATACTCCGGCCTAGTAAACTAATACTCCAGCCCAATGAGCGGCCCAGTAAACTAATACTCTGGCCTAATAAACTCTCCGGCCCAATGAGCGGCCCAGTAAACACTCCGGCCCAATGAAGAACGGCCCGATAAACCTACACCTGGGCCCCTTTTACGCACACCACCCTACGGCCGCCTACATCTGTAGTCCTACAGCCACCCTGCGGCACGGCACCCTACAGCACGCCCTCTTCCGAGCTTGTAATCAATGCCCTCCCACGGGTGGATGGCTATAAATAAGCCAAGGTATGAAATTCACAGGTATTCAGACTTATTTGCTTACACTCCAATTACTTAAGCCCTCGTGCTAACTTAAGCTTCGGAGCGCCCTCTGAAGTCTCCCCCTCACCTCCTTCCGAGGGCCTTTAGTTCATCCCTGTTACTTGTGCAGGGCCCAGGCCATATCAGCACCCAGGCCACATCAGCTCCCAGGCCACGTCAATACCCAGGCCAATTAAGCACCAACCATTTTTCGGCATCAACAGATTGGTGCCGTCCGTGGGAAACCACAATCTCTTGCTATAGTGAGAGCGAAGAAATACAAAAAGAACTCATCTGTCACGATGCTGCCAAGAAGCAGTACCAGAAAGACCGACAAGAAAGCTCCAACAGCATGCTCAGCTCCTATCCGAGGCAGCGCTCGCAGTCACCAATCTGGACCTAGGTTCCCCACAATCCCCGAGCATGCCACCCCTGGATCGAGCAGAAGTCCCCCTGCCAAATAACAGCGCCCTCATCTCTCCGGAACAGACTCTCCTAATGACGAGGAAACAGCTGCACACCTTCAAGCCCCAATGACTCAAGCTCAGTTCCAAGAGCTCTCTAGGATGATAGCCAACCTAGCGGCCCAGGTTCGGGGAGGAGGTCAGCAACCTTCCTTCCTCCTCACCAAGCTTCAGAGCAAGCAGAGTCATCCGACATAAATGACCCAACCTATAACCAGCCCCTTACCGAGCCCTCGCTGCATTGTAGCCGATCTAAGGAGAGCTCATCCTCAAAAGCAACCTCAACTGAGACAGACGGTTTGAAGAAATGGAAGAAAAGATAGACTTGGCTCTGAGACACAAGAATCTCAGTATCATAGATGAGTTCAGCATCCAAAACCCCCCATTGACAAAAGACGTTTTCGAGACCCCGCTTCTACCCAACTTCAGGATGCCTCAAGTCAGAATATACGACGGTTTCGCAAATCCTATGGACCACCTACAGCACTACAAAATAACTATGATGCTACACCGGCACTCCGACCCAGTCATGTGTCATGCCTTCCCTCTAACTCTAGAGAAAGTGGCGGGTACTTGGTACTCGAGTTTGAAACCAGGGAGTATCAATAATTTTAAAGAACTCAGTTACCCCTTCGCCTCGCACTTCCTCAGTAGTAAGGGGAAAGACTTCGAGTCTACATATCCCAGTTCAATACAGCGGCGTGGGAAATTCCTGACCTCGACCCAAATGTCTAGTTAATGGCATTTAAGAATGGATTAAGGTCTGGTATCTTCAGCTCCAAACTCACTCGACGCCCGCCCAGAAATATGAATGAGATTTTGGCCCGAGTTGAGAAGTACATGCTGGCAGAGGATGACCAAGCTTTCAGAAGGGAAAGAGAGGAAGAAACATAAAAGAAGAGGAAGGGCCTCGACCCTTAGAGAAGAGTGGTCAAGAGGCCCCATCAAGAGAACAGGTATCGACTCCACCCCCGAGTAGACGACTTTACCCCCTTCAATGCAACCAGGACCAATGTCCTCATGCAACTCCAAGATAAGTCTGTTCTTCAATGGCCACCCAAGAAACCGTATCTCTGGGGGGACCAGAGACGGTGGTGCTGGTTCCATAAGAACTACGGTCATGACACTGAGGAATGCCATGACCTGAAGGAGCAGATTGAAACTCTTATCAACCGGAGATACCTAAAAGAGTTTATTGAGTCTCGGAGAAGGGATGAGCCCGCACCGTCAAGAAGAGATGCTGGGCGTCCCTACCGCCAACAGCAGGAGTGGCGGGACCCTCAAAGAAATCCCCAGACTGAGCAAGAAGGGCCCAGTTAGGAAAAATAGGATGTGGCAACCACCACCCGAGTCATTAAGACAATTTGCAGAGGCTCGACAGCAGGAGGCTATTTAAGACAAAGTAGTAAAACGTATGTTAGGGCTGTAGCCTCCGTTAGTGGTCCCCACAAGAGAAAGAGAATGAAACCAGTGATCTCCTTTACAGAAGATGACTTAAAAGATGTGAAGACTCCTCACGACGATGCAATGGTGGTCTCTCTCTTGGTAGCCAACCACGAAATACGACGGGTCCTGATCGACAATGGAAGCTCCGTAGACATATTGTTTTATGATGTTTTCCAATGCATGGAGCTAAATGATGGGCATCTAGAGCCAACGCCGACTCTCCTTTATGGTTTCGACGGATCTCCAGTGTTCGCCGAAGGAAGCATAGTTCTCCCAGTTACTGCAAGAACAACGCCAAGGACCTACACAGTACAAACTACCTTCTTGATAGTCAAGCAGCCCTCCTCTTACAATATGATCATCGGCCGACCCACCCTCAACAAACTGAATGCAGTTGTCTTCACCTATCACCTGAAAGTCAAATTTCCCACCAGTGAGGGTGTGGGAGTGATCAGAGGAAATCAGAAAGTCTCTCGGGCCTGCTACTTGAACGCTGTCAAAGAAGGGAAGAAGACTGAGGCCCTGCTTCTTGAAGTAGAGATCTCAGGGACGAGATGAAGACCCGAAAGAGGACGACCTATGGAGGAGCTAACCCCAACACCCTTCGAGGAAGATCCCACCCGAACTATCCAAATAGGCGTAAGCCTCTCTGAAGAACACAAGAAATAATTCATCTCCCTCTTCCAGAAAAATAAGGACCTGTTTGCCTGGTCAGCATCGGACATGCAGGAGATCAACCCTGGAACCATCGAGCATCACTTGAATGTGGACCCCAAGTGCAAGCCAATCATTCAAAAGAAGAGGACCTTTGCCCCCGAGTGCCAGGTAGCTATCAACATTGAAGTAGATAAATTACTAGAAGCTGGTTTCATCAGAGAGGCAAGGTACCCTAAGTGGGTGTCCAATGTGGTAATGGTCCAGAAAGTCAATGACAAGTGGCGTATTTATATTGACTTCACCAATTTAAACAAGGCCTGCCCAAAAGAAAATTTATCCCTCCATCGGGTTGACCATATGGTGGACACCACCTCAGGGCATGAACTCATTTCTTTCATGGACGCATACTCTGGCTACAACCAGATCTTCATGCATAAACCAGATCAGGACAAAACAGCCTTTGTCATTAATCGAGGGTTGTACTACTATAAAGTCATGCCTTTCGGGCTCAAGAACACTCGGGCGACCTATCTGTAGTTGGTGAACAAAATCTTCAAGGAGCAGATAGGGCGGAATATGGAGGTCTATGTGGACGACATGTTGGTCAAAAGCACAGAAGCACGAAACCACAGTTCCGACTTAGAAGAAGCATTCAGGGTACTACGCAAACATAACATGAGGTTGAATCCCTCCAAGTATGCTTTCCGAGTAACAGGGGGTAAGTTTCTAAGGTTCATGGTCACCTAGAGAGGGATAGAAGTCAACATGGAGAAGATAAAAGCCATCCTCGATATGGCCCCTTAAGTCCGTGAAAGAAGTCCAGCGGTTCACCGGTAAAGTAACGGCCCTGAACCAATTCATGTCCAAGTCGAAGGAAATATGTCTGTCTTTCTTTAAAGCTGTCAAGAAAGCGAAAGATTTCTCCTGGTGCGAGAGTTGTCAAGAAGCTTTTGAAGATTTGAAAAGATATCTGAGTTCACCACCACTCTTAACCAAGCCACTCTCGGGGGAGGAATTATTTCTTTATTTGTCAGCTGGGCAGAGCACTGTAGCTTTTGTCCTCCTCCTGGAGGAAGCAGGCATCCAGAAGCTCATTTACTATGTCAGTTGAATTCTCCACGAAGCTGAGACAAGGTATCCTCCTATTGAGAAGATGGCCTACGCCCTAGTAGTAGCTGCACGGAATCTCCGATCCTATTTCCAGGCGCATACCATCATCCTTCTGACAGATCAGCCCCTAAAGTAGGTCCTGCATAATCCAAATGTTTCTGGAAGAAAGGTAAAATGGATGGTAGAGCTGGGAGATTTTGACGTCTGCTACCGACCCCGACAAGCAATCAAGGGCCAAGCTTTGGCCGACTTCCTTATAGAGACAACCCTGTCCATAGATCCAGACGAGTCAACAACATCAGTGACCAGTGAATCTCCTCCAGGGTGGACCCTCTATGTAGATGGATCCTCAAATTCAATGGGGAGTGGGGCATGACTCATTCTTTGTAGTCCAGAAGGCTTTACCATCGAGTACGCATTAAGGTTTGAGTTCAAGACCTCCAATAATGAAGCGGAGTACGAAGCCCTCCTAGCTGGTCTAAGATTGTCCAAAGCATTGGTCGTCGAGGTTCTGGATGCATTTAGCGACTCTCAATTGGTAGAAAGTCAGATAAAGGGAGAGTTTGAGGCTCGGGGAGAGAAGCTCGCCCAATATCTCCAAAAAGTGAAAAAGCTCGTCGAGAACTTCAAGACATTCCTGATAACTCAGATCCCCCGAGTTGAAAACTCCAAGGCAGATGCTTTGGCCAACTTGGCCTCATCCCAGCACCTGGTGCCAACCCAAGCTGTCTACCAGGAAACCCTTTCTATCCCAAGTATAGACGAAACTCCAGTCCTACTAGTGGAAGAGGAAGCAACATGGATGGACCTCATCCTCTAGTATTTAAAAGATGACATAATACCCGAGCAGAAAGATCAAGCTAGGAAGCTAATCTCCTGTGCCTCTTAGTGCACCCTCATAGAAGGACAATTATACAAAAGAGCTTTGACCTTGCCATACTTAAGATGCCTTGGCCCTGTCGAGGCTGATTATGCCCTTCGAGAAGTCCACAAAGGCATATGCGAAAATTACTTAGAGGCCTGAGCCCTCACCTTTAAGGTCCTACGTCAAGGGTATTATTAGCCCAACTTGGTCAAAAAGTGCAGAAGCTGCCAACAGTACTCTCCGGTGCCACACCAACCTGCTAATCTCCTTACCTCAGTCACTAGCCCATTTTTCTTTGCTATGTGGGGGATGGACATTCTAGGCCCGTTCACCACTGTAGTTGGACAGAAAAAGCACCTCATTGTGGTCATTGACTATTTCACCAAGTGAGTGGAGGCAGAGCCATTGGCCGCCATCACGGACCACCAAACCAGGAATTTCGTATGGAAGCCGCTAGTATGTCGGTTCAGGATTCCTCGAGTGTTGGTCACCGATAACGGAAGGCAATTCGATAGCTCTCGGTTCAAAACATTCTGTGAAAACCTCCAAATCGAGCATCGGTTCTCATCAGTCGGGTATCCTTAGGCCAATGGTCAGACCGAAGTTACCAACAGGACTCTCCTCTATGGTATCAAGAAAAGACTAAACAAGGAAGATAAACAGTGGGCTGGGCAACTCCTTAATGTTTTTTGGGCCTACCGGACGATCGTACGCACTCCAACAGGAGAAATCCCGTTCTTTATGACATATGGTTCAGAGGTTGTCATTCGCCTCGAAATCGGAGTCCCGTCAATACGAGTACAATGCTTTGAACCAAGTAACAATGATGAAGGATTAAGGACGAACGCAGATTTGGTCGACGAGGCCCGAGATAAAGCCCAAGTCCGCCTAGTTGCCTACTAGCAGAGGGCTGCTCGATATTATAACTCCCGGGTTCGAAGCCGGGGCTTCAAACTCCATGATGTCGTCTTGCAAAAGAGTGAAGTATCTCGCCCTCGTCAGACGGGGAAAATCGTTCCAAATTGGGAAGACCCATACAGAGTCCGAAGAGTTTGTCAGACGGGCACTTTTGAGTTCGAGGAATTGAATGACAAGCCAGTCCCTCGCACTTGGAATGCAGAGCACCTCCGCAAATTCTATCAGTAATATGTAATGTAAATAAAAGAATTAATAAAGTCCAAGGGTTGAGAAAACTCCAAAGTTTCATTAAGTTAAGGTATAAAAATAGGCATTAACGGCCTTGGGTACAACAAAGCGCAAACAATAACCTAGTCTAAGGAAGTGGGAGCCTCCTGGACCTCATCCTCGCCTCCACCTGCCTTCTGGGCGTCACCCCCAGCAATCCCTTGGGCCTCATCCTCCGTTATCTCCCTAATGCCAGGATTCGCGGCAGCAACCGCGCCTATTTTCCCTGTAGGAGCACAAAGATCGAGGCTTAAAAAATTGAGCTCCAGATAAAGGAGCTCAACCTGCCTCTTGACCTCATTGAAGCCCGTCAGGATCTGGTCCCCGGCCTGATCCAGTAGCTCCTCATCTTTTTCAACAGCCCTCGCGACCACCTCCTCCATCTGGGCCCCGGCCAGGTCCCTCTTCTTTCTAAGGGCATCATTGGACTTGCGATGCTGGTCCCTCTCAAAGACAGCATCGTCCTTGGCCCATTCGGTTGATTCCAGGGAAGAAGACAAAACCCAGACCAGCTCCCGGGTCTTCTCCAGCTTATATTCTGTCTTCCCCAAGCGATCACCAAGATCCACACAGCGTCGAACGAGGATGCCGCCAAGGACTCCGGCCTGAAACGCAAACGTTATTATAAGAAAATAAGGTAAACTAAAAAACAGGATAAGGCAAAAGGGTGTTACCTGGGAGAAGGCGGTCTCCGCAGCCGAGCACAACTCCTCAAGGGGCTTCGCCGAGAGCTCCAGCATATCGCGGGGAGGGATCCCCAAGATGAGGTGCTCACACACGACCTTCGGGTGAGCGAACATCGAGTCATCACCCCTTAGAGCCCACCGCGACATAAAGGTAGCAGTAGCTCCAGATCCTCCCCTGGAGGAAGACGGTTCTAGGGAGTAGGTGCAGTGGGATGCTCCCTACCCTCGGAAACTGGAACCCTCTTAGGGCTCTCTTCAGCTACGGGAACTTGGGTCGAGGCCCGAGCCTTCTTCTGCTCCTGCCCAGAGCTACCAGCCTCCATAACCCTTTTCCTCTCTCAGGACAAGCGTCTCACCCTCTTCATAGCCTTGGCAACCATATCCATCTCTATACAAAGAATGAGCGTTAATAACTTGGAACAAAAAATCAAAGTTACTACAAGAATGAAAGGCTAAAGGCTACCGTGTTCAAGGTCCGGCGGGAGGCTAGGAGGGCAAAGGCCGTGCCTGTGGAGCTCTTCGTTATCTCCAAGCACCCCAACTTCCAAGGGCGCGGCCAGCATAGCCTTCATCGTCTCCTGTTCTCGGTGTAAGAGGTGCGGCCTTTTGTACTTGCCAACACGCTCCAAACTCCAAGCAAGGGGAACGTCGAAGCTTTCAGCACTATTTAGGAACAAGAAAACACATTTCCACCTCTTCACAGAAGAAGGCTTATACTTTAAAACCCTATTCCACCTCCTCGAACTCATAATGACCCACCCCGTATGACCAAGGTGGGCTAATTGGAAGTGCGCCTTGAACACGTTCATGTTCATTACTCCTCCCACCTCCTGGCACACGGCAATGAATGCCAGGATCAGTCGGACGGAATTGGGCACTAACTGACTTAGTGCGATGCCGAAATATCGGAGCACCGAGCAGAAGAACAGGTGAAGAGGGAACCTGAGCTCGACCTTTAGCTGTTGCTCGTAAACACACAGCTCGTAAGGCATCCCGGTCAGGGAGGACGTCGCAGGCCCTCTCCCCGCCTTCTGGAGCCCTCATATGATAATCCATGGGAATCCTAAACCTAATCCTGATCCCCACGAGCTCAGACTCCACTATTGAACTTGGAATGGAGTTCACTTCGAACGTCCACTCCTCCCTCTCAGTATCGAGGGCGTCATCCCTAACGCTCAGACAAGTTCTCTAGTTCCGAGTGTTTGAGCTGTTTGTCAAATGCTTGGACAAGTTCTCCAGGTCCGAGCGTTTGAGCTGCTTGTCAAACGCTTATGTGTTTGAGCTGCTTGTCAAACACTAGGACAAGTTCTCCAGGTCCGAGCTTTTGAGCTGCTTGTCAAATGTTCGAACAAGCTCTCCAGATCAGAGCGTTTGAGCTGCTTGTCAAACGCTCAGACAAGTTCTCCAGGTCCGAGCATTTGAGCTGCTTGTCAAACGTTGGGGCAAGTTCTCTAGGTCCAAGCGTTTGAGCTGCTTCGCAAATGCTCGGACAAGTTCTCTAGGTCCGAGCGTTTGAGTTGCTTGTCAAACGCTCGGATAAGTTCTCCAGGTCCGAGCGTTTGAGTTGCTTGTCAAACACTCATACAAGTTCTCCAGGTCCGAGCGTTTTAGCTACTTGTCAAACATGACAAGTTCTCCAGGTCCGAGCGTTTGAGTTACTTCGCAAATGCTCGGACAAGTTCTCCAGGTCCGAGCGTTTGAGTTGCTTCGCAAACGCTCGGACAAGTTCTCCAGGTCCAAGCGTTTGAGCTGCTTTGCAAAAGCTCGGACAAGTTCTCCAGGTCCGAGCGTTTGAGTTGCTTGTCAAACGCTCGGATAAGTTCTCCAGGTCCGAGTGTTTGAGCTGTTTGTCAAACGCTCAGACAAGTTCTTCAGGCCCGAGCATTTAAACTGATTCGCAAACGCTCGGACAAGTTCTCCAGGTCCGAGCATCACGAGAAAGTTATCAGACGCTCGGCCAAGACTTCTCCTAGTTCAAGCATTTAAAGCTTCTCCTGCATTGTGCCCAAAATCAAGTTCATGTTACTGAATAAGTATGAAAGGCAAGGATATCATGCAAGACAAAGTTTGAAAGAAAGATATTTTAATAATTCAAAAGAATTACAACTAACAACCTCGAAGTATAAGGAAAATATGGCCCTAACAGCCTCGAAGTACAAAGAGAAAACTGAGACACCAAGCTTTTAGGCAGTCTAGTACACAAGCTGCCTCACCCTCTTCAGCCTTCCTCGGGCTCCCTCCTCAGCCAGAAAGCCCTCACCTGCCATGAGCAACTCCAGACCCAAGGGACCTCCTCAACCGCTCCCGCTCGGAATCTGGAAGAGGTCCTTGTCCCCACTCGGAATCTGAAAGAGAACCTGACTCCCGCTTGGAATCAGGAGAAGGTCCGTACTCGTTGAACGACATTCCCCCTCCAGAGTGGGCCCTTCCACCCTTTTGGCTTTCATAAATCCCTTAAGGAACTGCTGACTCCCCTCCCTCACTGGGAACCTCACCATTAGAATTTTCTACGTCAGAATGTGACCCTTCAGTCAGAAGGTAAGACCAAAGCCCTATTTATTCTCGAGAAACTAAACTTGTTTCAGTTTAAAAGAAAAGGTGTCAGAGACCCCTTATATAAGAAGGGAAAACACGCTCAACGAGAGGATTTAATGCAAAAAACGGAAAAAGATGAGACTTTACGGTTTCGAGGCTACTTACACTTCTCCAGACGACTCTTCGTTTCCTGAGAATGACGAATCGGCTCCCAAGGACAGCCATCCAAACACAAGTTTGACTCACACGTACATCTCCAACTCCATTAAAAGCCCGTTCCACACAATACTTCCTTAAGTACATAAATATACTCAAGGAAGTGGGGGGCCTGTGATGTGTCCCAAAAATACTCAGGCCCAGTAAATACTCCGGCCCAATGAGCGGCCCAGCAAACTAATACTCCGGCCCAGTAAACTCTCAGGTCCAATGAGCGGCCCAGTAAACACTCCGGCCCAATGAGCGGCCTAGTAAACACTCCGGCCCAATGAAGAACAGCCCAACAAACCTACACTTGGGCCCCCTCTACGCACGCCACCCTACAGCCGCCTACATCTGTAGTGCTACAGCCACCCTGCGGCACGCCACCCTACAACCACCCTATAACACACCCTCTCCTGAGCTTGTAATCAATGCCCTCCCACGGGCGGATGACTATAAATAAGCCAATGTATGAAATTCATAGGTATTCAGACTTATTTGCTTACACTCCAATTACTTAAGCCCTCGTGCTAACTTAAGCTTCGGAGTGCCCTCAAAGGTCTCTCCCTCCTCTCCTTCCGATGACCTTTAGTTCATCCCTGTTACTTGTGCAGGATCCACGTCACATCAGCACCCAGACTACGTCAGCTTCCAAGTCACGTCAGCACCAACCATTTTTCGATATAACACATAAATTAAAAATTTTTATTTTCAATTAATTATATTTTTCATATTCATATTCATATTCGTATTCGTATTCGTATTCGTACTTTTACCAACATGTAACAAACAAAAAAGGATATAAATTAAAAATCCAACTTCTACGTGTTTATTCCCAGCAGCACCTAGAAAAAAGATAGATATACAAGTCGTTGTGTAAGCGTCTATTAGATCAAAGCGAAATAATACGAGTACCAATAAATAAATATTTAGTAAAAGTAAAGAGGCAATAAATAATAATAATGCTTTCTTTTTCGTCCTTCTCGCTTTTTCTTTCTCTCTTCTTCTTCGTCTTCATTTCTCACTCTAAAGAGAGAGAAAGTTGGCACTTTATTTCCATCCATATCCCATGCCAACCTTCGATTCATCGTAGTCGTTGATTTGCATCTCTCTGATAATCACGTATAGGCTCTTCAAGTCAAATCAACGCTTGATACGGCGGTTAATTTTTTCCCCTATCAAAGATTTTTTTGGTTTCCCTTTTTGGGGGGGTTTTTGGTAGTTAATCGAAGGAGCTAGGGTTTTCCTTTGATTTGATGGAGCCGCGAGTTGGGAACAAGTTTCGACTTGGTCGAAAGATCGGTAGCGGATCCTTTGGAGAGATCTATCTTGGTTTGTTCTTTTTTATTATTCTTAATTTCTTCTATTACCTCTTAATTGCTTTTGTTGGTGTTAATTTTTTTTTTATTTTATGCTAATTTTTTTGGGATTATTTAGGTACTAATATTCAAACAAACGAGGAGGTTGCAATTAAGCTTGTAAGTATATATAATTTCGTTTATTTGATTATTGCACTCTGGATTATTTAGTTTTCTGAGTTTTATCAGAAATCTATGAGGTAATGAGTGCTTTTAATTTGATCTCAAAGTTCATTGACTAATATGCTTGTGATCGTTAATTTTGTGGGTACAAATCGCTTTTGTGTAATTTGGTGATTGAATGATAGTTATCGATTCATTTACTTAGAATGGTAACAGAGTGTTACCAAAGTACTTATTACATTGAGAGTTTTAAGTGTAGTTTCTTAATATTGTAGATATGTTGCGCCTATGAGTGGAAGTTATGAGCTGCTTCTTGTGGTAATTTATCTGTGATAGTGTAGGTCTCTTTTAGGTTTTGCATGGATGGTAATTTGGTTTGTACTTTGTAGTTCATGCTTTATCAATTTCAGTGTAGGCTAATCTATTGCATAAAGTTATTGAGGGCTAAATTTCCTATTTGTTGGGATCTTCTGCTTGGAATTCACAGGGTGAAAACTGTTTTTTGTCTCTCTTTAGTCAGTGGAAAAGTGGACCTTAATAAGAATGACTATATTCCGGTAGCTTGGTTTGGATTAGCTTTTTTCACAAAAAAACAGGACTTTAAGCACTCATTTAAAGCACTTGATTATATGAATAAGCACCTGATTATAGTATATATATGCTTAAATATATTTTAAATCAGGTTAAAGCGTCCTCAATTAAAGCACCTGATTATATTTTAAGTTGAAAAAAGCTAAGCCAAAATATATCTAGTATATATGCTTTTCTTATCTTTTAGTCTCCTAGTTGGAGACAGCAATCACACAATAGTCAAACTTTTGGTTGCACAATCCATGCTATTTATCTGGATTAGGGTTTGGTATTGACTTCGAACAAAATTTATGATTCAACCTTAAGACATTAGGGTTAAGGACTTGTTGGATGGCAATTTGTACGAATCTTCTTAAAAGATTGCTGGCTATTGAAGCTTGGTTTTAAAATATTAGTGAAGCACTGTTTCACTCTTCCAATTCAATAATTAATGGTTTTGCTTTTACCTTTTCATTTTCAAAATCTGAACTGGTATTTTTGCCTTTCCATTTGGTTACTTTACAAGATGGTCAAGCAGTTGCATTTCTTTTGTGAAAATTACGTCAAATTCTGTTATTAAGATGTGGAGATCCTGGTAAGTTAGAGAGGTTATTATCGGGGTTTGGGGCTATATCTTCAAGCTTGGGCTTACATCTGCTTTACTGCTTAACAAAGTCATGTTCAGTCAAACTTGGGAAAATATATGCAGTTTGTGTCCTCTTGCTATGATTCATTTTTTAGAATTTACCTGATCATGTTACTTGTTAGTGGCTGTAGTTGTTGATGGTGTTGAATGTTGTCAGTGCATACATTCTGATCATGTTTCGTTTGCTCAGGAAAATGTCAAAACAAAGCATCCCCAACTGCTGTATGAATCGAAGTTGTATAAAATACTACAGGGAGGAAGTAATGACCTGCTCTTTAATACTTCTTGCCCCTTCACTTATAAAAAAACTTCTTGCTCCTTCACTTATCAAAAAAAAAAAAAAAACTTCTTGCCCCTTCATCTTCCCCTACAACCTATTCCCCACTCCCAACACCCTTCACCGTTTTTGGTGCTATCTGCTTATTTCCTGATATTCTTAATGGTTTTCTACTTTCCATGTTTGGCAGCTGGGATTCCAAATGTGAGATGGTTTGGTGTTGAAGGAGACTATAATGTCCTTGTGATGGATTTATTGGGGCCTAGTCTTGAAGATTTATTCAACTTTTGCAGCAGGAAATTGTCGCTAAAGACTGTTCTCATGCTCGCAGATCAGATGGTAGGATTCCTTCTGTTGCATGAATAGGATTCTGACATATTATATACATTTCACTTTCATAATTTTTTTTGGTATTTGTGTCAGATCAACCGAGTTGAGTTTGTTCATTCGAAGTCTTTTCTACATCGAGACATCAAGCCTGACAACTTCCTCATGGGCTTAGGGAGGCGTGCTAATCAGGTCTTAGCTTGAAAGGTGTTTTTGTTGTTGGTGTTGTTTCATGTTCTATCAATGTTCATTACGTAATTGTTTACGTACTTATAGGTCTACATCATTGACTTTGGTCTGGCAAAGAAATACAGAGACACCTCAACCCATCAACATATTCCTTATAGGTTAGTACTTTAGTATAATTGATTACATTTTTTTCCCTCTTATGATTGAAGAATTTTCTACTGGTATAAACTTGACTGCCTCATCTGAACTCCTGTAAACATTACGTTTATTCATCATGCTAGGTTATTAAAGTTGGAGCTCATCTCAATATTGGAGGGTGTTTAGGATAGGATATAAATGCTCCTAAATGTTTTCATTGAACGTGCATTTTTTAATTTTTTTTAAAACATAGTATAGAGCCAACATTTTTTCCATATAATCTTTAACCTAATAATTTTGAAGTGCATTTTGGACAGTATCTCTTGCATAAAATTTAAGAAGTGCTAACTTTTAAATTTATAAGGGGTATCTGTATGTCCCCATTGTTTGACATGGTTTCCAATCAGTAAGTTCAATTTTCGTTTTCTTCCTCATACTTTTGTGTTTATTTATCTGTTGTCTCAGATATGCCAAGAAATCATAAAGATAGCTTGAATTTTTGTTCTTTTTATACATGCTTGTTGGTATCCTACATAAATATGATTTTTGAAGTAATTAAGATCGTTTTTTTTTTTTTTTTTTTTTTTTTTTTTTTAAGTATGATTGTGGGACCTTACAATTCTATGATCTAGATCATGATTTTAACAACTATGTGACCATTTGTCCTCCGTTGAGCACTGAGTTAGGGCAGCTTGTAGTTGTCAAATCGTGAATCGAAATCCTATTTTGGTGAGTTGGGAATCGAATAGAATCGTAAGATTCGTTTTTTTTAATGTAGTAAATAATGTTTAAACATATAAACATAAAACATGTTGAAAAATAAAGCATTAAAGTATTGCATATACCAAAATATACTTCTATTAATTAATATACTTTGTTTTCGTACAACTTTACCAACAAAAAACCTTTCTATTCATGCATATGGTAAGTTATATTCAAGCTTTCTTAAAACTTTATCAACAAAAAACCATTCTATTCATGCATATACTAAAAACTCTCAAATGTCAAGATCATCAAGCTCATCACCATCATCGTCATCGTCGTCATCGTCATCGTCATCGTCATCGCCGTCGTCATCATCATCATCATCATCTACTAAGTTGACCATCTCTCCTTGCACTTGGACCCCTTCATCTTACTCTTCCTCTCCTTCTTCCACTTCTTCCTCCTAATCATCAATCAACTCAAGCACATCATCAACTTTCTTTTTGCCTTTCTTCTTGGCAAGGCCAATAGTATTCAAGTTCCTTGGTCCTATAAACATTTAAACAAATAAATATAAGTGAATAATCCTACTTGTAAAATTTTCAAAAAAGAAAATAACTTGTAAATTTTATTTTCACCTCTCTTTTTACTAGTACTAACTCCTTGGAAGCATTCATGGATTTTCATCGTCATCGTCATCGTCATCGTCATCGTCATCTTCATCGTCATCGTCATCTACTAAGTTGACCATCTCTCCTTGCACTTGGACCCCTTCATCTTCCTCTTCCTCTCCTTCTTCCACTTCTTTCTCCTAATCATCAATCAACTCAAGCACATCATCAAGCCTTTCTTCTTGGCAAGGCCAATAGCATTCAAGTTCCTTGGTCCTATAAACATTTAAACAAATAAATATAAGTGAATAATCCTATTTGTAAAATTTTCAAAAAAGAAAATAACTTATAAATTTTATTTTCACCTCTCTTTTTACTAGTACTAACTCCTTGGAAGCATTCATGGATTTTCATCCACAAATCATCGTCATCGTCATCGTCATCGTCATCATCATCATCTACTAAGTTGACCATCTCTCCTTGCACTTGGACCCCTTCATCTTCCTCTTCCTGTCCTTCTTGCACTTCTTCCTCCTAATCATCAATCAACTCAAGCACATCATCAACTTTCTTTTTGCCTTTCTTCTTGGCAAGGCCAATAGCATTCAAGTTCCTTGGTCCTATAAACATTTAAACAAATAAATATAAGTGAATAATCCTATTTGTAAAATTTTCAAAAAAGAAAATAACTTATAAATTTTATTTTCACCTCTCTTTTTACTAGTACTAACTCCTTGGAAGCATTCATGGATTTTCATCCACGAATCATCTAAGGGAAGACATGGAGCTTCCTTCTCGATAATCCATTCATCATCGGATTCCATATCGGATAGACAAATAGGATCATATGTCTCACCTCTTCGTTGTCTCTTCTTTTGCCTCAACTCGAGTTGGATGTTGTATTTGGCAAATACGGGAGCATTCAACCTTTGTGTCTCCAAACGGCTGCTCTTCTTGAAATGAACATGACCAAATGTGCTCCAATTCCTTCCCATCCCGTGGCACTACAAGTTAGGCTTAATACCTGAATAGCTAGAGTTTGAAGCGTTTTACACTTTTCTCCATAACTCTTCCACCACAAAGCTATAAGATAAGAAGTATTATAAGAGTGTAAGCACCAATAACATACAAAAAACTAAAAAGAAAAGAGAAATAGAAGACTAGTTACCGAGTTGTTTCTTGTCTCTTGATGCCTTAGCCATGAAAATTCCAAACATGACCCCAGCTCTCTTAAACTTCTCTATTTGTTCATCAATTTTGACTCGTTTCTATATTCGGGCACATTTTCTCAATTGTTTACTACAATCCCGTTTTAACTTCTGTTTCGGGATTGAGTTTGGATCATATTGAAACCGATTAAAAATTAAAATGACATTCAAAGTTAAGAAACTAAACTAGAAAGCAGCTTGAAGTCTAGAAACATGGGCTTTGAAAATTAAGATATAAAATTTAAAATTGATTAGAAAACTTACTTTGGGTTAAGAAAGTATGCTGCCACATGTAGTGGCCTATGAAGTTGTAAATCCCATCTAGTGTCAATAATATTCCAAATGCGCTCATATCTCTTTTTTGTCATTGTTAAAACCTTGGGCAATTTGTTCTTTAGCACAGTCCATAGCTTCATACACATAACCCATTGCCAGTTTCACATCACCATCCACTAGTCTTAAAAGTTTGACAATTGGTGCGGCACATTTCAAACAATATTTGATTGCTTTCCAAAACTTTGAATCAATTAGCACTATTTCCCCCACTCTCTTGACATCATTCTTAGAAGCATAAGAACTCTTAGTCCATTCCTCCGATGCAAACATATACCAAAATGAAATTTTGTTCTCGTCAAAGCTCTTCAAAGTAAGAAAGGATGTAGCAAATCTTGTAACCCCCGCCGTTGTTAGTTCCCTTTTCTTGGAAAACTTTCTAAACATGTCAAGCACCCAAAAATGACGATAAATGTAAACCGTAACTTCTCTATCTTTGCTTATGGTATCTTTGAAAATTGACGAATCTACTAAATCTTTCAACATCAAATCTATGCAATGAGCGGCACAAGGTGACCAAAATAATTTCTTCCTCTTCTCTTGCAAAAGAGAACTGGCCAATACATCAGCCGAAGTACTATCGTTCACTACTTGGACCACATTCTCCTCTGCTACCTCCTCCACTTTTCAAGTAATTCACATAAATTTTCACCTCATTTATGACCGAGGAAGTGTCAATTGACAAGAAAGTTGGTAATTGATATTTGTTTTCTATCGGTCCACTCCCCGATATAATTGTGCATCCCATCTTCGCCCACTCTCTTCTATATTCATCTAAACTAGCATGCACGTTAGAAACTTCTTTTTTTCAAAAGAAGGTAACTCTAGCTTCATGGTAGGAAGGGAGTTTAATCCTTGACCATATTCACCAACAACCTCCATCCTCTCAGTAAATAATGAACTTTGAACTAAATTAAAAGCCAATGCATGTCCATATAAAAACCTACATATATCTCTAATCACCGGTTCCCTCTTTTTCAACATCTCATTCGTTGTTTTTTGGTTCCCTTTTTCCCTACCGATATAAGCATCCATAGTTTCTTTTTTAACATTTATACCGAATTCTTCTTTCTCTTCAAAGCATTCATCATCAATTCTAATTGATTCATTTGCATTATTCCCTTCACCTTCACTCAACATTTTCTTAAATTAGTCTCACATTTTCGGGGCATTTTGTACATGGTGCTATATTTTCATGTGAACCGGCCAAATGATGTTTCATTCTACTAACACCACCCCACCTTTCAAGCATGCAATAATTACACTTAACTCTCATTCTACCATCCCCACCTGATTACAACGCTCCCAAGTGGGATCAACACTTCTCTGTCTCTTTCGTTTTCACCATTTATTTTCAATAAATTTCTACCATGCACAAACCAAAATAGAATAAAGTATGTTAATTTTGACTCATCAACACATATGAAATAATAAAACAAACAAAATACAACAAATAAAATATAGTGGAGAAGTGGGGACCATAAGCATTTAAAAAAAAGCAAACAATGGGGACAGGGGATCGAAAGTGGAAGAATAGTAGGGACTATAGGCATGTAAAAAAAGCAGATCTTCAAAAAAACAACAGACAAGTAATTTTAGTCCTCCGAAGAGTAGGGACCAAAGGCATGTAAAACAAAAACAACAGATCTTAAAAAAAGCCAGCAGATAAGTATTTTTAAAAATAAAAACAATTTTTGAAACAGTGGGGACAATGGACCATCAATTTCGAAACAGTGGGGACAAGGGACCATCAATTTCGAAACAATGGGGGACAGAGGACCATTAAAAAAACCAAAAACCATTCCTTTTATTCCAATAGAAATTATGAGAGGGGGGAAAAGAAAGCTCGAGAGAGCTAGAAGAGAGCGACAGAGCTATAACAGACGAAAGAGAGCTAGAGAAGAGCTTACCGTCAAACCAGAGAGAAGAAATTGATGGCACTGCAAGTCTGCAAACTTGTTTCAAGTATGGGTTTAAGATTGAAGGAGAAGATGAAGTAGAAGTTTTCAATTTTGTATGGGTTTTGCTCAGAAAACCTAATTGACCTCCACAGGTAAGGAATTGCCTAAAATTTTTGTTTAAAATGTCATTTATTTAGGTTTTTTCTCTATCGGGTTTGATAGACCCGAGCCGGGTATTTGTTATTCTTGGATTGTGTCTGAATCAACCATTTAGTGCGATCCTACTATTCGCTTCACCAAATCGTTGATTCGGCTACGATTTAGGCTTGTTTCCGATTCATACATGCGATTTGAATCTGTTGGGGTGAATTTCGATTTGAATCTGTTGGGGTGAATTTCGATTTGAAGCGAATCGTATGATTATGACAACTGTGGGGCAGTTAATACTAAATCGTTGTTTGCGTTTTGCTTTTGTTTTTATGTGCTTGTGTTATTAATAAGTTCTTGCTGTAAACGAAGTGCGATGCTGGTTGCAGTTATGATTTATGAACTTTGATGTTTGTCATGTCAACTTTGGAATCGATAGGCGTAAACATTTTGTTATGTATTTGTTAGTTTCACATCTGAAGGTCGCTTATTCATATTGTAATTTATTTTGTGTTTGGTTGTCTTATTTTGATTTGGTATAAATTTGCCAACCTAAGTTTCTTGTACTAAAATAACATGTGATCTAGCTTATAAACAAACTTATGGTGTACTAAGTTACACTCTCCAAGTGTGATGAGAGATAAAGCCCTAGCTTCTAACCCATAACTGGGAGGTAATTAAAGGGGATGTTGTTAAACTTTTCGAGGAGTTTTATGCTTTGGGGGAGTTTGTGAGCAGTCTAAATACTACTTTTGTTACTATGATTCCAAAGAAGAAAGGGGCATCTAACATCGGAGATTTAAGACCCATTAGTCTAGTGGGTTGCATCTACAAACTTAATTCGAAGGTGGTAACCTCTAGATTGAAAGAAGTGATGAGTAAGGTGGTGAGTCCTATGCAGAATGCTTTTATTGAGGGAAGACAAATATTGGATGTGGCTTTGATAGCCAACGAAGTGGTGGATTGCAAACTTGATATGGAGAGGGAGGGGTTATTTGCAAACTTGATATGGAAAAAGCGTTGACCATATTTGCTGGAGTTTCGTCATGTATTTATTAAATCGCATGGGCTTTGGAGAGAGATGGCACAAGTGGATTTTTAAGTGCATGTCTTCTACTTCCTTCTCTATATTGGTTAATGGGTGTCCCTCCGGTTTCTTTCGAGCTTCTAGAGAGCTTAGGAAAGGAGATCCTCTATCTCTGTTATTATTCTCTTTGGTTATGGAGGTCTTAGGTAAAGTGCTGGTGAAAGGGGTTGAAATGGGTTTATTGTCCGATGTCAAAGTAGGAGGTGTTGACGATATCATTAATATTTCCCACCTTCTCTTTGTTGACGATACAATTGTTTTTTTCGGGGTAGATGCCACTCAAATTTTGCATCTTTGAGGAATCCTCCTTTGTTTTGAGACGGTGTCAGGTCTTAAGGCTAATATTGGCAAAAGTGTTTTAATCCCTCTTGGTGCAAGTGGTAATGGGAGTCTTCTTGCTAGTTTGCTGGGTGTAAGATAGGTTCGCTTCCTACCACGTACCTTGGTCTTCCTCTTGGGGCTAATTTCAAAGACAAATGCATTTGGAATTTGGTTGTGGAGAAGTTTGAGAACCGTTTGGTCGGGTGGAAGAATCACTACCGTTCTAAAGGGGGTAGACTTACTATCATCAAAAGCACTCTGTCTAGTCTTCCGATCTACTTTATGTCTTTTTTCAATCCCTAGTTTGGTGGCCTAGAGATTGGAAAGTATTCAAAAGAGATTCCTTTGGGGTAATACGGCGGAGGAGTTCAAGTATCACTTGGTGAATTGGAATGTGGTTAAGCAGCCTGTGGAAAAAGGTGGTATTGGAATCAAATCTTTATCATTGCTTAATAAAGCTCTTCTTGGTAAATGGTTTTGGAGGTTTACTATTGAGGAAGATCACTTGTGGAGGAAAGTATTGGAGGCAAAATTCAGGATGGATCTTGATGGTTGGATGTCCAAGGAGTCTTGGGGACCTTATGGAGGAAATTTATTATGTTGAGATTTCGGTGGGCAATGGAGCGAAGACTAGGCTTTGGTTCGACACTTGGTGTGGGAATACCCCTTTAAAGTATAGATTTCCATGTATTTTTTAACATGTTTAGATATATAGAGGCTCGGATTAGCTGTTTTTAATTGATCAACCAAGGATTCTTTTGGGTTATGCCTGTTGTTTGTAACGTTCAAGATTGGGAAGTTGAGGAGGTCGGCGTTTTTGGATGCACTTTATTCTTTTAAGATTGCGGTGGGGAGGCAGGATGAAATGAGATGGAAACCAAGACTCGGATAAAGGTTCTTGGTAAAAGATTTTTATAATACTCTTATTGATAGAAGCCTCACAAGTGAGCTTCCTTATTTCCCTTGGAAGGCAATTTGGCATGTTTGGGCTCCCATGAAAGTTTTTTTTTTTTTTTTTTTCGTATGGGAGGCCTCTTGGGATAGAATTCTTACTATCAACAATCTTCAAAGGAGGGGGAAGATCATGGTCGATAGATGCTATATGTGCAAAGTGGAGGCTGAATCTGTTTTTCATCTTTTGGTGGAATGCTCTTTTGCTAGAAGTTTGTGGGAAATGGCTTATAGAGTCGTGGGAGTCTTTTGGGTGATGGCAGGGTCTGTGAGAGATGAAATTGAGGCTTGGAGTGGTGTTTGAGCTTCCAAGGAGGTCAAAAAGGCCTTAGTTTTAATTACTTACTCGATTTGGTGGATTGTGTGGAGAGAAAAGAATCGGAGGGCCGTCGAAGGTTTTGAAAGTTCAATTGTAAATATAAGAGATAGTTGGTTAAACGCTCTTAACTTTTGGGTTAGAGGAAATTACTCTGTAAATAATGATGATCTTCTTGATTTTGTAGATTTTCTTCATTGTAATTAGTCTTTGGGCTTTGTGGTGCACCTTCTTGGTGCTTTTTAATAAATTTTTTTCTTATAAAAAAAAATTTACACTTTCCATTTAATATAAATCTGACATGTTCATATAAATTACAGAGAAAATAAGAATTTGACAGGAACTGCAAGATATGCTAGCATGAATACTCACCTTGGCATTGGTATGCCATTTCTGTCCAAATCTCTTTATTCACATTTGTGTTGATAATTACAACCTGAAATTGATTCTGACTCTTGACTATGTCATAGAACAAAGCCGCAGGGATGATTTAGAGTCTCTTGGATATGTTCTTATGTACTTCCTAAGAGGAAGGTGAATGTTCCTTCCCACCTTTACTATCTTAATTATTTTCCTATGGTATGATTTGTTTAGTTATGACCCCATATCTATGTAGTCTTCCTTGGCAGGGACTGAAAGCAGGAACTAAGAAGCAAAAGTATGAGAAAATCAGTGAAAAGAAAGTGTCAACTTCTATTGAGGTAAACTCATGTCTGGGGATAAATATTTGATGCCTATCATATATGCTTAGCTAATGGAACTGATAGAAAAGCTCACTGCTTTCTTGTCAGGCTTTGTGCCGGGGTTATCCTACAGAGTTTGCGTCGTACTTCCATTACTGTAGGTCACTAAGATTTGATGATAAACCAGATTTTGCTTATCTGAAACGACTCTTCCGTGACCTTTTTATTCGTGAAGGTTTGGACATCGTTCACTTTGTTATTTTACAGAATGATACTGGTGCATGAACTTACTGTCTTTCAGTTACGATTCAGCAGTTCAATTTGTATAGTGATCTTCTTGCTTCAGGTTTCCAGTTTGATTATGTGTTTGACTGGACAATTTTGAAGTATCAGCAATCACAGATTGCCACTCCTCCTCCCCGTCCAGCTGTAAGAGGCGTAGCATGATTAGTTATTCCTCTTTTGAGTTCTAGCTCCATAACATTTAGTCTCTCAAGCTAAGTTACTGAATGTCTGGTTTTTCTTTCTTAAAAAAAATATTTTTACAGGGTGCTGGTGTCGGGCCAAGCTCTGGCATGCCTCCTGCTATTGCTAATGCCGATAGGCAATCAGGTAGTTCTCTTGCGTTTGTGTTTCATGGGTTCTTTCCCTGTTTTAGGTTCCACGACTAAGTCCTGCTCTTCTTTGCTTCTAGTTTTGTCCAACTACATTGATTAGAAGTTTCTTCGTATGAGATGTTTTCCTTTTAATATATTTGCATCAACTTCCTTGCCTAGTGTTTTGAGTGCTGCAGTCTCTTTTTTGCTTTCAACCTACAGGTTGCCTAGTGTGGTATTATTAGATAATGAAATAATGGTTAATGAACGACTTGCTTGTTTCTTATACCAAAAGAAAAACAAAAGACCAAAGCTCTTGGTTCATCACGTATCTGCCATTGTGCCATATATAATTTTATTCTGGTATTTAGGATGTCTTTGCCACTTCATGGAGACAAGATGTGAAAGACTTTTTCCTTTTCATTTTTTTTCGTTTTATTACAGGTGGAGAAGAAGGTAGACCCACTGGTTGGTCATCAATGGATCCCACTCGTAGGAGGAACTCTGGACCTATTGTAAATTTTGGAAGCTTATCTAAACAAAAAGGTCCTGTCGCAAATGATCCAGCTCTTGCTAAAGATGCAATGGTAAGTACTTAAAATTTCCCCAGATTGCAGATCTTCCATTCACCATGCTTGCTTGTCATACCTTCAAAGATAGTAGATAGGGGCCAGAACCCAGAGCCTGACCCAATAACAAAATAAGCAGGTTTCTGTAGGATGGTCTAAAGTGCATGAACTTTCATGTGTATCATAGAACGACTTTATTTTCTTTGGTTGTTAGTGTTAGCAATGCATCCGAGAAATTGTGTTTAACAAAAGTTAATTTAGGAATCAGACATGTAGAATAATTTAATAATTTTGTTAATCAACTCATTAGAACTTTGTTCTCAATTAATGGAGTATCTGATGTGCGGGTATTATATTGTAACTACTACTATATGTAATTACAAAAAAAAAATAAAAAAATACTATATGTAATTTCTAAAAACTAAGTGTTGGGTTGTCATGGGTAGGATGGACTATAGGGTTCTATTTTGTCAGCTTTGCTTATTTTTTAAAACCTTTATCTGAGGTAGAAGAAATTTCTCTTTTCTCCAATTGACCTGCCTCCTTATGGCCGCAATCAGGATTATGATTTCTTTTGTTTTATTTTGTATTTTCAAAAGAGTTAGAATATGTCCATTTCTTGTACGATTGCACCTTATATCGCTAAGGATTTCATTTTTGTAGTTTGTTCTTTCTCAGACTTGTCACTTGCTTGAACTCGTGCAGTTATCTAGTTCTAACTTTATGCGGACAAGTGGACCATCAAGGCGAGCTGCTGTCTCTACTAGTCGCGATGCAGCAATTTTTGGAAGTGACTCTGATCCCTCTCACCCTCACACCACAGATGCTAGCCCAGGAGCACTCCCCAAAATTCCTGGTGGTCAAAGAAGTTCACCTGTTTTATCATCTGAGAACAAGCGCTCATCTTCTGTTAGGAATTCCTCAGTCGTAAAGAACTACGAATCCAATCTTAGGGGCATCGAGAGCCTACATTTTTAATAATGATAAGAGGTTACACTATCTGCGGATACTTTCTCAAATCCTAGCCCATTGTAAATTTTTAAACGGTGTACTTTGTTACGCACTTGGAGTGGAATATGTGTTCTGTGCATTGTGCTTTTAGGAAAGCTGCAATCCAAGGTCATGTTGGGAATCAACACTGTTAAGTACTGAAATAAAGAATTGATCATGGAGAAGTGGATCCCCAATGAAACCTGCCTTAAGTAAACGCCTTTGTCAAAAAACCAATGCAGTGAGGCATCTGTGAGAATACACTTTTTCTCTTTTAATCACTTGTTTCCACCCTATTTTTGTGTTTAATTTCTTTGACCATATTATATGTTCATGTTTCACCATCATGAGCTGTCTGTGGTCAAAAGCAACCATATTGTATGACTCTTGTAAGTATGCTATTACGAATTTGAGTATGCAAGGCTGAATATTCTGAAATTAGTCGCTCATTACCATTTTTTTCAATATAATTATAATCAAGATCACTAATCAGGGATTGACTGAAAATGATGAGATAGAATTTTACCTGGGTTACTTGTTGATTCAGCTTGAGTTCTTAGTTATAATGCTGGCTTCTTCAGATTCATCAGATTAATTAATGACGGGATAAAATGACAGGATATGGTAAAGCTTATGCCATGTTTGGGAAGGAAGGGAAGGAGGTGGAGGGTAATCACCTCACCTTCCTTTCTTCCTCTCCCTTGTAAAAAACTCTTCCTCTTCAAACTCTCAAACATAACTTAAGTGATGAGCTAAGGTTATCTCTGGTTAATTGAGAGTGACCAATATTAAATGTGTGTTTGGTGGGAAGGATTTTTCGTTCTCCCTTTTAAAAACATAATGATTTTATTTTATTATGATAGTTGATAAAATTTATCTTACCCATCCTTGATTTGCCCACAAAACACAACCAAAAAATGTAAACACCGTTGATCGGTTTACGAGGGAGTTTGTTAAAATCCAATCCAAATAAAGATAAAGGAAAAATTGCATAAGAGGCTCATGAACTTGGGCCTCTTTGCATTTATGTCCTTCAATTATGCATATAAATGGTATATGAAGTGGCAGAGAGAAAGTATTCTAAGAAGTGAAGCGTGATTTTAGTTGGAAGATATTTTTTTGTTTTCTATCTATTCGTTTTTATTTTTATTTTTTATATCTTTTTTAATATCATGTTAAAAAAAATGTGTAAATGTTTGAAGAAAATATTAAGCAAAATAAAAATAAAAAATAGAAAATATTAGAAGCAGAAACTCACCAAAAAACCTCACGAAGTTATTTTTTTAAAAAACTTAAACTTGCAGCCAAATTGAAACTCACACTTTCCTTCCTTAAAATCACATTACAAAGCTAAGTTTTTTATATATAGGTTACGTTTGGTTTGCTATTTAAGCCAAATTAAAATAAGTAGGCTTAAATAGCAAACAAAACATTGCCATAGGCTCCTAACACAACAACTACTAGAATAAGAATTATTAATAAAATAGACAAACCACTTCAATTCGGAATTGGTTAACTAAATCTACTAGAACTAAGATAAGCAATCCTACTTGGTTTAAGCTTCTAACATTGCCTCCCTTAAACCAAGTTTTCAAGCTTGAGAATCTCCATCATCTTCTTGAGCTTAAAAAATGTGTTGGTCTTAACTGGTGTTGAGATATGACTCATATTCTTGATGTGAGATTCTATAAGCTTGATGTGCAAAATATTTGAGCAGAAAGTATTTTTTGAGTTAGAAACCAAGTATCTTGGTGGGCAAGATACTTAAATAAGAAGTCTTTTTTGAGTTGGAGACTAAGTGTCTTGGGGAGCAAGTTTTGGGTGGCTATATAAATGTGTAAATTGGGAATATGAGGGAATACAAATAAAGCAAAACAAGGACAAGTAAGGAAACAACTAGGTGAAGGGAAAAGTCGGGGATAGGCTCCTTCAAGGGGTTGTGTGCGTATGGTGTGTTGGCTCGTATTCCCAATGAGTTAGTATTGATAGTATGAGGGATAAACATAGGTGAGAGTGTTCTTTAGGTTGAGAGAAGGTGTACAAGGGTTCATGGGATTGAGTTTTGGGGTTAAAAACACAATCAGTATTTTTCTTGTATTTCTTTCATAGTAAAGAACGAGTTTATTCTCTCCGTGGATGTAGGCAGAATTGTGCCGAATCACGTAAATCTTGTGTGTCTACTCTTAGTATTTTCATCTTTGTTTATTGCTTTTCATTAAATTGGTGGTGTGTGGTGGTTTGATTGAATATTAAATTAATATGTTTCCACATGATTTGGGAAAATTTCCAACAAACTAAAAGTCGGGGATATGCTTCTTCAAGGAGTTGTGTGCTTGTTGTGTGTTGGCTCGTATTCGCAGTATGTTAGTATTAAGAATAAGAGGGATAAACACGTGAGTATTTTTTAGGTTGAGAGAGAGTGTACAAGGGTTCATGGGATTAGGTTTTGGGGATAAAAACACAACTGATATTTTTTTTTTATATTTCTCTCATAGTAAAGAATGAGTTTATTCTCTTTGTAGATGTAAGCAAGACTGAACCGAACCACATAAATCTTATGTGTCTACTCTTATTATTTTCATCTTTGTTTATTGCTTTTCATTAAATTGGTGGTGTGTTATGGCTCTATTGAATCTCAAATTAATACACTTCTTCGTGATTTGGGAAAATTCTCAACAAATTGGTATCAAAGCAGTAAGGTTTGAGATTTGAATGTTATTTACACACCAGTGATAAATTTAATGGAAAAAGTATTTTCATTCTTTGGTAAAGAAGGGTAGAGGACATCATTATTTTATTAAGACTTGGCAAAAGTATTGAAAATTCGATTCAACTCTGTATTACTGATGTCATTATCAGTAATGTTATGAAGATTTAGTGCTTTAAAAGAATTGGAAAAACTCTATCTGGCAAAGAGTTTGACCAATAAGATGTATCTAAAGCGAGAGTTGGCTAAATATGGTGGAAGGCATGGAATCTCATGGAACATTTGAACATGTTCGATGAAATCGTGGATTAACTACGACAAGTTGATGGTTGTAGCTACACATGTGCATTGGCTATGTTTTTGAATCAAGTGGAGTCATTATCGTTTTCTGATTCGGGTTATGTGTAGCTGGTAGACTTGAAGGCTAATGATTTCTGTCTACGGCATTGACAAGCAAGTGGAGGTACAACTAATATTTAAGGTGACAATAATATTCGTCAAGGTGGAGTTTTGTTAGGATATGACTCATATTCTTGATGTGGAACTCTAGAAGCTTGTTAGGCAAGATATTTAAGTATGAAGTCTTTTTTTTTTGGACTTGGAGACCAAGTATCTTGGTGGGCAAGATACTTGAATGAGAACTTTTTTTTTTTTTTTTTTACTTTGAGACTAAATATCTTACTGAACAAGTTTTGGGTGGCTATATCTATGTATACATTGGGAATATGATGGAATACATACCAAGCAACACAAGGACAAGCAAGGGAACAACTAGGTGAAGGGGAAAGCCGAGGATAGGCTCCTTTAAGGGGTTGTGTGCTTGTGGTGTGTTGCTCGTAACCTCAATGGCTTAGTATTGAGAGTATGAAAGATAAACATAGGTGAGAGTGTTCTTTGGGTTGAGAGAGGGTGTGCAAGGTTTCATGTGATTGGATTTTGGGGATAAAAACACAATTGATATTTTTCTTATATTTCTCTCATAGAAAAGAGCAAGTTTATTCTTTCCGTGGACGTATATATGATTGTGCCGAACCACGTAAATCTTGTGTGTCCAATCTTATTATTTTATTCTTTGTTTATTGCTTTTCATTATATTGGTAGTGTGCGGTGATTTGATTGAATTTCAAATTAATATGCTTTCACGTGATTTAGGAAAATTCGCAACAACTGGTTTTGTAAAGATGTCATTAACTTGATCTTCAGATGAACAAAATTAAATCACAATATCTTTGTTTTTCACTAAGTCACAAATATAATGATATTTGATATCAATGTACTTACTTCTACAATGAAAAACTAGATTCTTTGTCAGTGCAATCGCAGATTTAGTATCACAAAAAAAAAAATAAAAAAATTGTAGGAACATTTTGTTCATGGTGAAGCTCACCAAGAATTCTTCTCAACCATACTGCTTGAGTAACACAATTTCAACTACAATGTATTCGAAAGAGTAACCACCTATTGCTTTTTAGAAGACCAAGAAAAAACTTCAGACTCAAGATGGAAAGCATTACTGTAATACCTGTATTTGTAAAGTAAGGGTAAAGAAGTACTTTAATAAATATGAAATAGAGTTAAAATAATATATACACATATTTGAATGCGAAAATTTAAAATTTTATAATATATATATATATATATATATATATATATATATATTTTCTAGAGTCGTCCGAAAGAAGAAATAGGAAAGAAAAAAAATCTGACAACAGGTGGCAACACATGTTGCCAGGAGAGCAAACCTTGTTGCATGTAAGGTAACAAGGCTGCTGAGGTTTCAAAATGAATACCGAGAGTTGCAAATTTTTTTTGGTTTTATATATATATATATATATATATATATATATATATATATATATAATGTAATTTATTTTTATTACTTACCAAATCCTATTTGGTTTTCCTTCAATTACTCTATTTCTTTAAACACTTGGGGACCGAAAGAAATGTTGAAAGAGAAAATTTTTGAAGGGGTTTACGGGAGAATTTTATAGAGAGTCACGAGAAGCTATAAGAAAAAACATTAGGTCATAACATAATGTTTATTTTTGAATTTTTAGTATACATGAAATTTCCTAGAATTCAAAGTGGGAATTTTCAAAGGGTGTAAATTATGAAGAATTGAAGAATAAATTAGAAATTTTAATATAAATATTATGTCAGGTGTTGACGATCAGCAACCAGGGAAAATTGCTAAGAGGAGTAGGAAAGGCAAGGAGGTGATCTACTGGTCAAATACCAAATAATGTCTCTTACATGTTTCTCCCGAAACTCAGGACGTAAAAGGATTCATAGATCCTTTAAAAAACAAAGTATTTAGCTTACTTATATCTCTCTGTATCTTATGCATAAATCCACTTTTCCCTTTTTTAAGTGTCTACCATTACTGAGTTAACAACGTCAGGCACTGATCTAGTCTGCTTATCAAGTCTATGCTATAAGTTATCCACTCGATTATCTGATACATTCATTTTCTCAAAAGCATGAGTAAGAGCTTATCTTAGCTCATCTCTTTCAACTTCAGATTCTCTCATGCCTCAATTATATTACTAATATCAATCATATCATCAACACTTTCTCTTCTAGGAACCACAGATTCAGACTCAACCTTGACTTATCAAAAGTATTGCGGGCCTACGACGCCCTCTCAAATCAACAATTCTAACTTTAGCTCTAGCGCGTCCACGTATCATCCTCAGACCATTCATTATAATTTAATTTAATCTTCTACTTTCTTACTTTTTATGCAGTCTACAGAATCATAAAACCTAATGCTCTGATACCAAAATTGTAACGACCCATCCCGGGTTGGCCACCCCGAAACGGTGTCATCACATTTTGAAAATCCCAGCACGACACATATATGCAGCTGTAAAAATAAATATTACCAAAAGAACTTTAAATCAATCCGTAAAATGCATGAAGAGTTACAAATAAATTTTTCATTTTATTTTCTCATTAGTCTGAGGATGATGACACGTACGCGGCTTACAGAAAATGATTTCTTCGGAATCTCAACTCATCAAACTATTTGCCAAGCTTGCTACCTGAAAATCATTGTACAATGAGGGGTGAGCTTCACAAGCTCAGTGAATTAAATTTACTAGAAGTATTCCAAATTCCATAAATAGTCTTTTAATATTTAATCATTTATTTTTCGCATAACCTGATGACAACTTTCTACTATCAATATCTTCTTCTCAATCATTGGTTCACCTTAAGACCATCAATTATTTCATAATTACCTCGTAATGAGGTTCACATCATAAAATCTACCATTTAGATAAGTCTTATCACCATAACCGTCTCTTTCTATGAGACTTAACCATCTATAATTAAATTAACAATAATATACCACATCTCAACATTTCAATAATCTCATCATCATAACTGTCTCTTTTTATGAGACCCAACCATCTATAATTAAATTCACAACAATCTACCACATCTCAGCTTTTTAGTAATCTCATCATCACAACTGTCTCTTTTTATGAGACTCAACCATCTATAATTAAATTCACAACAATCTACCACATCTCAGCTTTTTAGTAATCTCATCATCACAACTGTCTCTTTTTATGAGACTCAACCATCTATAATTAAATTCACAATTTATACATCACATATCAGTATTTCAATAATGCAAGCAATTATTAAAACAGACGCAATGCAATGAATGTATATGATGGGAACGTCTTCCCACCTGTCGACAGGTTGTTATTATCTTAGACTGGCTGCCCTCCTGGTTCTTTTATTCTCATCAAACCGGCTGCCTTCTCGGTTAATTTCAGCATATACTAGCTGTCACGGTTTTCACTTTTCATCCCAGCATATACTGGCTGTCACGGTTTTTACATTTTATCCCAGCATATACCGGCTGTCACGGTTATTTCATTAGACCGGCTACCTTCCCGGTTATTTCGGTTATATTATTAAATGCATATGCGCATGAACAATGATATGAAACAGTAATATAAACAGTAATATAAAAACAATATCAAGATTCAAACCACTTAATTTGGCTATCCTGATTATCCACAAATTTTATATAACAAAGTTTCTTTAAAATTCCTCACATCCAATCATCCTGCTTTTTATCAAAATATATAAAAATTCCACTAGATTCTTCTCTTCCCCAAATCACATCAAATAATCCATTTAAGTCTATCAAGATCCACTAAAATTCGTCTCAAATCACATCAACTCATCCATTAAAACTTATCAATATCCATTAAAATTCATCTCATCGTAATTCGTATTAAAACATCAATATATCTCATCAATAATTTATATATTGCTTTTATTCTCAAATAAACTTATAATTTCCAAAAATATTATTTCTCACCGAGAAATATTTCTACATGTCCAAATTTTCTATCATACTCATAAATTATTTTTTCATCTATCACCCAAGCATACTTAAATAATTACAATTAATGTTATCACCAAATAATTGATTTTTCATTTAGACTACTTAAAGTAAATCCAACTCACCCCGTAGCATTTAAAGCTACCCGTGGGTCACCTTCTTGCCTTTCTCGGTTCTTCTCATAAATTTCTCTCGTTGTAGGATAGTCAACACCTGACATAATATTTGTATTAAATTTCTAATTATTTCTTAAATTCATCGTAAACCACTCCCTATGAAAATTCTCACTTTGAGCTCCGGGAATTTCATATATGCTAAAAATTCAAAAATAAATATTATACTATTACCTCAAAATACTGATAGCTTCTCATGATCCTCTATAAAATTCTGCAGAAAACCCTTTCAAAATTTTGCTCTTTTGACTTTTCTTTGGGTCTCCAAATATTATGAAAGATACAAGAATTTGAAAGAAAGAAACTGAACGATTGAAATCGTTCAGTATAACACTTATATATATATAGGCAAAGTGCTTCAGCCGCCCCTTCCACCAAAATTGCAAGCCTTTTAAAAAGATTCTCCATGTTTGCAAAGTAGCCGCCCCCGCCACCAAAATTGCAAGCCTTTTAAAAACAAATTCTGCATGCTTCAAAAACGTGGAGAACTCTCACCCACCTAACAAATACTTGGCAGCAAGGCTGCCACTTTTTACTTTGAATTTTTTTTATTTATTTTTTTAACTTTTCTTTTTAAAATAATATTTTAATATATATATATATATATATATTTTTCCTTCTTTTCATTCTTCTGCACCTGACGTCCAACTTTTTTTTTTAACTATTCACTACTCACGATTTAATATTCATATTTTACTATTCACGGTTTTTTTTAAGAATTATTTTATTCAATATTAATAATTTGCATAAATATTTTATTTAAATCTCATGACATATATATATCAAATTACCTTTTTTTTTTTACCCTTAATTCATGAATACGGGTATTACACTATCTATCCTTCCTTTCAACATGCTAATTTCTTTGCAAAAACCTATGATCGATTTTAAAAATATCATAAATCAGTCGTTTATTTTAAATTCACAAGACTATTGGATTTGAATGATTTCTTTAATTTCACAGTCGTTACGAAGACTCTAGGTTTGGTATTACATATAGAAAAAAAATTAGATATAACGAAACCTTTTAACATAGATGTTGATAAGAATTTGAAACTTTATTTGAACTTTGTAGTTTTTGGATCACTAATTAATGAATGTATATTACACTTGTGCCTTTTTTTTTTTTTTTTTCATTTGATGATAACATCATCAATACCTAATAAGTTAGTATTTAATCAAATACAGAAGATTATATAATAAAAGAGTAACAAAGCTGGGACTAATTTTGAAAAGAAAAAAAAAATTTGTCTCTTCTATGGAGACTAATTCAACCAGCATTGGTTTCTATAATTTTTTCTGTTTAGAATTTTGGAGATTTCCATTTATATGAATAGAATTCCATTGCTAGATTTCTTTACATATTTATTACTTACGTAGAATTCTTTGATAAAATTTTCCTTTACCAACTAATAACACGACACCAACCCATTCTATGCTAGATAAGAGAGTTCGAACTAATAACTATCTAGGTTAGGCATTGGATAATGAGAAATTGGGTTCCATCGATTGAGAATAAGTCATTTGACCAGTGTATTTCTGAATCTCTTGAACATAAAATCTATATTCCAAATTCTTTCAAATTAAACTCATGGTTTCTTAATTTAGAATAAGAATTTTATAGTCTGAATATTTTAGGAATAATATGATGGATGTAGTGCCTAATTTAGATTGGAGCAGTGAATCTAGTGATATGGCTATTTAGAGTAGATTAGTTGACTTTAGTAATTTTAGAAAGAAAACCTTGATGGAACCAAAGGTATATGATGTGCCGCATATAAAATACAAATTAATATCTTCTTAATGAGAAAGTGGTATGAATATGCGATATTGAGTAACAGCACGAGTCCTCCTGAGAAAGAGTATACGACTAAATCCAACAGGACACTACATAAATATGAAAGAAGGAATAACGCACCATGAACATTGACAAATAATGAACAATTTCATTTATATCTTAATATACATGCATTGTAAAAATGTTGTTAAGTACTATCGTTTACCATTGCACAATTCATAAAACTAACAAATATGATCTCTTGGTTTAATTGGTTCGCTTGACTTATTGTTTGGCTAAAAATAATAGAGTATTGGATAATTTAATTCAAAGCAAAGTATAGTACTGTAAAAAATTGCATAGCTTAACTGCAGGGATCTTTTTAATTAATAACTTAACCCTAGACAAGAGCTATATATATCTTACTAACACAACTGAATATATAGGTCTAGTACAAGCCTCTGCCTCTTCACTAAATCTTCTAGACCGTGAACATGGGAGAAGCTACGGAAGATGACGACGACATAAATATGAGGATATGGTGCAACTTGCAAGGTTTGATCATAAACAAAACGAAATATATGGATTTAGGTTTTTTTCCCTTTCAGCTTTTCTTTCAAAAATTTCTTATAATTTTTATACTTGCGATGATGGAATTGCAGATATCGGATTGATGATTTTCCAGAAACAACTCTTCCTCACTATTCTTCTTCTGCCAGGTTGGATAAACTTGTACCCAAATCTTTTTTTTCTTCTCTTTTTTTAGTGTTAGGGTTCCAATACAATCATCATCATCATCATCATTATTACTAATATTATTATTATTATTAAATGTTCTATTATCTAAAATCTAAAGCAATGGATGAAGAACTTCAGGCCCTAGCTAAAACTCATACATGGGATATTGTTGATCTACCCCCTGGAAAAACTCCTATTGGGTGCAAATGGGTGTTTAAGATCAAGACACTTTCTGATGGCTCTATTGAACGATATAAAGCCCGACTTGTTGCCAAGGGATTTGCTCAGGAATATGGCATTGACTATGAAGAGACATTTGCTCCAATGGCGAGGCTCACATCTGTCCGTACACTCGTTGCTGTCGCCGCCATTCGAAGATGGACTCTATTTCAAATGGATGTCAAAAATGCATTTCTGAATGGGGAACTTCTTGAGGAAGTCTATATGCATACACCTCCTGGCTTGGATGCCACTCGAAACAAAGTTTATTGCCTTCGTCGTGCGTTATATGGTTTAAAACAAGCTCCATGTGCCTGGTTTGCCAAATTCAGCACTACTATTCATCAGTTTGGGTTCACACCGAGTGCTCATGATTCGGCTCTGTTTATCCGTCATACTGCCAATGGTATTATCCTTCTTTTACTGTACGTGGATGATATGGTTATTACTAGAGATGATCCACATGGTATTTCTGAACTCAAAAAGTTTCTCAGTGGCCAATTCGAGATGAAAGATCTTGGCGTGCTCACTTATTTTCTTGGCCTCGAAGTCTCATCTAGTTCTGATGGATTTTTTTCTCTCTCAGGCCAAATATGCCTCGGATCTCCTTTCCAAGGCTGGGATCACTGACTCAACCACTGCCACTACTCCTCTCGAGCCAAATGTCAGACTTACCCCACTTGATGGTTCACCTCTTCAGGATGCCACTCTATATCGCCAACTGGTTGGAAGTCTTGTATATCTTACTGTCACTCGCCTTGACATTGCTTATGCCGTTCATCAGGTCAGTCAGTTCTTTTCCACTCCTCGGACCACCCATTACTCGGCTATTCTTCGCATTCTTCGGTATGTCAAGGGTACTTTATTTCATGGGCTTCATTTCTCAGCACAGTCTGCCCCTGTTTTACAAGCCTATTCTGATGCCGATTGGGCCGGAGACCCCACCGACAGACGTTCAACCACTGGTTACTGTTTCTTTTTGGGCAATTCTCTCATTTCCTGGCGTAGTAAGAAACAAACTGTGGTTGCTCGCTCTAGTACTGAAGCTGAATATCGTGCCATGGCTGATGCAACTCAAGAACTTCTCTGGCTTCGATGGTTACTCGCTGACATGGGTATCTCTTCTCCAGCTGCCACTATCCTACACTGTGACAACAGGAGTGCTATTCAGATCGCTCATAATGATGTCTTCCACGAACGTACAAAACACATTGAGAATGATATCCACTTCATCCGTGATCACATTCTCCAGAATACGGTTCGTCTACAATCCGTCAGTTCAGCCGATCAGACAACTGACATTTTCACTAAAGCTCATCCACCCGGACGCTTTCACTCTATGGTTTCCAAACTCAAGTTCACCTCTCACTTACCGCCTTGAGTTTGAGGGGGGATGTTAATGTATTATATCCCACATTGGTTGTGTATAGCTTTGCCTCTCCTATTGGCTTGTATAAATATGATAGCTCCCTTGTAAGTAAATTACACCATTCAATACAATTCTTCTCTTTGTATTGTCTCACTTTCTCTCTTAAATTCAACAATTATTATTAAATGTTATATTATCTATAATCTAGGTTTGATATAATATGTTTAAACTGATTCAGTCCCTGGTTGAATTTGGTTTTCCCAAAAATGATTCACTAAAATGAATGGATATTTATTAATACAAAAGAAAATACATATTTACTTATTTATTTTAGGTCTTTTATTGATGTGAAGTACTAGATAAATTTTTATTTATTTTCTTATTCTAAATTAATTTTGATTTGTGGTGATGTATATATGCAACCCTTGAAAAGTGTATTTGCTCGCAACTTGCATCCCTTATGTGGGTTAGTGTTTGGTATACCACTGAAATAATTTTTTTTTTTCCTTTCAGTCTAACAAATATTTGAATTTTCAAGTTAATTGCAATGCAATATAATGATAATAAAATTTGTGTTTAGCATAATTATGTATTTGACTTTTTGGTTTGGTCAAATTCCATTATAAAAGTTGAGAAATGTTTTGTGACAAATTGAACCCTAAGATTCCATACGTTAAGGTATGTATGTTATGACGAGGTTTCCAAAGCAGTGTTAGCCATAAGTCTGCGGAAGGGAAACAAAGATAGTTAATTCATTGTTCTATATAAAGTAATTTTTTCACAAACAAATCAACACAATGTGATTAAATCCCTTAAATTGATCGTTAAAACGCCAATGATGCTTCAGCAGAATGAGAAAAGATCAAGGCTGAGAATTGGGACTGTTGTTCCAGGTTTTACTCCCACTGGAGTATCGATTATTTGTCCTGTTTATTGTTTATTTCTCCCGCTTTTAGTGGATGATATGGTAGTATTGAGGCCTTACGCATATATGGCCTTACAAAAATAGTTTCTTAATAAAAAAACTCTGTTTTCCATATGGATTGTTTGATTGAAGCATGTCCTTGGGAGGAAATAGTAGCAGAATGAGGATTTAAGCAAGTGCCTGCTTGACATGTGCAGATGGCAGAGATCTACTTTGTTGTGACAGATACCCCTCAACATTCCATAAAATCGGCAAGGGGTTGGTGTTGAGAAGAAAGTGTTTTTTTCTTTATATAAGTTTTATTTAAGTTAAACTTATCAAGTACAAGTTGTTTTTCTTTTTGTCTTTTGTTATGTATTTTTATGTTTTTTGACTTTGGGTGACAGGAGAAAACTTGGTTGTGCCCTTCCTGTGTATGCAAATACTGTGAAAGTGGCGAAGGTGATTTCCACACCTGCACCCAATGTGAAAGGTAATGTATATATTTTATTTTTTTCACTCTGTCTTTTCAATTTTAATATTTAATTGTTTGCAGTTCTACTTAATGGATTTAATGTAATTTGATGTACACCACTTCATAGCCATTGGAAAAATTGCATATTTGTGTCCATAATAGGTCATTGGGGGCTATTTTCTTGGAAAGTCAGAGTTGAACTTCTGAATCACCCAATTTTGTGAAGATAACTGCAAAGAGGTACGTCTTATATATTAT
Organism: Bretschneidera sinensis; assembly: GCA_023935145.1. NCBI lineage: Eukaryota > Viridiplantae > Streptophyta > Magnoliopsida > Brassicales > Akaniaceae > Bretschneidera > Bretschneidera sinensis. Next base: position 38,465,699 of record CM043702.1, on the reverse strand, counting down.
AAGGTTTGTTTTTATATCATATCCTAAGTTGTGACAAATTCAATAGTGACTGACCATCTATTAGATATATGATGAGCGGCAACATCTAATTGAGGTGAAAAAGAAAGTAGATGATGGGTGTTCTTGGACATTACTTCGTTGGATCGAGAAAGGGTCTGATCAAGGTTATAGTGATGAGCGTAAAAGTGCAGAGTGAAACTCCAAGTTTGCTTTAGCTCGGAGGCTAATGGATGTATGTTTTTTGTCAATAATCGATGGCCATACCATGATGAATGTAATCCAAAGCATCATATATTATCATGCGTAAACGTTTTGGGATTTTACCTTTATTATTTTCTCCTATCGTATGTATGCTAGTAACATTCAGAATTGTCGATTAGTAACTAGTAACTTCGACCAGGCACAACATAAATATAGAACACATACAGTGATTAGTTTTCAGTTATAATTATCACCTTGTACTGGATTTCAAGAAAAAGAAAGTCGTTCTTAACAAAAAGTTGAAACAACAACTCAGGATACAATATTTTGGTTTCTTATTATTTTTAATCTCTTTCAAGCCCAATTTCTCTAGGATGAATTTAACTGGTTTCAATAATGGTATACAAGAAAAGGACAATGACATTATCTCTTAAGGAACCATTAGGTATTTTCATCCCTTGTTCACTTACTAGAAAAATATGCCTGTGTGATTTGCCGGCAAACTAAATGAAACAAACCTAGTCAGTCTCACTTTGGAGTATACACTTGATTGTTGGATATTAATGATGCGTGGGACGAAGTTAGCACATCTGTTGTTCATTGTGATACAAGAAATCTTCAAGGCTTGAAAGGATGTGGAGGATACAGCAGACTAATATCGAATTTGTATGTTGCTTGATCTCTGGGAAATATCCCAAGCTCGATTCTAGTTAGCATCTTGACACATATTAAAAAGACTCAGGACCTTACACCAAATTTGTGTAATCAGTCATCTGTAATAGTCGTAGTCGTTCTTCTTTGTTTTAGAGTTCTCCTTTGCAGAGGTGTCTAGTTTATTAGTTTTGCAATTTTTATGATTCGAATCTCACATCAATAATGCAATGGGGAACATATATATGGACAGTATATTACCTGGTTTCATGCTTCTTAAAGTTTTGCACATTTATCAAACTTGGTCCTATCTGATCTGAAACTAGATCCTAATGCTATGAATTTTTTATCTCCAAGCTCTTTATTTAAAAAGGATTCTATTTCTGTTTTTGACTAACTGACTTAAATTATACTTTTTTTTCTAATATAAGAACCCACATTTTGTTTTCGCAAAATGACTCAAATTGGACTTATTTCTCAAAGAAAGAATGTGTTCTACTTCTTGGCATCATTTAAGGTTAGTGCTTTTTCTCTTTGTTTTAATTTTCTTATGCTTCCTTTGGTCAATACTGTTCAATTTTTAGGAAAATCTTAAAGGAAGCAATTTTCAGATAGAAAATAATTTAGTACTACCAATGGATAAACTCAGTTTGGATTTTCCTGTTTATATTCAAACTGTGCACAGTGCACACCCATAATTACAGTTACCCTCTCTCTTCATAAAGAGTTGTTTGATATTAAATCCCAATAATTTATTAATACACGAAAATACTTAAATTGTTGGATAAGTACTATGTAGGATCATAACAATTTTAATAAATTAAAGATCTGTCTTCCAAAGAAAGAAGGAAAACTTTTAGCACTTTTGGAAAACACCATTGCGGCACTTAAATTTATCATACTCGTTTTTTTTTAATCATTTTGACATTTATATGGTCAACGACTTTTTTTTTTCCAAAATAAATCTACAACTTATTAATAAATTCTTTCACTTTTACCAAAGCTCTAAACTGATTTAAGTATAAAAACCGCTTAACCACCAAATTCCGATTGGAGTGATAAATTACTTTTTTTTGGGGGTGCTAGCTAGCTTTGTTGGTAAAGTAGCTTGTTATTATTTAAGAGACTAGCATCAAAGCCCTCTCTCACAAGAGATAAAACGCCTCTCATACAAAATTCCACCCCATATACAAATTTTTTGTTGCATATATCAATAGCCCTCTATCCACTCTGCCAATTATTAAATTGCATAAATACAAAGTTATCGATAAGATTCGACATAGTTATGTTTTTAAGCTACAAATGCAGCTGTGACTTGACAAAAACTTCCAAACAGAAACCGTAGACTTCAATCTGATCTTGGGACTCAGAAAATCATCAAACAAAGTCCCACAACTCTTTCTTCAATCCCAAACATTGGACAATCGATTTCTCGCACCCCTAATGAACCTTCCTCAAATTGAGATCTAACCACACTCTGGTTGATTTGATTCCAATAGTAGCCCAAATGCTCTTCACCTTCAATGTTCCACTTACCAAATCCTCGGGCACTATCTATCCTTCCTCTCAACATGCTAATTTCTTTGCAAAAACCTATGATCGATTTTAAAATATCATAAATCAGTCGTTTATTTTAAATTCACAGGACTATTGGATTTGAATGATTTCTTTAATTTGACAGTCGTTACAAAGACTCTAGGTTTGGTATTACATATAGAAAACAAATTAGATATAGCGAAACCTTTTAACAAAGATGTTGATAAGAATTTGAAACTTTATTTGAACTTTGTAGTTTTTGGATCACTAATTAATGAATGTATATTACACTTGTGCCTTTTTTTTTCATTTGATAATAACATCATCATTACCTAATAAGTTAGTATTTAATCAAATACAGAAGATTATATAATAAAAGAGTAACAAAGCTGGGACCAATTTGGGAAAAAAAAAAAATTTGTCTCTTCTATGGAGACTAATTCAACCAGCATTGGTTTCTATAATTTTTTCTGTTTAGAATTTTGGAGATTTGCATTTTTACTTTCACCAACTTCATATATGAATAGAATTCCGTTGCTAGATTTCTTTACGTATTTAATACTTACGTTGAATTTTTTGATAAAATTTTCCATTACCAACTAATAACACGACACCAACCCATTCTATGCTAGATAAGAGAGTTCAAACTAATAGCTATCTAGGTTAGGCATTAGATAATGAGAAATTGGGTTCCATCGATTGAGAATAAGTCATTTGACCAGTGTATTTCTGAATCTCTTGAACATAAAATCTATATTCCAAATTCATTCAAATTAAACTCATGGTTTCTTAATTTAGAATAAGAATTTTATAGTCTGAATATTTTAGAAATAATATGATGGATGAAGTGCCTAATTTAGATTGGCACAAAGAATCTAATGATATGGCTATTTAGAGTAGATTAGTTGACTTTATTAATTTTAGAAGAAAACCTTGATGGAACCAAAGGTATATGATGTGCCGCATATAAAATACAAATTAATATCTTCTTAATGAGAAAGTGGTATAAATATGCGATATTGAGTAACAGCACGAGTCCTTCTGAGAAAGAGTATACGACTAAGTCCATCACGACTCTACATAAATATGAAATCAGGAATAACGCACCATGAACATTGATAAATATTGAACATTTTCATTTATATCTTAATATACATGCTTTGTAAAATTTGTGTTAAGTACTATTGTTTACCATTGCAGAATTCATAAAACTAACAAATATGATCTCTTGGTTTAATTGGTTCGCTTGACTTATTGTTTGGCTAAAATTAATAGAGTATTGGATAATTTAACTCAACGCAAAATATACTACTGTAGCAAATTGTATAGCTTAACTGGAGGGATCTTTTTAATTAATAACTTAACCCTAGACAAGAGCTATATATATCTTATTAACACAACTGAATATATAGGTCTAGTACAAGCCTTTGCCTCTTCACTAAATCTTCTAGACCGTGAGCATGGGAGAAGCTACTGAAGATGATGACGACATAAATATGAGGATATGGTGCAACTTGCAAGGTTTGATCATAAACAAAACAAAATATATGGATTTGGGTTTTTTTCCCTTTCAGCTTTTCTTTCAAAAATTTCTTATAATTTTTATACTTGCGATGATGGAATTGCAGATATCGGATTGATGATTTTCCAGAAACGACTCTTCCTCGCTATTCTTCTTCTGCCAGGTTGGATAAACTTGTACCCAAATCTTTTTTTTCTTCTCTTTTTTTAGGGTTAGGGTTCCTATACAATCATCATCATCATCATTATAACTAATACTATTATTATTATTAAATGTTCTATTATTTAAAATCAAGGTTTGATATAATATGTTTAAATTGATTCAATCCCTTGTTGAATTTGGTTTTCCCAAAAATGATTCACTAAAATGAATGGATATTTATTAATACAAAAGAAAATCTATATTTACTTATTTATTTTAGGTCTTTTATTGATCTAAAGTACTAGATAAATTTTAATTTATTTTCGTATTCTAAATTAATTTTGATTTGTGTATATGTATATGTGCAACCCTTGAAAAGTGTATTTGCTCGCAACGTGCATCCCTTATGTGGGTTAGTGTTTGGTATACCAGGGAAATAAAATTTTTTTCCTTTCAGTCTAAGGAATATTCAAAATTTTAAGTTAATTGCAATGGAATATATTTGATAATAAAATTTGTGTTTAGCAGAATTATGTATTTCACTTTTAGTTTGGTCAAAATCCATTATAAAAGTTGAGAAATGTTTTGTGACAAAAACAACCCTAAGCTTCCATGCGTTATGGCATGTATGTGATGACGAGGTTTCCTAAGCAGTGTTAGCCATCAGTCTGCTGAAGGGAAACAAAGATAGTTAATTCATTATTCTATATAAAGTAATTTTTTCACAAACAAATCATCACAATGCGATTAAATCCCTTAAATTGATCGTAAAAACGCCAATGAGGCTTCAGCTGAATGAGAAAAGATCAAGGTTGAGAATTGGGACTATTGTTCCAGGTTTTACTCCCACTGGAGTATCGATTATTTGTCCAGTTTATTGTTTATTTCTCCCGCTTTTAGTGGATGATATCGTAGTACTAGTATTGAGGCCTTATGCATATATGGCCTTACAAAAATATTTTCTTAATAAAAAAACAGTGTTTTCCATATGGATTGATTGATTGAAGCATGTCCTTGGGAGGAAAGAGTAGTGGAATGAGGATTTAAGCAAGTGCCTGTTTGACATGTGCAGATGGCAGAGATCTACTTTGTTGTGACAGATACCCCTCAACAGTCCATAAAATCTGCAAGGGGATGGTGTTGAGAAGAAAGTATTTTTTTCTTTATATAAGTTTTATTTTAGTTAAACTTATCAAGTACAAGTTGTTTTTCTTTTTGTCTTTTGTTATATATTTTTATGTTTTTTGACTTTGAGTTACAGGGGAAAACTTGGTTGTGCCCTTCCTGTGTATGCAAATACTGTGAAAGTGGTGAAGGTGACTTCCACACCTGCACCCAATGTGAAAGGTAATGTATGTTTTTTTTTTTTTTTTCACTATGGCTTTTCAATTTTAATGTTTAATTGTTTGCAATTCTAGTTAATGGATTTATAGTAATTTGATGTACACCACTTCATAGCCATTGATAAAATTGCATATTCATGTCCGTAATAGGTCGTTGGGGGCTATTTTCTTGGAAGTCAGAGTTGAACTCCTGAATCACCCAATTTTGTGAAGATAGCTGCAAAGAGGTACGTCTTATATATTATGAGGTTTTGTTTTCATATCATATCCTAAGTTGTGACTAATTCAATAGTGACTGACCATCTATTCAATATATGATGAGTGGCAACAGCTAACTGAGGTGAAAATGGAAGTAGATGATGGGTATTCTTGGGCACTTCTTCATTGGATGGAGAAAGGGTATGATCAAGGTTATCTCGATGAGTATAAAAATGCAGAGTGAAACTCAAAGTTTGCTTTAGCTCGGAGGCTAATGGATGTATGTTTTTTTGTCAATGATCGATGGCCATACCATGATGAATGTAATCCAAAGCATCGTATATCTGGGATTTTACCTTTATTATTTTCTTCTATCATATGTATGCTAGTAACAATCAGGATTGTCGATTAGTAACTAGTAACTTCGACCAGGCATAACATAAATATACAACAGATACAGTGATCAGTTTTCAGTTATAATTATCACCTTGTACTGGATTTCAAGAAAAAGAAAGTCGTTCTTAACAAAAAGTTGAAACAACAACTTAGGATACAATATTTTGGTTTATTATTAATTTTATTCTCTTTCAAGCCCAATTTCCCGAGGATGAATTTAACTGGTTTCTATAATGGTATACAGGAAAAGGACAATGACATTATCTCTTAAGCAACCATTAGGTATTTTCATCCCTTGTTCATTTACTAGAAAAATATGACTCTGTGATTTGCATGCAAATTAAATGAAACAAACCTAGTCAGTCTCACTTTAGAGTATTCACTTGATTGTAGGATATTTATGATGCATGGGACGAAGTCAGCACATATGTCGTTCATTGTGACACAAGAAATCTTCAAGGCATGAAAGGGATGTGAAGGATACAGCAGACTAATATCGAATTTGTATGTTGCTTGATCTCTGGGAAATATCCCAAGCTCGATTCTAGTTAGCATCTTGACACATATTAAAAAGACTCACGACCTTACACCAAATTTGTGGAATCAGTCGACTGTAATAGTCGCAGTCGTTCATCTTTATTTTAGAGTTCTCCTTTGCAGAGGTGTCTAGTTTATTAGTTTTGCAGTTTTTATGATTCGAATCTCACATCAATAATGCAATGGGGAACATATGTATGGACAGTAATTACCAGGTTTCATGCTTCTTTAAGTTTTGCACATTTATCAAACTTGGTCCTATCTGTTCTGAAACTAGATCCTAATGCTATGAATTTTTTATCTCCAAGCTCTTTATTTAAAAAGGATTCTATTTCTGTTTCTGACAAACGACTTAAATTAGACTTTTTTTTTTCTAATATAAAGAACCCATACTTTGTTTTTGCAAAATGACTCAAATTGGACTTATTTCTCAAAGAAAGAATGTGTACTATTTCTCAAAGAGTAGATTTGTTGACTTTAGTAATTTAAGAAGAAAACCTTGATGGAACCAAAGATATATGACGTGCCGCATATAAAATACAAATTAATACCTTCTTAATGAAGAAAGTGGTATGAATATGCGATATTGAGTAACAGCACAAGTCCTCATGAGAAAAAGTATACGACTAAACCCATCACGACTCTACATAAATATGAAAGAAGGAATAACGCACCATGAACATTGATAAATATTGAACAATTTCATTTATATCTTAATATGCATGCATTGTAAAATTGGTATTAAGTACTTCCGTTTACCATTGCACAATTCATAAAACTAACAAATATGATCTCTTGGTTTAATTGGTTCGCTTGACTTAAAATAATAGAGTATTGGATAATTTAACTCAAAGCAAAGTATAGTACTGTAGCAAATTGCATAGCTTAAATGCAGGGGTCTTTTTAATTAATAACTTAACCCTAGGCAAGAGCTATATATATCTTACTAACACAACTGAATATATAGGTCTAGTACAAGCCTTTGCCTCTTCCCTAAATTTTCTAGGTCGTGAACATGGGAGAAGCTACTGAAGATGATGACAACATAAATATGAGGATATGGTGCAACTTGCAAGGTTTGATCATAAACAAAAGTAAGTATATGAATTTGGGTTTTTTTTCCCTTTCAGCTTTTCTTTCAAAAATTTCTTATAATTTTTATACTTGCGATGATGGAATTGCAGATCTCGGATTGATGATTTTCCAGAAACAACTCTTCCTCGCTATTCTTCTTCTGCCAGGTTGGATATACTTGTACCCAAATCTTTTTTTTATTCTCTTTTTTTAGGGTTAGGGTTCCTATACAATCATTATCATCATTATAACTAATACTATTATTATTATTATTAAATGTTCTATTATCTAAAATCTAAGTTTGATATAATATGTTTAAATTGATTCAGTCCCTGGTTGAATTTGGTTTTCCCAAAAATGATTCACTAAAATGAATGGATATTTATTAATACAAAAGAAAATATATATTTACTTATTTATTTTAGGTCTTTTATTGATCTGAAGTACTGGATAAATATTAATTTATTTTCTTATTCTAAATTAATTTTGATTTGTGTATATGTATATGTGCAACCCTTCAAACGTGTATTTGCTCGGAACGTGCATCCCTTATGTGGGTTAGTGTTTGGTATACCACTGAAATAATTTTTTTTCCTTTCAGTCTAACAAATATTCAAATTTTCAAGTTAATTGCAATGGAATATATTTGATAATAAAATTTGTGTTTAGCAGAATTATGTATTTGACTTTTTGGTTTGGTCAAAATCCATTATAAAAGTTGAGAAATGTTTTGTGACAAAAAGAACCCTAAGCTTCCATACGTTATGGCATGTATGTGATGACGATGTTTCCTAAGCAGTGTAAGCCATCATTCTGCTGAAGGGAAACAAAGATAGTTAATTCATTATTCTATATAAAGTAATTTTTTCACAAACAAATCATCACAATGTGATTAAATCCCTTAAATTGATCGTAAAAACACCAATGAGGCTTCAGCTGAATGAGAAAAGATCAAGGTTGAGAATTGGGACTGTTGTTCCAGGTTTTACTCCCCCTGGAGTATCGATTATTTGTCCAGTTTATTGTTTATTTCTCCCACTTTTAGTGGATGATATGGTAGTATTGAGGCCTTATGCATATATGGCCTTACAAAAATATTTTCTTAATAAAGAAACAGTGTTTTCCATATGAATTGTTTGATTGAAGCATGTCCTTGGGAGGAAATAGTAGCGGAATGAGGATTTAAGCAAGTGCCTGCTTGATATGTGCAGATGGCAGAGATCTACTTTGTTGTGACAGATACCCCTCAACATTCCATAAAATCTGCAAGGGGATGGTGTTGAGAAGAAGTGTTTTTTTCTATATAAGTTTTATTTAAGTTAAACTTATCAAGTACAAGTTGTTTTTCTTTTTGTCTTTTGTTATGTATTTTTATGTTTTTTGACTTTGGGTGACAGGGGAAAACTTGGTTGTGCCCTTCCTGCGTATGCAAATACTGTGAAAGTGGTGAAGGTGATTTCCACACCTGCACCCAATGTGAAAGGTAATGTATGTTTTTTTTTTTTCACTATGGCTTTTCAATTTTAATATTTAATTGTTTGCAGTTCTACTTAATGGATTTATTGTAATTTGATGTACACCACTTCATAGCCATTGATAAAATTGCATATTCGTGTCCGTAATAGGTTATTGGGGGCTATTTTCTTGGAAAGTCAGAGTTGAACTCCTGAATCACTCAATTTTGTGAAGATAGCTGCGAAGAGGTACGTCTTATATATTATGAGGTTTTTTTTTCATATCATATCCTAAGTTGTGACTAATTCAATAGTGACTGACCATCTATTTGATATATGATGTGTGGCAACAGCTAATTGAGGTGAAAAAGGAAGTAGATGATGGGTATTCTTGGACACTACTTCCTTGGATGGAGAAAAGGTCTGATCAAGGTTATAGTGATGAGCTTAAAAGTGCAGAGTGAAACTCCAAGTTTGCTTTAGCTCGGAGGCAAATGGATGTATGTTTTTTGTCAATAATCGATGGCCATACCATGACGAATGTAATCCAAAGCATCGTATATTATCATGCATAAACACTTTTACCTTTATTATTTTCTCCTATCGTATGTATGCTAGCAACATTCCGGATTGTCGGTTAGGAACTAGTAACTTCGACCAGGCAGAACATAAATATAGAGCAGATACAGTGATTAGTTTTCAATTATAATTATCAGCTTGTACTGGATTTCAAGAAAAAGAAAGTCATTCTTAACAAAAAGTTGAAACAACAACTCAGGATACAATATTTTGGTTTCTTATTATTTTTAATCTCTTTCAAGCCCAATTTCTCTAGGATGAATTTAACAGGTTTCTATAATGGTATACAGGAGAAGGACAATGACATTATCTCTTAAGCAACCATTAGGTCTTTTCATCCCTTGTTCACTTACTAGAAAAATATGCCTGTGTGATTTGCCTGCAAACTAAATGAAACAAACCTAGTCAGTCTCACTTTGGAGTATTCACTTGATTGTTGGATATTAATGATGCATGAGACGAAGTTAGCACATATGTCCTTCTTTGTGATACAAGAAATCTTCAAGGCTTGAAAGGGATGTGGAGGATACAGCAGACTAATATCGAATTTGTATGTTGCTTGATCTCTGGGAAATATCCCAAGCTCGATTCTAGTTAGCATCTTGACACATATTAAAAAGACTCACGACCTTACACCAAATTTGTGGAATCAGTCTTCTGTAATAGTCGTAGTCGTTCTTCTTTGTTTTAGAGTTCTCCTTTGCAGAGGTGTCTAGTTTATTAGTTTTGCAATTTTTATAATTCGAATCTCACATCAATAATGCAATGGGGAACATATATATGGACAGTATATTACCAGGTTTCATGCTTCTTTAAGTTTTGCACATTTATCAAACTTGGTCCTATCTGTTCTGAAACTAGATCCTAATGCAATGAATTTTTTATCTCCAAGCTCTTTATTTAAAAAGGATTCTATTTCTGTTTTTGACAAACGACTTAAATTAGACTTTTTTTTTTCTAATATAAAGAACCCACATTTTGTGTATGCAAAATGACTCAAATTGGACTTATTTCTCAAAGAAAGAATTTGTTCTACTTCTTGGCATCATTTAAGGTGAGTGCTTTTTCTCTTTGTTTTAATTTTCTTATGCTTCCTTTGGTCTATACTGTTCATTTTTTAGGAAAATCTTAAAGGAAGCAATTTTCAGATAGAAAATAATTTAGTACTACCAATGGATAAACTCAGTTTGGATTTTCCTGTTTATATTCAAACAGTGCACAGTGCACACCCATAATTACAGTAACCCTCTCTATTAGTAAAGAGTGGTTTAATATTAAATCCAAATAATTTATTAATACACTAAAATACTTAAATTGTTGGATAAGTACTATGTGGGATCATAACAATTTTAATAAAATAAAGATCTGTCTTCCAAACAAAGAAGGAAAACTTTTAGCACTTTTGGAAAACACATTGCGGCACTTAAATTTATCATACTCGTTTTTTTATCATTTTGTCACTTATATGGCCAACGACTTTTTTTTTTCCAAAATAAATCTACAACTTATTAATAAATTCTTGCACTTCAACCAAATCTCTAAACTGATTTAAGTATAAAAACAGCTTTAACCACCAAATTCGGATTGGAGTGATAAATTACTTTTTTTTGGGGTGCCAGCTAGCTTTGTTGGTAAAGTCGCTTGTTATTATTTAAGAGACTAGCATCAAAGCCCTCTCTCACAAGAGATCAAATGCCTCTCATACAAAATTCCACCCCATATACAAATTTTTTGTTGCATATATCAATGGCACTCTATCCACTCTGCCAATTATTAAATTGCATAAATACAAAGTTATCGATAAGATTCGACATAGTTATGTTTTTAAGCTACAAATGCAGCTGTGACTTAACAAAAACTTCCAAACAGAAACCATAGACTTCAATCTGATCTTAGGACTCAGAAAATCATCAAACAAAGTCCCACAACTCTTTCTTCAATCCCAAACATTGGACAATCAATTTCTCGCACCCCTAATGAACCTTCCTCAAACCGAGATCTAACCACACTCTGGTTGATTCGATTCCAATAGTAGCCCAAAATCTCTTCACCTTCAATGTTCCTCTTACCAAATCCTCGGGCACTATCTATCCTTCCTCTCAACATGCTAATTTCTTTGCAAAAACCTATGGTCGATTTTAAAATATCATAAATCAGTCGTTTATTTTAAATTCACAAGACTATTGGATTTGAATGATTTCTTTATTCACAAGACTATCTATCCTTCCTCTGGTTGATTTGACAGTCGTTACAAAGACTCTAGGTTTGGTATTACATATAGAAAACAAATTAGATATAGCGAAACCTTTTAACATAGATGTTGATAAGAATTTTAAACTTTATTTGAACTTTGTAGTTTTTGGATCACTAATTAATGAATGTAGATTACACTTGTGCCTTTTTTTTTTTTCATTTGATGATAACATCATCATTACCTAATAAGTTAGTATTTAATCAAATACAGAAGATAATATAATAAAAGAGTAACAAAGCTGGGACCGATTTGGAAAAAAAAAAAATTTTGTCTTTTCTATGGAGACTAATTCAACCAGCATTGGTTTCTATAATTTTTTCTGTTTAGAATTTTGGAGATTTGCATTTTTACTTTCACCAACTTCATATATGAATAGAATTCCGTTGCTAGATTTCTTTAACGTAGAATTCTTTGATAAAATTTTCCTTTACCAACTAATAACATGACACCAACCCATTCTATGCTAGATAAGAGAGTTCGAACTAATAGCTATCTAGGTTAGGCATTGAATAATGAGAAATTGGGTTCCATCGATTGAGAATAAGTCATTTGACCAGTGTATTTCTGAATCTCTTGAACATAAAATCTATATTCCAAATTCTTTCAAATTAAACTCATGGTTTCTTAATTTTGAATAACAATTTTATAGTCTGAATATTTTAGGAATAATATGATGGATGAAAGAAGGAATAACGCACCATGAACATTGATTAATATTGAACAATTTCATTTATATCTTAATATACATGCATTGTAAAAATGGTGTTAAGTACTTTCTTTTACCACTGCACAATTCATAAAACTAACAAATAATAGAGTATTGGATAATTTAACTCAAAGCAAAGTATAGTACTGTAGCAAATTGCCTAGCCTAACTGCAGGGATCTTTTTAATTAATAACTTAACCATAGACAAGAGCTATATATATCTTACTAACACAACTGAATATATAGGTCTAGTACAAGCCTTTGTCTCTTCACTAAATCTTCTAGACCGTGAACATGGGAGAAGCTACAGAAGATGATGACGACATAAATGAGGATATGGTGCAACTTGCAAGGTTTGATAGTAAACAAAATGAAATATATGGATTTTAATTTTTTTCCCTTCCAGCTTTGCTTTCAAAAATTTCTTATAATTTTTATACTTACGATGATGGAATTGCAGATATCTGATTGATGATTTTCCAGAACAACTCTTCCTCGCTATTCTTCTTCTGCCAGGTTGGATAAACTTGTACCCAAATCTTTTTTTTCTTCTCTTTTTTTAGGCTTAGGGTTCCTATACAATCATCATCATCATCATTATAACTAATACTATTATTATTATAATTAAATGTTCTATTATCTAAAATCTAGGTTTGATATAATATGTTTAAATTGATTCAGTCCCTGGTTGAATTTGGTTTTCCCAAAAATGATTCACTAAAATGAATGGATATTTATTAATACAAAAGAAAATATATATTTACTTATTTATTTTAGGTCTTTTATTGATCTGAAGTGCTAGATAAATTTTAATTTATTTTCTTATTCTAAATTAATTTTGATTTGTGTATATGTATATTTGTAACCCTTGAAACGTGTATTTGCTCGCAACATGCATCCCTTATGTGGGTTAGTGTTTGGTATACCACTGAAATAATTTTTTTTTCCTTTCAGTCTAACGAATATTCAAATTTTCAAGTTAATTGCAATGGAATATATTTGATAATAAAATTTGTGTTTAGCAGAATTATGTATTTGACTTTTTGGTTTGGTTAAAATCCATTACAAAAGTTGAGAAATGTTTTGTGACAAAAACAACCCTAAGCTTCCATGCGTTATGGCATGTATGTGATGACGAGGTTTCCTAAGCAGTGTTAGCCATCAGTCTGCGATGACAATTATGCTGGGCAGACTCAGCCATCACAAGTCTGCCACATCGAGGGTATCCAACAGCCCAAAATGTGTGATGGTAATGTTGATAATAGCCTTGCCTTCCTTAATGGCTGAGGGTTGTAGTATCATCATCACAGGTTGATGCGATATCTAAAGCCACAAGGGTAGCATCATCATTGTAGTGCATTAAGTTCCAACCAAGGTTCAATTTTCTCAAATCAATTTTTTTTTGAATATTTTATGAAACACACATTGGGAAGGGAAACAAAGATACTTAATTCATTATTCTATATAATGTAATTTTTCCACAAAAAAAATCATCACAATGTGATTAATCCCTTAAATTGATCGTAAAAAGGCCAATGAGGCTTCAGCTGAATGAGAAAAGATCAAGCTTTAGAATTGGGACTATTGTTCCAGGTTTTACTCCCACTGTGGTATCGATTATTTCTCCAGTTTATTGTTTATTTCTCCCACTTTTAGTGGATGATATGGTAGTATTGAGGCCTTATACATTTATGGCGTTACAAAAATATTTTCTTAATTAAAAACAGTGTTTTCCTTATGGATTGTTTGGTTGAAGCATGTCCCTAGGGGGAAAAAGTTGAGGAATGAGGATTTAAGCAAGTGCCTGCTTGACATGTGCAGATGGCAGAGATCTACTTCGTTGTGACAGATATCCCTCAACATTCCATAAAATATGCAAGGGGATGGTGTTGAGATGAAAGTGTTTTTTTTTCTTTATATAAGTTTTATTTAAGTTAAACTTATCAAGTACAAGTTGTTTTTCTTTGGGTCTTTTGTTATATATTTTTATGTTGTTGGACTTTGGGTGACTGGGGAAAACATGGTCGTGCCCTTCCTGTGTATGAAAATACTGTGAAAGTGGTGAGGGTGATTTCCACACCTGCACCCAATGTGAAAGGTAATGTATGTTTTCTTTATTTTTTCACTCTGGATTTTTAATTTTAATATTTAATAGTTTGCTGTTCTACTTAATTGATTTATTGTAATTTGATGTACACCATTTCATAGCCATTGATAAAATTGCATATTTGTGTCCGTAATAGATCATTGGGGGCTATTTTCTTGAAAAGTCAGAGTTGAACACCTGAATCACCCAATTTTGTGAAGATAGCTGCAAAGAGGTACGTCTTATTTATTATGAGGGTTTTTTTTTTCATATCATATCCTAGGTGGCGACTAGTTCAATAATGACTGACCATCTATTAGATATATGATGAGCAGCAACAGCTAATTGAGGTGAAAATGGAATTAGATGATGGGTATTCTTGGACACTACTTCATTGGATGGAGAATGGGTCTGATCAAGGTTATAGTGACGAGCATAAAAGTGCAGAGTAAAACTCCAAGTTTACTTTAGCTCGGAGGCTACTGGATGTGTGTGTTTTGTCCATAATCAATGGCCATACCATGATCAATGTAATCCAAAGCATCGTATATTACCATGCGTAAACACTTTAGGATTTTCCCTTATTATTTTCTCCTATTGTATGCATGCTAGTAACATTCAGGATTGTCTATTAGTAACTAGTAACTTCGACCAAGCACAACAAAAATATAGAACAGATATAGTGATCAGTTTTCAGTTATAATTATCTCCTTATACTGGATTTCCAGAAAAAGAAGCCATTCTTAACAATAAGTTGAAACAAAAACTCAGGATACAATATTTTGGTTTCTTATTATTTTTAATCTCTTTCAAGTCCCATTTCCCTAGTATGAATTTAAGTGGTGTCTATAGTGCTCTACAGGAAAAGGACAATGAGATAATCTCTTAAGCAACCATTAAGTATTTTCATCCCATGTTCACTTACTAGAAAAATATGCCTATGGAATTGTTTTATTAAAGTAATAATAAACATTTGACATATATTTTATTTTAATTACATGTTATATTTATTAAAATACTTCTTTACCCTTACTTTACGATTACGAGTATTACAAATCTACCCACCTTATAAAAATTTCATCGCCGAAATTTCCTTACTTTACTCCATAAACAAATGTCAATAATATTTCTTCATAATTGTCTCACGGTTTCACGTAATCTCTTCAACATCCTTATTCCACCTCAGAACTTGAATTAATAAAATTTCTGTATTATACAAGATTTGTTCTTTTTGTCTAAAATTATCACTGGTGCTTGTTTATAAGCCTAATCTTTATGAATTTCTATAGCTTAGCTCGAAATATTATAATATTCATCATGACTTTCTTAATAGTGAAACATGAAATAAATTATATAAATGTTTTAATTCTGGTGGCAAATCCAGGCTACTCACATCTAGCTCAACTTTCTCAATAACCTTATAGGGTCCCACTTACCTCAGACTCAACTTTTTTTTCTTTTTGATCCTCAACACACATTTTCATGGAGATATTTTTAATTACACTCAATTACCTACTTCAAATTCAGGAGGTCTTATTCTATTATTAGCATAGCTATTTGGTCTACTCAGTGCTACTTTACGGTTCTCTCTAACTAGTTTGATCCTATTCAAAGAGTGAAGAAGACCATGCCAGACATTTAAAGATAGTATTGGAGACTCTTAGAAAGGAGAAGCTTTATGCCAAGTTTAACAAATGTGAGTTTTGGTTAAAAGAAGTGACCTTCTTAGGACATGTGGTGTCAGAAGCAGGAGTGACTGTGGACCCTCAAAAAGTTGAAACAGTTCTAAACTGGGAGAGACCTACAAATGTGACCAAGATTAGGAGCTTTTTGGGATTGGCGGGATATTATCGGAGATTTATCAAAGATTTCTCACTAATTGCGGTACCCTTAACTAAATTACAAGAAAGAGAGAAAAGTTTATATGGTCAGAAGAGTGTGAACAAAGTTTTCAAGTGTTGAAGGAAAAGCTGAAAATGGCACTAGTGTTAATCCTTCCTTCGAGTGATGAGGGGTTTGTGGTTTACAGTGATGCTTCACATCATGGGTTAGGTTGTGTCCTAATGCAACATGGGAAGGTTGTGGCTTATGCTTCACGCCAATTGAAGAACCATGAAAAGAACTACCCCACCCATAATCTAGAGTTGGCAGCGATAGTCTTTGCCCTGAAAATTTGGAGACACTATCTTTATAGAGTAAGATGTGAGATCCTTACGGACCACAAGATCCCCCAGTATCTGCCTACCCAGAAGGAGTTAAACTTAAGACAAAGGTGATGGATGGAACTGATCAGTGACTATGAATGTACCATAAGTTATCATCCTAGAAAGGCTACGTGGTGGCTGATGCATTAAGTCAAAAATCCAGTAGCAAGTTGGCAACTTTGAAGATTTATGATTCCAGGTTAATTGGGGAATTAAAAAGTTTAGAAGTGAAGCTTGAGGCCAACACCATTGGGGGGTTACTTGCTAACATGGTGGTAACATCATCAATAGGTCGTCTATTGGATGCTCAAGTTAAGGATGTAGTGTTAATGGCTATTAAGAAGGAGGTTTTAGAAATCAAGCGGAGTGATTTTATGGTGAGAGAGGATGGAATGGTGATGATGGGAAATCGAATCTGTGTGCCAAGCGAAGTAGAGTTAAGGAAGGAGATCCTAAAGGAAGCTCACGACACTATTTATTCTATGCACACGGGGAGTAATAAAATGTATAGAGGGCTTAAGAAAAATTTTTGGTGGTCAGGTTTAAAGAGAGACGTAGCAGACTATGTTTCTCGATGCTTAGTATGCCAGTAGGTGAAGATTGAGCATAGACATCCGGCAGGGTTGCTGCAACCTCTTCCTATACCGGAGTGGCCATTTGAGAGGGTGACTATGGATTTTGTAATAGGACTTCCTTGTACTCAGAGAGGTTTTGATGCCATTTGGGTCATAGTTGATCGATTATCTAAATCTGTTCATTTTCTACCCATCAAGATAACTTGGTCTCCTGAAAGATTAGCTGAGTTGTATGTGGTTGAGGTAGTAAAACTGCATGGTGTACCATTAAGTATTGTATTGGATTGTGATGCTCGGTTTATGTCTCGATTTTGGAAGGGATTTCAGCAAGCTATGGGTACTCAATTACATTTTAGCACAGCTTTCCACCCTCAAACGGATGGTCAGTCAGAGAGAACAGTTCAAATCTTAGAAGATATAGTACAAACTTGTACTATGAACTTTTCAATTTATTGGGATGCGTGCTTACCCTTATGGAGTTTGCACATAATAATAGTTTTCAGACCAACATTGGAATGGCACCTTTCGAAGCATTAGATGGTAGGAGGTGTAGGACTCCGATATGTTGGGAAGAAGTGGGGGAAAGAAGTGTTTTAGGACCAGAATTGATTATGATAACCACAAAGAGGATCAAGAAAATACGAGAACTTCTAAGGACGGCTCAAAGTAGGCAAAAAATTTATGCAGACAAGAGGAGAAGACCGTTGGAGTTTCAAGTTGGTAATCGTGTGCATCTTAAAGTTTCCCCTTGGAAGGGAGTTTTGAGTTTTGAGCGAAAAGGGAAGTTAAGTCCTCTTTACATCGGACCTTATGAGATTATTGAAAGGATTGGACTTGTAGCATATCGATTAGCCTTACCTCCAGACTTTCACAACTTCATCATGTCTTCCATGTGTCAGCTTTGCGCAAATATGTACTGGATGAGTCACATATCATTCTATTCCAATCCATAAGAGTTCAAAAGGATCTTTCATATGTGGATATGCCAGTAAAATTCTTGGACTCTAGGGAACAAGTTTTTCGCAACAAAATCATTCCCTTGGTTAAAGTGCTTTGGAGAAATAGAGGAGTCGAAGAAGCTACATGGGAAAGCAAAGTGGAAATGAAGAATCAATACCCTTATCTATTCCTCAATTCAAGTTAGTTGAAAATTTCGAGGGCAATATTGTTTTAGGAGGGGAGAATTGTAGAATCTGATATTTCTTTTAAGCGTTTATAATCTTGTTTTATAATTCAGTTTTTTTATTTTTTATTTTTAGGGAACTCTTAGTAAGAAACAAAAACTTTGGGGGTGTTTAAATATTAGAAGGAAAATTAAAGGAAAGGACATGTAAATTAATAAAAGAAGAAGCGGAAGCATGGATTGGTAAAAGGTTAAGGTTAGTGGGAGTATATAAGAGAAAAGTTAACCTAGAAGAGTGAAATCTCTCATTTTAGCATTTGAGAAATCAACAGAAGGGAGAGAGAAGAGAAAAAAAAATGGTTCTGGAAATATTTCCTTCTTAAAAACCCATTTTCTTCCAAACTTTGACCTAGCCTTAACCCAACCATTTAAGATTTTTTTGCCTCCAAACTTCCAAAACCCTCTTTTGCCACCATCAGCTGTCTTCTCGACAGGGAGGTGAGCCTCCACGAGCAGGCTACGGTGGCGCGTGTAGATTGTGAGGTAATTTCGAAAAGTGTTCAACTACAAACTTAAACTAGACTTATTGATATTGATTTTTGGATTTTATTTGAGGTCATTTGGATTTAATTTGATGGATTTATGTGTTGTCTAAGTTGGGAGAATTGTGCAGAAATTTTGGAAAAAATTTCATGTTCTAGGTAGTTTTATGAGCGGTTTTTCAGCAAGAATTTCAGGTAGTTTTGGGTGTCAACTATTTTTAAGTTAAAGTATACTTCCTAAAGTTAACCTAGAACTTTAGTTCAGATGATTTGAATTTAAATTGGTTTAGTTTGAAATATTTGAAGTTGGGAGAAAATTTGAAAGAAATCTGGAAATTTTTGTATTATGGAACTTTGGTGTTAAGGTTTAATTTTTGCGGTGAGTATTGTAAAATCTAAAATCTATTGATGGAATTTTGATTATATCTCACACTTTGGAAGAAAGTAATAGGAGTTTGTGAAGTTTGAAGTGTTATTCTTGTATAACATGATTTTTGAGATGGGTATTGTTAGAGAATCTTACTATGGGCTACAAATTTGAAACCCTTTTAGGAATTAAAAGAAATTCCTCTAAGTAAACTTTTTCTTGATTGGGAAATTATATTTAGAATGAATACTTTTTACAAGTTGGGATTTGTTGGTAATTACCCTAAGTTAGTGTCTTGAAATTTAAAGTCCATATGAATTGAGAGTTTATTGGAGTAAAGAATGAAGGAAAAAAGGAAAGAGTGAAAATAGGTGATTAAGGAGAAGAATGAACTTTAGTAGTATTTTCTTTGATTTATATGTGTAAGTAAATGGAATGATTGATTCCTTGTTAAATGTCAAGTTTTAAATACTATACTCATTGGCTATTTGTATATGTAGTTTGTTTAATTGTTAAAAATGGCATTTCAATAGGTGTGGTGGATGATCATAGTAAAGGTAAAGAAGTGATCAATGACTAGTATTTGGCGTAACGTGAGTATTATCCTACTCTTGGTAAGCATGAATGTGAGTGGGGAAACCAAAACAATAAGGTTACATAAGAATTGTAATTCTCTATTTATATATAATAATTATATTTATAACTATGTGGTAAGATAAATTAATTATATATTAATGATGAGATAGTGATTTCAAAACCTTTGTGCTGAATGTTGTGTGATTGTATGGACTGATGAGAATTTGATGATGTTCATCACTTGATTTCATTTCATTTCATGCATTGAAATTTACGGTATATTATTGAGGGGGGAGTGATGTGTGAGGACGATAGGTCCCTTCCCACAAGGGATGTAAGGGTACCGAATATATTTGGATGATTGAACCCAGCCCGGATTAAGGGGGGTTCCGAAAAATTATTGTTTGTGAAACGTACCGGTACGTGGGAAGAAATCTCTGATGGATTATGATTGATTATGAGATGATACATTGCATTGCATCATGCTGCATTGGTATACCATACATGAATTTGAATTACTTGGCCTGTAAGGAGGCATATGAAATGTTTGGTTGTATGGATAAATCGTGATATTTTGATTGACTATGGAATGGCGATTGCAAGTTGGTTGTGGGTTTTATATGACCGTATTATGATTACTAAGATTGATGTTTTGCAAAGTGCTAAATGACTATATATACAAATAAATAAAGTAGAAAGGAAAAAGAAATAATAATAAGCCCTCAACTCTTTCTAACAAGTGATTACTTTGTGTAGAGTAAGAACTCATTGAGCTTTATAGCTCACCCCCCCCCCCTTCCTCTTTATAACCTTTCAAGTAAGCTTCCAGATGATTTCGGATTTTAAGTGGTGAAGCTTTGAAGTTCAACGAAGTTTTAGGTGGGTCCATGAGCGTCGCATCCTCGGTCAAGCCATTTTTTTAAAGTGTTATATTGTATATTAGGTGTGAGTTGTAACTGGTTGGCTGTGTCTCTTTAGACACCTTGTAAAGCTACAACCTTATAGTTGTAATCTTTGTATGATCTTAACTATATATATATATATATATATATATATATATATATATATATATATATATATATATGATGTTGTTCTCTTGTAGTATATATTTGTGTGTCCAGGTGCTCAATTCTAGAAGGTAATTGACACCGTCCTGAGTGGGCTCGCTCGGGATGAGTCGTTAAAAAATAATTGTTGTAAAATGTAGATTCGAAGTAGAGAAATTCCTTAGTAGTAGTTTTGTGAGTGTGTACTTAGATGTTGAATACGAGGAAAAGGTAGTTGATTAGGTATTGAACTAAAGAATTTTAAAAAGTTTGGGTTGTGATTATATTAGAAATGTGGAGAGGTTTGAAAACATAGGTGCTGATTCATAGGAATTGTAAGTATGATATTAGAAAGTGAGACTTAAAAGAGTGATTAATGTTGGCAAGAGTGTAGATGGATTAACAAGTATAGCAAGGGATAAGAGCAAATCGTTGGATATATGGTTAGCATAAGGGATAAGGTTTAGTAAGGAGTGAATATGGTACAACGAGAGAAATAAATCAAGTAAAGAATGATGGTGCTAGGTAAATTACAAGTGAAGTTTTCATGATATCTTGGACTTAAGAAGGATAATAAAGGAAGTATGTTGGGAAGTATAAATTGTTATATGAGAAATCTTAAAGGAGAAAGGTGTATGGAAATTTGAATTGATCTTAATGTTAAGTGAAGTTTGTTACAACGAAATGGTGGATCTTAATTCTAAAATAATGAACGAATGATTAAATGGCTGATACTAGTTGAGTAAGAAAATTTATATGCTTTACTTTGAGCTATAGATTAAAGAATGTCAAATTGGACCTAGTGAAAGATATGTGATAATAAGCAAAGGTATTTGAAATGATTGAAAAGCTAGAGGTTAGTGAACGACTTATTTTAGATGTGGTTGAGGTAATAGAAAGGATGATGACTAGTGAAAGTGATGAAATAATATTTGTCCTAGTATTTTGTATGTTTTTCAAGTATTTATTTATATGTTTAGCTTAGGAATTTGTTACTTTGAGTTGTTTTACAAGTTCACAAACATTTAGAAAGGAGTTTCACTAAACTGCCATAATTGTCCGTACAGATCAATCATTTTTGCAGATTAAACTGTATTGATTCAGGAAGAACTAGAAGATGAGCCATATATGCCTGGAAAGATTCAGATGTCTATTTTTGGGAGAATTTTACGGCTCATAACTATGATTTTTCTAGAGAAAGTTATGGCCGTTTTAGTAGACAAAGGTCAGGCTGTGCGTGATTTCAGCATGGCATAAGTGATTTTTGCGGATTAAACTGTATTGATTCATGGGTTGATGATAACATCATCATTACCTAATAGTATTTAATCAAATACAGAAGATTATGTAATACAAGAGTAACAAAGCTGGGACCAATTTGGCAAAAAAAAAATTGTCTCTTCAATGGAGACTAATTCAACTAGCATTGGTTTCTATAATTTTTTCTGTTTAGAATTTTGGAGATTTGCATTTTTACTATCACCAATTTCATATACGAAAAGAATTCTATTGCTAGATTTCTTTACGTATTTATTACTTACGTAGTATTCTTTGATTAAATTTTCCATTAACAACTAATAACACGACACCAACCTATTCTATGCTAGATAAGAGAGTTCGAACTAATAGCTATCTAGGTTAGGGGTTGGATAATGAGAAATTGTGGTCCACCGATTTACAATAAGTCATTTGACCAGTGTATTTCTGAATCTCTTGAACATAAAATCTATATTCCAAATTCTTTCAAATTAAACTCATGGTTTCTTAAATTAGAATAAGAATTTTATAGTCTGAATATTTTAGGAATAATACGATGGATGAAGTGCCGAATTTAGATTGGCACAATGAATCTAGTGATATGGCTATTCAGAGTAGATTAGTTGACTTTAGTAATTTAAGAAGAAAACCTTGATGGCACCAAAGATATATGATGTGCCGCATATAAATACAAATTAATACCTTCAAAATGGGAAAGTGATATGAAGATGCGATATTGAGTAACAGCATGAGTCCTCCTGAGAAAGAGTATATGACTAAATACATCACGACTCTACATAAATATGAAAGAAGGAATAACACACCATGAACATTGATAAATATTGAACAATTTCATTTATATCTTAATATGCATGCATTGTAAAATTGGTGTTAAGTACTTTCTTTTACCACTGCACAATTCATAAAACTAACAAATATGATCTCTTGGTTTAATTGGTTCGCTTGACTTATTGTTTGGCTACAAATAATAGAGTATTGGATAATGTAATTCAAAGCGAAGTATAGTACTGTAGCAAATTGCATAGCTTAACTGCAGGGATCTTTTTAATTAATAACTTAACCCTAGACAAGTTCTATATATATCTTACTAACACAACTGAATATATAGGCCTAGTACAAGCCTTTGCCTCTGCACTAAATCTTCTAGATCGTGAGCATGAGGGAAGCTCTGAAGATGATGACGACATAAATATGAGGATATGCTGCAACTTGCAAGGTTTGATCATAAACAAAAGGAAGAGTAAGGAATTGGGTTTTTTTCCCTTTCAGCTTCTCTTTCAAAATTTTCTTATAATTTTTATAGTTGCGATGATGGAATTGCAGATATTGGATTGATGATTTTCCAGAAACAACTCTTCCTCGCTATTCTTCTTCTGCCAGGTTGGATAAACTTGAACCCAAATCTTTTTTTCTTCTTCTCTTTTTTTAGGGTTAGGGTTCCTATACAATCATCATCATCATCATTATAACTAATATTATTTTTATTATTAAATGTTCTATTATCTAAAATATAGGTTTGATATAATATGTTTAAATTGATTTAGTCCCTGGTTGAATTTGGTTTTCCCAAAAATGATTCACTAAAATGAATGGATATTTATTAATACAAAAGAAAATATATATTTAGTTATTTATTTAAGGTCTTTTATTGATCTAAAGTACTAGATAAATTTTTATTTATTTTCTTATTCTAAATTAATTTATTTGTGTATATGTATATGTGCAACCCTTGAAACGTGTATTTGCCCCAAAAGTGCATCCCTTATGTGGGTTAGTGTTTGGTATACCACTGAAATAATTTTTTTTTTCCATTCAGTCTAACGAATATTTAAATTTTCAAGTTAATTGCAATGGAATATATTTGATAATAAAATTTGTGTTTAGCATAATTATGTATTTGACTTTTGGGTGTGGTCAAATGCCATTATAAAAGTTGAGAAATGTTTTGTGACAAATTGAACCCTAAGCTTCCATACGTTATGGCATAGATGTGATGACGAGGTTTCCTAAGCAGTGTTAGCCATCAGTCTGCAGAAGGGAAACAAAGATAATTAATTCATTATTCTATATAAAGTAATTTTTTCACAAACAAATCATCACAATGTGATTAAATCCCTTAAATTGATCGTAAAAACGCCAATGAGGCTTCAGCTGAATGAGAAAAGATGAAGGTTGAGAATTGGGACTATTGTTCCAGGTTTTACTCCCACTGGAGTATCGATTATTTGTCCAGTTTATTGTTTATTTCTCCCGCTTTTAGTTCATGATATGGTAGTATTGAGGCCTTATGCATATATGGCCTTACAAAAATATTTTCTTAATAAAAAAACAGTGTTTTCCTTATGGATTGTTTGATTGAAGCATGTCCTTGGGAGGAAATAGTAGCGGAATGAGGATTTAAGCAAGTGCCTGCTTGACATGTGCAGATGGCAGAGATCTACTTTGTTGTGACAGATACCCCTCAACATTCCATAAAATCTGCAAGGGGATGGTGTTGAGAAGAAAGTGTTTTTTTTCTTTATATAAGTTTTATTTAAGTTAAACTTATCAAGTACAAGTTGTTTTTCTTTTTGTCTTTTGTTATATTTTTTTATGTTTTTGGACTTTTTGTGACAGGGGAAAACTTGGTTGTGCCCTTCCTGTGTATGCAAATACTGTGAAAGTGGTGAAGGTGATTTCCACACCTGCGCCAAATGTGAAAGTTAATGTATGTTTTTTTTATTTCACTGTAGCTTTTCAATTTTAATATTTAATTGTTTGCAGTTCTACTTAATGGATTTATTGAAATTTTATGTACACCATTTCATAGCCATTGATAAAATTGCATATTTGTGTCCGTAATAGGTCATTGGGGGCTATTTTCTTGGAAAGTCAGAGTTGAACTCCTGAATCACCCAATTTTGTGAAGATAGCTGCAAAGAGGTACGTCTTATATATTTTGTGAAGATAGCTGCAAATAGGTCATTGGAGGCTATTAGATATATGATGAGTAGCAACAGCTAATTGAGGTGAAAAAGGAAGTAGATGATGGGTATTCTTGGACACTACTTCGTTGGATGGAGAAAGGGTCTGATCAAGGTTATAATGATGAGCGTAAAAGTGCAGAGTGCAACTCCAAGTTTGCTTTAGCTAGGAGGCTAATGGACGTATGTTTTTTGTCAATAATCGATGGCCATACCATGATGAATGTAATCCAAAGCATCGTATATCATCATGCGTAAACACTTTGGGATTTTAGGATTTTACCTTTATTATTTTCTCCTCTCGTATGTATGCTAGTAACATTCAGGACTGTCGATTAGTAACTAGTAACTTCGACCAGGCACAACATAAATATAGAACAGATACAGTGATCAGTTTTCAGTTATAATTATCACCTTGTACTGGATTTCAAGAAAAAGAAAGTCGTTCTTAACAAAAAGTTGAAACAACAACTCAGGATACAATATTTTGGTTTCTTATTATTTTTAATCTCTTTCAAGCCCAATTTCCCTAGGATGAATTTAACTGGTTTCTACAATGGTATACAAGAAAAGGACAATGACATTATCTCTTAAGCAACCATTAGGTATTTTCATCCTTTGTTCTCTTACAAGAATATTGTGCCAGTGTGATTTGCCTGCAAATTAAATGAAACAAACCTAGTCAGTCTCACTTTGGAATATTCACTTGATTGTTGGATATTAATGATGCATGGGACGAAGTTAGCACATATGTCGATCATTGTGACACAAGAAATCTTCAAGGCTTGAAAAGGATGTGGAGGATACAGCAGAATAATATCGAATTTGTATGTTGCTTGGATCTCTGGGAAATATCCCAAGCTCGATTCTAGTTAGCATCTTGACACATATTAAAAAGACTCACGACGTTACACTAATTTTGTGGAATCAGTCGTCTGTAATAGTCGTAGTCATTCTTCTTTGTTTTAGAGTTCTCCTTTGCAGAGGTGTCTAGTTTATTAGTTTTGCAATTTTTATGGTTCGAATCTCACATCAATAATGCAATGGGGAACATATGTATGGACAGTATATTACCTGGTTTCATGCCTCTTTAAGTTTTGCACATTTATCAAACTTGGTCCTATCTGTTTCGAAACTACATCCTAATGCTATGAATTTTTTATCTCCAAGCTCTTCATTTTAAAAGGATTCTATTTCTGTTTTTGACAAACTGACTTAAATTAGACTTTTTTTTTTCTAATATAAAGAACCCATATTTTGTTTTTTCAAAATGACTCAAATTGGAGTTATTTCTCCGAGAAAGAATGCGTTCTACTTCTGGCATCATTTAACATGAGTGCTTTTTTTCTTCGTTTTTACTTTCTTATGCTTCTTATGCTCCTTTTGTTCAATACTGTTCATTTTTTAGGAAAATATTAAAGGAAGCAATTTTCAGATAGAAAATAATTTAGTACTACCAATGGATAAACTCAGTTTGGATTTTCCTGTTTATATTCGAACCGTGCACAGTGCACACCCATTATTACAGTAATCCTCTCTATTCATAAAGAGTCGTTTGATATTAAATCCCAATAATTTCTTAATACACTAAAATACTTAAATTGTTGGATAAGTACTATGTAGGATCATAACAATTTATTAATCACCAACTTCATATATAAATAGAATTCCGTTACTAGATTTCTTTACGTATTTATTACTTACATAGAATTTTGACGCCAGGCAGAATAGCGATTATTCTGTAGGCTAGTTTCAATAGATTGTTCGCAGGGAAAAAAACACAATTTTATTCAATAATAATAATTAGCTGTCTTTTCCGTATATGGCCTCCTTATTTATAATGTCAAAACAACAAAAAAAAAAGAGGAAAAAATCTCTGAAAACATAATATTGGGGAAAAAATATGGAAATTACTAAAATTAAACGATTGTATTAAGGTAGAATTAACGGTAGTCAATTCTGACTTAAATACAAAAACTGCAAAATTGAAGGCTTAAATGTCGTTTTTTGGCTTAAAAACAACTACGCTCAAATCTTGAGTTTTGACGGGGGGCCCGTTTCCAATTAGACTAGGGACTTTGGGGCCCGATCCGAGCCCATGGCACGTAAAATGATGTAATCGTTTTAGGTAGTCCACCTGCCATCCTTGCGCTGATCTGCCAACTCAAGGTATCTCAGTGCCAATAACGTGCTATCTGACAACTCAGCATCATCTTACTCGGATCCTTCTGCATCAGTTGCCTCGGGTTGGAAAGAACTCGTCCTTGAGTTCACAATAGCTTCATCGGAATCCACAAAACAAGGACTCAGGTGTTTCACATTAAAGACATCAGAAGTCCTCAAATGACTGGGGAGGTGTAGTCTATAGGCGTTATCATTGATCTTCTACAGGATCTCACGGGGTCCCATCTTCCGCTCCTTAAGACTTATTATACTCGCCCACAGGAAAACGATCACGAGTTAGTACTGCCCAAATAAAATCACCCACATCAAAAAGTACTTGACGACGGCGACTGTCGCCCTGAACCTTGTACTTGTCATTACTCTCGTGACTGGCCAGCTTCACCTACTCATGGATACTCCGAAGATGTTCTGCCATCTCATCTACCTTATGATTCAAACGGCTCACACGTGGAATTGGGGCTAAGTCAAGCAACCTGGATGGATTCTGACCATAGACAATCTCAAATGGGCTCATTCTCGTGGTTCTGTTTTTCGTCCTGTTATAGGAAAATTCTGCTTGAGGTAGCGCCAAATCCCACTGCTTCGGTTTAGTTCCTACCAAGCTCCTCAAAAGGTTCCCCAAACTTCGGTTCACCACCTCGGTCTGACTATCTATCTAGAGATGGTAGGCGCTGCTAAAATTCAACTTCGTCCCCAGCTTCTCTCATAAACTCTTCCAGAACTGACTCATGAACTTGGTGTCACGATCTGAAGTAATGGATCAGGGAATACCATGTAAACGCACAATCTCTTTGAAGTAAAGATGGGCGATCCGGGCAGCATCCATTGTTTTCCTGCAAGGTACAAAATGGACCATCTTGGAAAACCTGTCAAGCACAACCAAAATAGAATCCAAGCCCCTTTGGGTACGGGGTAAGCCCAACACAAAATCCATACTGACATCAAACCAAGGGGCTTCAAGTAGAGGTAAAGGTGTGTACAGGCCCGCATTTGTGAGAACTCCCTTCGACCGCTGACACACATAACAACGCTCCACATAATGAGCCACGTCACTGGTCAATTTGAGCCAATAATAGTTAGAAGGGATCAAGGCCAACGTCTTATCTCCCCCAAAGTGACCCTCGTTATGAAGTTCACTAATAATCTGCTGCCTTAGTGAACAATCTGGAACGCACAACTGTAATCTACGAAACAGATAACCATTATGCAAAATAAAATTATGTCATTGACCATCAGTTACCTCCTGAATTATCCTCCTGAAGGAAGGATCTGCAGCATACATATCAGAGAAAACCTAAAATCCTACATTTCTGGTGCTCATGGTGGTGAGGAGTAATGTACAACGACTCAGTGCATCTGTGACACGGTTCAGACTTCCTACTTAGTGCCTCAGCGCAAACATGAACTCCTGCAAGTACGCTACCCACTTGGCATGCCGTCTACTCAGCTTGGGTTGGCCATTGATGTACTTTGGGGCCTCATGATCAGTGATAAGAATGAACTCCCTCTGCACTAGGTAGTGACGCCAATGCTTCAGGGATTGAACTATGGCATAAAACTCCATATCATAGGTGGAATAATTCTTTTTTGATCCTGATAGCTTCTCACTGAAAAAAGCTATTGGGCACCCCTCTTGACTCAGAACACCACCAATACCAACCCCAGATGCATCACAGTTTACCTCAAACACCTTTTCAAAATCAGGAAGTGCCAAAACTGGTGCCTCTGTCATTTTCTGCTTGACCAGTTGAAAACTGGTTTTCGCCTCCTCGAACCACTGGAAATCACATCCCTTGAGGCACTCTGTGATAGGAGCAATTAGAGTACTGAAATTTCTGATGAACAGACGGTAGAAGGATCCTAATCCATGGAAACTTTTGACATCGTGCAAGGTCTTTGGTTTGGGCCACTCCAAGACCGCATCTATCTTCGACTAATCCACATGAACACCATCAGTAGACACAACAAAACCCAGAAAAGTTACGGAAGTAGTGAAGAAAGAACACTTCTTCTTATTAACGAACAGACGCTCGTCCTCAACATATCAAAAACAGCATGGAGGTGATCAAAATATGACGCCCACGTCGGGCTATAAATAAGGATGTCATTGAAGTAAACTATAACAAATTTCCCCATGAAAGGCTGTAAAACCTGATGCATAAATCTCATAAATGTGTTGGGCGCATTGGACAGCCCAAAAGGCATGACCATCCACTCATACAACCTATGCTGCATCTTAAACGTTGTCTTCCACTCATCTCCAGGCCTTATTCTGATCTGGTGGTATCCGCTTCTAATGTCAATTTTTGAGAATACCCTAGAACCGGACAGCTGGTCTAACATATCATCCAGGCGGGGAATTGGAAACCTATATTTCACTGTAATCCTGTTGATTTCTCTGCTATCAACACACATACACCAAGAGCCATCTTTCTTCGGCACCAGTAGGGTAGGAACTGCCCATGGGCTCATACTCTCACGGACGTAGCCCCTCTCCAACAACTCTACCACCTGTCGCTGCAACTCTTCAGATTCCTTGGGACTGAGGCGATACGCCTGTTGATTAGGCAAACTGGACCCCAGAACAAGATCAATCTGATGCTGAATATCTCTCATAGGCGGCAACCTAGGAGGAAGATCCTCTGACATCAGGTCAGAAAACTCTGCTAGCAGCTGCTGCACCTCTGTTGGTAAATCTGGATTCATGACTGCTGCACTATTCCCACAAGGCAGCAGAGCATAGACCACATCCCCACGCTCAATCTCAGCTAAAAACCTGGACATAGAAAGCAGATTAGTATTATTGGCTACCGAGGTAGGAGTGGTTCCTTCCCGACGAGGTGCTAACACAATCCTCTTCCCTTTGATGCTAAGGGAATAGGTATTTTTTCGCCCATAATGAATAACACTGCGATCATACTGCCAAGGTCTGCCTAACAATACATGACAAGCATCTCTAGACACAACATCACACCAAGCATTTTCAAAATATTTCTTACCAATCGAAAAAGACACTAGGCATCGCCTATCTACTGCTACCTCACTGCCTTTAGTCAGCCACGACAATTTATACTGCTTAGGATGACGATCTGTCTTTAACTGCAATTTCTGGACAGTCTCTTCAGACACTATGTTCTCACAACTACCACTGTCAATGATTATCTTGCAGACTTTATCTGCAACTGTGCAGGTCGTGTGGAAAATATTGGTTCTCAATCAATCATCCCCTGAATCATCCTTAGGGGTCAGTAGACTCTTACGAATGACCAGAGTCTCATGGCCATCCCCATACAACATATCTCCATCTTTATCATCGTCATACACAGGCTCTCCAATCTCCTCAGTTTCATCTACCCCATCGTCCTCAATCAGGATATTTTTGCCCTTCTGAGTAGCAGGCTTCCTGCACTCAGTCGCTTTATGTCCATGTTCACCACATCTGAAACATCTAATATTTGAGTTAGAGTTACCTGGGGGTGGCTGCTGTGCAAGACGAGATTCTTGAGGGCGAACTAGCCGACTGCTTTGATCGCTTCTGTTTATTGGCCTCCTGTTCTACTGTTTTTCCACTGCAAGTGCACATTGGTATACTTCAAAAACAGTCCACAGCGAGTACAAATTGAGGACATCCTGCAGGGGCTCTCGTAATCCCCCAAATACTGTGCCACCATCTACTCTTCCGTCTCAGATAAATCATTATGGGCTATCAATTGATAGAACTCCTCCATGTAATCACCAACCGATCTCATGCCTTGCTTCAACGAATGAAGTCGCTGAAACAAGGTTTGAGTATAGCTGAAAGGAAGGAAGTGACCCTTCATTTTCTCCCAATCAGTGATCTTGGCCTTGTCCTGTCGGTTGCATGAGCGCCTCAACTGCTTCCACCACGCAGATGCTCTGCCTTTAAGTTTGATGGCGACCAGTTTCACTTTGACACAAAATGGGACTTCCTTATACTCGAAAATACGTTCTACATCATTCAACCAATCAACGAATCCTTCGGCCTGTAACGTACAAGAAAACTCCGACAGATCCACTCTGAAACCGAGGTCTCCATAATGATCCTCCTGACTACGGTGTTCCCCAAATCGAGCAGGATTGTAATATGGGTTTTCGAAACTGGAATCGGAATCGTGATCTTCCATCTCACGATCACCGAAATTTTGCGCCGTTAGACACTAAGTTAACTCTGCAACTTGCCTCTGTAAATCCTCAATCATCGCATCCTGAACGTTACAATCACGGTGTGGGGCTTTCTTGTTCGGAACCTGCCCGCGATGACGACGACCACCAGCCATGGAAACTGATGAAATCTCACCCTAGGAAGGTGCTGAAGCTCTGATACCAACTGACACCGGGCAGAATAGCGATTATTCTGGAGGCTAGTTTCAACAGATAGTTCACAGGGAAAAAAAACACAATTTTATTCAATAATAATAATCAGCTGTCTTTTTCATATGTGGCCTTTTTATTTATAAGGTCAAAACAACAAAAAAAAAAAAGTAAAAAAAATCCCCGAAAACATAATCTTGGGGAAAAAATATGGAAATTACTAAAATTAAGCGATTGTATTAAGGTAGAATCAACGGCAGTCAATTCTGACTTGAATGCAAAAGGAAATTGCAAATGGAAAGTTTCCTAAAACTGAAAGCTACAAAATTGAAGGCCTAAACTTCGTTTTTTTTTTTTCTTAAAAACAACTACACTCAAGGCCTATGTTTTGATCGGGGGCCTATTTCCAATAAGAATAGGGTCTTTGGGGCCCGATCCAAGCTCGTGACACGCAAAACGATGTAACCATTCTAGGTAGTCCACCTGCCATCTTTGCGCTGATATACGAACTCGAGGTATTTCAGTGCCAATAACGTGCTATCTGACAACTCAGCATGATCTGACTCAGATCCTCCTGCATCAAATTCTTTGATAAAATTTTCCAATACGAACTAATAACACGACACCAACCTATTCTATGCTAGATAAGAGAGTTCGAACTAATAGCTATCTAGGTTAGGCATTGGATAATGAGAATTTGTGGTCCATTGATTTCCAATAAGTCATTTGACTAGTGTATTTCTGAATCTCTTGAACATAAAATCTATATTCCAAATTTAGTGGCTGTTGAATCCAACAAATAATAAAATTCTTACTCTCAAAAAATACAAATTGTAATAGTGATGAGTAAGGTCGTATCCACAGGGATTGGGTAGATTTATTTTAATGAAAATTAAAGCAAAGAAAAAGGGGGTTTGAAATTTCGGAGTGAAATAAAAGAGAAAACAATTATAATCAACTAAAAACTAAGGAGAAATCAATATCAAGCAAATATCCAACCAAAGGTATAATTTCAGAATTGGTTCAGAGAATTGATCATAGATACAAGGATAAAATCTTCTATTCTTCACTAAATTGGTTATGGTTGTTAACAAGCTCTAACAACCTATCTCTCCTTACTTTCTCGATAACCAAAACAAGCTCTTTGATTACTTCCCTTGTTAATAAACAACCCTAAACAAGCTCTTAGGATTTAATCTATCGACAACATTAATAATTAGAGAGACTACAAATTCTAGCCAACAAATACACAAGCTCGATTCATTTAGACTAGGTTATATATCTCCATAACATAAATCGAAAATCTCTCTATAATCAACTTTGTTATTTTACCACTAATATTAGAACAATTAAACAATTACGGATTTAAAGTTCTAAATGGCAATTTATTGACCTGATAATTGAATAATAGGCCCTTTGCATCAATCAACCAAGACAATAATTTTTAATAAACACAGAAGATATATAAATAGAGAAGAAATAAAAGAGCAATGAAAATTGTTTAGATCTCACAATTCTTGAAGAACCAAAACTTCAATTATCCTTCAGCCGGAAGAAAAGTGTTTAGCTACTCATAATTAAAAGAAAACCTAAAGAAAAGAGAAGAAGGATTTTCTGTTCAATAGTCACGCCTTCTATATGAGATCTTCCTTTTCTTTCAGCAAAGGTTAGTATTTATAACTTTCAAAACTCGCGGGCTGTCACTGCAGCGCCAACTTCCCGGTGTTGCAGCTCCAAGTTGCTGCCCAATCTTCACATATTATCACCATTTCAGCGTTACAGCTTCAGCTTTCTGTCCTTTTTTCTCAATTATCGCCATTTCAGCGCTGCGGCATCAGCTTTATGGTGCTGCAGCTTCCACTTTCTGTCCAATCTTCACAAATCTCTTGATTTTGAATTCAATTTGATTTAACTCCTCTATATACTCTACAAAATACGAAACATAATCAAAATCCAAGATTTAAGCAATTATAACTATTAAAACATGAGGAAATATAACAAACATATAGATATTATGAGTTCTTATCAAATTCTCCCACACTTAAACAATGCTTGTCCTCAAGCATACAATAGCTCAAGTTCATCACCTTTTCTTATCCTCATTCCCTCTTCTACCTTTACTCATCCTCTATAATCCAAATTATCATGCCTTAAAGATTTAAATCTAAAGATAAATAAGAAACGAACAATTTCTTAGTGTAAATTCTTATAAACCACACCATGAACAATCACCTCAATGATCTTCTCGAAATCAAAATGTAATAGGATCTAACACCCTCTCATTGGATTCACTCAATATGCTCAAAGTGTTTAGGGTATCAATGAACTCTCAAGTCAAAACATAGAAGATCTTTACCATAAACTTGCTAATATACCACATCAATGGATTGAATTGAATGCAAAGAATCTAAGGGTCTTAAATGGGTTGTAACAGGGCTGAGGTAAGGTGTGGTGAGAAGGAATTTTTAGGTACTTTTATCAAAGGAATTATACCAACTTCTCCACACAAAGCACAACTCAATAACGTCAAATGTTTTCTTCAATCAATTCACTTCCAAACAATTAAAATTGCACAACTTTGTCAATAATCGATGGCCATACCATGATGAATGTAATCCAAAGCATCATATATTATCATGCATAAACGCTTTGGGATTTTACCTTTATTATTTTCTCCTATCGTATGTATGCTAGTAACATTCAGAATTGTCGATTAGTAACTAGTAACTTCGACCAGGAACAACATAAATATAGAACAGATACAGTGATTAGTTTTCAGTTATAATTATCACCTTGTATTGGATTTCAAGAAAAAGAAAGTCGTTCTTAACAAAAAGTTGAAACAACAACTCAGGATACAATATTTTGGTTTCATATTATTTTTAATCTCTTTCAAGCCCAATTTCCCTGGGATGAATTTAACTGGTTTCAATAATGGCATACAAGAAAAGGACAATGACATTATCTCTTAAGCAACCATTAGGTATTTTCATCCCTTGTTCACTTACTAGAAAAATATGCCTGTGTGATTTGCCGGCAAACTAAATGAAACAAACCTAGTCAGTCTCACTTTGGAGTATTCACTTGATTGTTGGATATTAATGATGCGTGGGACGAAGTTAGCACATATGTCGTTCATTGTGATACAAGAAATCTTCAAGGCTTGAAAGGGATGTGGAGGATACAGCAGACTAATATCGAATTTGCATGTTGCTTGATCTCTGGTAAATATCCCAAGCTCGATACTAGTTAGCATCTTGACACATAATAAAAAGACTCACGACCTTACACCAAATTTGTGTAATCAGTCATCTGTAATAGTCGTAATCGTTCTTCTTTGTTTTAGAGTTCTCCTTTGCAGAGGTGTCTAGTTTATTAGTTTTGCAATTTTTATGATTCGAATCTCACATCAATAATGCAATGGGGAACATATATATGGACAGTATATTACCTGGTTTCATGCTTCTTTAAGTTTTGCACATTTATCAAACTTGGTCCTATCTGTTCTGAAGCTAGATCCCCTATCTGTTCTGAAACTAGATCCTAATGCTATGAGTTTTTTATCTCCAAGCTCTTTATTTAAAAAGGATTCTATTTCTGTTTTTGACAAACTGACTTAAATTAGACTTTTTTTTTTATAATATAAAGAACCCACATTTTGTTTTTGCAAAATGACTCAAGTCGGACTTATTTCTCAAACAAAGAATGTGTTCTACTTCTTGGCATCATTTAAGGTGAGATCTTTTTCTCTTTGTTTTAATTTTCTTATGCTTCCTTCGGTCAATACTGTTCATTTTTTAGGAAAATCTTAAAGGAAGCAATTTTCAGATAGAAAATAATTTAGTACTACCAATGGATAAACTCAGTTTGGATTTTCCTGTTTATATTCAAACCGTGCACAGTGCACACCCATAATTACAGTAACCCTCTCTATTCATAAAGAGTTGTTTGATATTAAATCCCAATAATTTATTAATACACTAAAATACTTAAATTGTTGGATAAGTACTATGTAGGATCATAACAATTTTAATAAATTAAAGATCTGTCTTCCAAAGAAAGAAGGAAAACTTTTAGCACTTTTGGAAAACACCATTGCGGGACTTAAATTTATCATACATCTTTTTTTATCACTTTGACACTTATATGGTCAATGACTTTTTTTTTTCCAAAATAAATCTACAACTTATTAATAAATTCTTGCACTTTTACCAAAGCTCTAAACTGATTTAAGTATAAAAACCGCTTTAACCACCAAATTCCGATTGGAGTGATAAATTACTTTTTTTGGGGGGTGCTACCTAGCTTTGTTGGTAAAGTAGCTTGTTATTTTATAAGAGACTAGCATCAAAGCCCTCTCTCACAAGAGATCAAACGCCTCTCATACAAAATTCCACCCCATATACAAATTTTTTGTTGCATATATCAATAGCCCTCTATCCACTCTGCCAATTATTAAATTGCATAAATACAAAGTTATCGATAAGATTCGACATAGTTATGTTTTTAAGCTACAAATGCAGCTGTGACTTGACAAAAACTTCCAAACAGAAACCATAGACTTCAATCTGATCTTGGGACTCAGAAAATCATCAAACAAAGTCTCACAACTCTTTCTTCAATCCCAAACATTGGACAATCGATTTCTCGCACCCCTAATGAACCTTCCTCAAAGAGATCTAACCACACTCTGGTTGATTCGATTCCAATAGTAGCCCAAATGCTCTTCACCTTCAATGTTCCTCTTACGAAATCCTCGGGCACTATCTATCCGTCCTCTCAACATGCTAATTTCTTTGCAAAAACCTATGATCGATTTTAAAATATCATAAATCAGTCGTTTATTTTAAATTCACAAGACTATTGGATTTGAATGATTTCTTTAATTTGACAGTCGTTACAAAGACTGTAGGTTTGGTATTACATATAGAAAACAAATTAGATATAGTGAAACCTTTTAACATAGATGTTGATAAGAATTTGAAACTTTATTTGAACTTTGTAGTTTTTGGATCACTAATTAATGAATGTATATTACACTTGTGCCTTTTTTTTTCATTTGATGATAACATCATCATTACCTAATAAGTTAGTATTTAATCAAATACAGAAGATTATATAATAAAAGAGTAACAAAGCTGGGACCAATTTTGAAAAAAAAAAAATTTGTCTCTTCTATGGAGACTAATTCAACCAGCATTTGTTTCTATAATTTTTTCTGTTTAGAATTTTGGAGATTTGCATTTTTACTTTCGCCAACTTCATATATGAATAGAATTCCGTTGCTAGATTTCTTTATGTATTTATTACTTACGTAGAATTCTTTGATAAAATTTTCCATTACCAACTAATAACACGACACCAACCCATTCTATGCTAGATAAGAGAGTTCAAACTAATAGCTATCTAGGTTAGGCATTAGATAATGAGAAATTGGGTTCCATCGATTGAGAATAAGTCATTTGACCAGTGTATTTCTGAATCTCTTGAACATAAAATCTATATTCCAAATTCTTTCAAATTAAACTATGGTTTCTTAATTTAGAATAAGAATTTTATAGTTTGAATATTTTAGGAATAATATGATGGATGAAGTGCCTAACTTAGATTGGAGCAGTGAATCTAGTGATATGGCTATTTAGAGTAGATTAGTTGACTTTAGTAATTTTAGAAGAAAACCTTGATGGAACCAAAGGTATATGATGTGCCGCATATAAAATACAAATTAATATCTTCTATATAAGAAAGTGGTATAAATATGCGATATTGAGTAACAGCACGAGTCCTCCTGAGAAAGAGTATACGACTAAATCCATCACGACTCTACATAAATATGAAAGAAGGAATAACGCACCATGAACATTGATAAATATTGAACAATTTCATTTATATCTTAATATACATGCATTGTAAAATTGGTGTTAAGTACTATTGTTTACCATTGCACAATTCATAAAACAAACAAATAAGATCTCTTGGTTTAATTGGTTCGCTTGACTTATTGTTTGGCTAAAAATAATAGAGTATTAGATAATTTAGCTCAAAGCAAAGTATAGTACTGTAGCAAATTGCCTAGCTTAACTGCCGGGATCTTTTTAATTAATAACTTAACCATAGACAAGAGCTATATATCTTACTAACACAACTGAATATATAGGTCTAGTACAAGCCTTTGCCTCTTCACTAAATCTTCTAGACCGTGAACATGGGAGAAGCTACAGAAGATGATGACGACATAAATATGAGGATATGGTGCAACTTGCAAGGTTTGATCATAAACAAAACGAAATATATGGATTTTGATTTTTTTCCCTTTCAGCTTTGCTTTCAAAAATTTCTTATAATTTTTATACTTGCGATGATGGAATTGCAGATATCGGATTGATTATTTTCCAGAAACAACTCTTCCTCGCTATTCTTCTTCTGCCAGGTTGGATAAACTTGTACCCAAATCTTTTTTTTCTTCTCTTTTTTTAGGGTTAGGGTTCCTATACAATCATCATCATCATCATTATAACTAATACTATTATTATTATAATTAAATGTTCTATTATCTAAAATCTAGGTTTGATATAATATGTTTTAATTGATTCAGTCCCTGGTTGAATTTGGTTTTCCCAAAAATGATTAACTCAAATGAATGGATATTTATTAATACAAAACAAAATATATATTTACTTATTTATTTTAGGTCTTTTAATGATCTGAAGTACTAGATAAATTTTAATTTATTTTCTTATTCTAAATTAATTTTGATTTGTGTATATGTATATTTGTAACCCTTGAAACGTGTATTTGCTCGCAACGTGCATCACTTATGTGGGTTAGTGTTTGGTATACCACTGAAATATTTTTTTTTTCCTTTCAGTCTAACGAATATCCAAATTTTCAAGTTAATTGCAATGGAATATATTTGATAATTAAATTTGTGTTTAGTAGAATTATGTATTTGACTTTTTGGTTTGGTCAAAATCCATTATAGAAGTTGAGAAATGTTTTGTGACAAAAAGAACCCTAAGCTTCCATGCGTTATGGCATGTATGTGATGACGAGGTTTCCTAAGCAGTGTTAGCCATCAGTCTGCTGAAGGGAAACAAAGATAGTTAATTCATTATTCTATATAAAGTAATTTTTTCACAAACAAATCATGACAATGTGATTAAATCCCTTAAATTGATCGTTAAAACGCCAATGAGGCTTCAGCTGAATGAGAAAAGATCAAGATTGAGAATTGGGACTGTTGTTCCAGGTTTTACTCCCACTGGAGTATCGATTATTTGTCCTGTTTATTGTTTATTTCTCCCGCTTTTAGTGGATGATATGGTAGTATTGAGGCCTTATGCATATATGGCCTTACAAAAATATTTTCTTAATAAAAAAACACTTTTTTCCATATGGATTGTTTTATTGAAGCATGTCCTTGGGAGGAAATAGTAGCGGAATGAGGATTTAAGCAAGTGCCTGCTTGACATGTGCAGATGGCAGAGATTTACTTTGTTGTGACAGATACCCCTCAACATTCCATAAAATCGGCAAGGAGATGGAGTTGAGAAGAAAGTGTTTTTCTCTTTATATAAGTTTTATTTAAGTTAAACTTATCAAGTACAAGTTGTTTTTCTTTTTGTCTTTTGTTATGTATTTTTATGTTTTTTGACTTTGGGTGACAGGGGAAAACTTGGTTGTGCCCTTCCTGTGTATGCAAGTACTGTGAAAGTGGTGAAGGTGATTTCCACACCTGCACCCAATGTGAAAGGTAATGTATATATATATATTTTTTTTCACTCTGTCTTTTCAATTTTAATATTTAATTGTTTGCAGTTCTACTTAATGGATTTATTGTAATTTGATGTACACCACTTCATAGCCATTGATAAAATTGCATATTTGTGTCCGTAATAGGTCATTGGGGGCTATTTTCTTGGAAAGTCAGAGTTGAACTCCTGAATCACCCAATTTTGTGCAGATAACTGCAAAGAGGTACGTCTTATATATTATAAGGTTTGTTTTTATATCATATCCAAAGGTTAAGGTTAGTGGGAGTATATAAGAGAAAAGTTAACCTAGAAGAGTGAAATCTCTCATTTTAGCATTTGAGAAATCAACAGAAGGGAGAGAGAAGAGAAAAAAAAATGGTTCTGGAAATATTTCCTTCTTAAAAACCCATTTTCTTCCAAACTTTGACCTAGCCTTAACCCAACCATTTAAGATTTTTTTGCCTCCAAACTTCCAAAACCCTCTTTTGCCACCATCAGCTGTCTTCTCGACAGGGAGGTGAGCCTCCACGAGCAGGCTACGGTGGCGCGTGTAGATTGTGAGGTAATTTCGAAAAGTGTTCAACTACAAACTTAAACTAGACTTATTGATATTGATTTTTGGATTTTATTTGAGGTCATTTGGATTTAATT
The DNA here is from genome assembly GCA_023935145.1 of Bretschneidera sinensis. Classification (NCBI taxonomy): domain Eukaryota; kingdom Viridiplantae; phylum Streptophyta; class Magnoliopsida; order Brassicales; family Akaniaceae; genus Bretschneidera; species Bretschneidera sinensis. The sequence continues at coordinate 38,425,425 of CM043702.1, read as the reverse complement.
TGATGGATTTATGTGTTGTCTAAGTTGGGAGAATTGTGCAGAAATTCTGGAAAAAATTTCATGTTCTAGGTAGTTTTATGAGCGGTTTTTCAGCAAGAATTTCAGGTAGTTTTGGGTGTCAACTATTTTTAAGTTAAAGTATACTTCCTAAAGTTAACCTAGAACTTTAGTTCAGATGATTTGAATTTAAATTGGTTTAGTTTGAAATATTTGAAGTTGGGAGAAAATTTGAAAGAAATCTGGAAATTTTTGTATTATGGAACTTTGGTGTTAAGGTTTAATTTTTGCGGTGAGTATTGTAAAATCTAAAATCTATTGATGGAATTTTGATTATATCTCACACTTTGGAAGAAAGTAATAGGAGTTTGTGAAGTTTGAAGTGTTATTCTTGTATAACATGATTTTTGAGATGGGTATTGTTAGAGAATCTTACTATGGGCTACAAATTTGAAACCCTTTTAGGAATTAAAAGAAATTCCTCTAAGTAAACTTTTTCTTGATTGGGAAATTATATTTAGAATGAATACTTTTTACAAGTTGGGATTTGTTGGTAATTACCCTAAGTTAGTGTCTTGAAATTTAAAGTCCATATGAATTGAGAGTTTATTGGAGTAAAGAATGAAGGAAAAAAGGAAAGAGTGAAAATAGGTGATTAAGGAGAAGAATGACTTTAGTAGTATTTTCTTTGATTTATATGTGTAAGTAAATGGAATGATTGATTCCTTGTTAAATGTCAAGTTTTAAATACTATACTCATTGGCTATTTGTATATGTAGTTTGTTTAATTGTTAAAAATGGCATTTCAATAGGTGTGGTGGATGATCATAGTAAAGGTAAAGAAGTGATCAATGACTAGTATTTGGCGTAACGTGAGTATTATCCTACTCTTGGTAAGCATGAATGTGAGTGGGGAAACCAAAACAATAAGGTTACATAAGAATTGTAATTCTCTATTTATATATAATAATTATATTTATAACTATGTGGTAAGATAAATTAATTATATATTAATGATGAGATAGTGATTTCAAAACCTTTGTGCTGAATGTTGTGTGATTGTATGGACTGATGAGAATTTGATGATGTTCATCACTTGATTTCATTTCATTTCATGCATTGAAATTTACGGTATATTATTGAGGGGGGAGTGATGTGTGAGGACGATAGGTCCCTTCCCACAAGGGATGTAAGGGTACCGAATATATTTGGATGATTGAACCCAGCCCGGATTAAGGGGGGTTCCGAAAAATTATTGTTTGTGAAACGTACCGGTACGTGGGAAGAAATCTCTGATGGATTATGATTGATTATGAGATGATACATTGCATTGCATCATGCTGCATTGGTATACCATACATGAATTTGAATTACTTGGCCTGTAAGGAGGCATATGAAATGTTTGGTTGTATGGATAAATCGTGATATTTTGATTGACTATGGAATGGCGATTGCAAGTTGGTTGTGGGTTTTATATGACCGTATTATGATTACTAAGATTGATGTTTTGCAAAGTGCTAAATGACTATATATACAAATAAATAAAGTAGAAAGGAAAAAGAAATAATAATAAGCCCTCAACTCTTTCTAACAAGTGATTACTTTGTGTAGAGTAAGAACTCATTGAGCTTTATAGCTCACCCCCCCCCTTCCTCTTTATAACCTTTCAAGTAAGCTTCCAGATGATTTCGGATTTTAAGTGGTGAAGCTTTGAAGTTCAACGAAGTTTTAGGTGGGTCCATGAGCGTCGCATCCTCGGTCAAGCCATTTTTTTAAAGTGTTATATTGTATATTAGGTGTGAGTTGTAACTGGTTGGCTGTGTCTCTTTAGACACCTTGTAAAGCTACAACCTTATAGTTGTAATCTTTGTATGATCTTAACTATATATATATATGATGTTGTTCTCTTGTAGTATATATTTGTGTGTCCAGGTGCTCAATTCTAGAAGGTAATTGACACCGTCCTGAGTGGGCTCGCTCGGGATGAGTCGTTAAAAAATAATTGTTGTAAAATGTAGATTCGAAGTAGAGAAATTCCTTAGTAGTAGTTTTGTGAGTGTGTACTTAGATGTTGAATACGAGGAAAAGGTAGTTGATTAGGTATTGAACTAAAGAATTTTAAAAAGTTTGGGTTGTGATTATATTAGAAATGTGGAGAGGTTTGAAAACATAGGTGCTGATTCATAGGAATTGTAAGTATGATATTAGAAAGTGAGACTTAAAAGAGTGATTAATGTTGGCAAGAGTGTAGATGGATTAACAAGTATAGCAAGGGATAAGAGCAAATCGTTGGATATATGGTTAGCATAAGGGATAAGGTTTAGTAAGGAGTGAATATGGTACAACGAGAGAAATAAATCAAGTAAAGAATGATGGTGCTAGGTAAATTACAAGTGAAGTTTTCATGATATCTTGGACTTAAGAAGGATAATAAAGGAAGTATGTTGGGAAGTATAAATTGTTATATGAGAAATCTTAAAGGAGAAAGGTGTATGGAAATTTGAATTGATCTTAATGTTAAGTGAAGTTTGTTACAACGAAATGGTGGATCTTAATTCTAAAATAATGAACGAATGATTAAATGGCTGATACTAGTTGAGTAAGAAAATTTATATGCTTTACTTTGAGCTATAGATTAAAGAATGTCAAATTGGACCTAGTGAAAGATATGTGATAATAAGCAAAGGTATTTGAAATGATTGAAAAGCTAGAGGTTAGTGAACGACTTATTTTAGATGTGGTTGAGGTAATAGAAAGGATGATGACTAGTGAAAGTGATGAAATAATATTTGTCCTAGTATTTTGTATGTTTTTCAAGTATTTATTTATATGTTTAGCTTAGGAATTTGTTACTTTGAGTTGTTTTACAAGTTCACAAACATTTAGAAAGGAGTTTCACTAAACTGCCATAATTGTCCGTACAGATCAATCATTTTTGCAGATTAAACTGTATTGATTCAGGAAGAACTAGAAGATGAGCCATATATGCCTGGAAAGATTCAGATGTCTATTTTTGGGAGAATTTTACGGCTCATAACTATGATTTTTCTAGAGAAAGTTATGGCCGTTTTAGTAGACAAAGGTCAGGCTGTGCGTGATTTCAGCATGGCATAAGTGATTTTTGCGGATTAAACTGTATTGATTCATGGGTTGATGATAACATCATCATTACCTAATAGTATTTAATCAAATACAGAAGATTATGTAATACAAGAGTAACAAAGCTGGGACCAATTTGGCAAAAAAAAAATTGTCTCTTCAATGGAGACTAATTCAACTAGCATTGGTTTCTATAATTTTTTCTGTTTAGAATTTTGGAGATTTGCATTTTTACTATCACCAATTTCATATACGAAAAGAATTCTATTGCTAGATTTCTTTACGTATTTATTACTTACGTAGTATTCTTTGATTAAATTTTCCATTAACAACTAATAACACGACACCAACCTATTCTATGCTAGATAAGAGAGTTCGAACTAATAGCTATCTAGGTTAGGGGTTGGATAATGAGAAATTGTGGTCCACCGATTTACAATAAGTCATTTGACCAGTGTATTTCTGAATCTCTTGAACATAAAATCTATATTCCAAATTCTTTCAAATTAAACTCATGGTTTCTTAAATTAGAATAAGAATTTTATAGTCTGAATATTTTAGGAATAATACGATGGATGAAGTGCCGAATTTAGATTGGCACAATGAATCTAGTGATATGGCTATTCAGAGTAGATTAGTTGACTTTAGTAATTTAAGAAGAAAACCTTGATGGCACCAAAGATATATGATGTGCCGCATATAAATACAAATTAATACCTTCAAAATGGGAAAGTGATATGAAGATGCGATATTGAGTAACAGCATGAGTCCTCCTGAGAAAGAGTATATGACTAAATACATCACGACTCTACATAAATATGAAAGAAGGAATAACACACCATGAACATTGATAAATATTGAACAATTTCATTTATATCTTAATATGCATGCATTGTAAAATTGGTGTTAAGTACTTTCTTTTACCACTGCACAATTCATAAAACTAACAAATATGATCTCTTGGTTTAATTGGTTCGCTTGACTTATTGTTTGGCTACAAATAATAGAGTATTGGATAATGTAATTCAAAGCGAAGTATAGTACTGTAGCAAATTGCATAGCTTAACTGCAGGGATCTTTTTAATTAATAACTTAACCCTAGACAAGTTCTATATATATCTTACTAACACAACTGAATATATAGGCCTAGTACAAGCCTTTGCCTCTGCACTAAATCTTCTAGATCGTGAGCATGAGGGAAGCTCTGAAGATGATGACGACATAAATATGAGGATATGCTGCAACTTGCAAGGTTTGATCATAAACAAAAGGAAGAGTAAGGAATTGGGTTTTTTTCCCTTTCAGCTTCTCTTTCAAAATTTTCTTATAATTTTTATAGTTGCGATGATGGAATTGCAGATATTGGATTGATGATTTTCCAGAAACAACTCTTCCTCGCTATTCTTCTTCTGCCAGGTTGGATAAACTTGAACCCAAATCTTTTTTTCTTCTTCTCTTTTTTTAGGGTTAGGGTTCCTATACAATCATCATCATCATCATTATAACTAATATTATTTTTATTATTAAATGTTCTATTATCTAAAATATAGGTTTGATATAATATGTTTAAATTGATTTAGTCCCTGGTTGAATTTGGTTTTCCCAAAAATGATTCACTAAAATGAATGGATATTTATTAATACAAAAGAAAATATATATTTAGTTATTTATTTAAGGTCTTTTATTGATCTAAAGTACTAGATAAATTTTTATTTATTTTCTTATTCTAAATTAATTTATTTGTGTATATGTATATGTGCAACCCTTGAAACGTGTATTTGCCCCAAAAGTGCATCCCTTATGTGGGTTAGTGTTTGGTATACCACTGAAATAATTTTTTTTTTCCATTCAGTCTAACGAATATTTAAATTTTCAAGTTAATTGCAATGGAATATATTTGATAATAAAATTTGTGTTTAGCATAATTATGTATTTGACTTTTGGGTGTGGTCAAATGCCATTATAAAAGTTGAGAAATGTTTTGTGACAAATTGAACCCTAAGCTTCCATACGTTATGGCATAGATGTGATGACGAGGTTTCCTAAGCAGTGTTAGCCATCAGTCTGCAGAAGGGAAACAAAGATAATTAATTCATTATTCTATATAAAGTAATTTTTTCACAAACAAATCATCACAATGTGATTAAATCCCTTAAATTGATCGTAAAAACGCCAATGAGGCTTCAGCTGAATGAGAAAAGATGAAGGTTGAGAATTGGGACTATTGTTCCAGGTTTTACTCCCACTGGAGTATCGATTATTTGTCCAGTTTATTGTTTATTTCTCCCGCTTTTAGTTCATGATATGGTAGTATTGAGGCCTTATGCATATATGGCCTTACAAAAATATTTTCTTAATAAAAAAACAGTGTTTTCCTTATGGATTGTTTGATTGAAGCATGTCCTTGGGAGGAAATAGTAGCGGAATGAGGATTTAAGCAAGTGCCTGCTTGACATGTGCAGATGGCAGAGATCTACTTTGTTGTGACAGATACCCCTCAACATTCCATAAAATCTGCAAGGGGATGGTGTTGAGAAGAAAGTGTTTTTTTTCTTTATATAAGTTTTATTTAAGTTAAACTTATCAAGTACAAGTTGTTTTTCTTTTTGTCTTTTGTTATATTTTTTTATGTTTTTGGACTTTTTGTGACAGGGGAAAACTTGGTTGTGCCCTTCCTGTGTATGCAAATACTGTGAAAGTGGTGAAGGTGATTTCCACACCTGCGCCAAATGTGAAAGTTAATGTATGTTTTTTTTATTTCACTGTAGCTTTTCAATTTTAATATTTAATTGTTTGCAGTTCTACTTAATGGATTTATTGAAATTTTATGTACACCATTTCATAGCCATTGATAAAATTGCATATTTGTGTCCGTAATAGGTCATTGGGGGCTATTTTCTTGGAAAGTCAGAGTTGAACTCCTGAATCACCCAATTTTGTGAAGATAGCTGCAAAGAGGTACGTCTTATATATTTTGTGAAGATAGCTGCAAATAGGTCATTGGAGGCTATTAGATATATGATGAGTAGCAACAGCTAATTGAGGTGAAAAAGGAAGTAGATGATGGGTATTCTTGGACACTACTTCGTTGGATGGAGAAAGGGTCTGATCAAGGTTATAATGATGAGCGTAAAAGTGCAGAGTGCAACTCCAAGTTTGCTTTAGCTAGGAGGCTAATGGACGTATGTTTTTTGTCAATAATCGATGGCCATACCATGATGAATGTAATCCAAAGCATCGTATATCATCATGCGTAAACACTTTGGGATTTTAGGATTTTACCTTTATTATTTTCTCCTCTCGTATGTATGCTAGTAACATTCAGGACTGTCGATTAGTAACTAGTAACTTCGACCAGGCACAACATAAATATAGAACAGATACAGTGATCAGTTTTCAGTTATAATTATCACCTTGTACTGGATTTCAAGAAAAAGAAAGTCGTTCTTAACAAAAAGTTGAAACAACAACTCAGGATACAATATTTTGGTTTCTTATTATTTTTAATCTCTTTCAAGCCCAATTTCCCTAGGATGAATTTAACTGGTTTCTACAATGGTATACAAGAAAAGGACAATGACATTATCTCTTAAGCAACCATTAGGTATTTTCATCCTTTGTTCTCTTACAAGAATATTGTGCCAGTGTGATTTGCCTGCAAATTAAATGAAACAAACCTAGTCAGTCTCACTTTGGAATATTCACTTGATTGTTGGATATTAATGATGCATGGGACGAAGTTAGCACATATGTCGATCATTGTGACACAAGAAATCTTCAAGGCTTGAAAAGGATGTGGAGGATACAGCAGAATAATATCGAATTTGTATGTTGCTTGGATCTCTGGGAAATATCCCAAGCTCGATTCTAGTTAGCATCTTGACACATATTAAAAAGACTCACGACGTTACACTAATTTTGTGGAATCAGTCGTCTGTAATAGTCGTAGTCATTCTTCTTTGTTTTAGAGTTCTCCTTTGCAGAGGTGTCTAGTTTATTAGTTTTGCAATTTTTATGGTTCGAATCTCACATCAATAATGCAATGGGGAACATATGTATGGACAGTATATTACCTGGTTTCATGCCTCTTTAAGTTTTGCACATTTATCAAACTTGGTCCTATCTGTTTCGAAACTACATCCTAATGCTATGAATTTTTTATCTCCAAGCTCTTCATTTTAAAAGGATTCTATTTCTGTTTTTGACAAACTGACTTAAATTAGACTTTTTTTTTTCTAATATAAAGAACCCATATTTTGTTTTTTCAAAATGACTCAAATTGGAGTTATTTCTCCGAGAAAGAATGCGTTCTACTTCTGGCATCATTTAACATGAGTGCTTTTTTTCTTCGTTTTTACTTTCTTATGCTTCTTATGCTCCTTTTGTTCAATACTGTTCATTTTTTAGGAAAATATTAAAGGAAGCAATTTTCAGATAGAAAATAATTTAGTACTACCAATGGATAAACTCAGTTTGGATTTTCCTGTTTATATTCGAACCGTGCACAGTGCACACCCATTATTACAGTAATCCTCTCTATTCATAAAGAGTCGTTTGATATTAAATCCCAATAATTTCTTAATACACTAAAATACTTAAATTGTTGGATAAGTACTATGTAGGATCATAACAATTTATTAATCACCAACTTCATATATAAATAGAATTCCGTTACTAGATTTCTTTACGTATTTATTACTTACATAGAATTTTGACGCCAGGCAGAATAGCGATTATTCTGTAGGCTAGTTTCAATAGATTGTTCGCAGGGAAAAAAACACAATTTTATTCAATAATAATAATTAGCTGTCTTTTCCGTATATGGCCTCCTTATTTATAATGTCAAAACAACAAAAAAAAAAGAGGAAAAAATCTCTGAAAACATAATATTGGGGAAAAAATATGGAAATTACTAAAATTAAACGATTGTATTAAGGTAGAATTAACGGTAGTCAATTCTGACTTAAATACAAAAACTGCAAAATTGAAGGCTTAAATGTCGTTTTTTGGCTTAAAAACAACTACGCTCAAATCTTGAGTTTTGACGGGGGGCCCGTTTCCAATTAGACTAGGGACTTTGGGGCCCGATCCGAGCCCATGGCACGTAAAATGATGTAATCGTTTTAGGTAGTCCACCTGCCATCCTTGCGCTGATCTGCCAACTCAAGGTATCTCAGTGCCAATAACGTGCTATCTGACAACTCAGCATCATCTTACTCGGATCCTTCTGCATCAGTTGCCTCGGGTTGGAAAGAACTCGTCCTTGAGTTCACAATAGCTTCATCGGAATCCACAAAACAAGGACTCAGGTGTTTCACATTAAAGACATCAGAAGTCCTCAAATGACTGGGGAGGTGTAGTCTATAGGCGTTATCATTGATCTTCTACAGGATCTCACGGGGTCCCATCTTCCGCTCCTTAAGACTTATTATACTCGCCCACAGGAAAACGATCACGAGTTAGTACTGCCCAAATAAAATCACCCACATCAAAAAGTACTTGACGACGGCGACTGTCGCCCTGAACCTTGTACTTGTCATTACTCTCGTGACTGGCCAGCTTCACCTACTCATGGATACTCCGAAGATGTTCTGCCATCTCATCTACCTTATGATTCAAACGGCTCACACGTGGAATTGGGGCTAAGTCAAGCAACCTGGATGGATTCTGACCATAGACAATCTCAAATGGGCTCATTCTCGTGGTTCTGTTTTTCGTCCTGTTATAGGAAAATTCTGCTTGAGGTAGCGCCAAATCCCACTGCTTCGGTTTAGTTCCTACCAAGCTCCTCAAAAGGTTCCCCAAACTTCGGTTCACCACCTCGGTCTGACTATCTATCTAGAGATGGTAGGCGCTGCTAAAATTCAACTTCGTCCCCAGCTTCTCTCATAAACTCTTCCAGAACTGACTCATGAACTTGGTGTCACGATCTGAAGTAATGGATCAGGGAATACCATGTAAACGCACAATCTCTTTGAAGTAAAGATGGGCGATCCGGGCAGCATCCATTGTTTTCCTGCAAGGTACAAAATGGACCATCTTGGAAAACCTGTCAAGCACAACCAAAATAGAATCCAAGCCCCTTTGGGTACGGGGTAAGCCCAACACAAAATCCATACTGACATCAAACCAAGGGGCTTCAAGTAGAGGTAAAGGTGTGTACAGGCCCGCATTTGTGAGAACTCCCTTCGACCGCTGACACACATAACAACGCTCCACATAATGAGCCACGTCACTGGTCAATTTGAGCCAATAATAGTTAGAAGGGATCAAGGCCAACGTCTTATCTCCCCCAAAGTGACCCTCGTTATGAAGTTCACTAATAATCTGCTGCCTTAGTGAACAATCTGGAACGCACAACTGTAATCTACGAAACAGATAACCATTATGCAAAATAAAATTATGTCATTGACCATCAGTTACCTCCTGAATTATCCTCCTGAAGGAAGGATCTGCAGCATACATATCAGAGAAAACCTAAAATCCTACATTTCTGGTGCTCATGGTGGTGAGGAGTAATGTACAACGACTCAGTGCATCTGTGACACGGTTCAGACTTCCTACTTAGTGCCTCAGCGCAAACATGAACTCCTGCAAGTACGCTACCCACTTGGCATGCCGTCTACTCAGCTTGGGTTGGCCATTGATGTACTTTGGGGCCTCATGATCAGTGATAAGAATGAACTCCCTCTGCACTAGGTAGTGACGCCAATGCTTCAGGGATTGAACTATGGCATAAAACTCCATATCATAGGTGGAATAATTCTTTTTTGATCCTGATAGCTTCTCACTGAAAAAAGCTATTGGGCACCCCTCTTGACTCAGAACACCACCAATACCAACCCCAGATGCATCACAGTTTACCTCAAACACCTTTTCAAAATCAGGAAGTGCCAAAACTGGTGCCTCTGTCATTTTCTGCTTGACCAGTTGAAAACTGGTTTTCGCCTCCTCGAACCACTGGAAATCACATCCCTTGAGGCACTCTGTGATAGGAGCAATTAGAGTACTGAAATTTCTGATGAACAGACGGTAGAAGGATCCCAATCCATGGAAACTTTTGACATCGTGCAAGGTCTTTGGTTTGGGCCACTCCAAGACCGCATCTATCTTCGACTAATCCACATGAACACCATCAGTAGACACAACAAAACCCAGAAAAGTTACGGAAGTAGTGAAGAAAGAACACTTCTTCTTATTAACGAACAGACGCTCGTCCTCAACATATCAAAAACAGCATGGAGGTGATCAAAATATGACGCCCACGTCGGGCTATAAATAAGGATGTCATTGAAGTAAACTATAACAAATTTCCCCATGAAAGGCTGTAAAACCTGATGCATAAATCTCATAAATGTGTTGGGCGCATTGGACAGCCCAAAAGGCATGACCATCCACTCATACAACCTATGCTGCATCTTAAACGTTGTCTTCCACTCATCTCCAGGCCTTATTCTGATCTGGTGGTATCCGCTTCTAATGTCAATTTTTGAGAATACCCTAGAACCGGACAGCTGGTCTAACATATCATCCAGGCGGGGAATTGGAAACCTATATTTCACTGTAATCCTGTTGATTTCTCTGCTATCAACACACATACACCAAGAGCCATCTTTCTTCGGCACCAGTAGGGTAGGAACTGCCCATGGGCTCATACTCTCACGGACGTAGCCCCTCTCCAACAACTCTACCACCTGTCGCTGCAACTCTTCAGATTCCTTGGGACTGAGGCGATACGCCTGTTGATTAGGCAAACTGGACCCCAGAACAAGATCAATCTGATGCTGAATATCTCTCATAGGCGGCAACCTAGGAGGAAGATCCTCTGACATCAGGTCAGAAAACTCTGCTAGCAGCTGCTGCACCTCTGTTGGTAAATCTGGATTCATGACTGCTGCACTATTCCCACAAGGCAGCAGAGCATAGACCACATCCCCACGCTCAATCTCAGCTAAAAACCTGGACATAGAAAGCAGATTAGTATTATTGGCTACCGAGGTAGGAGTGGTTCCTTCCCGACGAGGTGCTAACACAATCCTCTTCCCTTTGATGCTAAGGGAATAGGTATTTTTTCGCCCATAATGAATAACACTGCGATCATACTGCCAAGGTCTGCCTAACAATACATGACAAGCATCTCTAGACACAACATCACACCAAGCATTTTCAAAATATTTCTTACCAATCGAAAAAGACACTAGGCATCGCCTATCTACTGCTACCTCACTGCCTTTAGTCAGCCACGACAATTTATACTGCTTAGGATGACGATCTGCTTTAACTGCAATTTCTGGACAGTCTCTTCAGACACTATGTTCTCACAACTACCACTGTCAATGATTATCTTGCAGACTTTATCTGCAACTGTGCAGGTCGTGTGGAAAATATTGGTTCTCAATCAATCATCCCCTGAATCATCCTTAGGGGTCAGTAGACTCTTACGAATGACCAGAGTCTCATGGCCATCCCCATACAACATATCTCCATCTTTATCATCGTCATACACAGGCTCTCCAATCTCCTCAGTTTCATCTACCCCATCGTCCTCAATCAGGATATTTTTGCCCTTCTGAGTAGCAGGCTTCCTGCACTCAGTCGCTTTATGTCCATGTTCACCACATCTGAAACATCTAATATTTGAGTTAGAGTTACCTGGGGGTGGCTGCTGTGCAAGACGAGATTCTTGAGGGCGAACTAGCCGACTGCTTTGATCGCTTCTGTTTATTGGCCTCCTGTTCTACTGTTTTTCCACTGCAAGTGCACATTGGTATACTTCAAAAACAGTCCACAGCGAGTACAAATTGAGGACATCCTGCAGGGGCTCTCGTAATCCCCCAAATACTGTGCCACCATCTACTCTTCCGTCTCAGATAAATCATTATGGGCTATCAATTGATAGAACTCCTCCATGTAATCACCAACCGATCTCATGCCTTGCTTCAACGAATGAAGTCGCTGAAACAAGGTTTGAGTATAGCTGAAAGGAAGGAAGTGACCCTTCATTTTCTCCCAATCAGTGATCTTGGCCTTGTCCTGTCGGTTGCATGAGCGCCTCAACTGCTTCCACCACGCAGATGCTCTGCCTTTAAGTTTGATGGCGACTAGTTTCACTTTGACACAAAATGGGACTTCCTTATACTCGAAAATACGTTCTACATCATTCAACCAATCAACGAATCCTTCGGCCTGTAACGTACAAGAAAACTCCGACAGATCCACTCTGAAACCGAGGTCTCCATAATGATCCTCCTGACTACGGTGTTCCCCAAATCGAGCAGGATTGTAATATGGGTTTTCGAAACTGGAATCGGAATCGTGATCTTCCATCTCACGATCACCGAAATTTTGCGCCGTTAGACACTAAGTTAACTCTGCAACTTGCCTCTGTAAATCCTCAATCATCGCATCCTGAACGTTACAATCACGGTGTGGGGCTTTCTTGTTCGGAACCTGCCCGCGATGACGACGACCACCAGCCATGGAAACTGATGAAATCTCACCCTAGGAAGGTGCTGAAGCTCTGATACCAACTGACACCGGGCAGAATAGCGATTATTCTGGAGGCTAGTTTCAACAGATAGTTCACAGGGAAAAAAACACAATTTTATTCAATAATAATAATCAGCTGTCTTTTTCATATGTGGCCTTTTTATTTATAAGGTCAAAACAACAAAAAAAAAAAAGTAAAAAAAATCCCCGAAAACATAATCTTGGGGAAAAAATATGGAAATTACTAAAATTAAGCGATTGTATTAAGGTAGAATCAACGGCAGTCAATTCTGACTTGAATGCAAAAGGAAATTGCAAATGGAAAGTTTCCTAAAACTGAAAGCTACAAAATTGAAGGCCTAAACTTCGTTTTTTTTTTTTCTTAAAAACAACTACACTCAAGGCCTATGTTTTGATCGGGGGCCTATTTCCAATAAGAATAGGGTCTTTGGGGCCCGATCCAAGCTCGTGACACGCAAAACGATGTAACCATTCTAGGTAGTCCACCTGCCATCTTTGCGCTGATATACGAACTCGAGGTATTTCAGTGCCAATAACGTGCTATCTGACAACTCAGCATGATCTGACTCAGATCCTCCTGCATCAAATTCTTTGATAAAATTTTCCAATACGAACTAATAACACGACACCAACCTATTCTATGCTAGATAAGAGAGTTCGAACTAATAGCTATCTAGGTTAGGCATTGGATAATGAGAATTTGTGGTCCATTGATTTCCAATAAGTCATTTGACTAGTGTATTTCTGAATCTCTTGAACATAAAATCTATATTCCAAATTTAGTGGCTGTTGAATCCAACAAATAATAAAATTCTTACTCTCAAAAAATACAAATTGTAATAGTGATGAGTAAGGTCGTATCCACAGGGATTGGGTAGATTTATTTTAATGAAAATTAAAGCAAAGAAAAAGGGGGTTTGAAATTTCGGAGTGAAATAAAAGAGAAAACAATTATAATCAACTAAAAACTAAGGAGAAATCAATATCAAGCAAATATCCAACCAAAGGTATAATTTCAGAATTGGTTCAGAGAATTGATCATAGATACAAGGATAAAATCTTCTATTCTTCACTAAATTGGTTATGGTTGTTAACAAGCTCTAACAACCTATCTCTCCTTACTTTCTCGATAACCAAAACAAGCTCTTTGATTACTTCCCTTGTTAATAAACAACCCTAAACAAGCTCTTAGGATTTAATCTATCGACAACATTAATAATTAGAGAGACTACAAATTCTAGCCAACAAATACACAAGCTCGATTCATTTAGACTAGGTTATATATCTCCATAACATAAATCGAAAATCTCTCTATAATCAACTTTGTTATTTTACCACTAATATTAGAACAATTAAACAATTACGGATTTAAAGTTCTAAATGGCAATTTATTGACCTGATAATTGAATAATAGGCCCTTTGCATCAATCAACCAAGACAATAATTTTTAATAAACACAGAAGATATATAAATAGAGAAGAAATAAAAGAGCAATGAAAATTGTTTAGATCTCACAATTCTTGAAGAACCAAAACTTCAATTATCCTTCAGCCGGAAGAAAAGTGTTTAGCTACTCATAATTAAAAGAAAACCTAAAGAAAAGAGAAGAAGGATTTTCTGTTCAATAGTCACGCCTTCTATATGAGATCTTCCTTTTCTTTCAGCAAAGGTTAGTATTTATAACTTTCAAAACTCGCGGGCTGTCACTGCAGCGCCAACTTCCCGGTGTTGCAGCTCCAAGTTGCTGCCCAATCTTCACATATTATCACCATTTCAGCGTTACAGCTTCAGCTTTCTGTCCTTTTTTCTCAATTATCGCCATTTCAGCGCTGCGGCATCAGCTTTATGGTGCTGCAGCTTCCACTTTCTGTCCAATCTTCACAAATCTCTTGATTTTGAATTCTATTTGATTTAACTCCTCTATATACTCTACAAAATACGAAACATAATCAAAATCCAAGATTTAAGCAATTATAACTATTAAAACATGAGGAAATATAACAAACATATAGATATTATGAGTTCTTATCAAATTCTCCCACACTTAAACAATGCTTGTCCTCAAGCATACAATAGCTCAAGTTCATCACCTTTTCTTATCCTCATTCCCTCTTCTACCTTTACTCATCCTCTATAATCCAAATTATCATGCCTTAAAGATTTAAATCTAAAGATAAATAAGAAACGAACAATTTCTTAGTGTAAATTCTTATAAACCACACCATGAACAATCACCTCAATGATCTTCTCGAAATCAAAATGTAATAGGATCTAACACCCTCTCATTGGATTCACTCAATATGCTCAAAGTGTTTAGGGTATCAATGAACTCTCAAGTCAAAACATAGAAGATCTTTACCATAAACTTGCTAATATACCACATCAATGGATTGAATTGAATGCAAAGAATCTAAGGGTCTTAAATGGGTTGTAACAGGGCTGAGGTAAGGTGTGGTGAGAAGGAATTTTTAGGTACTTTTATCAAAGGAATTATACCAACTTCTCCACACAAAGCACAACTCAATAACGTCAAATGTTTTCTTCAATCAATTCACTTCCAAACAATTAAAATTGCACAACTTTGTCAATAATCGATGGCCATACCATGATGAATGTAATCCAAAGCATCATATATTATCATGCATAAACGCTTTGGGATTTTACCTTTATTATTTTCTCCTATCGTATGTATGCTAGTAACATTCAGAATTGTCGATTAGTAACTAGTAACTTCGACCAGGAACAACATAAATATAGAACAGATACAGTGATTAGTTTTCAGTTATAATTATCACCTTGTATTGGATTTCAAGAAAAAGAAAGTCGTTCTTAACAAAAAGTTGAAACAACAACTCAGGATACAATATTTTGGTTTCATATTATTTTTAATCTCTTTCAAGCCCAATTTCCCTGGGATGAATTTAACTGGTTTCAATAATGGCATACAAGAAAAGGACAATGACATTATCTCTTAAGCAACCATTAGGTATTTTCATCCCTTGTTCACTTACTAGAAAAATATGCCTGTGTGATTTGCCGGCAAACTAAATGAAACAAACCTAGTCAGTCTCACTTTGGAGTATTCACTTGATTGTTGGATATTAATGATGCGTGGGACGAAGTTAGCACATATGTCGTTCATTGTGATACAAGAAATCTTCAAGGCTTGAAAGGGATGTGGAGGATACAGCAGACTAATATCGAATTTGCATGTTGCTTGATCTCTGGTAAATATCCCAAGCTCGATACTAGTTAGCATCTTGACACATAATAAAAAGACTCACGACCTTACACCAAATTTGTGTAATCAGTCATCTGTAATAGTCGTAATCGTTCTTCTTTGTTTTAGAGTTCTCCTTTGCAGAGGTGTCTAGTTTATTAGTTTTGCAATTTTTATGATTCGAATCTCACATCAATAATGCAATGGGGAACATATATATGGACAGTATATTACCTGGTTTCATGCTTCTTTAAGTTTTGCACATTTATCAAACTTGGTCCTATCTGTTCTGAAGCTAGATCCCCTATCTGTTCTGAAACTAGATCCTAATGCTATGAGTTTTTTATCTCCAAGCTCTTTATTTAAAAAGGATTCTATTTCTGTTTTTGACAAACTGACTTAAATTAGACTTCTTTTTTTATAATATAAAGAACCCACATTTTGTTTTTGCAAAATGACTCAAGTCGGACTTATTTCTCAAACAAAGAATGTGTTCTACTTCTTGGCATCATTTAAGGTGAGATCTTTTTCTCTTTGTTTTAATTTTCTTATGCTTCCTTCGGTCAATACTGTTCATTTTTTAGGAAAATCTTAAAGGAAGCAATTTTCAGATAGAAAATAATTTAGTACTACCAATGGATAAACTCAGTTTGGATTTTCCTGTTTATATTCAAACCGTGCACAGTGCACACCCATAATTACAGTAACCCTCTCTATTCATAAAGAGTTGTTTGATATTAAATCCCAATAATTTATTAATACACTAAAATACTTAAATTGTTGGATAAGTACTATGTAGGATCATAACAATTTTAATAAATTAAAGATCTGTCTTCCAAAGAAAGAAGGAAAACTTTTAGCACTTTTGGAAAACACCATTGCGGGACTTAAATTTATCATACATCTTTTTTTATCACTTTGACACTTATATGGTCAATGACTTTTTTTTTTCCAAAATAAATCTACAACTTATTAATAAATTCTTGCACTTTTACCAAAGCTCTAAACTGATTTAAGTATAAAAACCGCTTTAACCACCAAATTCCGATTGGAGTGATAAATTACTTTTTTTGGGGGGTGCTACCTAGCTTTGTTGGTAAAGTAGCTTGTTATTTTATAAGAGACTAGCATCAAAGCCCTCTCTCACAAGAGATCAAACGCCTCTCATACAAAATTCCACCCCATATACAAATTTTTTGTTGCATATATCAATAGCCCTCTATCCACTCTGCCAATTATTAAATTGCATAAATACAAAGTTATCGATAAGATTCGACATAGTTATGTTTTTAAGCTACAAATGCAGCTGTGACTTGACAAAAACTTCCAAACAGAAACCATAGACTTCAATCTGATCTTGGGACTCAGAAAATCATCAAACAAAGTCTCACAACTCTTTCTTCAATCCCAAACATTGGACAATCGATTTCTCGCACCCCTAATGAACCTTCCTCAAAGAGATCTAACCACACTCTGGTTGATTCGATTCCAATAGTAGCCCAAATGCTCTTCACCTTCAATGTTCCTCTTACGAAATCCTCGGGCACTATCTATCCGTCCTCTCAACATGCTAATTTCTTTGCAAAAACCTATGATCGATTTTAAAATATCATAAATCAGTCGTTTATTTTAAATTCACAAGACTATTGGATTTGAATGATTTCTTTAATTTGACAGTCGTTACAAAGACTGTAGGTTTGGTATTACATATAGAAAACAAATTAGATATAGTGAAACCTTTTAACATAGATGTTGATAAGAATTTGAAACTTTATTTGAACTTTGTAGTTTTTGGATCACTAATTAATGAATGTATATTACACTTGTGCCTTTTTTTTTCATTTGATGATAACATCATCATTACCTAATAAGTTAGTATTTAATCAAATACAGAAGATTATATAATAAAAGAGTAACAAAGCTGGGACCAATTTTGAAAAAAAAAAAATTTGTCTCTTCTATGGAGACTAATTCAACCAGCATTTGTTTCTATAATTTTTTCTGTTTAGAATTTTGGAGATTTGCATTTTTACTTTCGCCAACTTCATATATGAATAGAATTCCGTTGCTAGATTTCTTTATGTATTTATTACTTACGTAGAATTCTTTGATAAAATTTTCCATTACCAACTAATAACACGACACCAACCCATTCTATGCTAGATAAGAGAGTTCAAACTAATAGCTATCTAGGTTAGGCATTAGATAATGAGAAATTGGGTTCCATCGATTGAGAATAAGTCATTTGACCAGTGTATTTCTGAATCTCTTGAACATAAAATCTATATTCCAAATTCTTTCAAATTAAACTATGGTTTCTTAATTTAGAATAAGAATTTTATAGTTTGAATATTTTAGGAATAATATGATGGATGAAGTGCCTAACTTAGATTGGAGCAGTGAATCTAGTGATATGGCTATTTAGAGTAGATTAGTTGACTTTAGTAATTTTAGAAGAAAACCTTGATGGAACCAAAGGTATATGATGTGCCGCATATAAAATACAAATTAATATCTTCTATATAAGAAAGTGGTATAAATATGCGATATTGAGTAACAGCACGAGTCCTCCTGAGAAAGAGTATACGACTAAATCCATCACGACTCTACATAAATATGAAAGAAGGAATAACGCACCATGAACATTGATAAATATTGAACAATTTCATTTATATCTTAATATACATGCATTGTAAAATTGGTGTTAAGTACTATTGTTTACCATTGCACAATTCATAAAACAAACAAATAAGATCTCTTGGTTTAATTGGTTCGCTTGACTTATTGTTTGGCTAAAAATAATAGAGTATTAGATAATTTAGCTCAAAGCAAAGTATAGTACTGTAGCAAATTGCCTAGCTTAACTGCCGGGATCTTTTTAATTAATAACTTAACCATAGACAAGAGCTATATATCTTACTAACACAACTGAATATATAGGTCTAGTACAAGCCTTTGCCTCTTCACTAAATCTTCTAGACCGTGAACATGGGAGAAGCTACAGAAGATGATGACGACATAAATATGAGGATATGGTGCAACTTGCAAGGTTTGATCATAAACAAAACGAAATATATGGATTTTGATTTTTTTCCCTTTCAGCTTTGCTTTCAAAAATTTCTTATAATTTTTATACTTGCGATGATGGAATTGCAGATATCGGATTGATTATTTTCCAGAAACAACTCTTCCTCGCTATTCTTCTTCTGCCAGGTTGGATAAACTTGTACCCAAATCTTTTTTTTCTTCTCTTTTTTTAGGGTTAGGGTTCCTATACAATCATCATCATCATCATTATAACTAATACTATTATTATTATAATTAAATGTTCTATTATCTAAAATCTAGGTTTGATATAATATGTTTTAATTGATTCAGTCCCTGGTTGAATTTGGTTTTCCCAAAAATGATTAACTCAAATGAATGGATATTTATTAATACAAAACAAAATATATATTTACTTATTTATTTTAGGTCTTTTAATGATCTGAAGTACTAGATAAATTTTAATTTATTTTCTTATTCTAAATTAATTTTGATTTGTGTATATGTATATTTGTAACCCTTGAAACGTGTATTTGCTCGCAACGTGCATCACTTATGTGGGTTAGTGTTTGGTATACCACTGAAATATTTTTTTTTTCCTTTCAGTCTAACGAATATCCAAATTTTCAAGTTAATTGCAATGGAATATATTTGATAATTAAATTTGTGTTTAGTAGAATTATGTATTTGACTTTTTGGTTTGGTCAAAATCCATTATAGAAGTTGAGAAATGTTTTGTGACAAAAAGAACCCTAAGCTTCCATGCGTTATGGCATGTATGTGATGACGAGGTTTCCTAAGCAGTGTTAGCCATCAGTCTGCTGAAGGGAAACAAAGATAGTTAATTCATTATTCTATATAAAGTAATTTTTTCACAAACAAATCATGACAATGTGATTAAATCCCTTAAATTGATCGTTAAAACGCCAATGAGGCTTCAGCTGAATGAGAAAAGATCAAGATTGAGAATTGGGACTGTTGTTCCAGGTTTTACTCCCACTGGAGTATCGATTATTTGTCCTGTTTATTGTTTATTTCTCCCGCTTTTAGTGGATGATATGGTAGTATTGAGGCCTTATGCATATATGGCCTTACAAAAATATTTTCTTAATAAAAAAACACTTTTTTCCATATGGATTGTTTTATTGAAGCATGTCCTTGGGAGGAAATAGTAGCGGAATGAGGATTTAAGCAAGTGCCTGCTTGACATGTGCAGATGGCAGAGATTTACTTTGTTGTGACAGATACCCCTCAACATTCCATAAAATCGGCAAGGAGATGGAGTTGAGAAGAAAGTGTTTTTCTCTTTATATAAGTTTTATTTAAGTTAAACTTATCAAGTACAAGTTGTTTTTCTTTTTGTCTTTTGTTATGTATTTTTATGTTTTTTGACTTTGGGTGACAGGGGAAAACTTGGTTGTGCCCTTCCTGTGTATGCAAGTACTGTGAAAGTGGTGAAGGTGATTTCCACACCTGCACCCAATGTGAAAGGTGATGTATATATATATATTTTTTTTCACTCTGTCTTTTCAATTTTAATATTTAATTGTTTGCAGTTCTACTTAATGGATTTATTGTAATTTGATGTACACCACTTCATAGCCATTGATAAAATTGCATATTTGTGTCCGTAATAGGTCATTGGGGGCTATTTTCTTGGAAAGTCAGAGTTGAACTCCTGAATCACCCAATTTTGTGCAGATAACTGCAAAGAGGTACGTCTTATATATTATAAGGTTTGTTTTTATATCATATCCTAAGTTGTGACTAATTCAATAGTGACTGACCATCTATTAGATAAATGATGAGCGGCAGGTGAAAAAGGAAGTAGATGATGGGTATTCTTGGACACAACTTCGTTGGATGGAGAATGGGTCTGATCAAGATTATAGTGATGAGCATAAAAGTGCAGAGTGCAACTCCAAGTTTGCTTTAGCTCGGAGGCTAATGGATGTATGTTTTTTTGTCAATAATCGATGGCCATACCATGATGAATAATCGATGGCCATACCATGATGAATGTAATCCAAAGCATCGTATATTATCATGCGTAAACACTTTGGGATTTTATCTTTATTATTTTCTCCTATCATATGTATGCTAGTAATCGATTAGTAACTAGTAACTTCGACCAGAGACAACATAAATATAGAACAGTTACAGTGATCAGTTTTCAGTTATAATTATCACGTTATACTGGATTTCAAGAAAAAGAAAGTCGTTCTTAACAAAAAGTTGAAACAACTCAGGATACAATATTTTGGTTTCTTATTATTTTTAATCTCTTTCAAGCCCAATTTCCCTAGGATGAATTTAACTGGTTTCTATAATGGCATACAGGAAAAGGGCAATGACATTATCTCATAAGCAACCATTAGGTATTTTCATCCCTTGTTCACTTACTAGAAAAATATGCCGGTGTGATTCGCTGCAAATTAAATGAAACAAACCTAGTCAGTCTCACTTTGGAGTATTCACTTGATTGTTGGATATTTATGATGCATGGGACGAAGTTAGCACATATGTCATTCATTGTGACACCAGAAATCTTCAAGGCTTGAAAGGGATGTGGAGGATACATCAGACTAATATCGAATTTGTATGTTGCTTGATCACTGGGAAATATCCCAAGCTCGATTCTAGTTAGCATCTTGACACATTAAAAAGACTCACGACCATAGACCAAATTTTTGGAATCAGTCGTTAGTAATAGTCGTAGTCGTTCATCTTTGTTTTAGAGTTCTCCTTTGCAGAGGTGTCTAGTTTATTAGTTTTGCAATTTTTATGATTCGAATCTCACATCAATAATGCAATTGGGAACATATGTATGGACAGTATGTTACCTGGTTTCATGCTTCTTTAAGTTTTGAACATTTATCAAACTTGGTCCTATCTGTTCTGAAACTAGATCCTAATGCTATGAATTTTTTATCTCCAAGCTCTTCATTTAAAAAGGATTCTATTTCTGTTTTTGACAAACAGACTTAAATTAGACTTTTTTTTTTCTAATATAAAAAACCCATATTTTGTTTTTGCAAAATGACGCAAATTGGAGTTATTTCTCAAAGAAAGAATGCGTTCTACTTCTGGGCATCATTTAACGTGAGTGCTTTTTCTCTTTGTTTTAATTTTCTTATGCTTCCTTTGTTCAATACTGTTCATTTTTTAGGAAAATCTTGAAGGAAGCAATTTTCAGATAGAAAATAATTTAGCACTACCAATGGATAAACTCAGTTTGGATTTTCCTGTTTATATTGGAACCGTGCACAGTGCACACCCATAATTACAGTAACCCTCTCTTTTCATGAAGAGTTGTTTGATATTAAATCCCAATAATTTATTAATACACTAAAATGCTTAAATTGTTGGATAAGTACTACGTAGGATCATTACAATTTTAATAAATTAAAGATCTGTCTTCCAAAGAAAGAAGGAAAACTTTTAGCACTTTTGGAAAACACCATTGCGGCACTTAACTTTATCATACTCCTTTTTTATCATTTTGACACTTATATGGTCAACAACTTTTTTTCCCAAAATAAATCTACAACTTATAGATAAATTTTTGCTCTTTTACAAAAGCTCTAAACTTATTTAATTATAAAAACCGCTTTACCCACCAAATTCGGATTGGAGTGATAAATTACATTTTTTGGGGGTGCTAGCTAGCTTTGTTAGTAAAGTCGCTTGTTATTATTTAAGAGACTAGTATCAAAGCCCTCTCTCACAAGGTATTAAACGCCTCTCATACAAAATTCTGCCCCATATACAAATTTTTTGTTGCATATATCAATAGCACTCTATGCACTCTGCCAATTATTAAATTGCATAAATCCAAAGTTATCGATAAGATTTGACATAGTTATGTTTTTTAGCTTCAAATGCAGCTGTGACTTAACAAAAACTTCCAAACAGAAACCATAGACTTTAATCTGATCTTGGGACTCAGACAATCATCAAACAACATCCCACAACTCTTTCTTCAATCCCAAACATTGGACAATTGATTTCCCTCAAACCAAGATCTATGTTCTCACAACTACCACTGTCAATGATCATCTTGCAGACTTTATCTGCAACTATGCAGGTCTTGTGGAAAATATTGGTTCTCAATCAATCATCACCTGAATCATCCTTAGGGGTCAGTAGACTCTTACGAATGACCAGAGTCTCATGGCCATCCCCATACAACATATCTCCATCTTTATCATCGTCATACACAGGCTCTCCAATCTCCTCAGTTTCATCTACCCCATCGTCCTCAATCAGGAGATTTTTGCCCTTCTGAGTAGCAGGCTTCCTGCACTCAGTCGCTTTATGTCCATGTTCACCACATCTGAAACATCTAATATTTGAGTTAGAGTTACCTTGGGGTGGCTGCTGGGCAAGACGGGATTCTTGAGGGCGAACTAGCCGACCTCTTTGATCGCTTCTGTTTATTGGCCTCATGTTCTACTGTTTTTCCACTGCAAGTGCACGTTGGTATACTTCAAAAACAGTCCATAGCGAGTACAAATTGAGGACATCTTGCAGGGGCTCTCGTAATCCCCCAATTACTGTGCCACCATCTACTTTTCCGTCTTAGATAAATCATTATGGGATATCAATTGATAGAACTCCTCCATGTAATCACCAACCGATCTCGTGCCTTGCTTCAACGAATGAAGTCGCTGAAACAAGGTTTGAGTGTAGCTGAAAGGAAGGAAGTGACCCTTCATCTTCTTCTTCATTTATCCTAATCAGTGATCTTGGCCTTGTCCTGTCGGTTGCGTGAGCGTCTCAACTGCTTCCACCACGCAGATGCTCTGCCTTTGAGTTTGATGGCGACTAATTTCACTTTGACACAATATGGGACTTCCTTATACTCGAAAATACGTTCTATATCATTCAACCAATCAACGAATCCTTCGGCCTGTAACGTACCAGAAAACTCCGACAGATCCACTCTGAAACCGAGGTCTCCATAATGATCCTCCTGACCACGGCGTTCCCCAAATCGAGCAGGATTGTAATACGGGTTTTCGAAACTGGAATCGGAATCGTGATCTTCCATCTCACGATCACCGAAATTTTGCGCCGTTAGACACTAAGTTAACTCTGCAACTTGCCTCTGTAAATCCTCAATCATCGCATCCTGAACGTTAGAATCACGGTGTGGGGCTTCCTTGTTCGAAACCTGCCCGTGATGACGATGACCACCAGCCATGGAAACTGATGAAATCTCACCCTAGGAAGGTGCTGAAGCTCTGATACCAACTGACACCGAGCAGAATAGCGATTATTCTGGAGGCTAGTTTCAACAGATAGTTCGCAGGGAAAAAAAACACAATTTTATTCAATAATAATAATCAGCTGTCTTTTTTGTATATGGCCTTTTTATTTATAAGGTCAAAACAACAAAAAAAAAGTAAAAAAAATCCCCGAAAACATAATCTTGGCGAAAAAATATGGAAATTACTAAAATTAAGCGATTGTATTACGGCAGAATCAACGGCAGTCAATTCTGACTTGAATGCAAATGGAAAGTTTCCTAAAACTGAAAGCTGCAAAATTGAAGGCCTAAACTTCGTTTTTTTTTTCTTAAAAACAACTACACTCAAGGCCTATGTTTTGATCGGGGGCCTATTTCCAATCAAAATAGGGTCTTTGGGGCCCGATCCAAGCTCGTGGCACGCAAAACGATGTAACCATTCTAGGTAGTCCACCTGCCATCTTTGCGCTGATATACGAACTCGAGGTATTTCAGTGCCAATAACGTGCTATCTGACAACTCAGCATGATCTGACTCGGATCCTCCTGCATCAAATTCTTTGATAAAATTTTCCAATACGAACTAATAACACGACACCAACCTATTCTATGCTAGATAAGAGAGTTCGAACTAATAGCTATCTAGGTTAGGCATTGGATAATGAGAATTTGTGGTCCATTGATTTCCAATAAGTCATTTGACTAGTGTATTTCTGAATCTCTTGAACATAAAATCTATATTCCAAATTTGGTGGCTGTTGAATCCAACAAATAATAAAATTCTTACTCTCAAAAATACAAATTGTAATAGTGATGAGTAAGGCCGTATCCACAGGGATTGGGTAGATTTATTTTAATGAAAATTAAAGCAAAGAAAAAGGGGGTTTGAAATTTCGGAGTGAAATAAAAGAGAAAGCAATTATAATCAACTAAAAACTAAGGAGAAATCAATATCAAGCAAATATCCAACCAAAGGTATAATTTCATAATTGGTTCAGAGAATTGATCATAGATACAAGGATAAAATCTTCTATTCTTCACTAAATTGGTTATGGTTGTTAACAAGCTCTAACAACCTATCTCTCCTTACTTTCTCGATAACCAAAACAAGCTCTTTGATTACTTCCCTTGTTAATAAACAATCCTAAACAAGCTCTTAGGATTTAATCTATCGACAACATTAATAATTAGAGAGACTACAAATTCTAGCCAACAAATATACAAGCTCGATTCATTTAGACTAGGTTATATATCTCCATAACATAAATCGAAAATCTCTCTATAATCAACTTTGTTATTTTACCACTAATATTAGAACAATTAAACAATTACGGATTTAAAGTTCTAAATGGCAATTTATTGACCTGATAATTGAACAATAGGCCCTTTGCATCAATCAACCAAGACAATAATTTTTAATAAACACAGAAGATATATAAATAGAGAAGAAATAAAAGAGCAATGAAAATTGTTTAGATCTCACAATTCTTGAAGAACCAAAACTTCAATTATCCTTTAGCCGGAAGAAAAGTGTTTAGCTACTCATAATTAAAAGAAAACCTAAAGAAAAGAGAAGAAGGATTTTCTGTTCAATAGTCACGCCTTCTATATGAGATCTTCCTTTTCTTTCAGCAAAGGTTAGTATTTATAACTTTCAAAACTCGCGGGCTGTCACTGCAGCGCCAACTTCCCGGTGTTGCAGCTCCAAGTTGCTGCCCAATCTTCACATATTATCACCATTTCAGCACTACAGCTTCAGCTTTCTGTCCTTTTTTCTCAATTATCGCCATTTCAGCGCTGCGGCATCAGCTTTATGGTGCTGTAGCTTCCACTTTCTGTCCAATCTTCACAAATCTCTTGATTTTGAATTCAATTTGATTTAACTCCTCTATATACTCTACAAAATACGAAACATAATCAAAATCCAAGATTTAAGCAATTATAACTATTAAAACATGAGGAAATATAACAAACATATAGATATTATGAGTTCTTATCAAATTCCCCCACACTTAAACAATGCTTGTCCTCAAGCATACAATAGCTCAAGTTCATCACCTTTTCTTATCCTCGTTCCCTCTTCTACCTTTATTCATCCTCTATAATCCAAATTATCATGCCTTAAAGATTTAAATCTAAAGATAAATAAGAAACGAACAATTTCTTAGTGTAAATTCTTATAAACCACACCATGAACAATCACCTCAATGAACTTCTCGAAATCAAAATGTAATAGGATCTAACACCCTCTCATTGGATTCACTCAATATGCTCAAAGTGTTTAGGGTATCAATGAACTCTCAAGTCAAAACATAGAAGATCTTTACCATAAACTTGCTAATATACCACATCAATGGATTGAATTGAATGCAAAGAATCTAAGGGTCTTAAATGGGTTGTAACAGGGCTTAGGTAAGGTGTGGTGAGAAGGAATTTTTAGGTACTTTTATCAAAGGAATTATACCAACTTCTCCACATAAAGCACAACTCAATAACGTCAATTGTTTTCTTCAATCAATTCACTTCCAAACAATTGAAATTGCACAACTTTTCTCTCTTTTTGGCCGCCTATTTTTTTTCTTTTTCTCTTTCTTTTTTTTTCTCTGGCCGCCTATTTTCTTTTTTCTTTCTTTTTTTTTTTTGAACAATACAAGGCACTTGTAACTTGAATCACTTTATTCCCAGCATCTTTCAATCCTTTCAAAGATAATTTGAAGCTTCATGTGAACAAGCTAGTACGATCCTTCAATTCAAGGTTCAAAAGAGGGAAATCGACAAAAGAATGGGTTGACATTGCTTATACAATGGTTAACTTCCAACAAAAGGGCCAAGGTTCAAAATTGGCTTTCTAAGGTAAAAATCAAGGTAGGCTTTTTAAGAAAGCTAAATGGCTCCACCTAAATGCCCTTATTAATTCAATGCATCCAATTGAACAATGTAGTCTCTTGACATGCATAACAAAGCAAGTTCTAGAAGAATCAACTATGTATGACAATCACTCAATTAAGAAAATGGAGCATGATATAATATGAATGCTTATTGGCTCAAAAGCGCACAAAAAGGGTCTTGTGCATTAGATCCCACACACTTTTCATTCAATCAATCATCAAGAGCAATTAATCACTGTGTACTACATAAGAATTCAACCATTCATGCTAATCCCTTATTATGCCTCAATTTATCTCAATAATTCACAATAATCCAGATCATTTAAGACAAGCATCGACAGAATCTAGAATTTAGAAGAGAATGATCACAAACAAGAACTAAAGTATCACTTGGATTTTGAAAATTTTCTTGAAAAATTACGCAAAAATTTGATCAAAATGGAGCTAAAAGTGAAGTTCAAAGTGAAATCAAATTCATATGTCAATGACCCTCCCCCACAATTAATCCATACATTGTCCTCAATGTTTCAAGAATAGATACTCAAAAACTATAAAAGAACAAGAGTAAGTAGAAAACTCCCCTGAAAATGTTGAGCATCAGCCAAGATATCAGTCACGTGCTTGGGGGTGAAAGTGGTGTGAATCCCATGTAAGCAAGGAAAGCTGTCATGTTCCTGTCCAATCTGGCAAGTGATTTAACAATTTCTTCTGGTTTGTTGCCCAATTCCGGGATTCAAGATTTTCCATAAGGCGTGCCCACGAGCTACGAAAATCATCTTCTGCCAAAAAAATTGGAAAGAAAATCAAATGCACTCCGAAAATTGATAAAAAAAATTAATAAATAATCTAAATAAAAGAAAAAGGAATAAAATAAAGAAAACAAGGAAAGTAAGATAAAAAGTTGGGTTGCTTCCCAAAAGCGTCGTTCTTTAACGTCTTTGGCTAGACGTTGCGATTTATGGCTCTTGGAGAATGGTTGTGGACGATTGAGGGTCAAACGTCCCCATGATGTAGTGCTTCAATCTATGCCCGTTGACCTTGAACGTCGCGTTATTTTTCTTGTGTTGTATTTCAACGGTACTAAAAGGTGATACACTTATCACGGTGTATGGTCCAGTCCACCAAGATTTCAGCTTTCCCGGAAATATATGCCTTCTTAGGACTTCCAGCAACCGTTCTTCCATTTTACCTGTCAACGAAGAAGATATTATAACAAGGAAAATATTTTTCTCTAAATAAGCATATTTCAAATGAGCAAGTAAAGTTTTCAATTCAATTATTATTATTTGTTCTTCTGGCACTTCTTTTCCCATTTCAGACTCAAAGTTCCTTGCTTCTTCTTGGATGACGAGTTCTTCAGTTGTAGCAGTCCCTTCAAGAGTGAAATGCCTGCTAAGTATAACTTTTAGCTTATTATCATCAATTAGATCAAAGATTTCCTGCGCCAACGGGTCAATAACATCCATAACAAAAATAGAAGACACATCATTAGGGTACTTCATGGCATCATAAATATTGAATTTAATAATTTCACCATCAAATTCCATTGTAAGTGTACCATCATGCACATCAATTTTTGTCCTTGATGTTTTTAGAAATGGCCTTCCTAATAACATTAGTGTTGAATTAGAACAGTCATCTTCTTCCATGTCAAGAACATAAAAATCAGCAGGAAAGACCAACCCATTAACTTATACTAAGACATCCTCCAAAACTCCTTCAGGATATACATTAGATCTATCAGCAAGTTGAATAATCACACCTGTTTCTTTTAATGGACCAAGATTCAAAGATGAATAAATAGAGAGAGGCATGACATTTATTGAAGCTCCTAGATCTAAAATTGCTTTCTCAATCCTAATATCACCTAGTTTGTAAGGGATAGTAAACATACCTGGGTCCTTGCATTTTGGTAATTTTTTTTGGAGGACAGCTGAAACATTTTCCCCCATACTTATCTTTTCATTACCTTTCAACTTCCTCTTGTCGGTGCACAACTCCTTGAGAAATTTAGCATATCGAGGCACTTGTTTAATTGCATCAAGTAAGAGAAGTTTAGTTGCTCCTTAACCTTGCGAAAAGTTTTCAGAATTCCCTTCTCTTCCTCTTCTTTCTTGGATTTAGTCAATCTAGTAGGAATGGGAGGATTTGTCACCAATGCCTTTGGTTGTTCACTATCGAGTCCTCTAGGCTGATCAGTTTGAGGTTGAGGAGCAACTACTTCTTTTTCAATTTCTTCTCCACATGCTGCCTTACTGGGTTCCTTCAGCTCCTTCCTGCTTCTCAAGGTAACTGCATTAGTATTTTGTTTTGGATTAACAACAGTTTGAGAGGGCAATTTACCTTGAGATTCCAATCGGTTCACAAAAGATGCCAATTGACTCATTTGATTCTCCAATTGTTGAATGCTTGTTCTTGTCTCCTGTTGAAATTGTTGCGTGTTAGTTGCAAGTGATTTAACAATTTCTTCTAGAGACATACCTCAACTTGTGGAGGTTTGTTGTGGTGGTGGAGCAGGTGGTCTATGCTGAAAGTGTTGGAATTGTGGTCTTGCTCCATAGCTGAAATTGGGATGATCTCTCCATCCTAGGTTGTAAGTATTTGAGTAGGGATGGTATCTCCTTTATGGTGGGCCTGGAAATCCTCCAACTACATTAGCATGCTCATAGGAATCATCTCGAAGTGTAGGGCACATGGCAGTTGGATGACCGATGGTAGCATAAATCCCACAAGCTTTCACTTGTTGCATATTTCCTACAGCTAACTGTTGAACAATAGAAGCTAGGTTGGATATTTGGTTTTCAAGGGAAGATATACTTACCTCATACATCCTTATTGGAGATGTGTCCTGCCTGAATCCAAATTGTTGTGAGTTAGCAGCCATAATGGAGATCAAATCTCTAGCATCACAAGAAGAACGAAGCATTAAAATAAATCTAATTAACAACCAATCCCCGGCAACGGCACCAAAAATTTGGTGGGTGTCGAATCCAACAAATAATAAAATTCTCACTCTCGAAAAATACAAATTGTAACAGTGATGAGTAAGGTCGTATCCACAGGGATTGGGTAGATTTATTTTAATGAAAATTAAAGCAAAGAAAAAGGGGGTTTGAAATTTCGGAGTGAAATAAAAGAGAAAGCAATTATAATCAACTAAAAACTAAGGAGAAATCAACATTAGGGAAATTTCCAACCAAAGGTATAATTTCAAAATTGGTTCAGATAATTGATCACAGATACAAGGATAAAATCTTATATTCTTCACTAAATTGGTTATGGTTGTTAACAAGCTCTAACAACCTATCTCTCCTTACTTTCTCGATAACCAAAACAAGCTCTTTGATTACTTCCCTTGTTAATAAACAACCCTAAACAAGCTATTAGGACTTAATCTATCGACAACATTAATAATTAGAGAGACTACCAATTCTAGCCAACAAATACACAAGCTCGATTCATTTAGACTAGGGCCATAACATAAATCGAAAATCTCTCTACAATCAACTTTGTTATTTTACCACTAATATTAGAACAATTAAACAATTACGGATTTCAAGTTCTAAATGGCAATTTATTGACCTGATAATTGAACAACGAGCCCTTTGCATCAATCAACCAAGACAATAATTTTTAATAAACATAGAAGATATATAAATAGAGATGAAATAAAAGAGCAATGAAAATTATTTAGATCTCACAATTCTTGAAGAACCAAAACTTCAATTATCCTACAGCCAGAATAAAAGTGTTTAGCTACTCATAATTAAAAGAAAACCTAAAGAAAAGAGAAGAGGGATTTTCTGTTCAACAGCGGCGCCTTCTATATGAGATCTCCCTTTTCTTTCAGCAAGGGTTAGTATTTATAACTTTCAAAACCCGTGGGCTGGCGCTGCAGCGCCAACTTCCCTACGCTACAGCTCCAAGTTGCTGCCCAATCTTCACATATTATCACCATTTCAGCACTGCAGCTTCAGCTTTCTGTCCTCTTTTCACAATTATCGCCATTTCAGCGCTGCAGCATCACCTTTCTGGCGCTGCAGCTTCCACTTTCTGTCCAATCTTCACAAATCTCTTGATTTTGAATTCAATTTGATTTAACTCCTCTATATACTCTACAAAATATGAAACATAATCAAAATCCAAGATTTAAGCAATTATAATTATTAAAACATGAGGAAATATAACAAACATATAGATATTATGAGTTCTTATCAAAATTCTTTCAAATTAAACTCATGGTTTCTTAATTTAGAATAAGAATTTTGTAGTCTGAATATTTTAGGAATAGTATGATGGATGAAGTGCCTAATTTGCATTGGCACAATGAATCTAGTGATATGGCTATTTAGAGTAGATTAGTTGATGTTACTAATTTAAGAAGAAAACCTTGATGGAACCAAAGATATATGATGTGCCGCATATAAAATACAAATTAATACCTTCTTAATGAGAAAGTGGCATGAATATGCGATATTGAGTGGCAACACAAGTCCTCTTGAGAAAGAGTATACGACTAAATCCATCACGACTCCACATAAATATGAAAGAAGGAATAATGCACCATGAACATTGATAAATATTGAATTATATCTTAATATGCATGCATTGTAAAATTGGTGTGAAGTACTTTCGTTTACCACTGCACAATTCATAAAACTAACAAATATGATCTCTTGGTTTAATTGGTTCGCTTGACTTATAGTTTGGCTAAAATTAATAGAGTACTGGATAATTTAACTCAAAGCAAAGTATAGTACTGTAGCAAATTGCATAGCTTAACTGCAGGGATCTTTTTAATTAATAACTACACCCTAGACAAGAGCTATATATATCTTACTAACACAACTGAATATATAGTTCTAGTACAAGCCTTTGCCTCTTCACTAAATCTTCTAGATCGTGAACATGAGAGAAGCTACTGAAGATGATGACGACATAAATAAGAGGATATGGTGCAACTTGCAAGGTTTGATCAGAAACAAAACGAAGTATATGGATTTGGGTTTTTTTCCCTTTCAGTTTTCTTTCAAAAATTTCTTATAATTTTTATACTTGCGATGATGGAATTGCAGATATCAGATTGATGATTTTCCAGAAACAACTCTTCCTCGCTATTCTTCTTCTGCCAGGTTGGATAAACTAGTACCCAAATCTTTTTTTTTCTCTTTTTTTAGGGTTAGAGTTCCTATACAATCATCATCATCATCATTATAACTAATATTATTATTATTGTTAATGTATTATAGTTAATGTATTATATCCCACATTGGTTGTGTATAGCTTTGCCTCTCCTATTGGCTTGTATAAATATGATAGCTCCCTTGTAAGTAAATTACACCATTCAATACAATTCTTCTCGTTGTATTGTCTCACTTTCTCTCTTAAATTCAACATGGTATCAGAGCCATAATGGTTCTCGGTATTTTAAGAGTTGAGTATGCTCTGTGATTGCCACTATTAGTGGATCCTTCACATGAGAAAAACTTCTAGTATATCATTTTCATGCCTGTCGGGTCATCACTATAGTCGGAGTCTCATTCTCCATCGACATCATCTCCGCTTCCGCTTCTGTTTTAGAAACGCTGCTGCCACGTCAGGCCTAAAAGCCACATCAGCGCCACCTCACTGCCACATCAGTGCCACATCACCCGTTGACATCATCTCTGCTGCCGCTCCTGTTTCAGACACGCTGCTGCCACGTCAGCGCCACGTTACTCGTTGATCGCCACATCATCAATTGACAGTGCCACGTCACCTGTTGACATCATCTCCACTGCCGCTCCTGTTTCAGACACCCTGCTGCCACGGTAGCACCACATCAACAACACGTCAGCGCCACGTTACTCGTTGACCGCCACATCTTCAGTTGACCGCCACATCACTGGTTTCTTGGAGGTTCACCTTCCTCTTTGCTCTTATGGCTGAATCGGACTTACCCCACTGATAGAGCACACACCAGAAGCCCTTATATTGCAAGTATTGTCATTCACAAGGGCATGAATTGCTCAAATGTCCTTCTCGCCTATGTAAAGTCTGCAGAGAACCGGGACACTATCTTGCAGACTGCCCTAAACTTCCATCTGAAAATCAGTCAAATGGGAACCAATATCACTCTCGAAGCTTATACAATCGGTCATATTCCAAGCCAAAGAATACTGCTGCTGTAACCACTGATGCTACACCAACTTCATCCAACTCTCCACCTGATTGGAGTGGTTTCTGCACCGTTCTTACCGAGGCTCTAAATAAAATCGGTAACAATATAGTCATGTCAACTACACCAGGTACATCCCGATGGTATTTCGATTCTGCTTGTTGCAATCACATGACTTCTGATGCCTCTATTTTTTCCTCTAAAACCCGTGATGAGCATGCGCCTACTATTCACACTGCTAATGGATCAAATATGCTGGTCAGCCATACTGGACATGTTGATAGTTCTCATTTGTCTCTCCTTGACACATATTTAGTTCCTAATCTTACGCTTAACCTTATATCTGTTGGACAACCATGTGATCTTGGACTTGATGTGCATTTTTCTTCTACTGGTTGTCGTGTGCAGGTCCCTCAGACAGGAAAACTCATTGGAACCGGCCGTAAAGTTGGACGCCTCTTTGAGCTCACTCATCTCCAAGTCCCATCCTCACCATCACCAAATCAATCAGCCGCATCCATCCCAGCACTCTCACCTGTGGAATTATGGCACTCTCGGTTAGGTCACACTTCATCTAGCCCTCTACGTTCTCTTATTTCTAGTGGTCTGTTAGGTTCACTTCAGCATAAGTATTTTCATTGTATTCATTGTCAACTTGCAAAACAATCAGCTTTACCTTTTAATGAGAGTCAGTCCGTTTCCCTTGTACCTTTTGATTTAGTACATTATGATGTTTGGGGGCCTTCTCCTCATGCATCAATGGGTGGTGCTCGTTATTTTGTTATATTTGTGGATGACTATTCTCGTTATACTTGGTTGTTTCTTATGAAAAGCAGACCTGAACTCTTTCAAATATATTCTGATTTTTCTTCTATGGTTCAAACTCAATTCTCTCAGAATATCAAAATTTTTCGTTCAGATAATGCAATGGAATATAAAGACCGTGCTTTTCTAATCCTACTTCACAAAAATGGCATGCTCCCCCGCCGCTCGTGCCCTGGAACCTCCCAACAAAATGGACGAGTTGAACGCAAACATCGACATATTCTTGACACCGTTCGTGCTCTACTCATTTCGTCATCATGTCCTAAACGTTTCTGGGGTGATGCTGCATTCACCGCAGTATACACAATCAATCGTGTCTCTTCCACTACAATCCAAAATCAATCTCCCTTCGAGCGCCTTTTCGGTAAACCTCCTGATTACTCTAACCTCAGAGTCTTTGGTTGCGCTTGTTTTGTTCTTCTCAAACCACATGAACACAACAAATTACAACCAAGGGCTCATCTGTGTTGTTTCATTGGATATGGTATTGAACATAAGGGGTATCGATGCTGGGATCCTATTTCTAAAACTCTTCGTATCTCTCGTCATGTCATTTTTTGGGAACATCAAATGTTCTCTTCCTTACGGTCATTTGACATATCAACCATCACTAACTCCAGATTCTTTATTGATCCATCTATTAAGTTATTTCCTGAGAATCCAGTTTCAGGTACTGTTGAGTCCACCTCCGAATCACCAGCTGATATCACCCCTTCCGTTGCAGAACCACTAGTTGATCCTGCCTCTCTAGACCCAGACCCAATTCTAGCTCCAGAACCATCAGCTGACCTTACCTCTCTGACTCAATCGGTCGTGCCCGAGGATATTCCTATGTCTGATGAGTCTGCACCGACTCCCTCTGAGAGTCATCCTCCAGATCACCCCCACAGATCTACCAGGGTAACTCACCCCCATTCTCATCTTGCTGATTACCATTGTGATTATCATTGTTTTTCCACTATACTTCATCTGCGTGAGCCTCAATCCTATAAGGAGGCTAGTACTAATCCTCTTTGGCAGAAAGCAATGGATGAAGAACTTCAGGCCCTAGCTAAAACTCATACATGGGATATTGTTGATCTACCCCCTGGAAAAACTCCTATTGGGTGCAAATGGGTGTTTAAGATCAAGACACTTTCTGATGGCTCTATTGAACGATATAAAGCCCGACTTGTTGCCAAGGGATTTGCTCAGGAATATGGCATTGACTATGAAGAGACATTTGCTCCAATGGCGAGGCTCACATCTGTCCGTACACTCGTTGCTGTCGCCGCCATTCGAAGATGGACTCTATTTCAAATGGATGTCAAAAATGCATTTCTGAATGGGGAACTTCTTGAGGAAGTCTATATGCATACACCTCCTGGCTTGGATGCCACTCGAAACAAAGTTTATCGCCTTCGTCGTGCGTTATATGGTTTAAAACAAGCTCCATGTGCCTGGTTTGCCAAATTCAGCACTACTATTCATCAGTTTGGGTTCACACCGAGTGCTCATGATTCGGCTCTGTTTATCCGTCATACTGCCAATGGTATTATCCTTCTTTTACTGTACGTGGATGATATGGTTATTACTAGAGATGATCCACATGGTATTTCTGAACTCAAAAAGTTTCTCAGTGGCCAATTCGAGATGAAAGATCTTGGCGTGCTCACTTATTTTCTTGGCCTCGAAGTCTCATCTAGTTCTGATGGATTTTTTCTCTCTCAGGCCAAATATGCCTCGGATCTCCTTTCCAAGGCTGGGATCACTGACTCAACCACTGCCACTACTCCTCTCGAGCCAAATGTCAGACTTACCCCACTTGATGGTTCACCTCTTCAGGATGCCACTCTATATCGCCAACTGGTTGGAAGTCTTGTATATCTTACTGTCACTCGCCTTGACATTGCTTATGCCGTTCATCAGGTCAGTCAGTTCTTTTCCACTCCTCGGACCACCCATTACTCGGCTATTCTTCGCATTCTTCGGTATGTCAAGGGTACTTTATTTCATGGGCTTCATTTCTCAGCACAGTCTGCCCCTGTTTTACAAGCCTATTCTGATGCCGATTGGGCCGGAGACCCCACCGACAGACGTTCAACCACTGGTTACTGTTTCTTTTTGGGCAATTCTCTCATTTCCTGGCGTAGTAAGAAACAAACTGTGGTTGCTCGCTCTAGTACTGAAGCTGAATATCGTGCCATGGCTGATGCAACTCAAGAACTTCTCTGGCTTCGATGGTTACTCGCTGACATGGGTATCTCTTCTCCAGCTGCCACTATCCTACACTGTGACAACAGGAGTGCTATTCAGATCGCTCATAATGATGTCTTCCACGAACGTACAAAACACATTGAGAATGATATCCACTTCATCCGTGATCACATTCTCCAGAATACGGTTCGTCTACAATCCGTCAGTTCAGCCGATCAGACAACTGACATTTTCACTAAAGCTCATCCACCCGGACGCTTTCACTCTATGGTTTCCAAACTCAAGTTCACCTCTCACTTACCGCCTTGAGTTTGAGGGGGGATGTTAATGTATTATATCCCACATTGGTTGTGTATAGCTTTGCCTCTCCTATTGGCTTGTATAAATATGATAGCTCCCTTGTAAGTAAATTACACCATTCAATACAATTCTTCTCTTTGTATTGTCTCACTTTCTCTCTTAAATTCAACAATTATTATTAAATGTTATATTATCTATAATCTAGGTTTGATATAATATGTTTAAACTGATTCAGTCCCTGGTTGAATTTGGTTTTCCCAAAAATGATTCACTAAAATGAATGGATATTTATTAATACAAAAGAAAATACATATTTACTTATTTATTTTAGGTCTTTTATTGATGTGAAGTACTAGATAAATTTTTATTTATTTTCTTATTCTAAATTAATTTTGATTTGTGGTGATGTATATATGCAACCCTTGAAAAGTGTATTTGCTCGCAACTTGCATCCCTTATGTGGGTTAGTGTTTGGTATACCACTGAAATAATTTTTTTTTTTCCTTTCAGTCTAACAAATATTTGAATTTTCAAGTTAATTGCAATGCAATATAATGATAATAAAATTTGTGTTTAGCATAATTATGTATTTGACTTTTTGGTTTGGTCAAATTCCATTATAAAAGTTGAGAAATGTTTTGTGACAAATTGAACCCTAAGATTCCATACGTTAAGGTATGTATGTTATGACGAGGTTTCCAAAGCAGTGTTAGCCATAAGTCTGCGGAAGGGAAACAAAGATAGTTAATTCATTGTTCTATATAAAGTAATTTTTTCACAAACAAATCATCACAATGTGATTAAATCCCTTAAATTGATCGTTAAAACGCCAATGATGCTTCAGCAGAATGAGAAAAGATCAAGGCTGAGAATTGGGACTGTTGTTCCAGGTTTTACTCCCACTGGAGTATCGATTATTTGTCCTGTTTATTGTTTATTTCTCCCGCTTTTAGTGGATGATATGGTAGTATTGAGGCCTTACGCATATATGGCCTTACAAAAATAGTTTCTTAATAAAAAAACTCTGTTTTCCATATGGATTGTTTGATTGAAGCATGTCCTTGGGAGGAAATAGTAGCAGAATGAGGATTTAAGCAAGTGCCTGCTTGACATGTGCAGATGGCAGAGATCTACTTTGTTGTGACAGATACCCCTCAACATTCCATAAAATCGGCAAGGGGTTGGTGTTGAGAAGAAAGTGTTTTTTTCTTTATATAAGTTTTATTTAAGTTAAACTTATCAAGTACAAGTTGTTTTTCTTTTTGTCTTTTGTTATGTATTTTTATGTTTTTTGACTTTGGGTGACAGGAGAAAACTTGGTTGTGCCCTTCCTGTGTATGCAAATACTGTGAAAGTGGCGAAGGTGATTTCCACACCTGCACCCAATGTGAAAGGTAATGTATATATTTTATTTTTTTCACTCTGTCTTTTCAATTTTAATATTTAATTGTTTGCAGTTCTACTTAATGGATTTAATGTAATTTGATGTACACCACTTCATAGCCATTGGAAAAATTGCATATTTGTGTCCATAATAGGTCATTGGGGGCTATTTTCTTGGAAAGTCAGAGTTGAACTTCTGAATCACCCAATTTTGTGAAGATAACTGCAAAGAGGTACGTCTTATATATTATAAGGTTTGTTTTTATATCATATCCTAAGTTGTGACAAATTCAATAGTGACTGACCATCTATTAGATATATGATGAGCGGCAACATCTAATTGAGGTGAAAAAGAAAGTAGATGATGGGTGTTCTTGGACACTACTTCGTTGGATCGAGAAAGGGTCTGATCAAGGTTATAGTGATGAGCGTAAAAGTGCAGAGTGAAACTCCAAGTTTGCTTTAGCTCGGAGGCTAATGGATGTATGTTTTTTGTCAATAATCGATGGCCATACCATGATGAATGTAATCCAAAGCATCATATATTATCATGCGTAAACGTTTTGGGATTTTACCTTTATTATTTTCTCCTATCGTATGTATGCTAGTAACATTCAGAATTGTCGATTAGTAACTAGTAACTTCGACCAGGCACAACATAAATATAGAACACATACAGTGATTAGTTTTCAGTTATAATTATCACCTTGTACTGGATTTCAAGAAAAAGAAAGTCGTTCTTAACAAAAAGTTGAAACAACAACTCAGGATACAATATTTTGGTTTCTTATTATTTTTAATCTCTTTCAAGCCCAATTTCTCTAGGATGAATTTAACTGGTTTCAATAATGGTATACAAGAAAAGGACAATGACATTATCTCTTAAGGAACCATTAGGTATTTTCATCCCTTGTTCACTTACTAGAAAAATATGCCTGTGTGATTTGCCGGCAAACTAAATGAAACAAACCTAGTCAGTCTCACTTTGGAGTATACACTTGATTGTTGGATATTAATGATGCGTGGGACGAAGTTAGCACATCTGTTGTTCATTGTGATACAAGAAATCTTCAAGGCTTGAAAGGATGTGGAGGATACAGCAGACTAATATCGAATTTGTATGTTGCTTGATCTCTGGGAAATATCCCAAGCTCGATTCTAGTTAGCATCTTGACACATATTAAAAAGACTCAGGACCTTACACCAAATTTGTGTAATCAGTCATCTGTAATAGTCGTAGTCGTTCTTCTTTGTTTTAGAGTTCTCCTTTGCAGAGGTGTCTAGTTTATTAGTTTTGCAATTTTTATGATTCGAATCTCACATCAATAATGCAATGGGGAACATATATATGGACAGTATATTACCTGGTTTCATGCTTCTTAAAGTTTTGCACATTTATCAAACTTGGTCCTATCTGATCTGAAACTAGATCCTAATGCTATGAATTTTTTATCTCCAAGCTCTTTATTTAAAAAGGATTCTATTTCTGTTTTTGACTAACTGACTTAAATTATACTTTTTTTTCTAATATAAGAACCCACATTTTGTTTTCGCAAAATGACTCAAATTGGACTTATTTCTCAAAGAAAGAATGTGTTCTACTTCTTGGCATCATTTAAGGTTAGTGCTTTTTCTCTTTGTTTTAATTTTCTTATGCTTCCTTTGGTCAATACTGTTCAATTTTTAGGAAAATCTTAAAGGAAGCAATTTTCAGATAGAAAATAATTTAGTACTACCAATGGATAAACTCAGTTTGGATTTTCCTGTTTATATTCAAACTGTGCACAGTGCACACCCATAATTACAGTTACCCTCTCTCTTCATAAAGAGTTGTTTGATATTAAATCCCAATAATTTATTAATACACGAAAATACTTAAATTGTTGGATAAGTACTATGTAGGATCATAACAATTTTAATAAATTAAAGATCTGTCTTCCAAAGAAAGAAGGAAAACTTTTAGCACTTTTGGAAAACACCATTGCGGCACTTAAATTTATCATACTCGTTTTTTTTTAATCATTTTGACATTTATATGGTCAACGACTTTTTTTTTTCCAAAATAAATCTACAACTTATTAATAAATTCTTTCACTTTTACCAAAGCTCTAAACTGATTTAAGTATAAAAACCGCTTAACCACCAAATTCCGATTGGAGTGATAAATTACTTTTTTTTGGGGGTGCTAGCTAGCTTTGTTGGTAAAGTAGCTTGTTATTATTTAAGAGACTAGCATCAAAGCCCTCTCTCACAAGAGATCAAACGCCTCTCATACAAAATTCCACCCCATATACAAATTTTTTGTTGCATATATCAATAGCCCTCTATCCACTCTGCCAATTATTAAATTGCATAAATACAAAGTTATCGATAAGATTCGACATAGTTATGTTTTTAAGCTACAAATGCAGCTGTGACTTGACAAAAACTTCCAAACAGAAACCGTAGACTTCAATCTGATCTTGGGACTCAGAAAATCATCAAACAAAGTCCCACAACTCTTTCTTCAATCCCAAACATTGGACAATCGATTTCTCGCACCCCTAATGAACCTTCCTCAAATTGAGATCTAACCACACTCTGGTTGATTTGATTCCAATAGTAGCCCAAATGCTCTTCACCTTCAATGTTCCACTTACCAAATCCTCGGGCACTATCTATCCTTCCTCTCAACATGCTAATTTCTTTGCAAAAACCTATGATCGATTTTAAAATATCATAAATCAGTCGTTTATTTTAAATTCACAGGACTATTGGATTTGAATGATTTCTTTAATTTGACAGTCGTTACAAAGACTCTAGGTTTGGTATTACATATAGAAAACAAATTAGATATAGCGAAACCTTTTAACAAAGATGTTGATAAGAATTTGAAACTTTATTTGAACTTTGTAATTTTTGGATCACTAATTAATGAATGTATATTACACTTGTGCCTTTTTTTTTCATTTGATAATAACATCATCATTACCTAATAAGTTAGTATTTAATCAAATACAGAAGATTATATAATAAAAGAGTAACAAAGCTGGGACCAATTTGGGAAAAAAAAAAAATTTGTCTCTTCTATGGAGACTAATTCAACCAGCATTGGTTTCTATAATTTTTTCTGTTTAGAATTTTGGAGATTTGCATTTTTACTTTCACCAACTTCATATATGAATAGAATTCCGTTGCTAGATTTCTTTACGTATTTAATACTTACGTTGAATTTTTTGATAAAATTTTCCATTACCAACTAATAACACGACACCAACCCATTCTATGCTAGATAAGAGAGTTCAAACTAATAGCTATCTAGGTTAGGCATTAGATAATGAGAAATTGGGTTCCATCGATTGAGAATAAGTCATTTGACCAGTGTATTTCTGAATCTCTTGAACATAAAATCTATATTCCAAATTCATTCAAATTAAACTCATGGTTTCTTAATTTAGAATAAGAATTTTATAGTCTGAATATTTTAGAAATAATATGATGGATGAAGTGCCAAATTTAGATTGGCACAAAGAATCTAATGATATGGCTATTTAGAGTAGATTAGTTGACTTTATTAATTTTAGAAGAAAACCTTGATGGAACCAAAGGTATATGATGTGCCGCATATAAAATACAAATTAATATCTTCTTAATGAGAAAGTGGTATAAATATGCGATATTGAGTAACAGCACGAGTCCTAGCACGAGTCCTTCTGAGAAAGAGTATACGACTAAGTCCATCACGACTCTACATAAATATGAAATCAGGAATAACGCACCGTGAACATTGATAAATATTGAACATTTTCATTTATATCTTAATATACATGCTTTGTAAAATTTGTGTTAAGTACTATTGTTTACCATTGCAGAATTCATAAAACTAACAAATATGATCTCTTGGTTTAATTGGTTCGCTTGACTTATTGTTTGGCTAAAATTAATAGAGTATTGGATAATTTAACTCAACGCAAAATATACTACTGTAGCAAATTGTATAGCTTAACTGGAGGGATCTTTTTAATTAATAACTTAACCCTAGACAAGAGCTATATATATCTTATTAACACAACTGAATATATAGGTCTAGTACAAGCCTTTGCCTCTTCACTAAATCTTCTAGACCGTGAGCATGGGAGAAGCTACGGAAGATGATGACGACATAAATATGAGGATATGGTGCAACTTGCAAGGTTTGATCATAAACAAAACAAAATATATGGATTTGGGTTTTTTTCCCTTTCAGCTTTTCTTTCAAAAATTTCTTATAATTTTTATACTTGCGATGATGGAATTGCAGATATCGGATTGATGATTTTCCAGAAACAACTCTTCCTCGCTATTCTTCTTCTGCCAGGTTGGATAAACTTGTACCCAAATCTTTTTTTTCTTCTCTTTTTTTAGGGTTAGGGTTCCTATACAATCATCATCATCATCATTATAACTAATACTATTATTATTATTAAATGTTCTATTATTTAAAATCAAGGTTTGATATAATATGTTTAAATTGATTCAATCCCTTGTTGAATTTGGTTTTCCCAAAAATGATTCACTAAAATGAATGGATATTTATTAATACAAAAGAAAATCTATATTTACTTATTTATTTTAGGTCTTTTATTGATCTAAAGTACTAGATAAATTTTAATTTATTTTCATATTCTAAATTAATTTTGATTTGTGTATATGTATATGTGCAACCCTTGAAAAGTGTATTTGCTCGCAACGTGCATCCCTTATGTGGGTTAGTGTTTGGTATACCAGGGAAATAAATTTTTTTTCCTTTCAGTCTAAGGAATATTCAAAATTTTAAGTTAATTGCAATGGAATATATTTGATAATAAAATTTGTGTTTAGCAGAATTATGTATTTCACTTTTAGTTTGGTCAAAATCCATTATAAAAGTTGAGAAATGTTTTGTGACAAAAACAACCCTAAGCTTCCATGCGTTATGGCATGTATGTGATGACGAGGTTTCCTAAGCAGTGTTAGCCATCAGTCTGCTGAAGGGAAACAAAGATAGTTAATTCATTATTCTATATAAAGTAATTTTTTCACAAACAAATCATCACAATGCGATTAAATCCCTTAAA
This sequence comes from Bretschneidera sinensis, assembly GCA_023935145.1. NCBI lineage: Eukaryota > Viridiplantae > Streptophyta > Magnoliopsida > Brassicales > Akaniaceae > Bretschneidera > Bretschneidera sinensis. Next base: position 38,382,480 of record CM043702.1, on the reverse strand, counting down.
TTGATCGTAAAAACGCCAATGAGGCTTCAGCTGAATGAGAAAAGATCAAGGTTGAGAATTGGGACTATTGTTCCAGGTTTTACTCCCACTGGAGTATCGATTATTTGTCCAGTTTATTGTTTATTTCTCCCGCTTTTAGTGGATGATATCGTAGTACTAGTATTGAGGCCTTATGCATATATGGCCTTACAAAAATATTTTCTTAATAAAAAAACAGTGTTTTCCATATGGATTGATTGATTGAAGCATGTCCTTGGGAGGAAAGAGTAGTGGAATGAGGATTTAAGCAAGTGCCTGTTTGACATGTGCAGATGGCAGAGATCTACTTTGTTGTGACAGATACCCCTCAACAGTCCATAAAATCTGCAAGGGGATGGTGTTGAGAAGAAAGTATTTTTTTCTTTATATAAGTTTTATTTTAGTTAAACTTATCAAGTACAAGTTGTTTTTCTTTTTGTCTTTTGTTATATATTTTTATGTTTTTTGACTTTGAGTTACAGGGGAAAACTTGGTTGTGCCCTTCCTGTGTATGCAAATACTGTGAAAGTGGTGAAGGTGACTTCCACACCTGCACCCAATGTGAAAGGTAATGTATGTTTTTTTTTTTTTTTTCACTATGGCTTTTCAATTTTAATGTTTAATTGTTTGCAATTCTAGTTAATGGATTTATAGTAATTTGATGTACACCACTTCATAGCCATTGATAAAATTGCATATTCATGTCCGTAATAGGTCGTTGGGGGCTATTTTCTTGGAAGTCAGAGTTGAACTCCTGAATCACCCAATTTTGTGAAGATAGCTGCAAAGAGGTACGTCTTATATATTATGAGGTTTTGTTTTCATATCATATCCTAAGTTGTGACTAATTCAATAGTGACTGACCATCTATTCAATATATGATGAGTGGCAACAGCTAACTGAGGTGAAAATGGAAGTAGATGATGGGTATTCTTGGGCACTTCTTCATTGGATGGAGAAAGGGTATGATCAAGGTTATCTCGATGAGTATAAAAATGCAGAGTGAAACTCAAAGTTTGCTTTAGCTCGGAGGCTAATGGATGTATGTTTTTTTGTCAATGATCGATGGCCATACCATGATGAATGTAATCCAAAGCATCGTATATCTGGGATTTTACCTTTATTATTTTCTTCTATCATATGTATGCTAGTAACAATCAGGATTGTCGATTAGTAACTAGTAACTTCGACCAGGCATAACATAAATATACAACAGATACAGTGATCAGTTTTCAGTTATAATTATCACCTTGTACTGGATTTCAAGAAAAAGAAAGTCGTTCTTAACAAAAAGTTGAAACAACAACTTAGGATACAATATTTTGGTTTATTATTAATTTTATTCTCTTTCAAGCCCAATTTCCCGAGGATGAATTTAACTGGTTTCTATAATGGTATACAGGAAAAGGACAATGACATTATCTCTTAAGCAACCATTAGGTATTTTCATCCCTTGTTCATTTACTAGAAAAATATGACTCTGTGATTTGCATGCAAATTAAATGAAACAAACCTAGTCAGTCTCACTTTAGAGTATTCACTTGATTGTAGGATATTTATGATGCATGGGACGAAGTCAGCACATATGTCGTTCATTGTGACACAAGAAATCTTCAAGGCATGAAAGGGATGTGAAGGATACAGCAGACTAATATCGAATTTGTATGTTGCTTGATCTCTGGGAAATATCCCAAGCTCGATATTAGTTAGCATCTTGACACATATTAAAAAGACTCACGACCTTACACCAAATTTGTGGAATCAGTCGACTGTAATAGTCGCAGTCGTTCATCTTTATTTTAGAGTTCTCCTTTGCAGAGGTGTCTAGTTTATTAGTTTTGCAGTTTTTATGATTCGAATCTCACATCAATAATGCAATGGGGAACATATGTATGGACAGTAATTACCAGGTTTCATGCTTCTTTAAGTTTTGCACATTTATCAAACTTGGTCCTATCTGTTCTGAAACTAGATCCTAATGCTATGAATTTTTTATCTCCAAGCTCTTTATTTAAAAAGGATTCTATTTCTGTTTCTGACAAACGACTTAAATTAGACTTTTTTTTTTCTAATATAAAGAACCCATACTTTGTTTTTGCAAAATGACTCAAATTGGACTTATTTCTCAAAGAAAGAATGTGTTCTAATTCTGGGCATCATTTAAGGTGAGTGCTTTTTCTCTTTGTTTTTATTTTCTTATGCTTCTTTTGTTCAATACTGTTCATTTTTTTAGAAAATCTTAAAGGAAGCAATTTTAAGATAGAAAATAATTTAGTACTACCAATGGATAAACTCAGTTTGAATTTTCCTGTTTATTTTCGAACCGTGCACAGTGCACACCCATAATTACAGTAACCCTCTCTATTCATAAAGAGTTTTTTGATATTAAATCCCCATAAATTATTAATACACAAAAATACTTAAATTGTTGGATAAGTACTATGTAGGATCATAACAATTTTAATAAATTAAAGATCTGTCTTCCAAAGAAAGAAGGAAAACTTTTAGCACTTTTGGAAAACACCATTGCGGCACTTAAATTTATCATACTCGTTTTTTTATCATTTTGACACTTATATGGTCAACGACTTTTTTTTTTCCAAAATAAATCTACAACTTATTAATAAATTTTCGCTCTTTTACCGAATCTCTAAACTGATTTAAGTATAAAAACCGCTTTAACCACCAAATTCGGATTGGAGTGATAAATTTCATTTTTTTGGGGGTGCTAGCTAGCTTTGTGGGTAAAGTCGCTTGTTATTATTTAATAGACTAGTATCAAAGCCCTCTCTCACAAGGGATCAAACGCTTCTCATACAAAATTCCACCCCATATACAAATTTTTTGTTCCATATATCAATAGCACTCTATGCAAAATCCAAAGTTATCGATAAGATTCGACATAGTTATGTTTTTAAGCTACAAATGCAGCTGTGACTTAAGAAAAACTTCCAAACAGAAACCATCGACTTCAATCTGATCTTGGGACTCTGAAAATCATCAAACAACGTCCCACAACTCTTTCTTCAATCCCAAACATTGGACAATCGATTTCTCGCACCCCTATTGAACCTTCCTCAAACCGAGATCTATCCACTCTTTGGTTGATTCGATTCCAATAGTAGCCCATATGCTCTTCACCTTCAATGTTCCTCTTACCAAATCCTCGGGCACTATCTATCCTTCTTCTCAACATGCTAATTTCTTTGCAAAAACCTATGATCGATTTTAAAATATCATAAATCAGTCATTTATTTTAAATTCACAAGACTATTGGATTTGAATGAATTCTTTAATTTGACAGTCGTTACAAAGACACTAGGTTTGGTATTACATATAGAAAACAAATTAGATACAGTGAAACCTTTTAACATAAATGTTGATAACAATTTGAAATTTTATTTGAACTTTGTAGTTTTTGGATCATTAATTAATGAATGTATAATACACTAATGCGTTTTTTTTTTTCATTTCATTATAACATCATCATTACCTAATAAGTTAGTATTTAGTTAAATACTGAAGATTATGTAATAAAAGAGTAACAAAGCTGGGACCAATTTGGAAAAAAAAAATTGTCTCTTCAATGGAGACTAATTCAACCAGCATTGGTTTCTATAATTTTTTCCGTTTAGAATTTTGGAGAATTGCATTACTTTCACCAACTTCATATATGAATAGAATTCCGTTGCTAGATTTCTTTACGTATTTATTACTTAAGTAGAATTCTTTGATAAAATTTTCCATTACCAACAAATAACACGACACCAACCCATTCTATGCTAGATAAGAGAGTTCGAACTAAGAGCTATCTAGGTTAGGCATTGGATAATGAGAATTTGTGGTCCATCGATTTACAATAAGTCATTTGACCATTGTATTTCTGAATCTCTTGAACATAAAATCTATATTCCAAATTCTTTCAAATTAAACTCATGGTTTCTTAATTTAGAATAAGAATTTTATAGTATGAATATTTTAGGAATAATATGATGGATGAAGTGCTTAATTTAGATTGGAGCAGTGAATCTAGTGATATGGCCCTTTAGAGTAGATTTGTTGACTTTAGTAATTTAAGAAGAAAACCTTGATGGAACCAAAGATATATGACGTGCCGCATATAAAATACAAATTAATACCTTCTTAATGAAGAAAGTGGTATGAATATGCGATATTGAGTAACAGCACAAGTCCTCCTGAGAAAAAGTATACGACTAAACCCATCACGACTCTACATAAATATGAAAGAAGGAATAACGCACCATGAACATTGATAAATATTGAACAATTTCATTTATATCTTAATATGCATGCATTGTAAAATTGGTATTAAGTACTTCCGTTTACCATTGCACAATTCATAAAACTAACAAATATGATCTCTTGGTTTAATTGGTTCGCTTGACTTAAAATAATAGAGTATTGGATAATTTAACTCAAAGCAAAGTATAGTACTGTAGCAAATTGCATAGCTTAAATGCAGGGGTCTTTTTAATTAATAACTTAACCCTAGGCAAGAGCTATATATATCTTACTAACACAACTGAATATATAGGTCTAGTACAAGCCTTTGCCTCTTCCCTAAATTTTCTAGGTCGTGAACATGGGAGAAGCTACTGAAGATGATGACAACATAAATATGAGGATATGGTGCAACTTGCAAGGTTTGATCATAAACAAAAGTAAGTATATGAATTTGGGTTTTTTTTCCCTTTCAGCTTTTCTTTCAAAAATTTCTTATAATTTTTATACTTGCGATGATGGAATTGCAGATCTCGGATTGATGATTTTCCAGAAACAACTCTTCCTCGCTATTCTTCTTCTGCCAGGTTGGATATACTTGTACCCAAATCTTTTTTTTATTCTCTTTTTTTAGGGTTAGGGTTCCTATACAATCATTATCATCATTATAACTAATACTATTATTATTATTATTAAATGTTCTATTATCTAAAATCTAAGTTTGATATAATATGTTTAAATTGATTCAGTCCCTGGTTGAATTTGGTTTTCCCAAAAATGATTCACTAAAATGAATGGATATTTATTAATACAAAAGAAAATATATATTTACTTATTTATTTTAGGTCTTTTATTGATCTGAAGTACTGGATAAATATTAATTTATTTTCTTATTCTAAATTAATTTTGATTTGTGTATATGTATATGTGCAACCCTTCAAACGTGTATTTGCTCGGAACGTGCATCCCTTATGTGGGTTAGTGTTTGGTATACCACTGAAATAATTTTTTTTCCTTTCAGTCTAACAAATATTCAAATTTTCAAGTTAATTGCAATGGAATATATTTGATAATAAAATTTGTGTTTAGCAGAATTATGTATTTGACTTTTTGGTTTGGTCAAAATCCATTATAAAAGTTGAGAAATGTTTTGTGACAAAAAGAACCCTAAGCTTCCATACGTTATGGCATGTATGTGATGACGATGTTTCCTAAGCAGTGTAAGCCATCATTCTGCTGAAGGGAAACAAAGATAGTTAATTCATTATTCTATATAAAGTAATTTTTTCACAAACAAATCATCACAATGTGATTAAATCCCTTAAATTGATCGTAAAAACACCAATGAGGCTTCAGCTGAATGAGAAAAGATCAAGGTTGAGAATTGGGACTGTTGTTCCAGGTTTTACTCCCCCTGGAGTATCGATTATTTGTCCAGTTTATTGTTTATTTCTCCCACTTTTAGTGGATGATATGGTAGTATTGAGGCCTTATGCATATATGGCCTTACAAAAATATTTTCTTAATAAAGAAACAGTGTTTTCCATATGAATTGTTTGATTGAAGCATGTCCTTGGGAGGAAATAGTAGCGGAATGAGGATTTAAGCAAGTGCCTGCTTGATATGTGCAGATGGCAGAGATCTACTTTGTTGTGACAGATACCCCTCAACATTCCATAAAATCTGCAAGGGGATGGTGTTGAGAAGAAAGTATTTTTTTCTTTATATAAGTTTTATTTTAGTTAAACTTATCAAGTACAAGTTGTTTTTCTTTTTGTCTTTTGTTATGTATTTTTATGTTTTTTGACTTTGGGTGACAGGGGAAAACTTGGTTGTGCCCTTCCTGCGTATGCAAATACTGTGAAAGTGGTGAAGGTGATTTCCACACCTGCACCCAATGTGAAAGGTAATGTATGTTTTTTTTTTTTCACTATGGCTTTTCAATTTTAATATTTAATTGTTTGCAGTTCTATTTAATGGATTTATTGTAATTTGATGTACACCACTTCATAGCCATTGATAAAATTGCATATTCGTGTCCGTAATAGGTTATTGGGGGCTATTTTCTTGGAAAGTCAGAGTTGAACTCCTGAATCACTCAATTTTGTGAAGATAGCTGCGAAGAGGTACGTCTTATATATTATGAGGTTTTTTTTTCATATCATATCCTAAGTTGTGACTAATTCAATAGTGACTGACCATCTATTTGATATATGATGTGTGGCAACAGCTAATTGAGGTGAAAAAGGAAGTAGATGATGGGTATTCTTGGACACTACTTCCTTGGATGGAGAAAAGGTCTGATCAAGGTTATAGTGATGAGCTTAAAAGTGCAGAGTGAAACTCCAAGTTTGCTTTAGCTCGGAGGCAAATGGATGTATGTTTTTTGTCAATAATCGATGGCCATACCATGACGAATGTAATCCAAAGCATCGTATATTATCATGCATAAACACTTTTACCTTTATTATTTTCTCCTATCGTATGTATGCTAGTAACATTCAGAATTGTCGATTAGTAACTAGTAACTTCGACCAGGCACAACATAAATATAGAACACATACAGTGATTAGTTTTCAGTTATAATTATCACCTTGTACTGGATTTCAAGAAAAAGAAAGTCGTTCTTAACAAAAAGTTGAAACAACAACTCAGGATACAATATTTTGGTTTCTTATTATTTTTAATCTCTTTCAAGCCCAATTTCTCTAGGATGAATTTAACTGGTTTCAATAATGGTATACAAGAAAAGGACAATGACATTATCTCTTAAGGAACCATTAGGTATTTTCATCCCTTGTTCACTTACTAGAAAAATATGCCTGTGTGATTTGCCGGCAAACTAAATGAAACAAACCTAGTCAGTCTCACTTTGGAGTATACACTTGATTGTTGGATATTAATGATGCGTGGGACGAAGTTAGCACATATGTCCTTCTTTGTGATACAAGAAATCTTCAAGGCTTGAAAGGGATGTGGAGGATACAGCAGACTAATATCGAATTTGTATGTTGCTTGATCTCTGGGAAATATCCCAAGCTCGATTCTAGTTAGCATCTTGACACATATTAAAAAGACTCACGACCTTACACCAAATTTGTGGAATCAGTCTTCTGTAATAGTCGTAGTCGTTCTTCTTTGTTTTAGAGTTCTCCTTTGCAGAGGTGTCTAGTTTATTAGTTTTGCAATTTTTATAATTCGAATCTCACATCAATAATGCAATGGGGAACATATATATGGACAGTATATTACCAGGTTTCATGCTTCTTTAAGTTTTGCACATTTATCAAACTTGGTCCTATCTGTTCTGAAACTAGATCCTAATGCAATGAATTTTTTATCTCCAAGCTCTTTATTTAAAAAGGATTCTATTTCTGTTTTTGACAAACGACTTAAATTAGACTTTTTTTTTTCTAATATAAAGAACCCACATTTTGTGTATGCAAAATGACTCAAATTGGACTTATTTCTCAAAGAAAGAATTTGTTCTACTTCTTGGCATCATTTAAGGTGAGTGCTTTTTCTCTTTGTTTTAATTTTCTTATGCTTCCTTTGGTCTATACTGTTCATTTTTTAGGAAAATCTTAAAGGAAGCAATTTTCAGATAGAAAATAATTTAGTACTACCAATGGATAAACTCAGTTTGGATTTTCCTGTTTATATTCAAACAGTGCACAGTGCACACCCATAATTACAGTAACCCTCTCTATTAGTAAAGAGTGGTTTAATATTAAATCCAAATAATTTATTAATACACTAAAATACTTAAATTGTTGGATAAGTACTATGTGGGATCATAACAATTTTAATAAAATAAAGATCTGTCTTCCAAACAAAGAAGGAAAACTTTTAGCACTTTTGGAAAACACATTGCGGCACTTAAATTTATCATACTCGTTTTTTTATCATTTTGTCACTTATATGGCCAACTGACTTTTTTTTTTCCAAAATAAATCTACAACTTATTAATAAATTCTTGCACTTCAACCAAATCTCTAAACTGATTTAAGTATAAAAACAGCTTTAACCACCAAATTCGGATTGGAGTGATAAATTACTTTTTTTTGGGGGTGCCAGCTAGCTTTGTTGGTAAAGTCGCTTGTTATTATTTAAGAGACTAGCATCAAAGCCCTCTCTCACAAGAGATCAAATGCCTCTCATACAAAATTCCACCCCATATACAAATTTTTTGTTGCATATATCAATGGCACTCTATCCACTCTGCCAATTATTAAATTGCATAAATACAAAGTTATCGATAAGATTCGACATAGTTATGTTTTTAAGCTACAAATGCAGCTGTGACTTAACAAAAACTTCCAAACAGAAACCATAGACTTCAATCTGATCTTAGGACTCAGAAAATCATCAAACAAAGTCCCACAACTCTTTCTTCAATCCCAAACATTGGACAATCAATTTCTCGCACCCCTAATGAACCTTCCTCAAACCGAGATCTAACCACACTCTGGTTGATTCGATTCCAATAGTAGCCCAAAATCTCTTCACCTTCAATGTTCCTCTTACCAAATCCTCGGGCACTATCTATCCTTCCTCTCAACATGCTAATTTCTTTGCAAAAACCTATGGTCGATTTTAAAATATCATAAATCAGTCGTTTATTTTAAATTCACAAGACTATTGGATTTGAATGATTTCTTTATTCACAAGACTATCTATCCTTCCTCTGGTTGATTTGACAGTCGTTACAAAGACTCTAGGTTTGGTATTACATATAGAAAACAAATTAGATATAGCGAAACCTTTTAACATAGATGTTGATAAGAATTTTAAACTTTATTTGAACTTTGTAGTTTTTGGATCACTAATTAATGAATGTAGATTACACTTGTGCCTTTTTTTTTTTTTCATTTGATGATAACATCATCATTACCTAATAAGTTAGTATTTAATCAAATACAGAAGATAATATAATAAAAGAGTAACAAAGCTGGGACCGATTTGGAAAAAAAAAAAATTTTGTCTTTTCTATGGAGACTAATTCAACCAGCATTGGTTTCTATAATTTTTTCTGTTTAGAATTTTGGAGATTTGCATTTTTACTTTCACCAACTTCATATATGAATAGAATTCCGTTGCTAGATTTCTTTAACGTAGAATTCTTTGATAAAATTTTCCTTTACCAACTAATAACATGACACCAACCCATTCTATGCTAGATAAGAGAGTTCGAACTAATAGCTATCTAGGTTAGGCATTGAATAATGAGAAATTGGGTTCCATCGATTGAGAATAAGTCATTTGACCAGTGTATTTCTGAATCTCTTGAACATAAAATCTATATTCCAAATTCTTTCAAATTAAACTCATGGTTTCTTAATTTTGAATAACAATTTTATAGTCTGAATATTTTAGGAATAATATGATGGATGAAAGAAGGAATAACGCAACATGAACATTGATTAATATTGAACAATTTCATTTATATCTTAATATACATGCATTGTAAAAATGGTGTTAAGTACTTTCTTTTACCACTGCACAATTCATAAAACTAACAAATAATAGAGTATTGGATAATTTAACTCAAAGCAAAGTATAGTACTGTAGCAAATTGCCTAGCCTAACTGCAGGGATCTTTTTAATTAATAACTTAACCATAGACAAGAGCTATATATATATCTTACTAACACAACTGAATATATAGGTCTAGTACAAGCCTTTGTCTCTTCACTAAATCTTCTAGACCGTGAACATGGGAGAAGCTACAGAAGATGATGACGACATAAATGAGGATATGGTGCAACTTGCAAGGTTTGATAGTAAACAAAATGAAATATATGGATTTTAATTTTTTTCCCTTCCAGCTTTGCTTTCAAAAATTTCTTATAATTTTTATACTTACGATGATGGAATTGCAGATATCTGATTGATGATTTTCCAGAACAACTCTTCCTCGCTATTCTTCTTCTGCCAGGTTGGATAAACTTGTACCCAAATCTTTTTTTTCTTCTCTTTTTTTAGGCTTAGGGTTCCTATACAATCATCATCATCATCATTATAACTAATACTATTATTATTATAATTAAATGTTCTATTATCTAAAATCTAGGTTTGATATAATATGTTTAAATTGATTCAGTCCCTGGTTGAATTTGGTTTTCCCAAAAATGATTCACTAAAATGAATGGATATTTATTAATACAAAAGAAAATATATATTTACTTATTTATTTTAGGTCTTTTATTGATCTGAAGTGCTAGATAAATTTTAATTTATTTTCTTATTCTAAATTAATTTTGATTTGTGTATATGTATATGTGCAACCCTTGAAAAGTGTATTTGCTCGCAACGTGCATCCCTTATGTGGGTTAGTGTTTGGTATACCACTGAAATAATTTTTTTTTCCTTTCAGTCTAACGAATATTCAAATTTTCAAGTTAATTGCAATGGAATATATTTGATAATAAAATTTGTGTTTAGCAGAATTATGTATTTGACTTTTTGGTTTGGTTAAAATCCATTACAAAAGTTGAGAAATGTTTTGTGACAAAAACAACCCTAAGCTTCCATGCGTTATGGCATGTATGTGATGACGAGGTTTCCTAAGCAGTGTTAGCCATCAGTCTGCGATGACAATTATGCTGGGCAGACTCAGCCATCACAAGTCTGCCACATCGAGGGTATCCAACAGCCCAAAATGTGTGATGGTAATGTTGATAATAGCCTTGCCTTCCTTAATGGCTGAGGGTTGTAGTATCATCATCACAGGTTGATGCGATATCTAAAGCCACAAGGGTAGCATCATCATTGTAGTGCATTAAGTTCCAACCAAGGTTCAATTTTCTCAAATCAATTTTTTTTTGAATATTTTATGAAACACACATTGGGAAGGGAAACAAAGATACTTAATTCATTATTCTATATAATGTAATCTTTCCACAAAAAAAATCATCACAATGTGATTAATCCCTTAAATTGATCGTAAAAAGGCCAATGAGGCTTCAGCTGAATGAGAAAAGATCAAGCTTTAGAATTGGGACTATTGTTCCAGGTTTTACTCCCACTGTGGTATCGATTATTTCTCCAGTTTATTGTTTATTTCTCCCACTTTTAGTGGATGATATGGTAGTATTGAGGCCTTATACATTTATGGCGTTACAAAAATATTTTCTTAATTAAAAACAGTGTTTTCCTTATGGATTGTTTGGTTGAAGCATGTCCCTAGGGGGAAAAAGTTGAGGAATGAGGATTTAAGCAAGTGCCTGCTTGACATGTGCAGATGGCAGAGATCTACTTCGTTGTGACAGATATCCCTCAACATTCCATAAAATATGCAAGGGGATGGTGTTGAGATGAAAGTGTTTTTTTTCTTTATATAAGTTTTATTTAAGTTAAACTTATCAAGTACAATTTGTTTTTCTTTGGGTCTTTTGTTATATATTTTTATGTTGTTGGACTTTGGGTGACTGGGGAAAACATGGTCGTGCCCTTCCTGTGTATGAAAATACTGTGAAAGTGGTGAGGGTGATTTCCACACCTGCACCCAATGTGAAAGGTAATGTATGTTTTCTTTATTTTTTCACTCTGGATTTTTAATTTTAATATTTAATAGTTTGCTGTTCTACTTAATTGATTTATTGTAATTTGATGTACACCATTTCATAGCCATTGATAAAATTGCATATTTGTGTCCGTAATAGATCATTGGGGGCTATTTTCTTGAAAAGTCAGAGTTGAACACCTGAATCACCCAATTTTGTGAAGATAGCTGCAAAGAGGTACGTCTTATTTATTATGAGGGTTTTTTTTTTCATATCATATCCTAGGTGGCGACTAGTTCAATAATGACTGACCATCTATTAGATATATGATGAGCAGCAACAGCTAATTGAGGTGAAAATGGAATTAGATGATGGGTATTCTTGGACACTACTTCATTGGATGGAGAATGGGTCTGATCAAGGTTATAGTGACGAGCATAAAAGTGCAGAGTAAAACTCCAAGTTTACTTTAGCTCGGAGGCTACTGGATGTGTGTGTTTTGTCCATAATCAATGGCCATACCATGATCAATGTAATCCAAAGCATCGTATATTACCATGCGTAAACACTTTAGGATTTTCCCTTATTATTTTCTCCTATTGTATGCATGCTAGTAACATTCAGGATTGTCTATTAGTAACTAGTAACTTCGACCAAGCACAACAAAAATATAGAACAGATATAGTGATCAGTTTTCAGTTATAATTATCTCCTTATACTGGATTTCCAGAAAAAGAAGCCATTCTTAACAATAAGTTGAAACAAAAACTCAGGATACAATATTTTGGTTTCTTATTATTTTTAATCTCTTTCAAGTCCCATTTCCCTAGTATGAATTTAAGTGGTGTCTATAGTGCTCTACAGGAAAAGGACAATGAGATAATCTCTTAAGCAACCATTAAGTATTTTCATCCCATGTTCACTTACTAGAAAAATATGCCTATGGAATTGTTTTATTAAAGTAATAATAAACATTTGACATATATTTTATTTTAATTACATGTTATATTTATTAAAATACTTCTTTACCCTTACTTTACGATTACGAGTATTACAAATCTACCCACCTTATAAAAATTTCATCGCCGAAATTTCCTTACTTTACTCCATAAACAAATGTCAATAATATTTCTTCATAATTGTCTCACGGTTTCACGTAATCTCTTCAACATCCTTATTCCACCTCAGAACTTGAATTAATAAAATTTCTGTATTATACAAGATTTGTTCTTTTTGTCTAAAATTATCACTGGTGCTTGTTTATAAGCCTAATCTTTATGAATTTCTATAGCTTAGCTCGAAATATTATAATATTCATCATGACTTTCTTAATAGTGAAACATGAAATAAATTATATAAATGTTTTAATTCTGGTGGCAAATCCAGGCTACTCACATCTAGCTCAACTTTCTCAATAACCTTATAGGGTCCCACTTACCTCAGACTCAACTTTTTTTTCTTTTTGATCCTCAACACACATTTTCATGGAGATATTTTTAATTACACTCAATTACCTACTTCAAATTCAGGAGGTCTTATTCTATTATTAGCATAGCTATTTGGTCTACTCAGTGCTACTTTACGGTTCTCTCTAACTAGTTTGATCCTATTCAAAGAGTGAAGAAGACCATGCCAGACATTTAAAGATAGTATTGGAGACTCTTAGAAAGGAGAAGCTTTATGCCAAGTTTAACAAATGTGAGTTTTGGTTAAAAGAAGTGACCTTCTTAGGACATGTGGTGTCAGAAGCAGGAGTGACTGTGGACCCTCAAAAAGTTGAAACAGTTCTAAACTGGGAGAGACCTACAAATGTGACCAAGATTAGGAGCTTTTTGGGATTGGCGGGATATTATCGGAGATTTATCAAAGATTTCTCACTAATTGCGGTACCCTTAACTAAATTACAAGAAAGAGAGAAAAGTTTATATGGTCAGAAGAGTGTGAACAAAGTTTTCAAGTGTTGAAGGAAAAGCTGAAAATGGCACTAGTGTTAATCCTTCCTTCGAGTGATGAGGGGTTTGTGGTTTACAGTGATGCTTCACATCATGGGTTAGGTTGTGTCCTAATGCAACATGGGAAGGTTGTGGCTTATGCTTCACGCCAATTGAAGAACCATGAAAAGAACTACCCCACCCATAATCTAGAGTTGGCAGCGATAGTCTTTGCCCTGAAAATTTGGAGACACTATCTTTATAGAGTAAGATGTGAGATCCTTACGGACCACAAGATCCCCCAGTATCTGCCTACCCAGAAGGAGTTAAACTTAAGACAAAGGTGATGGATGGAACTGATCAGTGACTATGAATGTACCATAAGTTATCATCCTAGAAAGGCTACGTGGTGGCTGATGCATTAAGTCAAAAATCCAGTAGCAAGTTGGCAACTTTGAAGATTTATGATTCCAGGTTAATTGGGGAATTAAAAAGTTTAGAAGTGAAGCTTGAGGCCAACACCATTGGGGGGTTACTTGCTAACATGGTGGTAACATCATCAATAGGTCGTCTATTGGATGCTCAAGTTAAGGATGTAGTGTTAATGGCTATTAAGAAGGAGGTTTTAGAAATCAAGCGGAGTGATTTTATGGTGAGAGAGGATGGAATGGTGATGATGGGAAATCGAATCTGTGTGCCAAGCGAAGTAGAGTTAAGGAAGGAGATCCTAAAGGAAGCTCACGACACTATTTATTCTATGCACACGGGGAGTAATAAAATGTATAGAGGGCTTAAGAAAAATTTTTGGTGGTCAGGTTTAAAGAGAGACGTAGCAGACTATGTTTCTCGATGCTTAGTATGCCAGTAGGTGAAGATTGAGCATAGACATCCGGCAGGGTTGCTGCAACCTCTTCCTATATCGGAGTGGCCATTTGAGAGGGTGACTATGGATTTTGTAATAGGACTTCCTTGTACTCAGAGAGGTTTTGATGCCATTTGGGTCATAGTTGATCGATTATCTAAATCTGTTCATTTTCTACCCATCAAGATAACTTGGTCTCCTGAAAGATTAGCTGAGTTGTATGTGGTTGAGGTAGTAAAACTGCATGGTGTACCATTAAGTATTGTATTGGATTGTGATGCTCGGTTTATGTCTCGATTTTGGAAGGGATTTCAGCAAGCTATGGGTACTCAATTACATTTTAGCACAGCTTTCCACCCTCAAACGGATGGTCAGTCAGAGAGAACAGTTCAAATCTTAGAAGATATAGTACAAACTTGTACTATGAACTTTTCAATTTATTGGGATGCGTGCTTACCCTTATGGAGTTTGCACATAATAATAGTTTTCAGACCAACATTGGAATGGCACCTTTCGAAGCATTAGATGGTAGGAGGTGTAGGACTCCGATATGTTGGGAAGAAGTGGGGGAAAGAAGTGTTTTAGGACCAGAATTGATTATGATAACCACAAAGAGGATCAAGAAAATACGAGAACTTCTAAGGACGGCTCAAAGTAGGCAAAAAATTTATGCAGACAAGAGGAGAAGACCGTTGGAGTTTCAAGTTGGTAATCGTGTGCATCTTAAAGTTTCCCCTTGGAAGGGAGTTTTGAGTTTTGAGCGAAAAGGGAAGTTAAGTCCTCTTTACATCGGACCTTATGAGATTATTGAAAGGATTGGACTTGTAGCATATCGATTAGCCTTACCTCCAGACTTTCACAACTTCATCATGTCTTCCATGTGTCAGCTTTGCGCAAATATGTACTGGATGAGTCACATATCATTCTATTCCAATCCATAGAAGTTCAAAAGGACCTTTCATATGTGGATATGCCAGTAAAATTCTTGGACTCTAGGGAACAAGTTTTTCGCAACAAAATCATTCCCTTGGTTAAAGTGCTTTGGAGAAATAGAGGAGTCGAAGAAGCTACATGGGAAAGCAAAGTGGAAATGAAGAATCAATACCCTTATCTATTCCTCAATTCAAGTTAGTTGAAAATTTCGAGGGCAATATTGTTTTAGGAGGGGAGAATTGTAGAATCTGATATTTCTTTTAAGCGTTTATAATCTTGTTTTATAATTCAGTTTTTTTATTTTTTATTTTTAGGGAACTCTTAGTAAGAAACAAAAACTTTGGGGGTGTTTAAATATTAGAAGGAAAATTAAAGGAAAGGACATGTAAATTAATAAAAGAAGAAGCGGAAGCGTGGATTGGTAAAAGGTTAAGGTTAGTGGGAGTATATAAGAGAAAAGTTAACCTAGAAGAGTGAAATCTCTCATTTTAGCATTTGAGAAATCAACAGAAGGGAGAGAGAAGAGAAAAAAAAATGGTTCTGGAAATATTTCCTTCTTAAAAACCCATTTTCTTCCAAACTTTGACCTAGCCTTAACCCAACCATTTAAGATTTTTTTGCCTCCAAACTTCCAAAACCCTCTTTTGCCACCATCAGCTGTCTTCTCGACAGGGAGGTGAGCCTCCACGAGCAGGCTACGGTGGCGTGTGTAGATTGTGAGGTAATTTCGAAAAGTGTTCAACTACAAACTTAAACTAGACTTATTGATATTGATTTTTGGATTTTATTTGAGGTCATTTGGATTTAATTTGATGGATTTATGTGTTGTCTAAGTTGGGAGAATTGTGCAGAAATTCTGGAAAAAATTTCATGTTCTAGGTAGTTTTATGAGCGGTTTTTCAGCAAGAATTTCAGGTAGTTTTGGGTGTCAACTATTTTTAAGTTAAAGTATACTTCCTAAAGTTAACCTAGAACTTTAGTTCAGATGATTTGAATTTAAATTGGTTTAGTTTGAAATATTTGAAGTTGGGAGAAAATTTGAAAGAAATCTGGAAATTTTTGTATTATGGAACTTTGGTGTTAAGGTTTAATTTTTGCGGTGAGTATTGTAAAATCTAAAATCTATTGATGGAATTTTGATTATATCTCACACTTTGGAAGAAAGTAATAGGAGTTTGTGAAGTTTGAAGTGTTATTCTTGTATAACATGATTTTTGAGATGGGTATTGTTAGAGAATCTTACTATGGGCTACAAATTTGAAACCCTTTTAGGAATTAAAAGAAATTCCTCTAAGTAAACTTTTTCTTGATTGGGAAATTATATTTAGAATGAATACTTTTTACAAGTTGGGATTTGTTGGTAATTACCCTAAGTTAGTGTCTTGAAATTTAAAGTCCATATGAATTGAGAGTTTATTGGAGTAAAGAATGAAGGAAAAAAGGAAAGAGTGAAAATAGGTGATTAAGGAGAAGAATGAACTTTAGTAGTATTTTCTTTGATTTATATGTGTAAGTAAATGGAATGATTGATTCCTTGTTAAATGTCAAGTTTTAAATACTATACTCATTGGCTATTTGTATATGTAGTTTGTTTAATTGTTAAAAATGGCATTTCAATAGGTGTGGTGGATGATCATAGTAAAGGTAAAGAAGTGATCAATGACTAGTATTTGGCGTAACGTGAGTATTATCCTACTCTTGGTAAGCATGAATGTGAGTGGGGAAACCAAAACAATAAGGTTACATAAGAATTGTAATTCTCTATTTATATATAATAATTATATTTATAACTATGTGGTAAGATAAATTAATTATATATTAATGATGAGATAGTGATTTCAAAACCTTTGTGTTGAATGTTGTGTGATTGTATGGACTGATGAGAATTTGATGATGTTCATCACTTGATTTCATTTCATTTCATGCATTGAAATTTACGGTATATTATTGAGGGGGGAGTGATGTGTGAGGACGATAGGTCCCTTCCCACAAGGGATGTAAGGGTACCGAATATATTTGGATGATTGAACCCAGCCCGGATTAAGGGGGGTTCCGAAAAATTATTGTTTGTGAAACGTACCGGTACGTGGGAAGAAATCTTTGATGGATTATGATTGATTATGAGATGATACATTGCATTGCATCATGCTGCATTGGTATACCATACATGAATTTGAATTACTTGGCCTGTAAGGAGGCATATGAAATTTTGGTTGTATGGATAAATCGTGATATTTTGATTGACTATGGAATGGCGATTGCAAGTTGGTTGTGGGTTTTATATGACCGTATTATGATTACTAAGATTGATGTTTTGCAAAGTGCTAAATGACTATATATACAAATAAATAAAGTAGAAAGGAAAAAGAAATAATAATAAGCCCTCAACTCTTTCTAACAAGTGATTACTTTGTGTAGAGTAAGAACTCACTGAGCTTTATAGCTCACCCCCCCCCCCCCCCCCCTTCCTCTTTATAACCTTTCAAGTAAGCTTCCAGATGATTTCGGATTTTAAGTGGTGAAGCTTTGAAGTTCAACGAAGTTTTAGGTGGGTCCATGAGCGTCGCATCCTCGGTCAAGCCATTTTTTTAAAGTGTTATATTGTATATTAGGTGTGAGTTGTAACTGGTTGGCTGTGTCTCTTTAGACACCTTGTAAAGCTACAACCTTATAGTTGTAATCTTTGTATGATCTTAACTATATATATATATATATATATGATGTTGTTCTCTTGTAGTATATATTTGTGTGTCCAGGTGCTCAATTCTAGAAGGTAATTGACACCGTCCTGAGTGGGCCCGCTCGGGATGAGTCGTTAAAAAATAATTGTTGTAAAATGTAGATTCGAAGTAGAGAAATTCCTTAGTAGTAGTTTTGTGAGTGTGTACTTAGATGTTGAATACGAGGAAAAGGTAGTTGATTAGGTATTGAACTAAAGAATTTTAAAAAGTTTGGGTTGTGATTATATTAGAAATGTGGAGAGGTTTAAAAACATAGGTGCTGATTCATAGGAATTGTAAGTATGATATTAGAAAGTGAGACTTAAAAGAGTGATTAATGTTGGCAAGAGTGTAGATGGATTAACAAGTATAGCAAGGGATAAGAGCAAATCGTTGGATATATGGTTAGCATAAGGGATAAGGTTTAGTAAGGAGTGAATATGGTACAACGAGAGAAATAAATCAAGTAAAGAATGATGGTGCTAGGTAAATTACAAGTGAAGTTTTCATGATATCTTGGACTTAAGAAGGATAATAAAGGAAGTATGTTGGGAAGTATAAATTGTTATATGAGAAATCTTAAAGGAGAAAGGTGTATGGAAATTTGAATTGATCTTAATGTTAAGTGAAGTTTGTTACAACGAAATGGTGGATCTTAATTCTAAAATAATGAACGAATGATTAAATGGCTGATACTAGTTGAGTAAGAAAATTTATATGCTTTACTTTGAGCTATAGATTAAAGAATGTCAAATTGGACCTAGTGAAAGATATGTGATAATAAGCAAAGGTATTTGAAATGATTGAAAAGCTAGAGGTTAGTGAACGACTTATTTTAGATGTGGTTGAGGTAATAGAAAGGATGATGACTAGTGAAAGTGATGAAATAATATTTGTCCTAGTATTTTGTATGTTTTTCAAGTATTTATTTATATGTTTAGCTTAGGAATTTGTTACTTTGAGTTGTTTTACAAGTTCACAAACATTTAGAAAGGAGTTTCACTAAACTGCCATAATTGTCCGTACAGATCAATCATTTTTGCAGATTAAACTGTATTGATTCAGGAAGAACTAGAAGATGAGCCATATATGCCTGGAAAGATTCAGATGTCTATTTTTGGGAGAATTTTACGGCTCATAACTATGATTTTTCTAGAGAAAGTTATGGCCGTTTTAGTAGACAAAGGTCAGGCTGTGCGTGATTTCAGCATGGCATAAGTGATTTTTGCGGATTAAACTGTATTGATTCATGGGTTGATGATAACATCATCATTACCTAATAGTATTTAATCAAATACAGAAGATTATGTAATACAAGAGTAACAAAGCTGGGACCAATTTGGCAAAAAAAAAATTGTCTCTTCAATGGAGACTAATTCAACTAGCATTGGTTTCTATAATTTTTTCTGTTTAGAATTTTGGAGATTTGCATTTTTACTATCACCAATTTCATATATGAAAAGAATTCTATTGCTAGATTTCTTTACGTATTTATTACTTACGTAGTATTCTTTGATTAAATTTTCCATTAACAACTAATAACACGACACCAACCTATTCTATGCTAGATAAGAGAGTTCGAACTAATAGCTATCTAGGTTAGGGGTTGGATAATGAGAAATTGTGGTCCACCGATTTACAATAAGTCATTTGACCAGTGTATTTCTGAATCTCTTGAACATAAAATCTATATTCCAAATTCTTTCAAATTAAACTCATGGTTTCTTAAATTAGAATAAGAATTTTATAGTCTGAATATTTTAGGAATAATACGATGGATGAAGTGCCGAATTTAGATTGGCACAATGAATCTAGTGATATGGCTATTCAGAGTAGATTAGTTGACTTTAGTAATTTAAGAAGAAAACCTTGATGGCACCAAAGATATATGATGTGCCGCATATAAATACAAATTAATACCTTCAAAATGGGAAAGTGATATGAAGATGCGATATTGAGTAACAGCATGAGTCCTCCTGAGAAAGAGTATATGACTAAATACATCACGACTCTACATAAATATGAAAGAAGGAATAACACACCATGAACATTGATAAATATTGAACAATTTCATTTATATCTTAATATGCATGCATTGTAAAATTGGTGTTAAGTACTTTCTTTTACCACTGCACAATTCATAAAACTAACAAATATGATCTCTTGGTTTAATTGGTTCGCTTGACTTATTGTTTGGCTACAAATAATAGAGTATTGGATAATGTAATTCAAAGCGAAGTATAGTACTGTAGCAAATTGCATAGCTTAACTGCAGGGATCTTTTTAATTAATAACTTAACCCTAGACAAGTTCTATATATATCTTACTAACACAACTGAATATATAGGCCTAGTACAAGCCTTTGCCTCTGCACTAAATCTTCTAGATCGTGAGCATGAGGGAAGCTCTGAAGATGATGACGACATAAATATGAGGATATGCTGCAACTTGCAAGGTTTGATCATAAACAAAAGGAAGAGTAAGGAATTGGGTTTTTTTCCCTTTCAGCTTCTCTTTCAAAATTTTCTTATAATTTTTATAGTTGCGATGATGGAATTGCAGATATTGGATTGATGATTTTCCAGAAACAACTCTTCCTCGCTATTCTTCTTCTGCCAGGTTGGATAAACTTGAACCCAAATCTTTTTTTTTTCTTCTCTTTTTTTAGGGTTAGGGTTCCTATACAATCATCATCATCATCATTATAACTAATATTATTTTTATTATTAAATGTTCTATTATCTAAAATATAGGTTTGATATAATATGTTTAAATTGATTTAGTCCCTGGTTGAATTTGGTTTTCCCAAAAATGATTCACTAAAATGAATGGATATTTATTAATACAAAAGAAAATATATATTTAGTTATTTATTTAAGGTCTTTTATTGATCTAAAGTACTAGATAAATTTTTATTTATTTTCTTATTCTAAATTAATTTATTTGTGTATATGTATATGTGCAACCCTTGAAACGTGTATTTGCCCCAAAAGTGCATCCCTTATGTGGGTTAGTGTTTGGTATACCACTGAAATAATTTTTTTTTTCCATTCAGTCTAACGAATATTTAAATTTTCAAGTTAATTGCAATGGAATATATTTGATAATAAAATTTGTGTTTAGCATAATTATGTATTTGACTTTTGGGTGTGGTCAAATTCCATTATAAAAGTTGAGAAATGTTTTGTGACAAATTGAACCCTAAGCTTCCATACGTTATGGCATAGATGTGATGACGAGGTTTCCTAAGCAGTGTTAGCCATCAGTCTGCAGAAGGGAAACAAAGATAATTAATTCATTATTCTATATAAAGTAATTTTTTCACAAACAAATCATCACAATGTGATTAAATCCCTTAAATTGATCGTAAAAACGCCAATGAGGCTTCAGCTGAATGAGAAAAGATGAAGGTTGAGAATTGGGACTATTGTTCCAGGTTTTACTCCCACTGGAGTATCGATTATTTGTCCAGTTTATTGTTTATTTCTCCCGCTTTTAGTTCATGATATGGTAGTATTGAGGCCTTATGCATATATGGCCTTACAAAAATATTTTCTTAATAAAAAAACAGTGTTTTCCTTATGGATTGTTTGATTGAAGCATGTCCTTGGGAGGAAATAGTAGCGGAATGAGGATTTAAGCAAGTGCCTGCTTGACATGTGCAGATGGCAGAGATCTACTTTGTTGTGACAGATACCCCTCAACATTCCATAAAATCTGCAAGGGGATGGTGTTGAGAAGAAAGTGTTTTTTTTCTTTATATAAGTTTTATTTAAGTTAAACTTATCAAGTACAAGTTGTTTTTCTTTTTGTCTTTTGTTATATTTTTTTTATGTTTTTGGACTTTTTGTGACAGGGGAAAACTTGGTTGTGCCCTTCCTGTGTATGCAAATACTGTGAAAGTGGTGAAGGTGATTTCCACACCTGCGCCAAATGTGAAAGTTAATGTATGTTTTTTTTATTTCACTGTAGCTTTTCAATTTTAATATTTAATTGTTTGCAGTTCTACTTAATGGATTTATTGAAATTTTATGTACACCATTTCATAGCCATTGATAAAATTGCATATTTGTGTCCGTAATAGGTCATTGGGGGCTATTTTCTTGGAAAGTCAGAGTTGAACTCCTGAATCACCCAATTTTGTGAAGATAGCTGCAAAGAGGTACGTCTTATATATTTTGTGAAGATAGCTGCAAATAGGTCATTGGAGGCTATTAGATATATGATGAGTAGCAACAGCTAATTGAGGTGAAAAAGGAAGTAGATGATGGGTATTCTTGGACACTACTTCGTTGGATGGAGAAAGGGTCTGATCAAGGTTATAATGATGAGCGTAAAAGTGCAGAGTGCAACTCCAAGTTTGCTTTAGCTAGGAGGCTAATGGACGTATGTTTTTTGTCAATAATCGATGGCCATACCATGATGAATGTAATCCAAAGCATCGTATATCATCATGCGTAAACACTTTGGGATTTTAGGATTTTACCTTTATTATTTTCTCCTCTCGTATGTATGCTAGTAACATTCAGGACTGTCGATTAGTAACTAGTAACTTCGACCAGGCACAACATAAATATAGAACAGATACAGTGATCAGTTTTCAGTTATAATTATCACCTTGTACTGGATTTCAAGAAAAAGAAAGTCGTTCTTAACAAAAAGTTGAAACAACAACTCAGGATACAATATTTTGGTTTCTTATTATTTTTAATCTCTTTCAAGCCCAATTTCCCTAGGATGAATTTAACTGGTTTCTACAATGGTATACAAGAAAAGGACAATGACATTATCTCTTAAGCAACCATTAGGTATTTTCATCCTTTGTTCTCTTACAAGAATATTGTGCCAGTGTGATTTGCCTGCAAATTAAATGAAACAAACCTAGTCAGTCTCACTTTGGAATATTCACTTGATTGTTGGATATTAATGATGCATGGGACGAAGTTAGCACATATGTCGATCATTGTGACACAAGAAATCTTCAAGGCTTGAAAAGGATGTGGAGGATACAGCAGAATAATATCGAATTTGTATGTTGCTTGGATCTCTGGGAAATATCCCAAGCTCGATTCTAGTTAGCATCTTGACACATATTAAAAAGACTCACGACGTTACACTAATTTTGTGGAATCAGTCGTCTGTAATAGTCGTAGTCATTCTTCTTTGTTTTAGAGTTCTCCTTTGCAGAGGTGTCTAGTTTATTAGTTTTGCAATTTTTATGGTTCGAATCTCACATCAATAATGCAATGGGGAACATATGTATGGACAGTATATTACCTGGTTTCATGCCTCTTTAAGTTTTGCACATTTATCAAACTTGGTCCTATCTGTTTCGAAACTACATCCTAATGCTATGAATTTTTTATCTCCAAGCTCTTCATTTTAAAAGGATTCTATTTCTGTTTTTGACAAACTGACTTAAATTAGACTTTTTTTTTCTAATATAAAGAACCCATATTTTGTTTTTTCAAAATGACTCAAATTGGAGTTATTTCTCCGAGAAAGAATGCGTTCTACTTCTGGCATCATTTAACATGAGTGCTTTTTTTCTTCGTTTTTACTTTCTTATGCTTCTTATGCTCCTTTTGTTCAATACTGTTCATTTTTTAGGAAAATATTAAAGGAAGCAATTTTCAGATAGAAAATAATTTAGTACTACCAATGGATAAACTCAGTTTGGATTTTCCTGTTTATATTCGAACCGTGCACAGTGCACACCCATTATTACAGTAATCCTCTCTATTCATAAAGAGTCGTTTGATATTAAATCCCAATAATTTCTTAATACACTAAAATACTTAAATTGTTGGATAAGTACTATGTAGGATCATAACAATTTATTAATCACCAACTTCATATATAAATAGAATTCCGTTACTAGATTTCTTTACGTATTTATTACTTACATAGAATTTTGACGCCAGGCAGAATAGCGATTATTCTGTAGGCTAGTTTCAATAGATTGTTCGCAGGGAAAAAAACACAATTTTATTCAATAATAATAATTAGCTGTCTTTTTCGTATATGGCCTCCTTATTTATAATGTCAAAACAACAAAAAAAAAAGGAAAAAATCTCTGAAAACATAATATTGGGGAAAAAATATGGAAATTACTAAAATTAAACGATTGTATTAAGGTAGAATTAACGGTAGTCAATTCTGACTTAAATACAAAAACTGCAAAATTGAAGGCTTAAATGTCGTTTTTTGGCTTAAAAACAACTACGCTCAAATCTTGAGTTTTGAGGGGGGGCCCGTTTCCAATTAGACTAGGGACTTTGGGGCCCGATCCGAGCCCATGGCACGTAAAATGATGTAATCGTTTTAGGTAGTCCACCTGCCATCCTTGCGCTGATCTGCCAACTCAAGGTATCTCAGTGCCAATAACGTGCTATCTGACAACTCAGCATCATCTTACTCGGATCCTTCTGCATCAGTTGCCTCGGGTTGGAAAGAACTCGTCCTTGAGTTCACAATAGCTTCATCGGAATCCACAAAACAAGGACTCAGGTGTTTCACATTAAAGACATCAGAAGTCCTCAAATGACTGGGGAGGTGTAGTCTATAGGCGTTATCATTGATCTTCTACAGGATCTCACGGGGTCCCATCTTCCGCTCCTTAAGACTTATTATACTCGCCCACAGGAAAACGATCACGAGTTAGTACTGCCCAAATAAAATCACCCACATCAAAAAGTACTTGACGACGGCGACTGTCGCCCTGAACCTTGTACTTGTCATTACTCTCGTGACTGGCCAGCTTCACCTACTCATGGATACTCCGAAGATGTTCTGCCATCTCATCTACCTTATGATTCAAACGGCTCACACGTGGAATTGGGGCTAAGTCAAGCAACCTGGATGGATTCTGACCATAGACAATCTCAAATGGGCTCATTCTCGTGGTTCTGTTTTTCGTCCTGTTATAGGAAAATTCTGCTTGAGGTAGCGCCAAATCCCACTGCTTCGGTTTAGTTCCTACCAAGCTCCTCAAAAGGTTCCCCAAACTTCGGTTCACCACCTCGGTCTGACTATCTATCTAGAGATGGTAGGCGCTGCTAAAATTCAACTTCGTCCCCAGCTTCTCTCATAAACTCTTCCAGAACTGACTCATGAACTTGGTGTCACGATCTGAAGTAATGGATCAGGGAATACCATGTAAACGCACAATCTCTTTGAAGTAAAGATGGGCGATCCGGGCAGCATCCATTGTTTTCCTGCAAGGTACAAAATGGACCATCTTGGAAAACCTGTCAAGCACAACCAAAATAGAATCCAAGCCCCTTTGGGTACGGGGTAAGCCCAACACAAAATCCATACTGACATCAAACTAAGGGGCTTCAAGTAGAGGTAAAGGTGTGTACAGGCCCGCATTTGTGAGAACTCCCTTCGACCGCTGACACACATAACAACGCTCCACATAATGAGCCACGTCACTGGTCAATTTGAGCCAATAATAGTTAGAAGGGATCAAGGCCAACGTCTTATCTCCCCCAAAGTGACCCTCGTTATGAAGTTCACTAATAATCTGCTGCCTTAGTGAACAATCTGGAACGCACAACTGTAATCTACGAAACAGATAACCATTATGCAAAATAAAATCATGTCATTGACCATCAGTTACCTCCTGAATTATCCTCCTGAAGGAAGGATCTGCAGCATACATATCAGAGAAAACCTAAAATCCTACAATTCTGGTGCTCATGGTGGTGAGGAGTAATGTACAACGACTCAGTGCATCTGTGACACGGTTCAGACTTCCTGCTTAGTGCCTCAGCGCAAACATGAACTCCTGCAAGTACGCTACCCACTTGGCATGCCGTCTACTCAGCTTGTGTTGGCCATTGATGTACTTTGGGGCCTCATGATCAGTGATAAGAATGAACTCCCTCTGCACTAGGTAGTGACGCCAATGCTTCAGGGATTGAACTATGGCATAAAACTCCATATCATAGGTGGAATAATTCTTTTTTGATCCTGATAGCTTCTCACTGAAAAAAGCTATTGGGCACCCCTCTTGACTCAGAACACCACCAATACCAACCCCAGATGCATCACAGTTTACCTCAAACACCTTTTCAAAATCAGGAAGTGCCAAAACTGGTGCCTCTGTCATTTTCTGCTTGACCAGTTGAAAACTGGTTTTCGCCTCCTCGAACCACTGGAAATCACATCCCTTGAGGCACTCTGTGATAGGAGCAATTAGAGTACTGAAATTTCTGATGAACAGACGGTAGAAGGATCCCAATCCATGGAAACTTTTGACATCGTGCAAGGTCTTTGGTTTGGGCCACTCCAAGACCGCATCTATCTTCGACTAATCCACATGAACACCATCAGTAGACACAACAAAACCCAGAAAAGTTACGGAAGTAGTGAAGAAAGAACACTTCTTCTTATTAACGAACAGACGCTCGTCCTCAACATATCAAAAACAGCATGGAGGTGATCAAAATATGACGCCCACGTCGGGCTATAAATAAGGATGTCATTGAAGTAAACTATAACAAATTTCCCCATGAAAGGCTGTAAAACCTGATGCATAAATCTCATAAATGTGTTGGGCGCATTGGACAGCCCAAAAGGCATGACCATCCACTCATACAACCTATGCTGCATCTTAAACGTTGTCTTCCACTCATCTCCAGGCCTTATTCTGATCTGGTGGTATCCGCTTCTAATGTCAATTTTTGAGAATACCCTAGAACCGGACAGCTGGTCTAACATATCATCCAGGCGGGGAATTGGAAACCTATATTTCACTGTAATCCTGTTGATTTCTCTGCTATCAACACACATACACCAAGAGCCATCTTTCTTCGGCACCAGTAGGGTAGGAACTGCCCATGGGCTCATACTCTCACGGACGTAGCCCCTCTCCAACAACTCTACCACCTGTCGCTGCAACTCTTCAGATTCCTTGGGACTGAGGCGATACGCCTGTTGATTAGGCAAACTGGACCCCAGAACAAGATCAATCTGATGCTGAATATCTCTCATAGGCGGCAACCTAGGAGGAAGATCCTCTGACATCAGGTCAGAAAACTCTGCTAGCAGCTGCTGCACCTCTGTTGGTAAATCTGGATTCATGACTGCTGCACTATTCCCACAAGGCAGCAGAGCATAGACCACATCCCCACGCTCAATCTCAGCTAAAAACCTGGACATAGAAAGCAGATTAGTATTATTGGCTACCGAGGTTGGAGTGGTTCCTTCCCGACGAGGTGCTAACACAATCCTCTTCCCTTTGATGCTAAGGGAATAGGTATTTTTTCGCCCATAATGAATAACACTGCGATCATACTGCCAAGGTCTGCCTAACAATACATGACAAGCATCTCTAGACACAACATCACACCAAGCATTTTCAAAATATTTCTTACCAATCGAAAAAGACACTAGGCCTCGCCTATCTACTGCTACCTCACTGCCTTTAGTCAGCCACGACAATTTATACTGCTTAGGATGACGATCTGTCTTTAACTGCAATTTCTGGACAGTCTCTTCAAACACTATGTTCTCACAACTACCACTGTCAATGATTATCTTGCAGACTTTATCTGCAACTGGGCAGGTCGTGTGGAAAATATTGGTTCTCAATCAATCATCCCCTGAATCATCCTTAGGGGTCAGTAGACTCTTACGAATGACCAGAGTCTCATGGCCATCCCCATACAACATATCTCCATCTTTATCATCGTCATACACAGGCTCTCCAATCTCCTCAGTTTCATCTACCCCATCGTCCTCAATCAGGAGATTTTTGCCCTTCTGAGTAGCAGGCTTCCTGCACTCAGTCGCTTTATGTCCATGTTCACCACATCTGAAACATCTAATATTTGAGTTAGAGTTACCTGGGGGTGGCTGCTGTGCAAGACGAGATTCTTGAGGGCGAACTAGCCGACTGCTTTGATCGCTTCTGTTTATTGGCCTCCTGTTCTACTGTTTTTCCACTGCAAGTGCACATTGGTATACTTTAAAAACAGTCCACAGCGAGTACAAATTGAGGACATCCTGCAGGGGCTCTCGTAATCCCCCAAATACTGTGCCACCATCTACTCTTCCGTCTCAGATAAATCATTATGGGCTATCAATTGATAGAACTCCTCCATGTAATCACCAACCGATCTTATGCCTTGCTTCAACGAATGAAGTCGCTGAAACAAGGTTTGAGTATAGCTGAAAGGAAGGAAGTGACCCTTCATTTTCTCCCAATCAGTAATCTTGGCCTTGTCCTGTTGGTTGCATGAGCGCCTCAACTGCTTCCACCACGCAGATGCTCTGCCTTTAAGTTTGATGGCGACCAGTTTCACTTTGACACAAAATGGGACTTCCTTATACTCGAAAATACGTTCTACATCATTCAACCAATCAACGAATCCTTCGGCCTGTAACATACAAGAAAACTCCGACAGATCCACTCTGAAACCGAGGTCTCCATAATGATCCTCCTGACTACGGTGTTCCCCAAATCGAGCAGGATTGTAATATGGGTTTTCGAAACTGGAATCGGAATCGTGATCTTCCATCTCACGATCACCGAAATTTTGCGCCGTTAGACACTAAGTTAACTCTGCAACTTGCCTCTGTAAATCCTCAATCATCGCATCCTGAACGTTACAATCACGGTGTGGGGCTTTCTTGTTCGGAACCTGCCCGCGATGACGACGACCACCAGCCATGGAAACTGATGAAATCTCACCCTAGGAAGGTGCTGAAGCTCTGATACCAACTGACACCGGGCAGAATAGCGATTATTCTGGAGGCTAGTTTCAACAGATAGTTCACAGGGAAAAAAAACACAATTTTATTCAATAATAATAATCAGCTGTCTTTTTCATATGTGGCCTTTTTATTTATAAAGTCAAAACAACAAAAAAAAAAAAGTAAAAAAAATCCCTGAAAACATAATCTTGGGGAAAAAATATGGAAATTACTAAAATTAAGCGATTGTATTAAGGTAGAATCAACGGCAGTCAATTCTGACTTGAATGCAAAAGGAAATTGCAAATGGAAAGTTTCCTAAAACTGAAAGCTACAAAATTGAAGGCCTAAACTTCGTTTTTTTTTTTTCTTAAAAACAACTACACTCAAGGCCTATGTTTTGATCGGGGGCCTATTTCCAACAAGAATAGGGTCTTTGGGGCCCGATCCAAGCTCGTGACACGCAAAACGATGTAACCATTCTAGGTAGTCCACCTGCCATCTTTGCGCTGATATACGAACTCGAGGTATTTCAGTGCCAATAACGTGCTATCTGACAACTCAGCATGATCTGACTCAGATCCTCCTGCATCAAATTCTTTGATAAAATTTTCCAATACGAACTAATAACACGACACCAACCTATTCTATGCTAGATAAGAGAGTTCGAACTAATAGCTATCTAGGTTAGGCATTGGATAATGAGAATTTGTGGTCCATTGATTTCCAATAAGTCATTTGACTAGTGTATTTCTGAATCTCTTGAACATAAAATCTATATTCCAAATTTAGTGGCTGTTGAATCCAACAAATAATAAAATTCTTACTCTCAAAAAATACAAATTGTAATAGTGATGAGTAAGGTCGTATCCACAGGGATTGGGTAGATTTATTTTAATGAAAATTAAAGCAAAGAAAAAGGGGGTTTGAAATTTCGGAGTGAAATAAAAGAGAAAACAATTATAATCAACTAAAAACTAAGGAGAAATCAATATCAAGCAAATATCCAACCAAAGGTATAATTTCAGAATTGGTTCAGAGAATTGATCATAGATACAAGGATAAAATCTTCTATTCTTCACTAAATTGGTTATGGTTGTTAACAAGCTCTAACAACCTATCTCTCCTTACTTTCTTGATAACCAAAACAAGCTCTTTGATTACTTCCCTTGTTAATAAGCAACCCTAAACAAGCTCTTAGGATTTAATCTATCGACAACATTAATAATTAGAGAGACTACAAATTCTAGCCAACAAATACACAAGCTCGATTCATTTAGACTAGGTTATATATCTCCATAACATAAATCGAAAATCTCTCTATAATCAACTTTGTTATTTTACCACTAATATTAGAACAATTAAACAATTACGGATTTAAAGTTCTAAATGGCAATTTATTGACCTGATAATTGAATAATAGGCCCTTTGCATCAATCAACCAAGACAATAATTTTTAATAAACACAGAAGATATATAAATAGAGAAGAAATAAAAGAGCAATGAAAATTGTTTAGATCTCACAATTCTTGAAGAACCAAAACTTCAATTATCCTTCAGCCGGAAGAAAAGTGTTTAGCTACTCATAATTAAAAGAAAACCTAAAGAAAAGAGAAGAAGGATTTTCTGTTCAATAGTCACGCCTTCTATATGAGATCTTCCTTTTCTTTCAGCAAAGGTTAGTATTTATAACTTTCAAAACTCGCGGGCTGTCACTGCAGCGCCAACTTCCCGGTGTTGCAGCTCCAAGTTGCTGCCCAATCTTCACATATTATCACCATTTCAGCGTTACAGCTTCAGCTTTCTGTCCTTTTTTCTCAATTATCGCCATTTCAGCGCTGCGGCATCAGCTTTATGGTGCTGCAGCTTCCACTTTCTGTCCAATCTTCACAAATCTCTTGATTTTGAATTCAATTTGATTTAACTCCTCTATATACTCTACAAAATACGAAACATAATCAAAATCCAAGATTTAAGCAATTATAACTATTAAAACATGAGGAAATATAACAAACATATAGATATTATGAGTTCTTATCAAATTCTCCCAGACTTAAACAATGCTTGTCCTCAAGCATACAATAGCTCAAGTTCATCACCTTTTCTTATCCTCATTCCCTCTTCTACCTTTACTCATCCTCTATAATCCAAATTATCATGCCTTAAAGATTTAAATCTAAAGATAAATAAGAAACGAACAATTTCTTAGTGTAAATTCTTATAAACCACACCATGAACAATCACCTCAATGATCTTCTCGAAATCAAAATGTAATAGGATCTAACACCCTCTCATTGGATTCACTCAATATGCTCAAAGTGTTTAGGGTATCAATGAACTCTCAAGTCAAAACATAGAAGATCTTTACCATAAACTTGCTAATATACCACATCAATGGATTGAATTGAATGCAAAGAATCTAAGGGTCTTAAATGGGTTGTAACAGGGCTGAGGTAAGGTGTGGTGAGAAGGAATTTTTAGGTACTTTTATCAAAGGAATTATACCAACTTCTCCACACAAAGCACAACTCAATAACGTCAAATGTTTTCTTCAATCAATTCACTTCCAAACAATTAAAATTGCACAACTTTGTCAATAATCGATGGCCATACCATGATGAATGTAATCCAAAGCATCATATATTATCATGCATAAACACTTTGGGATTTTACCTTTATTATTTTCTCCTATCGTATGTATGCTAGTAACATTCAGAATTGTCGATTAGTAACTAGTAACTTCGACCAGGCACAACATAAATATAGAACAGATACAGTGATTAGTTTTCAGTTATAATTATCACCTTGTATTGGATTTCAAGAAAAAGAAAGTCGTTCTTAACAAAAAGTTGAAACAACAACTCAGGATACAATATTTTGGTTTCATATTATTTTTAATCTCTTTCAAGCCCAATTTCCCTGGGATGAATTTAACTGGTTTCAATAATGGCATACAAGAAAAGGACAATGACATTATCTCTTAAGCAACCATTAGGTATTTTCATCCCTTGTTCACTTACTAGAAAAATATGCCTGTGTGATTTGCCGGCAAACTAAATGAAACAAACCTAGTCAGTCTCACTTTGGAGTATTCACTTGATTGTTGGATATTAATGATGCGTGGGACGAAGTTAGCACATATGTCGTTCATTGTGATACAAGAAATCTTCAAGGCTTGAAAGGGATGTGGAGGATACAGCAGATTAATATCGAATTTGCATGTTGCTTGATCTCTGGTAAATATCCCAAGCTCGATACTAGTTAGCATCTTGACACATAATAAAAAGACTCACGACCTTACACCAAATTTGTGTAATCAGTCATCTGTAATAGTCGTAATCGTTCTTCTTTGTTTTAGAGTTCTCCTTTGCAGAGGTGTCTAGTTTATTAGTTTTGCAATTTTTATGATTCGAATCTCACATCAATAATGCAATGGGGAACATATATATGGACAGTATATTACCTGGTTTCATGCTTCTTTAAGTTTTGCACATTTATCAAACTTGGTCCTATCTGTTCTGAAGCTAGATCCCCTATCTGTTCTGAAACTAGATCCTAATGCTATGAGTTTTTTATCTCCAAGCTCTTTATTTAAAAAGGATTCTATTTCTGTTTTTGACAAACTGACTTAAATTAGACTTTTTTTTTTATAATATAAAGAACCCACATTTTGTTTTTGCAAAATGACTCAAGTCGGACTTATTTCTCAAACAAAGAATGTGTTCTACTTCTTGGCATCATTTAAGGTGAGATCTTTTTCTCTTTGTTTTAATTTTCTTATGCTTCCTTCGGTCAATACTGTTCATTTTTTAGGAAAATCTTAAAGGAAGCAATTTTCAGATAGAAAATAATTTAGTACTACCAATGGATAAACTCAGTTTGGATTTTCCTGTTTATATTCAAACCGTGCACAGTGCACACCCATAATTACAGTAACCCTCTCTATTCATAAAGAGTTGTTTGATATTAAATCCCAATAATTTATTAATACACTAAAATACTTAAATTGTTGGATAAGTACTATGTAGGATCATAACAATTTTAATAAATTAAAGATCTGTCTTCCAAAGAAAGAAGGAAAACTTTTAGCACTTTTGGAAAACACCATTGCGGGACTTAAATTTATCATACATCTTTTTTTATCACTTTGACACTTATATGGTCAATGACTTTTTTTTTTCCAAAATAAATCTACAACTTATTAATAAATTCTTGCACTTTTACCAAAGCTCTAAACTGATTTAAGTATAAAAACCGCTTTAACCACCAAATTCCGATTGGAGTGATAAATTACTTTTTTTGGGGGGTGCTACCTAGCTTTGTTGGTAAAGTAGCTTGTTATTATTTAAGAGACTAGCATCAAAGCCCTCTCTCACAAGAGATCAAACGCCTCTCATACAAAATTCCACCCCATATACAAATTTTTTGTTGCATATATCAATAGCCCTCTATCCACTCTGCCAATTATTAAATTGCATAAATACAAAGTTATCGATAAGATTCGACATAGTTATGTTTTTAAGCTACAAATGCAGCTGTGACTTGACAAAAACTTCCAAACAGAAACCATAGACTTCAATCTGATCTTGGGACTCAGAAAATCATCAAACAAAGTCTCACAACTCTTTCTTCAATCCCAAACATTGGACAATCGATTTCTCGCACCCCTAATGAACCTTCCTCAAAGAGATCTAACCACACTCTGGTTGATTCGATTCCAATAGTAGCCCAAATGCTCTTCACCTTCAATGTTCCTCTTACGAAATCCTCGGGCACTATCTATCCGTCCTCTCAACATGGTAATTTCTTTGCAAAAACCTATGATCGATTTTAAAATATCATAAATCAGTCGTTTATTTTAAATTCACAAGACTATTGGATTTGAATGATTTCTTTAATTTGACAGTCGTTACAAAGACTGTAGGTTTGGTATTACATATAGAAAACAAATTAGATATAGTGAAACCTTTTAACATAGATGTTGATAAGAATTTGAAACTTTATTTGAACTTTGTAGTTTTTGGATCACTAATTAATGAATGTATATTACACTTGTGCCTTTTTTTTTCATTTGATGATAACATCATCATTACCTAATAAGTTAGTATTTAATCAAATACAGAAGATTATATAATAAAAGAGTAACAAAGCTGGGACCAATTTTGAAAAAAAAAAAATTTGTCTCTTCTATGGAGACTAATTCAACCAGCATTTGTTTCTATAATTTTTTCTGTTTAGAATTTTGGAGATTTGCATTTTTACTTTCGCCAACTTCATATATGAATAGAATTCCGTTGCTAGATTTCTTTATGTATTTATTACTTACGTAGAATTCTTTGATAAAATTTTCCATTACCAACTAATAACACGACACCAACCCATTCTATGCTAGATAAGAGAGTTCAAACTAATAGCTATCTAGGTTAGGCATTAGATAATGAGAAATTGGGTTCCATCGATTGAGAATAAGTCATTTGACCAGTGTATTTCTGAATCTCTTGAACATAAAATCTATATTCCAAATTCTTTCAAATTAAACTATGGTTTCTTAATTTAGAATAAGAATTTTATAGTTTGAATATTTTAGGAATAATATGATGGATGAAGTGCCTAACTTAGATTGGAGCAGTGAATCTAGTGATATGGCTATTTAGAGTAGATTAGTTGACTTTAGTAATTTTAGAAGAAAACCTTGATGGAACCAAAGGTATATGATGTGCCGCATATAAAATACAAATTAATATCTTCTATATAAGAAAGTGGTATAAATATGCGATATTGAGTAACAGCACGAGTCCTCCTGAGAAAGAGTATACGACTAAATCCATCACGACTCTACATAAATATGAAAGAAGGAATAACGCACCATGAACATTGATAAATATTGAACAATTTCATTTATATCTTAATATACATGCATTGTAAAATTGGTGTTAAGTACTATTGTTTACCATTGCACAATTCATAAAACAAACAAATAAGATCTCTTGGTTTAATTGGTTCGCTTGACTTATTGTTTGGCTAAAAATAATAGAGTATTAGATAATTTAGCTCAAAGCAAAGTATAGTACTGTAGCAAATTGCCTAGCTTAACTGCCGGGATCTTTTTAATTAATAACTTAACCATAGACAAGAGCTATATATCTTACTAACACAACTGAATATATAGGTCTAGTACAAGCCTTTGCCTCTTCACTAAATCTTCTAGACCGTGAACATGGGAGAAGCTACAGAAGATGATGACGACATAAATATGAGGATATGGTGCAACTTGCAAGGTTTGATCATAAACAAAACGAAATATATGGATTTTGATTTTTTTCCCTTTCAGCTTTGCTTTCAAAAATTTCTTATAATTTTTATACTTGCGATGATGGAATTGCAGATATCGGATTGATTATTTTCCAGAAACAACTCTTCCTCGCTATTCTTCTTCTGCCAGGTTGGATAAACTTGTACCCAAATCTTTTTTTTCTTCTCTTTTTTTAGGGTTAGGGTTCCTATACAATCATCATCATCATCATTATAACTAATACTATTATTATTATAATTAAATGTTCTATTATCTAAAATCTAGGTTTGATATAATATGTTTTAATTGATTCAGTCCCTGGTTGAATTTGGTTTTCCCAAAAATGATTAACTCAAATGAATGGATATTTATTAATACAAAACAAAATATATATTTACTTATTTATTTTAGGTCTTTTAATGATCTGAAGTACTAGATAAATTTTAATTTATTTTCTTATTCTAAATTAATTTTGATTTGTGTATATGTATATTTGTAACCCTTGAAACGTGTATTTGCTCGCAACGTGCATCACTTATGTGGGTTAGTGTTTGGTATACCACTGAAATATTTTTTTTTTCCTTTCAGTCTAACGAATATCCAAATTTTCAAGTTAATTGCAATGGAATATATTTGATAATTAACTTTGTGTTTAGTAGAATTATGTATTTGACTTTTTGGTTTGGTCAAAATCCATTATAGAAGTTGAGAAATGTTTTGTGACAAAAAGAACCCTAAGCTTCCATGCGTTATGGCATGTATGTGATGACGAGGTTTCCTAAGCAGTGTTAGCCATCAGTCTGCTGAAGGGAAACAAAGATAGTTAATTCATTATTCTATATAAAGTAATTTTTTCACAAACAAATCATGACAATGTGATTAAATCCCTTAAATTGATCGTTAAAACGCCAATGAGGCTTCAGCTGAATGAGAAAAGATCAAGATTGAGAATTGGGACTGTTGTTCCAGGTTTTACTCCCACTGGAGTATCGATTATTTGTCCTGTTTATTGTTTATTTCTCCCGCTTTTAGTGGATGATATGGTAGTATTGAGGCCTTATGCATATATGGCCTTACAAAAATATTTTCTTAATAAAAAAACACTTTTTTCCATATGGATTGTTTTATTGAAGCATGTCCTTGGGAGGAAATAGTAGCGGAATGAGGATTTAAGCAAGTGCCTGCTTGACATGTGCAGATGGCAGAGATTTACTTTGTTGTGACAGATACCCCTCAACATTCCATAAAATCGGCAAGGAGATGGAGTTGAGAAGAAAGTGTTTTTCTCTTTATATAAGTTTTATTTAAGTTAAACTTATCAAGTACAAGTTGTTTTTCTTTTTGTCTTTTGTTATGTATTTTTATGTTTTTTGACTTTGGGTGACAGGGGAAAACTTGGTTGTGCCCTTCCTGTGTATGCAAGTACTGTGAAAGTGGTGAAGGTGATTTCCACACCTGCACCCAATGTGAAAGGTAATGTATATATATATATTTTTTTTCACTGTCTTTTCAATTTTAATATTTAATTGTTTGCAGTTCTACTTAATGGATTTATTGTAATTTGATGTACACCACTTCATAGCCATTGATAAAATTGCATATTTGTGTCCGTAATAGGTCATTGGGGGCTATTTTCTTGGAAAGTCAGAGTTGAACTCCTGAATCACCCAATTTTGTGCAGATAACTGCAAAGAGGTACGTCTTATATATTATAAGGTTTGTTTTTATATCATATCCTAAGTTGTGACTAATTCAATAGTGACTGACCATCTATTAGATAAATGATGAGCGGCAGGTGAAAAAGGAAGTAGATGATGGGTATTCTTGGACACAACTTCGTTGGATGGAGAATGGGTCTGATCAAGATTATAGTGATGAGCATAAAAGTGCAGAGTGCAACTCCAAGTTTGCTTTAGCTCGGAGGCTAATGGATGTATGTTTTTTTGTCAATAATCGATGGCCATACCATGATGAATAATCGATGGCCATACCATGATGAATGTAATCCAAAGCATCGTATATTATCATGCGTAAACACTTTGGGATTTTATCTTTATTATTTTCTCCTATCATATGTATGCTAGTAATCGATTAGTAACTAGTAACTTCGACCAGAGACAACATAAATATAGAACAGTTACAGTGATCAGTTTTCAGTTATAATTATCACGTTATGCTGGATTTCAAGAAAAAGAAAGTCGTTCTTAACAAAAAGTTGAAACAACTCAGGATACAATATTTTGGTTTCTTATTATTTTTAATCTCTTTCAAGCCCAATTTCCCTAGGATGAATTTAACTGGTTTCTATAATGGCATACAGGAAAAGGGCAATGACATTATCTCATAAGCAACCATTAGGTATTTTCATCCCTTGTTCACTTACTAGAAAAATATGCCGGTGTGATTCGCTGCAAATTAAATGAAACAAACCTAGTCAGTCTCACTTTGGAGTATTCACTTGATTGTTGGATATTTATGATGCATGGGACGAAGTTAGCACATATGTCATTCATTGTGACACCAGAAATCTTCAAGGCTTGAAAGGGATGTGGAGGATACATCAGACTAATATCGAATTTGTATGTTGCTTGATCACTGGGAAATATCCCAAGCTCGATTCTAGTTAGCATCTTGACACATTAAAAAGACTCACGACCATAGACCAAATTTTTGGAATCAGTCGTTAGTAATAGTCGTAGTCGTTCATCTTTGTTTTAGAGTTCTCCTTTGCAGAGGTGTCTAGTTTATTAGTTTTGCAATTTTTATGATTCGAATCTCACATCAATAATGCAATTGGGAACATATGTATGGACAGTATGTTACCTGGTTTCATGCTTCTTTAAGTTTTGAACATTTATCAAACTTGGTCCTATCTGTTCTGAAACTAGATCCTAATGCTATGAATTTTTTATCTCCAAGCTCTTCATTTAAAAAGGATTCTATTTCTGTTTTTGACAAACAGACTTAAATTAGACTTTTTTTTTTCTAATATAAAAAACCCGTATTTTGTTTTTGCAAAATGACGCAAATTGGAGTTATTTCTCAAAGAAAGAATGCGTTCTACTTCTGGGCATCATTTAACGTGAGTGCTTTTTCTCTTTGTTTTAATTTTCTTATGCTTCCTTTGTTCAATACTGTTCATTTTTTAGGAAAATCTTGAAGGAAGCAATTTTCAGATAGAAAATAATTTAGCACTACCAATGGATAAACTCAGTTTGGATTTTCCTGTTTATATTGGAACCGTGCACAGTGCACACCCATAATTACAGTAACCCTCTCTTTTCATGAAGAGTTGTTTGATATTAAATCCCAATAATTTATTAATACACTAAAATGCTTAAATTGTTGGATAAGTACTACGTAGGATCATTACAATTTTAATAAATTAAAGATCTGTCTTCCAAAGAAAGAAGGAAAACTTTTAGCACTTTTGGAAAACACCATTGCGGCACTTAACTTTATCATACTCCTTTTTTATCATTTTGACACTTATATGGTCAACAACTTTTTTTCCCAAAATAAATCTACAACTTATAGATAAATTTTTGCTCTTTTACAAAAGCTCTAAACTTATTTAATTATAAAAACCGCTTTACCCACCAAATTCGGATTGGAGTGATAAATTACATTTTTTGGGGGTGCTAGCTAGCTTTGTTAGTAAAGTCGCTTGTTATTATTTAAGAGACTAGTATCAAAGCCCTCTCTCACAAGGTATTAAACGCCTCTCATACAAAATTCTGCCCCATATACAAATTTTTTGTTGCATATATCAATAGCACTCTATGCACTCTGCCAATTATTAAATTGCATAAATCCAAAGTTATCGATAAGATTTGACATAGTTATGTTTTTTAGCTTCAAATGCAGCTGTGACTTAACAAAAACTTCCAAACAGAAACCATAGACTTTAATCTGATCTTGGGACTCAGACAATCATCAAACAACATCCCACAACTCTTTCTTCAATCCCAAACATTGGACAATTGATTTCCCTCAAACCAAGATCTATGTTCTCACAACTACCACTGTCAATGATCATCTTGCAGACTTTATCTGCAACTATGCAGGTCTTGTGGAAAATATTGGTTCTCAATCAATCATCACCTGAATCATCCTTAGGGGTCAGTAGACTCTTACGAATGACCAGAGTCTCATGGCCATCCCCATACAACATATCTCCATCTTTATCATCGTCATACACAGGCTCTCCAATCTCCTCAGTTTCATCTACCCCATCGTCCTCAATCAGGAGATTTTTGCCCTTTTGAGTAGCAGGCTTCCTGCACTCAGTCGCTTTATGTCCATGTTCACCACATTTGAAACATCTAATATTTGAGTTAGAGTTACCTTGGGGTGGCTGCTGGGCAAGACGGGATTCTTGAGGGCGAACTAGCCGACCTCTTTGATCGCTTCTGTTTATTGGCCTCCTGTTCTACTGTTTTTCCACTGCAAGTGCACGTTGGTATACTTCAAAAACAGTCCATAGCGAGTACAAATTGAGGACATCTTGCAGGGGCTCTCGTAATCCCCCAATTACTGTGCCACCATCTACTTTTCCGTCTTAGATAAATCATTATGGGATATCAATTGATAGAACTCCTCCATGTAATCACCAACCGATCTCGTGCCTTGCTTCAACGAATGAAGTCGCTGAAACAAGGTTTGAGTGTAGCTGAAAGGAAGGAAGTGACCCTTCATCTTCTTCTTCATTTATCCTAATCAGTGATCTTGGCCTTGTCCTGTCGGTTGCGTGAGCGTCTCAACTGCTTCCACCACGCAGATGCTCTGCCTTTGAGTTTGATGGCGACTAATTTCACTTTGACACAATATGGGACTTCCTTATACTCGAAAATACGTTCTATATCATTCAACCAATCAACGAATCCTTCGGCCTGTAACGTACCAGAAAACTCCGACAGATCCACTCTGAAACCGAGGTCTCCATAATGATCCTCCTGACCACGGCGTTCCCCAAATCGAGCAGGATTGTAATACGGGTTTT
This sequence comes from Bretschneidera sinensis, assembly GCA_023935145.1. Taxonomy (NCBI): domain Eukaryota; kingdom Viridiplantae; phylum Streptophyta; class Magnoliopsida; order Brassicales; family Akaniaceae; genus Bretschneidera; species Bretschneidera sinensis. Next base: position 38,342,271 of record CM043702.1, on the reverse strand, counting down.
CGAAACTGGAATCGGAATCGTGATCTTCCATCTCACGATCACCGAAATTTTGCGCCGTTAGACACTAAGTTAACTCTGCAACTTGCCTCTGTAAATCCTCAATCATCGCATCCTGAACGTTAGAATCACGGTGTGGGGCTTCCTTGTTCGAAACCTGCCCGTGATGACGACGACCACCAGCCATGGAAACTGATGAAATCTCACCCTAGGAAGGTGCTGAAGCTCTGATACCAACTGACACCGAGCAGAATAGCGATTATTCTGGAGGCTAGTTTCAACAGATAGTTCGCAGGGAAAAAAAACACAATTTTATTCAATAATAATAATCAGCTGTCTTTTTTGTATATGGCCTTTTTATTTATAAGGTCAAAACAACAAAAAAAAAGTAAAAAAAAAATCCCCGAAAACATAATCTTGGCGAAAAAATATGGAAATTACTAAAATTAAGCGATTGTATTAAGGCAGAATCAACGGTAGTCAATTCTGACTTGAATGCAAATGGAAAGTTTCCTAAAACTGAAAGCTGCAAAATTGAAGGCCTAAACTTCGTTTTTTTTTTCTTAAAAACAACTACACTCAAGGCCTATGTTTTGATCGGGGGCCTATGTTTTGATCGGGGGCCTATTTCCAATCAAAATAGGGTCTTTGGGGCCCGATCCAAGCTCGTGGCATGCAAAACGATGTAACCATTCTAGGTAGTCCACCTGCCATCTTTGCGCTGATATACCAACTCGAGGTATCTCAGTGTCAATAACGTGCTATCTGACAACTCAGCATGATCTGACTCGGATCCTCCTGCATCAAATTCTTTGATAAAATTTTCCAATACGAACTAATAACACGACACCAACCTATTCTATGCTAGATAAGAGAGTTCGAACTAATAGCTATCTAGGTTAGGCATTGGATAATGAGAATTTGTGGTCCATTGATTTCCAATAAGTCATTTGACTAGTGTATTTCTGAATCTCTTGAACATAAAATCTATATTCCAAATTTGGTGGCTGTTGAATCCAACAAATAATAAAATTCTTACTCTCAAAAATACAAATTGTAACAGTGATGAGTAAGGCCGTATCCACAGGGATTGGGTAGATTTATTTTAATGAAAATTAAAGCAAAGAAAAAGGGGGTTTGAAATTTCGGAGTGAAATAAAAGAGAAAGCAATTATAATCAACTAAAAACTAAGGAGAAATCAATATCAAGCAAATATCCAACCAAAGGTATAATTTCAGAATTGGTTCAGAGAATTGATCATAGATACAAGGATAAAATCTTCTATTCTTCACTAAATTGGTTATGGTTGTTAACAAGCTCTAACAACCTATCTCTCCTTACTTTCTCGATAACCAAAACAAGCTCTTTGATTACTTCCCTTGTTAATAAACAATCCTAAACAAGCTCTTAGGATTTAATCTATCGACAACATTAATAATTAGAGAGACTACAAATTCTAGCCAACAAATATACAAGCTCGATTCATTTAGACTAGGTTATATATCTCCATAACATAAATCGAAAATCTCTCTATAATCAACTTTGTTATTTTACCACTAATATTAGAACAATTAAACAATTACGGATTTAAAGTTCTAAATGGCAATTTATTGACCTGATAATTGAACAATAGGCCCTTTGCATCAATCAACCAAGACAATAATTTTTAATAAACACAGAAGATATATAAATAGAGAAGAAATAAAAGAGCAATGAAAATTGTTTAGATCTCACAATTCTTGAAGAACCAAAACTTCAATTATCCTTTAGCCGGAAGAAAAGTGTTTAGCTACTCATAATTAAAAGAAAACCTAAAGAAAAGAGAAGAAGGATTTTCTGTTCAATAGTCACGCCTTCTATATGAGATCTTCCTTTTCTTTCAGCAAAGGTTAGTATTTATAACTTTCAAAACTCGCGGGCTGTCACTGCAGCGCCAACTTCCCGGTGTTGCAGCTCCAAGTTGCTGCCCAATCTTCACATATTATCACCATTTCAGCACTACAGCTTCAGCTTTCTGTCCTTTTTTCTCAATTATCGCCATTTCAGCGCTGCGGCATCAGCTTTATGGTGCTGTAGCTTCCACTTTCTGTCCAATCTTCACAAATCTCTTGATTTTGAATTCAATTTGATTTAACTCCTCTATATACTCTACAAAATACGAAACATAATCAAAATCCAAGATTTAAGCAATTATAACTATTAAAACATGAGGAAATATAACAAACATATAGATATTATGAGTTCTTATCAAATTCCCCCACACTTAAACAATGCTTGTCCTCAAGCATACAATAGCTCAAGTTCATCACCTTTTCTTATCCTCGTTCCCTCTTCTACCTTTATTCATCCTCTATAATCCAAATTATCATGCCTTAAAGATTTAAATCTAAAGATAAATAAGAAACGAACAATTTCTTAGTGTAAATTCTTATAAACCACACCATGAACAATCACCTCAATGAACTTCTCGAAATCAAAATGTAATAGGATCTAACACCCTCTCATTGGATTCACTCAATATGCTCAAAGTGTTTAGGGTATCAATGAACTCTCAAGTCAAAACATAGAAGATCTTTACCATAAACTTGCTAATATACCACATCAATGGATTGAATTGAATGCAAAGAATCTAAGGGTCTTAAATGGGTTGTAACAGGGCTTAGGTAAGGTGTGGTGAGAAGGAATTTTTAGGTACTTTTATCAAAGGAATTATACCAACTTCTCCACATAAAGCACAACTCAATAACGTCAATTGTTTTCTTCAATCAATTCACTTCCAAACAATTGAAATTGCACAACTTTTCTCTCTTTTTGGCCGCCTATTTTTTTTCTTTTTCTCTTTCTTTTTTTTTCTCTGGCCGCCTATTTTCTTTTTTCTTTCTTTTTTTTTTTGAACAATACAAGGCACTTGTAACTTGAATCACTTTATTCCCAGCATCTTTCAATCCTTTCAAAGATAATTTGAAGCTTCATGTGAACAAGCTAGTACGATCCTTCAATTCAAGGTTCAAAAGAGGGAAATCGACAAAAGAATGGGTTGACATTGCTTATACAATGGTTAACTTCCAACAAAAGGGCCAAGGTTCAAAATTGGCTTTCTAAGGTAAAAATCAAGGTAGGCTTTTTAAGAAAGCTAAATGGCTCCACCTAAATGCCCTTATTAATTCAATGCATCCAATTGAACAATGTAGTCTCTTGACATGCATAACAAAGCAAGTTCTAGAAGAATCAACTATGTATGACAATCACTCAATTAAGAAAATGGAGCATGATATAATATGAATGCTTATTGGCTCAAAAGCGCACAAAAAGGGTCTTGTGCATTAGATCCCACACACTTTTCATTCAATCAATCATCAAGAGCAATTAATCACTGTGTACTACATAAGAATTCAACCATTCATGCTAATCCCTTATTATGCCTCAATTTATCTCAATAATTCACAATAATCCAGATCATTTAAGACAAGCATCGACAGAATCTAGAATTTAGAAGAGAATGATCACAAACAAGAACTAAAGTATCACTTGGATTTTGAAAATTTTCTTGAAAAATGACGCAAAAATTTGATCAAAATGGAGCTAAAAGTGAAGTTCAAAGTGAAATCAAATTCATATGTCAATGACCCTCCCCCACAATTAATCCATACATTGTCCTCAATGTTTCAAGAATAGATACTCAAAAACTATAAAAGAACAAGAGTAAGTAGAAAACTCCCCTGAAAATGTTGAGCATCAGCCAAGATATCAGTCACGTGCTTGGGGGTGAAAGTGGTGTGAATCCCATGTAAGCAAGGAAAGCTGTCATGTTCCTGTCCAATCTGGCAAGTGATTTAACAATTTCTTCTGGTTTGTTGCCCAATTCCGAGATTCAAGATTTTCCATAAGGCGTGCCCACGAGCTACGAAAATCATCTTCTGCCAAAAAAATTGGAAAGAAAATCAAATGCACTCCGAAAATTGATAAAAAAAATTAATAAATAATCTAAATAAAAGAAAAAGGAATAAAATAAAGAAAACAAGGAAAGTAAGATAAAAAGTTGGGTTGCTTCCCAAAAGCGTCGTTCTTTAACGTCTTTGGCTAGACGTTGCGATTTATGGCTCTTGGAGAATGGTTGTGGACGATTGAGGGTCAAACGTCCCCATGATGTAGTGCTTCAATCTATGCCCGTTGACCTTGAACGTCGCGTTATTTTTCTTGTGTTGTATTTCAACGGTACTAAAAGGTGATACACTTATCACGGTGTATGGTCCAGTCCACCAAGATTTCAGCTTTCCCGGAAATATATGCCTTCTTAGGACTTCCAGCAACCGTTCTTCCATTTTACCTGTCAACGAAGAAGATATTATAACAAGGAAAATATTTTTCTCTAAATAAGCATATTTCAAATGAGCAAGTAAAGTTTTCAATTCAATTATTATTATTTGTTCTTCTGGCACTTCTTTTCCCATTTCAGACTCAAAGTTCCTTGCTTCTTCTTGGATGACGAGTTCTTCAGTTGTAGCAGTCCCTTCAAGAGTGAAATGCCTGCTAAGTATAACTTTTAGCTTATTATCATCAATTAGATCAAAGATTTCCTGCGCCAACGGGTCAATAACATCCATAACAAAAATAGAAGACACATCATTAGGGTACTTCATGGCATCATAAATATTGAATTTAATAATTTCACCATCAAATTCCATTGTAAGTGTACCATCATGCACATCAATTTTTGTCCTTGATGTTTTTAGAAATGGCCTTCCTAATAACATTAGTGTTGAATTAGAACAGTCATCTTCTTCCATGTCAAGAACATAAAAATCAGCAGGAAAGACCAACCCATTAACTTATACTAAGACATCCTCCAAAACTCCTTCAGGATATACATTAGATCTATCAGCAAGTTGAATAATCACACCTGTTTCTTTTAATGGACCAAGATTCAAAGATGAATAAATAGAGAGAGGCATGACATTTATTGAAGCTCCTAGATCTAAAATTGCTTTCTCAATCCTAATATCACCTAGTTTGTAAGGGATAGTAAACATACCTGGGTCCTTGCATTTTGGTAATTTTTTTTGGAGGACAGCTGAAACATTTTCCCCCATACTTATCTTTTCATTACCTTTCAACTTCCTCTTGTCGGTGCACAACTCCTTGAGAAATTTAGCATATCGAGGCACTTGTTTAATTGCATCAAGTAAGAGAAGTTTAGTTGCTCCTTAACCTTGCGAAAAGTTTTCAGAATTCCCTTCTCTTCCTCTTCTTTCTTGGATTTAGTCAATCTAGTAGGAATGGGAGGATTTGTCACCAATGCCTTTGGTTGTTCACTATCGAGTCCTCTAGGCTGATCAGTTTGAGGTTGAGGAGCAACTACTTCTTTTTCAATTTCTTCTCCACATGCTGCCTTACTGGGTTCCTTCAGCTCCTTCCTGCTTCTCAAGGTAACTGCATTAGTATTTTGTTTTGGATTAACAACAGTTTGAGAGGGCAATTTACCTTGAGATTCCAATCGGTTCACAGAAGATGCCAATTGACTCATTTGATTCTCCAATTGTTGAATGCTTGTTCTTGTCTCCTGTTGAAATTGTTGCGTGTTAGTTGCAAGTGATTTAACAATTTCTTCTAGAGACATACCTCAACTTGTGGAGGTTTGTTGTGGTGGTGGAGCAGGTGGTCTATGCTGAAAGTGTTGGAATTGTGGTCTTGCTCCATAGCTGAAATTGGGATGATCTCTCCATCCTAGGTTGTAAGTATTTGAGTAGGGATGGTATCTCCTTTATGGTGGGCCTGGAAATCCTCCAACTACATTAGCATGCTCATAGGAATCATCTCGAAGTGTAGGGCACATGGCAGTTGGATGACCGATGGTAGCATAAATCCCACAAGCTTTCACTTGTTGCATATTTCCTATAGCTAACTGTTGAACAATAGAAGCTAGGTTGGATATTTGGTTTTCAAGGGAAGATATACTTACCTCATACATCCTTATTGGAGATGTGTCCTGCCTGAATCCAAATTGTTGTGAGTTAGCAGCCATAATGGAGATCAAATCTCTAGCATCACAAGAAGAACGAAGCATTAAAATAAATCTAATTAACAACCAATCCCCGGCAACGGCACCAAAAATTTGGTGGGTGTCGAATCCAACAAATAATAAAATTCTCACTCTCGAAAAATACAAATTGTAACAGTGATGAGTAAGGTCGTATCCACAGGGATTGGGTAGATTTATTTTAATGAAAATTAAAGCAAAGAAAAAGGGGGTTTGAAATTTCGGAGTGAAATAAAAGAGAAAGCAATTATAATCAACTAAAAACTAAGGAGAAATCAACATTAGGGAAATTTCCAACCAAAGGTATAATTTCAAAATTGGTTCAGATAATTGATCACAGATACAAGGATAAAATCTTATATTCTTCACTAAATTGGTTATGGTTGTTAACAAGCTCTAACAACCTATCTCTCCTTACTTTCTCGATAACCAAAACAAGCTCTTTGATTACTTCCCTTGTTAATAAACAACCCTAAACAAGCTATTAGGACTTAATCTATCGACAACATTAATAATTAGAGAGACTACCAATTCTAGCCAACAAATACACAAGCTCGATTCATTTAGACTAGGGCCATAACATAAATCGAAAATCTCTCTACAATCAACTTTGTTATTTTACCACTAATATTAGAACAATTAAACAATTACGGATTTCAAGTTCTAAATGGCAATTTATTGACCTGATAATTGAACAACGAGCCCTTTGCATCAATCAACCAAGACAATAATTTTTAATAAACATAGAAGATATATAAATAGAGATGAAATAAAAGAGCAATGAAAATTATTTAGATCTCACAATTCTTGAAGAACCAAAACTTCAATTATCCTACAGCCAGAATAAAAGTGTTTAGCTACTCATAATTAAAAGAAAACCTAAAGAAAAGAGAAGAGGGATTTTCTGTTCAACAGCGGCGCCTTCTATATGAGATCTCCCTTTTCTTTCAGCAAGGGTTAGTATTTATAACTTTCAAAACCCGTGGGCTGGCGCTGCAGCGCCAACTTCCCTACGCTACAGCTCCAAGTTGCTGCCCAATCTTCACATATTATCACCATTTCAGCACTGCAGCTTCAGCTTTCTGTCCTCTTTTCACAATTATCGCCATTTCAGCGCTGCAGCATCACCTTTCTGGCGCTGCAGCTTCCACTTTCTGTCCAATCTTCACAAATCTCTTGATTTTGAATTCAATTTGATTTAACTCCTCTATATACTCTACAAAATATGAAACATAATCAAAATCCAAGATTTAAGCAATTATAATTATTAAAACATGAGGAAATATAACAAACATATAGATATTATGAGTTCTTATCAAAATTCTTTCAAATTAAACTCATGGTTTCTTAATTTAGAATAAGAATTTTATAGTCTGAATATTTTAGGAATAGTATGATGGATGAAGTGCCTAATTTGCATTGGCACAATGAATCTAGTGATATGGCTATTTAGAGTAGATTAGTTGATGTTACTAATTTAAGAAGAAAACCTTGATGGAACCAAAGATATATGATGTGCCGCATATAAAATACAAATTAATACCTTCTTAATGAGAAAGTGGCATGAATATGCGATATTGAGTAGCAACACAAGTCCTCTTGAGAAAGAGTATACGACTAAATCCATCACGACTCCACATAAATATGAAAGAAGGAATAATGCACCATGAACATTGATAAATATTGAATTATATCTTAATATGCATGCATTGTAAAATTGGTGTGAAGTACTTTCGTTTACCACTGCACAATTCATAAAACTAACAAATATGATCTCTTGGTTTAATTGGTTCGCTTGACTTATAGTTTGGCTAAAATTAATAGAGTACTGGATAATTTAACTCAAAGCAAAGTATAGTACTGTAGCAAATTGCATAGCTTAACTGCAGGGATCTTTTTAATTAATAACTACACCCTAGACAAGAGCTATATATATCTTACTAACACAACTGAATATATAGTTCTAGTACAAGCCTTTGCCTCTTCACTAAATCTTCTAGATCGTGAACATGAGAGAAGCTACTGAAGATGATGACGACATAAATAAGAGGATATGGTGCAACTTGCAAGGTTTGATCAGAAACAAAACGAAGTATATGGATTTGGGTTTTTTTCCCTTTCAGTTTTCTTTCAAAAATTTCTTATAATTTTTATACTTGCGATGATGGAATTGCAGATATCAGATTGATGATTTTCCAGAAACAACTCTTCCTCGCTATTCTTCTTCTGCCAGGTTGGATAAACTAGTACCCAAATCTTTTTTTTTCTCTTTTTTTAGGGTTAGAGTTCCTATACAATCATCATCATCATCATTATAACTAATATTATTATTATTGTTAATGTATTATAGTTAATGTATTATATCCCACATTGGTTGTGTATAGCTTTGCCTCTCCTATTGGCTTGTATAAATATGATAGCTCCCTTGTAAGTAAATTACACCATTCAATACAATTCTTCTCGTTGTATTGTCTCACTTTCTCTCTTAAATTCAACATGGTATCAGAGCCATAATGGTTCTCGGTATTTTAAGAGTTGAGTATGCTCTGTGATTGCCACTATTAGTGGATCCTTCACATGAGAAAAACTTCTAGTATATCATTTTCATGCCTGTCGGGTCATCACTATAGTCGGAGTCTCATTCTCCATCGACATCATCTCCGCTTCCGCTTCTGTTTTAGAAACGCTGCTGCCACGTCAGGCCTAAAAGCCACATCAGCGCCACCTCACTGCCACATCAGTGCCACATCACCCGTTGACATCATCTCTGCTGCCGCTCCTGTTTCAGACACGCTGCTGCCACGTCAGCGCCACGTTACTCGTTGATCGCCACATCATCAATTGACAGTGCCACGTCACCTGTTGACATCATCTCCACTGCCGCTCCTGTTTCAGACACCCTGCTGCCACGGTAGCACCACATCAACAACACGTCAGCGCCACGTTACTCGTTGACCGCCACATCTTCAGTTGACCGCCACATCACTGGTTTCTTGGAGGTTCACCTTCCTCTTTGCTCTTATGGCTGAATCGGACTTACCCCACTGATAGAGCACACACCAGAAGCCCTTATATTGCAAGTATTGTCATTCACAAGGGCATGAATTGCTCAAATGTCCTTCTCGCCTATGTAAAGTCTGCAGAGAACCGGGACACTATCTTGCAGACTGCCCTAAACTTCCATCTGGAAATCAGTCAAATGGGAACCAATATCACTCTCGAGGCTTATACAATCGGTCATATTCCAAGCCAAAGAATACTGCTGCTGTAACCACTGATGCTACACCAACTTCATCCAACTCTCCACCTGATTGGAGTGGTTTCTGCACCGTTCTTACCGAGGCTCTAAATAAAATCGGTAACAATATAGTCATGTCAACTACACCAGGTACATCCCGATGGTATTTCGATTCTGCTTGTTGCAATCACATGACTTCTGATGCCTCTATTTTTTCCTCTAAAACCCGTGATGAGCATGCGCCTACTATTCACACTGCTAATGGATCAAATATGCTGGTCAGCTATACTGGACATGTTGATAGTTCTCATTTGTCTCTCCTTGACACATATTTAGTTCCTAATCTTACGCTTAACCTTATATCTGTTGGACAACCATGTGATCTTGGACTTGATGTGCATTTTTCTTCTACTGGTTGTCGTGTGCAGGTCCCTCAGACAGGAAAACTCCTTGGAACCGGCCGTAAAGTTGGACGCCTCTTTGAGCTCACTCATCTCCAAGTCCCATCCTCACCATCACCAAATCAATCAGCCGCATCCATCCCAGCACTCTCACCTGTGGAATTATGGCACTCTCGGTTAGGTCACACTTCATCTAGCCCTCTACGTTCTCTTATTTCTAGTGGTCTGTTAGGTTCACTTCAGCATAAGTATTTTCATTGTATTCATTGTCAACTTGCAAAACAATCAGCTTTACCTTTTAATGAGAGTCAGTCCGTTTCCCTTGTACCTTTTGATTTAGTACATTATGATGTTTGGGGGCCTTCTCCTCATGCATCAATGGGTGGTGCTCGTTATTTTGTTATATTTGTGGATGACTATTCTCGTTATACTTGGTTGTTTCTTATGAAAAGCAGACCTGAACTCTTTCAAATATATTCTGATTTTTCTTCTATGGTTCAAACTCAATTCTCTCGGAATATCAAAATTTTTCGTTCAGATAATGCAATGGAATATAAAGACCGTGCTTTTCTAATCCTACTTCACAAAAATGGCATGCTCCCCCGCCGCTCGTGCCCTGGAACCTCCCAACAAAATGGACGAGTTGAACGCAAACATCGACATATTCTTGACACCGTTCGTGCTCTGCTCATTTCGTCATCATGTCCTAAACGTTTCTGGGGCGATGCTGCATTCACCGCAGTATACACAATCAATCGTGTCTCTTCCACTATAATCCAAAATCAATCTCCCTTCGAGCGCCTTTTCGGTAAACCTCCTGATTACTCTAACCTCAGAGTCTTTGGTTGCGCTTGTTTTGTTCTTCTCAAACCACATGAACACAACAAATTACAACCAAGGGCTCATCTGTGTTGTTTCATTGGATATGGTATTGAACATAAGGGGTATCGATGCTGGGATCCTATTTCTAAAACTCTTCGTATCTCTCGTCATGTCATTTTTTGGGAACATCAAATGTTCTCTTCCTTACGGTCATTTGACATATCAACCATCACTAACTCCAGATTCTTTATTGATCCATCTATTAAGTTATTTCCTGAGAATCCAGTTTCAGGTACTGTTGAGTCCACCTCCGAATCACCAGCTGATATCACCCCTTCCGTTGCAGAACCACTAGTTGATCCTGCCTCTCTAGACCCAGACCCAGTTCTAGCTCCAGAACCATCAGCTGACCTTACCTCTCTGACTCAATCGGTCGTGCCCGAGGATATTCCTATGTCTGATGAGTCTGCACCGACTCCCTCTGAGAGTCATCCTCCAGATCACCCCCACAGATCTACCAGGGTAACTCACCCCCATTCTCATCTTGCTGATTACCATTGTGATTATCATTGTTTTTCCACTATACTTCATCTGCGTGAGCCTCAATCCTATAAGGAGGCTAGTACTAATCCTCTTTGGCAGAAAGCAATGGATGAAGAACTTCAGGCCCTAGCTAAAACTCATACATGGGATATTGTTGATCTACCCCCTGGAAAAACTTCTATTGGGTGCAAATGGGTGTTTAAGATCAAGACACTTTCTGATGGCTCTATTGAACGATATAAAGCCCGACTTGTTGCCAAGGGATTTGCTCAGGAATATGGCATTGACTATGAAGAGACATTTGCTCCAATGGCGAGGCTCACATCTGTCCGTACACTCGTTGCTGTCGCCGCCATTCGAAGATGGACTCTATTTCAAATGGATGTCAAAAATGCATTTCTGAATGGGGAACTTCTTGAGGAAGTCTATATGCATACACCTCCTGGCTTGGATGCCACTCGAAACAAAGTTTATCGCCTTCGTCGTGCCTTATATGGTTTAAAACAAGCTCCATGTGCCTGGTTTGCCAAATTCAGCACTACTATTCATCAGTTTGGGTTCACACCGAGTGCTCATGATTCGGCTCTGTTTATCCGTCATACTGCCAATGGTATTATCCTTCTTTTACTGTACGTGGATGATATGGTTATTACTAGAGATGATCCACATGGTATTTCTAAACTCAAAAAGTTTCTCAGTGGCCAATTCGAGATGAAAGATCTTGGCGTGCTCACTTATTTTCTTGGCCTCGAAGTCTCATCTAGTTCTGATGGATTTTTTCTCTCTCAGGCCAAATATGCCTCGGATCTCCTTTCCAAGGCTGGGATCACTGACTCAACCACTGCCACTACTCCTCTCGAGCCAAATGTCAGACTTACCCCACTTGATGGTTCACCTCTTCAGGATGCCACTCTATATCGCCAACTGGTTGGAAGTCTTGTATATCTTACTGTCACTCGCCTTGACATTGCTTATGCCGTTCATCAGGTCAGTCAGTTCTTTTCCACTCCTTGGACCACCCATTACTCGGCTATTCTTCGCATTCTTCGGTATGTCAAGGGTACTTTATTTCATGGGCTTCATTTCTCAGCACAGTCTGCCCCTGTTTTACAAGCCTATTCTGATGCCGATTGGGCCGGAGACCCCACCGACAGACGTTCAACCACTGGTTACTGTTTCTTTTTGGGCAATTCTCTCATTTCCTGGCGTAGTAAGAAACAAACTGTGGTTGCTCGCTCTAGTACTGAAGCTGAATATCGTGCCATGGCTGATGCAACTCAAGAACTTCTCTGGCTTCGATGGTTACTCGCTGACATGGGTATCTCTTCTCCAGCTGCCACTATCCTACACTGTGACAACAAGAGTGCTATTCAGATCGCTCATAATGATGTCTTCCACGAACGTACAAAACACATCGAGAATGATATCCACTTCATCCGTGATCACATTCTCCAGAATACGGTTCGTCTACAATCCGTCAGTTCAGCCGATCAGACAACTGACATTTTCACTAAAGCTCATCCACCCGGACGCTTTCACTCTCTGGTTTCCAAACTCAAGTTCACCTCTCACTTACCGCCTTGAGTTTGAGGGGGGATGTTAATGTATTATATCCCACATTGGTTGTGTATAGCTTTGCCTCTCCTATTGGCTTGTATAAATATGAGAGCTCCCTTGTAAGTAAATTACACCATTCAATACAATTCTTCTCTTTGTATTGTCTCACTTTCTCTCTTAAATTCAACAATTATTATTAAATGTTATATTATCTATAATCTAGGTTTGATATAATATGTTTAAACTGATTCAGTCCCTGGTTGAATTTGGTTTTCCCAAAAATGATTCACTAAAATGAATGGATATTTATTAATACAAAAGAAAATACATATTTACTTATTTATTTTAGGTCTTTTATTGATGTGAAGTACTAGATAAATTTTTATTTATTTTCTTATTCTAAATTAATTTTGATTTGTGGTGATGTATATATGCAACCCTTGAAAAGTGTATTTGCTCGCAACTTGCATCCCTTATGTGGGTTAGTGTTTGGTATACCACTGAAATAAATTTTTTTTTTCCTTTCAGTCTAACAAATATTTGAATTTTCAAGTTAATTGCAATGCAATATAATGATAATAAAATTTGTGTTTAGCATAATTATGTATTTGACTTTTTGGTTTGGTCAAATTCCATTATAAAAGTTGAGAAATGTTTTGTGACAAATTGAACCCTAAGATTCCATACGTTAAGGTATGTATGTTATGACGAGGTTTCCAAAGCAGTGTTAGCCATAAGTCTGCGGAAGGGAAACAAAGATAGTTAATTCATTATTCTATATAAAGTAATTTTTTCACAAACAAATCATCACAATGTGATTAAATCACTTAAATTGATCGTAAAACCAATGAGGCTTCAGCTGAATGAGAAAAGATCAAGGTTGAGAATTGGGAGTATTGTTCCAGGTTTTACTCCCACTGGTGTATCGATTATTTGTCCAGTTTATTGTTTATTTCTCCCGCTTTTAGATGATGATATGGTAGTATTGGTAGTATTGAGGCCATATGCCTTACAAAAATATTTTCTTAATAGAAAAACATTGTTTTCCTTATGGATTGTTTGATTGAAGCATGTCCTTGGAAGGAAATAGTAGCGGAATGAGGATTTAAGCAAGTGCCTGCTTGACATGTGCAGATGGCAGAGATCTACTTTGTTGTGACAGATATCCCTCAACATTCCATAAAATCGGCAAGGGGATGTTGTTGAGAAGAAAGTGTTTTTTTCTTTATATAAGTTTTATTTAAGTTAAACTTATCAAGTACAAGTTGTTTTTCTTTTGGTCTTTTGTTATATATTTTTATGTTTTTGGAATTTGGGTGACAAGGAAAACATGGTTGTGCCCTTCCTGTGTAAGCAAATACTGTGAAAGTGGTGAAGGTGATTTCCACACCTGCACCCAATGTGAAAGGTAATGTATTTTTTTTTTCTTTTTCACTCTGGCTTTTCAATTTTAATATTTAATTGTTTGCAGTTCTACTTAATGGATTTATTGTAATTTGATGTACACGATTTCATAGCCATTGATAAAATTGCATATTTGTGTCCGTAATACGTCATTGGGGGCTATTTTCTTGGAAAGTCAGAGTTGAACTCCTGAATCACCCAATTTTGTGAAGATAGCTGCAAAGAGGTACGTCTTCTATATTTTGAGGTTTTTTTTTTCATATCATATTCTAAGTTGTGACTAATTCAATAGTGACTGACCATCTACTAGATAAATGATGAGTAGCAACAGCTAATTGAGGTGAAAAAGGAAGTAGATGATGGGTATTCTTGGACACTACTTCATTGGATCGAGAAAGGGTCTGATCAAGGTTATAGTGATGAGCATAAAAGTGCAGAGTGCAACTCCAAGTTTGCTTTAGCTCGAAGGCTAATGGAGGTATGTTTTTTGTCAATAATCGATGGCCATACCATGATGAAAGTAATCCAAAGCATCGTATATTATCATGCGTAAACACTTTGGGATTTTAAATTTATTATTTTCTCCTATCGTATGTATGCTAGTAACATTCAGGATTCTCGATTAGTAACTAGTAACTTTGATCATGCACAACATAAATATAGAACAGATACAGTGATCAGTTTTCAGTTATAATTATCACCTTGTACTGGATTTCAAGAAAAAGAAAGTCGTTCTTAACAAAAAGTTGAAACAACAACTCAGGATACAATATTTTGGTTTCTTATTATTTTTAATCTCGTTCAAGCCCAATTTCCCTAGGATGAATTTAACTGGTTTCTATAATGGCATACAGGAAAAGGACAATGACATTATCTCTTAAGCAACCATTAGGTATTTTCATCCCTTGTTCACTTACTAGAATAATATGCCTGTGTGATTTGCCTGCAAATTAAATGAAACAAACCTAGTCAGTCTCACTTTGGAGTATTCACTTGATTGTTGGATATTAATGATGCATGGGACAAAGTTGGCACATATATCGTTCATTGTGACACAAGAAATCTTCAAGGATTGAAAAGGATGTGGAGGATACAGCAGACTAATATCGAATTTGTATGTTGCTTGATCTCGGGGAAATATCCCAAGCTCGATTCTAGTTAGCATCTTGACACATTAAAAAGACTCACAACCTTACACCAAATTTGTGGAATCAGTCGTCTGTAATAGTCGTAGTCGTTCATCTTTGTTTTAGAGTTCTCCTTTGCAGAGGTGTCTAGTTTATTAGTTTTGCAATTTTTATGATTCGAATCTCACATCAATAATGCACTGGGTAACATATGTATGGACAGTATATTGCCTGGTTTCTTGCTTCTTTAAGTTTTGCACATTTATCAAACTTGGTCCTATCTGTTCTGAAACTAGATCCTAATGCTATGAATTTTTTGTCTCCAAGCTCTTCATTTAAAAAGGATTCTAGTTCTGTTTTTGACAAACTGACTTAAATTAGAATTTTTTTTTCTAATATAAAAAACCCATATTTTGTTTTTGCAAAATGACGCAAATTGGAGTTATTTCTCAAAGAAAGAATGCGTTCTACTTCATGGCATCATTTAACGTGAGTGCTTTTTCTCTTTGTTTTAATTTTCTTATGCTTCCTTTGTTCAATACTGTTCATTTTTTAGGAAAATCTTGAAGGAAGCAATTTTCAGATAGAAAATAATTTAGCACTACCAATGGATAAACTCAGTTTGGATTTTCCTGTTTATATTGGAACCGTGCACAGTGCACACCCATAATTACAGTAACCCTCTCTTTTCATGAAGAGTTGTTTGATATTAAATCCCAATAATTTATTAATACACTAAAATACTTAAATTGTTGGATAAGTACTATGTAGGATCATTACAATTTTAATAAATTAAAGATCTGTCTTCCAAAGAAAGAAGGAAAACTTTTAGCACTTTTGGAAAACACCATTGCGGCACTTAACTTTATCATACTCCTTTTTTATCATTTTGACACTTATATGGTCAACAACTTTTTTTCCCAAAATAAATCTACAACTTATCAATAAATTTTTGCTCTTTTACCAAAGCTCTAAACTGATTTAATTATAAAAACCGCTTTACCCACCAAATTCGGATTGGAGTGATAAATTACATTTTTTGGGGGTGCTAGCTAGCTTTGTTAGTAAAGTCGCTTGTTATTATTTAAGAGACTAGTATCAAAGCCCTCTCTCACAAGGTATTAAACGCCTCTCATACAAAATTCCGCCCCATATACAAATTTTTTGTTGCATATATCAATAGCACTCTATGCACTATGCCAATTATTAAATTGCAAAAATCCAAAGTTATCGATAAGATTCGACATAGTTATGTTTTTCAGCTTCAAATGCAGCTGTGACTTAACAAAAACTTCCAAACAGAAACCATAGACTTTAATCTGATCTTGGGACTCAGACAATCATCAAACAACATCCCACAACTCTTTCTTCAATCCCAAACATTGGACAATCGATTTCCCTCAAACCAAGATCTATCCACACTCTGGTTGATTCGATTCCAATAGTAGCCCATATGCTCTTCACCTTCAATGTTCCTCTTACGAAATCCTCGGGCACTATCTATCCTTCCTCTCAACATGCTAATTTCCTTGCAAAAACCTATGATTGATTTTAAAATATCATAAATCAGTCGTTTATTTTAAATTCACAAGACTATTGGATTTGCATGAATTCTTTAATTTGACAGTTGTTACAAAGACTCAAGGTTTGGTATTACATATAGAAAACAAATTAGATATAGTGAAACCTTTTAACATAGATGTTGATAACAATTTGAAATTTTATTTGAACTTTGTAGTTTTTGGATCATTAATTAATGAATGTATATTACACTTGATGATATAATGGGTTGATGATAACATCATAATTACCTAATAATTAAGTTAGTATTTAATCAAATACAGAAGATTATGTAATAAAAGAGTAACAAAGCTGGGACCAATTTGGAAAGAAAAAAAATTGTCCCTTCAATGGAGACTAATTCAACCCGCATTGGTTTCTATAATTTTTTCTGTTTAGAATTTTGGAGATTTGCATTTTTACTTTCACCAACTTCATATATGAATAGAATTCCATTGCTAGATTTCTTTACGTATTTCTTACTTACGTAGAATTCTTTGATAAAATTTTCCATTACCAACTAATAACATGACACCAACCTATTCTATGCTAGATAAGAGAGTTTGAACTAATAGTTATCTAGGTTAGGCATTGGATAATGAGAAATTGTAATCCATCAATTTACAATAAGTCATTTGACCAGTGTATTTCTGAATCTCTTGAACATAAAATCTATTTTCCAAATTCTTTCAAATTAAATTCATGGTTTCTTAATTTAGAATAAGAATTTTATAGTCTGAATATTTTAGGAATAATACGATGGATGAAGTGCCTAATTTAGATTGGCACAATGAATCTAGTGATATGGCTCTTTAGAGTAGATTAGTTGAATTTAGTAATTTAAGAAGAAAACCTTGATGGAACCAAAGATATATGAAGTGCCGCATATAAAATACAAATTAATACCTTCTTAATGAGAAAGTGGTATGAATATGCGATATTGAGTAACAGTACGAGCCCTCCTGAGAAAGAGTATATGACTAAATACATCACAACTCTTATTAATATGAAAGAAGGAATAACGCACCATGAACATTGATAAATATTGAACAATTTCATTAATTTCTTAATATGCATGCATTGTAAAATTGGTGTTAAGTACTTTCGTTTACCACTGCACAATTCATAAAACTAACAAATATGATCTCTTGGTTTAATTGGTTCACTTGACTTATTGTTTGGCTAAAAATAATAGAGTATTGGATAATTTAATTCAAAGCAAAGTATAGTACTGTAGCAAATTGCATAGCTTAGCTGCAGGGATCTTTTTAATTAATAACTTTACCCTAGACAAGAGCTATATATATCTTACTAACACAACTGAATATATAGGTCTAGTACAAGCCTCTGCCTCTTCACTAAATCTTCTAGATCGTGAACTTGGGAGAAGCTACTGAAGATGATGACGACATAAAAATGAGGATATGGTGCAACTTGAAAGGTTTGATCATAAACAAAACGAATTATATGGATTTGGGTTTTTTTCCCTCTCAGCTTTTCTTTCAAAAATTTCTTATAATTTTTATACTTGCGATGATGGAATTGCAGACATCAGATTGATGATTTTCCAGAAACAACTCTTCCTCGCTATTCTTCTTCTGCCCAGTTGGATAAACTTTTACCCAAATCTATTTTTTTTCTCTTTTTTTAGGGTTAGGGTTCCTATACAATCATCATCATCATCATCATTATAACTAATATTATTATTATTATTAAATATTCTATTATTTAAAATCTAGGTTTGATATAATATGTATAAATTGATTCAGTCCCTGGTTGAATTTGGTTTTCCCAAAAATGATTCACTAAATTGAATAGATATTTTTTAATACAAAAGAAAATATATATTTACTTATTTATTTTAGGTCTTTTATGGATCTGAAGTACTAGATAAATATTTATTTATTTTCTTATTATAAATTAATTTTGGTTTGTGTACATGTATATGTGCAACCCTTGAAACGTGTATTTGCTCGCAACGTGCATCCCTTATGTGGGTTAGTGTTTGGTATACCACTGAAATAATTTTTTTTCCTTTCAGTCTAACGAATATTCGAATTTTCAAGTTAATTGCAATGGAATATATTTGATAATAAAATTTGTGTATAGCATAATTATGTAATTGCAATGGTTTGGTCAAATTCCGTTATAAAAGTTGAGAAATGTTTTGTGACAAATTGAACTCTAAGCTTCCATACGTTATGGCATGTATGTGATGACGAGGTTTCCTAAGCAGTGTTAGCCATCAGTCTGCGGAAGGGAAACAAAGATAGTTAATTCATTATTCTATATAAAGTAATTTTTTCAAAAACAAATCATCACAATGTGATTAAATCCTTTAAATTGATCGTAAAAACGCCAATGAGGCTTCAGCTGAATGAGAAAAGATCAAGGTTGAGAATTGGGACTATTGTTCCAGGTTTTACTCCCACTCGAGTATCGATTATTTGTCCAGTTTATTGTTTATTTCTCCCGCTTTTAGATGATGATATGGTAGTATTGAGGCCATATGCCTTACAAAAATATTTTCTTAATAAAAAAACATTGTTTTCCTTATGGATTGTTTGATTGAAGCATGTCCTTGGGAGGAAATAGTAGCGGAATGAGGATTTAAGCAAGTGCCTGCTTAACATGTGCAGATGGCAGAGATCTACTTTGTTGTGACAGACACCCCTCAACATTCCATAAAATCTGCGTGGGGATGGTGTTGAGAAGAAAGTGTTTTTTTTCTTTATATAGGTTTTATTTAAGTTAAACTTATCAAGTACAAGTTGTTTTTCTTTTTGTCTTTTGTTATATACTTTTATGTTTTTCGACTTTGGGTGACAGGGGAAAACTTGGTTGTGCCCTTCCTGTGTATGCAAATACTGTGAAAGTGGTGAAGGTGATTTCCACACCTGCACCCAATGTGAAAGGTAATGTATGTTTTATTTTTTTTTTTCACTGTGGCTTTTCAATTTTAAAATATAATTGTTTGCAGTTCTACTTAATGGATTTATTGGAATTTGATGTACACCATTTCATAGCCATTGATAAAATTGCATATTTGTGTCTGTAATAGGTTATTGCGGGCTATTTTCTTGGAAAGTCAGAGTTGAACTCTTGAATGACCCAATTTTGTGAAGATAGCTGCAAAGAGGTACGTCTTCATATCATATTCTAAGTTGTGACTAATTCAATAGTGACTGACCATCTATTAGATATATGATGAGTAGCAACAGCTAATTGAGGTGAAAAAGGAAGTAGATGGTGAGTATTCTTGGACACTACTTCATTGGATGGAGAAAGGGTCTGATCAAGGTTATAGTGATGAGCATAAAAGTGCAGAGTGCAACTCCAAGTTTACTTTAGCTAGGAGGCTAATGGACGTATGTTTTTTGTCAATAATCGATGGCCATACCATGATGAATGTAATCGAAAGCATCGTATATTATCATGCGTAAACTCTTTGGGATTTTACCTTTATTATTTTCTCCTATCGTATGTATGCTAGTAACATTCAGGATTGTCAATTAGTAACTAGTAACTTCGACCATGCACAACATAAATATGGAACAGATACAGTGATCAGTTTTCAGTTATAATAATCACCTTGTACTGGATTTCAAGAAAAAGAAAGTCGTTCTTAACAAAAAGTTGAAACAACAACTCAGGATACAATATTTTGGTTTCTTATTATTTTTAATCTCTTTCAAGCCCAATTTTCCTAGGATGAATTTAACTGGTTTCTATAATGGTATACAGGAATAGGACAATGACATTATCTCTTAAGCAATCATTAGGTATTTTCATCCCTTGTTCACTTTCTAGAATAATAAGACTGTGATTTTCCTGCAAATTAAATGAAACAAACCTAGTCAGTCCCACTTTGGAGTATTCACTTGATTGTTGGATATTAATGATGCACGGGACGAAGTTGGCACATATGTCGTTCATTGTGACACAAGAAATCTTAAAGGCTTGAAAAGGATGTGGAGGATACAGCAGACTAATATCGAATTTGTATGTTGCTTGATCTCTGGGAAATATCCCAAGCTCGATTCTAGTTAGCATCTTGGCACATATTAAAAAGACTCACGACCTTACACCAAATTTGTGGAATCAGTCGCCTGTAATAGTCGTAGTCGTTCTTCTTTGTTTTAGAGTTCTCCTTTGCAGAGGTGTCTAGTTTATTAGTTTTGCAATTTTTATGGTTCGAATCTCACATCAATAATGCAATGGGGAACATATATATGGACAGTATATTACCTGGTTTCATGCTTCTTTAAGTTTTGTACATTTTTCAAACGTGGTCCTATCTGTTTTGAAACTAGATCCTAATGCTATTAATTTTTTATCTCCAAGCTCTTCATTGAAAAAGGATTCTATTTCTGTTTTTGACAAACTGACTTAAATTACACTTTTTTTTTTCTAATATAAAGAACCCATAATTTGTTTTTTACAAAATGACGCAAATTGGACTTATTTCTCAAAGAAAGAATGCGTTCTACTTCTGGGCATCATTTAAGGTGATTGCTTTTTCTCTTTGTTTTAATTTTCTTATGCTTCTTTTGTTCAATACTGTTCATTTTTTAGGAAAAACTTAAAGGAAGCAATTTTCAGATAGAAAATAATTTAGCACTACCAATGGATAAACTCAGTTTGGATTTTCCTGTTTATATTGGAACCGTGCACAGTGCACACCCATAATTACAGTAACCCTCTCTATTCATGAAGAGTTGTTTGATATTAAATCCCAATAATTTATTAATACACTAAAATACTTAAATTGTTGGATAAGTACTATGTTGGATCATTACAATTTTAATAAATTAAAGATCTGTCTTCCAAAGAAAGAAGGAAAACTTTTAGCACTTTCGGAAAACACCATTGCGGCACTTAAATTTATCATTCTCGTTTTTTTTATCATTTTGACACTTATTGGTCAACAACTTTTTTTTCCCAAAATAAATCTACTACGTTTTAATAAATTTTTGCCCTTTTACCAAAGCTCTAAACTGATTTAAGTATAAAAACCGCTTTAACCACCAAATTCGGATTGGAGTGATAAATTACATTTTTTGGGGGGTGCTAGCTAGCTTTGTTGGTAAAGTCGCTTGTTATTATTCAAGAGACTAGTATCAGAGCACTCTCTCAAAATGGATCAAATGCCTTTCATACAAAATTCCACCCCATATACAAATTTTTTGTTGCATATATCAATAGCACTCTATGCGCTCTGCCAATTATTATATTGCATAAATCCAAAGTTACCGATAAGATTCGACATAGTTATGCTTTTCAGCTAAAAATGCATCTGTGACTTAACAAAAACTTCGAAACAGAAACCATAGACTTCAATCTGATCTTGGGACTCAGACAGTCATCAAGCAACGTCCCACAACTGTTTCTTCAATCCCAAACATTGGACAATCGATTTCTCCCGCATCTAATGAATCTTCCTCAAACCGAGATCTATCCAGACTCTGGTTGATTTGATTCCAATAGTGGACCATATGCTCTTCACCTTCAATGTTTCTCCTTACCAAATCCTCAGGCACTATCTATCCTTCCTCTCAACATGCTAATTTCTTTGCAAAAACCTATGATCGGTTTTAAAATATCATAAATCAGTCATTTATTTTAAATTCACAAGACTATTGGATATGAATGAATTCTTTAATTTGACAGTCCTTACAAAGACTCTAAGTTTGGTATTATATAAAGAAAACAAATTAGATATTGCGAAACCTTTCAACATCAATGTTGATAAGAATTTCAAATTTTATTTGAACTTTGTAGTTTTTGGATCATTAATTAATGAATGTATATTACACTTGTGCCTTTTTTTTTTTTTTTTTTTTCATTTGATGATATCATGGGTTGATGATAACATCATCATTACCTAATAAGTTAGTATTTAATCAAATACAGAAGATTATGTAATAAAGAGTAACAGAGTAACAAAGCCGGGACCAATTTGGAAAAAAAAAAAATCTGTCTCTTCAATGGAGACTAATTCAACCAGCAAAGGTTTCTATAATTTTTTTCTGTTTAGAGTTTTGGAGATTTGCATTTTTACTTTCACCAACTTCATATATGAATAGAATTCCGTTGCTAGATTTCTTTACGTATTTATTACTTACGTAGAATTCTTTGATAAAATTTTCCATTACCAACTAATAACACGACGTACACCAACCAATTCTATGCTAGATAAGAGAGTTCGAACTAATAGCTATCTAGGTTAGGCATTGGATAATGAGAAATTGTGGTCACCGATTTACAATAAGTCATTTGACCAGTGTATTTATGAATCTCTTGAACATAAAATCTATATTCCAAATTCTTTCAAATTAAAGTCAAGGTTTCTTAATTTAGAATAAGAATTTTATAGTCTGAATATTTTAAGAATAGTATGACGGATGAAGTGCCTAATTTAGATTGGCACAATGAATCTAGTGATATGGCTATTTAGAGTAGATTAGTTGACTTTAGCAATTTAAGAAGAAAACCTTGATGGAACCAAAGATATATGATGTGCCGCATATAAAATACAAATTAATACCTTCTTAATGAGAAAGTGGTATGAATATGCGATATTGAGTAATAGCACAAGTCCTCCTGAGAAAGAGTATACGACTAAATACATCACGACTCTACATAAATATGAAAGAAGGAATAATGCACCATGAACATTGATAAATATTGAACAATTTCATTTATATCTTAATATGCATGCATTGTAAAATTGGAGTTAAGTACTTTCGTTTACCATTGCATAATTCATAAAACTGACAAATATGATCTCTTGGTTTAATTGGTTCGCTTGACTTATTGTTTGGCTAAAAATAATAGTGTATTGGATAATATAACTCAATGCAAAGTATAGTACTGTAGCAAATTGCATAGCTTAACTGCAGGGATCTTTTTAATTAGTAACTTAACCCTAGACAAGAGCTATATATATCTTACTAACACAACTGAACATATAGGTCTAGTACAAGCCTTTGCCTCTTCACTAAATCTTCTAGATCGTGAACATGGGAGAAGCTACTGAAGATGACGACGACATAAATAAGAGGATATGGTGCAACTTGCAAGGTTTGATCAGAATCAAAATGAAGTATATGGATTTGGGTTTTTTTCCCTTTCAGCTTTTCTTTCAAAAATCTCTTATAATTTTTATACTTGCCATGATGGAATTGCAGATATCAGATTGATGATTTTCCAGAAACAATTCTTCCTTGCTTTTTTTCTTCTGCCAGGTTGGATAAACTTGTACCCAAATCTTTTTTTTTTTCTCTTTTTTTTAGGGTTAGGGTTCCTATAGAATCATCATCATCATCATTATAACCATAACTATTATTATCATTATTATTATTATTAAATGTTCTATTATCTAAAATCTAGGTTCGATATAATATGTTTAAATTGATTCAGTCCCTGGTTGAATTTGGTTTTCCCAAAAATGATTAACTAAAATGAATGGATATTTATTAATACAAAAGAAAATATATATTTACTTATTTATTTTAGGTCTTTTATTGATCTGAAGTACTAGATAAATTTTTATTTATTTTCTTATTCTAAATTAATTTTGATTTGTGTATATGTGTATGTGCAACCCTTGAAAGGTGTATTTTCTCGCAACCTGCATCCTTTACGTGGGTTAGTGTTTGGTATACCACTTAAATAATCTTTTTTTTCCTTTCAGTCTCACGAATATTCGAATTTTCAAGTTAGTTGCAATGAAATATATTTGATAATAAATTTGTGTTTAGCATAATTATGTATTTGACTTTTTGGTTTTGTCAAATTCCATTATAAAAGTTGAGAAATGTTTTGTGACAAATTGAACCCTACGCTTCCATACGTTATGGCTTGTATGTGATGAAGAGGTTTCCTAAGCAGTGTTAGCCATCAGTTTGCGGAAGGGAAACAAAGATAGTTAATTCATTATTCTATATAAAATAATTTTTTCACCAACAAATCATCACAATGTGATTAAATCCCTTAAATTGATCGTAAAAAGGCCAATGAGGCTTCAGCTGAATGAGAAAAGCTCAAGGTTGAGAATTGGGACTATTGTTCCAGGTTTTACTCCCACTGGAGTATCGATTATTTCTCCTGTTTATTGTTTATTTCTCCCGCTTTTAGTTGATGAGATGGTAGTATGGAGGCCTCATGCATATATGGCCTTACAAAAATATTTTCTTAATAAAAAAAACAGTGTTTTCCTTATGGATTGTTTGAATGAAGCATGTCCTTGGGAGGAAATATTAGCGGAATGAGGATTTAAGTGCCTGCTTGACATGTGCAGATGGCAGAGATCTACTTTGTTGTGACAGATACCCCTTAACATTCCATAAAATCTGTAAGAGGATGTTGTTGAGAAGAAAGTATTTTTTCCTTATATAAGTTTTATTTAAGTTAAACTTATCAAGTACAAGTTGTTTTTCTTTTTGTCTTTTGTTATATATTTTTATGTTTTTGGACTTTAGGTGACATGGGAAAACTTGGTTGTGCCCTTCTTGTGTATGCAAATACTGTGAAAGTGGTGAAGGTGATTTCCACACCTGCACCCAATGTGAAAGGTAATGTATGTTTGTTTTTTTCTTTTTCACTCTGGCTTTTCAATTTTAAAATTTAATTGTTTGCAGTTCTACTTAATGGATTTATTGTAATTTGATGTACACCATTTCATAGCCATTGATAAAATTGCATATTTGTGTCCGTAATATTGCATTGGGGGTTATTTTCTTTGAAAGTCAGAGTTAAACTCCTGAATCACCCAATTTTTGTGAAGATAGTTTCAAAGAGGTACGTCTTATATATTATGAGGTTTTTTTTTCATATCATATCCTAAGTTGTGACTAATTCAATAGTGACTGACCATCTATTAGATATATGATGTGCGACAACAACTAATTGAGGTGAAAAAGGTAGTAGATGATGGGTATGTTAGGCTATGTGTGGAGCCTGGTGGTTTTTTTGTCCTATCTGGTGTTTTCAACACTATTTGTTATCTGTTTTATTTTAACCCAAAAATATAAGGATTTCATCTTATTCTTTTGTGTAATTGAGTGAGCTGTCTTCATTTTGTGTGAATACTGTGAGGGGTGTCTAGGGGTGATACATCCTTGTATCATTCTTCAAGACATAGTGAAATCGCTGCAACTCCGTGGACGTAACCCGATTTTTGGTGAACCACGTAAATCTGTGTACTGTGTGTTTGCCTTTGATTTATTTCTATTTTCTTCTCTATATTCGCATCTCAAGATCCGTAGGGATAGGGTAGTTTAATCCTAACAACTAGTATCAGAGCTATCGGTTTTTGAGTGGGAGCGATGGCTGGAGAAGAAGGAAAAGCGGCAAGAATCGAGAAATTCGATGGCACAGATTTTGGGTATTGGAGGATGCAAATCGAGGATTATCTCTATGGGAAGAATTACATTTGCCTCTGTTAAGGGCAAAGCCAGACAGTATGAAAGAAGATGACTGGAATTTTCTTGATAGACAGGTACTGGGAGTTATTTGATTAACTCTATCAAGATCAGTTGCGCACAATGTTATGAAAGGAGAAGACCACCAAGGATATGATGGCGGCTTTGTCCAATATGTATGAAAAACCGTCGGCTAACAACAAAGTGCATCTGATGAAAAAGTTGTTCAATTTGAAGATGGCGGAAAGTACCCCTGTTGCGCAGCATGTGAATGAGTTCAATACAATTATTAATCAATTGCCTTATGTTGAGATTGATTTTGATGATGAGATCCGTGCTTTAATTGTTTTGGCTTCTTTGCCAAACAGTTGGGAAGCCATGAGAATGACGGCGAATAATTCTGCATGGAATAATAAACTCAAATATGAAGATATTCGGGATTTGATTTTAAGCGGGGAGGTTCGCAAGAGAGATGCGGGTGAAACCTCGGGTTCTGGTTTCGCTTTAAATCTTGATACAAAAGGTAGAGCACAGGATAGAAATTCCAATCGGAGTAGATCAAAATCCAGAAGAGGAGGTAGGAGTAAATCCAGATCTGGACAACAACTGGAATGCTAGAATTGTGGCAAGACTGGCTATTTTAAGAAAAATTGGAGAGAATTGTAGAAGAAAAGGAATGAGAACGATGCTGCAAATGCTGTGACAGAAGAACCACAGGATGCCCTATTACTTTCTGTTGAGAGTCTCATTAACTCTTGGGTTTTGGACTCAGGAGCTTCTTTCCATACCACTGCACACCGAGAAATCATGGAGCACTATGTGACAGGTGATTTTGGGAAGGTATATTTGCCTGATAGAGAAGCCTTGGATATTGTGGGTATGGGAAACGTTCGCATTAAATTGCTGAATGGGTTTGTGTGGTTGATACAGAAAGTGCGACATGTTCCAAAATTGATGAGGAACTTGATCTTTGTAGGACAGCTTGATGCTGAAGTTCACACGGTGACATTTGGGGCTGGTACTTGGAAGATTACAGAGGGAGCCATGGTAGTGGCTCGTGGAACAAAAACGAGTACTCTGCACATGACCTCAAGTGTGAGAGATAATATTGCAGTGATTGATGGAAAAGTTGATACAGACCTATGGCACCGCAGGCTTGGTCACATGAGCGAAAAAAGGATGAAAGCGATGCTGTCTAAAGGGAAACTGCCAGAGTTGAAATCCCTTGACTTTGATTTGTGTGAGAGTTGCATTCTTGGGAAACAAAGAAAGGTCAGTTTATTGAAAGGAGGTAGAACTCCAAAGTTTAAAAAATTGGAGTTGGTACACACAGATTTGTGGGGAGCTTCCCCGGTTGCATCTCTTGGAGGTTCAAGGAATTATATCACATTTATTGATGACTCAAGCAGGAAGGTATGGGTTTATTTTCTGAAAAATAAATCTGAGGTATTTGAGACCTTTAAGAAATGAAAGGCCATGGTTGAGACTGAAACAGGTTTTAAGGTAAAATGTTTGAGGTCTGATAATGGTGGAGAGTACATAGATGGGGGGTTTAGAGAATTTTGTGCTACTAATGGGATTAGGATGGTGAAGACTATTCCCGGGACACCACAACAGATGGCGTGGCTGAGCGCATGAACAGGACCCTCAATGAGCGTGCAAGAAGTATGAGGTTGCATGCTGGGTTGCCAGTAACTTTTTGGGCCGATGCAGTTAGCATAGCAGCTCACTTGATAAATCGAGGACAGTCAGTTCCTTTGGATTGCAGGATATCTGAAGAGGTATGGAGTGGAAAGGAGGTAAACCTTTCTTACTTAAAAGTTTTTGGCTGTTTATCTTATGTTCATACTGACTCTGATGCTCGCAGTAAACTAAATGTTAAATCCAAAAATTGTTTCTTTATTGGCTATGGTGATGAAGCTTTTGGTTATCGGTTTTGGGATAATCAAAATCGAAAAATCATCAGGAGTAAAAATGTGATTTTCAATGAACAGGTTATGTACAAAGACAGGTCAAGTGCAAAATCTGTTGTTATAGGGTCAGAACCAAAGAAGTCTGAGTTTGTTGGCTTGGATGAATTTTCTAAGAGCACAGTGCAGAGTAGGAGTCAGGAAAATGTTGAGAATACAGACCCACCGGTAGAATAATGTACGCCCATAAGTGCTGTCCGAAGGTCTTCTAAGAACATTAGACCTCCACAGCGGTTCTCACCATCCTTGTTCTATATTTTATTGACTGACAGTGGTGACCCAGAATGTTATGATGAAGTTGCAGGTTAAAAATTCTAGCAAGTGGGAGTTGGCCTTGAAGGATGAGATGGACTCACTGATGACGTATAAGACATGGTAACTAACTGAATTGCCAGAAGGGAAGAAAGCTTTAAATAACAAATAGGTGTACAGAGTAAAAGAAGAGCATGATGGTAGTGATAAGAGCCATTAAATGCATTATAATCGTACTTATTTGTTGACACTTTAGGGTTGATTTAGGTCTTAAATGCATTTTTATTCATTAACAACTCTAAAGTGGTATTTTTGGAGCATTAATTTATTTCGGTGCATTTTTCAGGTATCTTGAGTTAAAGGAGATGGAAAAGCTATCATCATTTTGAAACATGAAGTTCCATTGAACACTCAAGCAAAAGAATGATCGCGGAAGAGCCAAGATGAAGAGAAACTAAGGAAGGAGTTTTCACTAAGTTGCTGGAGTTGGCATACAAATCAACCATCTTTACAAATTAAACTGTATCGATGTAGAAAGAACCAGGAAGTGTGCCACATATGGTTAGAAAGATATGGAAGTCTACTTTCTGGAGGATTTTACAATTCGTTAAAATCATTTCTCTAGAGGAAGTTATGGCGATTTTAGCGGACAGAGGTCGGACTTTCTGAATTAGCATCAGCCGCGCTGCAGCATGGATTATCCGCGCCGCAGCACACAGAACCAGCACCTGACTTAACCAAAACAGAACTGCCCTGTGCCGCAGCATGGATTATCCGTGCCGCAGCACACAGCACCAGCACCTGACCTGATAAAACAGTGCCGCAGCGCGCCCAAGTTGTGCTGCAGCGCGCACACAGCCTTGTGCACTACGAGTTAGACCCTAATTAGGTCTTTAATGACTTGTTCAAACCCTAAAACACCCCTAGACCTTGTGTACTATAAATATACCACTTAGGGTTTGTAATTAGATATTCAAAAACCTAGAGAACTCAAGAAAGCAGCAACTTTCCTTCCATTGTGCAACCATGAGCCCCATGGCTAACTAATCTCCAAGCAAGGAGAAGGGATGAATCCCTAGGTGTAGTTGTTTCTATTTCCATTATTTGATTCAGTTGTAATGGAACTTTAATGTTCAAATATTTTTATGATTTACTTTTTTATTCTAATTATAGAGATTTCATCTAATCCGGTGATTGTATCTTTTTCCTTGATATAGATTTAGTCATGCTTTCTTTATGTCAAGATTATTTGGGTATGATTGAGTCCGGTAGATCTAGCCTTTAGGTTTGTCCATTACTGCAATATTGTCATCAAAGATATATTGTCGTTTCTTGATAAACTTAAAGGATAGATCATATGTGCATGAATTGAAAATAAAGAGTATTTCATAACAATCAAATTAGGGTTTATACATGTGCTTTAATTGAATATTTGCCGATTGCCTGTTTGGGATGTGAAACTTGCAATCGAGAAAAAAAAACAACTGAATCAAGTTAGGATTAGGGCAACAAACCTAGGGAGGATTCCCGGATCCTTGTTGCTCTCCTATTATATTTCACAATCTACTTTACACAATTGTCTCACTATCAAATTTCAGATTCTATATTTAATTTGATCACATAGTCTCATATTAAAGTTTACATCTTTCTTTATAGTTAATTTGTCTCCCTGTGGAATCGACACCCCAAAGCTGTACTACAACACCGCGTTACTGTTTTGGGCGTAATCAAATTTTGGCACCGTTGCCGGGGAGACGCGCTTACAAACAAGGAAGATTGTCAACTTTGAGACAAAACGGTAATATCGTTCCTTTCTTGAAGTCTTGATTTTCTGATTATTTATTTATTTTTTTTGTTCTTTGCTCTTTGTTTTGATTTTTTTAATTAATTAATTAATTAATTTTCTTTCTGTTTAATTTATTTCCCCTAACATGGCCGAAAATCACAATGAAATTGTTGCTAGGGCACTTAAAGACTACTTGCACCCTAGCCGAATGGCCACCCCATCTTGTATCATGTTCCCCCCTAATGTTCAACAACCTGATTTTAAGCCGGGCATGAACGAATTGCTACCAACCTTCCATGGGTTTGAGAATGAAAACCCCTATGTCCACATTAGGGAATTTGAGGAAGTAGTAGCAACTTTTCACAGTAGGGCTGATATGATAGACACAGTTAAACTTAAGTTTTTTCCTTTTTCACTTAAGGAAAAAGCCAAGGCTTGGCTGTACTCGTTAAGGCCTAGGTCCATAGGTAGTTGGGATGAGATGACACGAGTTTTCTTCCAAAAACACTTCCCAACCCATAAGACCAATAACCTCAAGAGACAAATCTCAAACTTTGCACAAAAAGAGAGCGAAACCTTATATCAAGTTTGGGAACGTTTTAAGGACCTGTTGAATTCTTGTCCACACCATGGGTATGAGAGTTGGCGGGTAGTTAGCCATTTCTATGATGGACTCCTAAGTAGGGAAAGGCAGTTCATAGAAATGATGTCCAATGGGGATTTTCTTCAAAAAGATCCCGACCAAGCCATAGATTTCCTAGATGACCTATCAGAAAAATCCTACACTTGGACATGACCAAATGCCATTGAAAGCACTAGGAGAAATCAACCCACTGGGATTTATCAACTTAAGGAAGAGGATAACCTTAAAGCTCGTTTAGAGGCCCTAACTAAAGAAATTGAAGCCTTAAAAACTAGAAATGCTAGGGCTCCTGAACCGGTTGTTAGGGTAGAGTCCTATGAGCCTTGTTTCATGTGTAATGGGGTAGATCATTTACCTAAGGATTGTCCAATTTATTTTGAGATGAAGGAAGAGTGTAATGCTGTAGGTATACCCTTTGGGAAACCACACTCACCCTACTCTAACACCTACAATCCCTGTTGGAAAAATCACCCAAATTTTAATTGGAAACCCGATACACAACCTCCTGCCCACTCTAGTACCCAATGGCAACCGGAAGCAACTTCATATAATGCACCTCAACAATCTTTACCTTTGGAAGATATGTTTAAGTCATTTATGCAGGTACATGCCAAGAATATGGAAGATCAAGGAAAAATAAATCAACAGCTGTTAGAGGAGCAACAAGGGATCAAAGCGGAACAAAAGGAGATAAAGAGCCAACTCACTAAGTTGACTAGTTTCTTGGCGATTCAAGAGCAAGGACAGTTTCCTTTGCAAACACAAGAAAATCCAAGGGGAAAACATATGGCACAAACCTCCAATCCTGGAAATCAAAATCTTAAAGAGGTTAATGCCATAATTACCCGTAGTGGTAAGAAAATTGATGGTCCCACTCTACCATCAAACTTGAGTAACAAGGATAAAACCCCTAAGGAACAAGAGGCTCGTGATGTTTATCGCCCACCGGTGCCTTTCCCTCAAGCACTTCTTAAACCTAAGGAGATAAATACAGCATTAAAAGGTGAGATTCTTGAACAACTTCAGCATGTTAAAATTAATCTCCCTCTTCTTCATGTCATAAAACAGATTCCCAACTATGCTAAAGTCATCAAGGATTTATGCACACTCAAGAGGAAGCACAATGTGAAGAAGACGGCATTCTTAATGGAGCAAGCAAGTGCTGTAATTAACAGCAAGACACCGCCAAAATATAAAGATTCGGGCTGTCCAACGGTGGCTTGCCAAATTGGAAATAAACCTTGTGGCCAAGCATTGCTAGATTTGGGTGCTAGTGTGAACCTCATGCCATACTCCATGTACTTGCAACTTGGTCTAGGTGAGATCAAACCAACCTCCGTGGTACTTCAATTAGCGGATAAATCGGTAAGAAAACCAAGAGGTATTGTAGAAGATGTTTTATTGCAAATTGATAATTTCTACTATCCTGTTGATTTTTTGGTTTTAGATACTGTTTCTACTGTAAACACGGAGTCCAAAATTCCTTTGATACTTGGAAGACCATTCCTTGCCACTGCCAATGCCCTCATTAATTGTAGGAATGGCTTAATGACATTATCATTTGGAAATAGAACTTTAGAGGTAAATGTTTTCCGAGTCTCAAAACAACCACATGAAGAGAATGAGTGTGTCGATACTTACATGGTTAATAAGCTCAATTTGGAGGATGAGCACACTAAAGATAATTCTATGGAATTCCCTCCTAATAATTTTAAGTTCGATGATTCTTTAATTTATTCTCATGTCGTTAATGTTGTTGATATTTTTGATAAGTCACAGGAATTTATTAAGAAATCATGGCAACCATGCTTTGAGGAGTCACTTGAGAGAAGTCACATGGATACGAGAACCAAATACCCTACTGCTGATAGTGAGTGGGCAACACCAAGAACACTTGAGCCATATGCGGTGGACTTTAAGTATTCCTTGCCAAAAGATTAGCATTAAGGCCATTAAATTGGAGCCTCATTTTCAGCACCACAATGAGGACAGCAGTGAGAGTGGTGCAACGTCTGGCCGAAGACGTAAAACTTAGCGTTCATGGGAGGCAACCCACAACATATCCTTTTATTTTTACTGTTTTTCATATTTCTTTTTCTTACTTATTATTATTATTTTACTGTTTTCTAGTATTAACTTAGTATTTCTTTTTCAAGGAAAATATACGAAGCAGTTCAAATGGTGGAGCACAATTTTCAGCTTCTGTGCACCTTTGGCTACAAAGGGAGTTTCTTTTACTCTTTCTTTTACATTGAGGTCAATGCAATTTTTAAGTTGGGGGTGGAGGAAATACATCTTTTTGTTTCCATATTCTTTATTTTCATACATTTTTTTCCATTGAACTGTTTGGTGCCATTTTCCTTTTTGTTTATTTTTAGCATGCTTTGTGTTTGCCTTGGAGTTAATTGACATGTCAATGATATGAACTTAATTGAGATAACAGATAGCATGTAGAAGAAGTTAAATTCTGTTTCAGTTTGAGAATAATTTAAGTGTCAATCTTAATTTGGTTTGAGACTCTAGTTTGTGGTAAGATTGAATGATTAGTCTAAAACATCTAGAAAAGTTTTATGTGCGATTGATTGTGAATATTTTTGCGGTCTCAACAAGCTCTAGAACTTATTTGATAATTACTTGAGGTGAATTCCTAGAATGCACACTACTGAGGATATGATATAGGCCATTTTTGAATAATTTGAGCCTTTCAAACCTTCCCTTGCAATATATATATCACTAGTCACCTATTTGAGCCATTTTTCTTGAAAAAGAATTTGAGCCTTGTTTCTTTCAAAAACCCATTTACTTAACCTTATGAGCCTAGAAATATTTTATTCTTACCCTTCTTTTAAAAGAACTTAGTTGTACACATTGTTGAGAAGCACTTAAGAGGAGTAAGGATGGAAATATGAAAAATCATAACCCAAGTATATTAAAGAAGATAAGTTGGGGGTTGTGGAAAAGAAAAGAAAAAAAAATTGAGGTGAATGAGTATTTGCCAAAAACATAAAAAGAAGAGAAGTATGGCAAAGAAAGAAGAAAAAGAAAAGAAAAAGTGGTGACTTGTCAAGAGTTATGCTTTTATAAAAAATTGTTAAAAGAGTTGAGCATTGAAGTAAAGTTATCTAGTGCTTGAAAGTGGTTGTGTTTAAAGCTAAGAGATTAAGTTCTTTTACTTGCAAATCCTTCCCGTTTTTCCTTGACCTTTACTTTGGCCTAACATTACAAGCCTATTAAAGACCTATTGATCCAATGAAGTGTGATTTTTTCTACAATAGTGGAGAATGATTTGAAAGATAAGCCTATGGAGCTTATTTATGTGATTGATGTCACACAATTTGTTATGTTTTTAGAGGCCAAGACTTGTATTCATGAATGTTGTGCATAAAATCATCCGGGTGCTCGGACTAATGGATTGTGGTAAGATGGATGTTAAGAGTCAATAACGATTTTAAGATTGATGCTTGGATTACTTTTGGACTTAGGTGAAATTTAATGATTCTATGTGCCGTATGTTATGTGCAATTTTTGAGACAAAAAGTGAATTACTCTTGGTTCAACGCTAGCATTGCTTTACGTTGTTTTTAACTCCTACCATATAATTCATCTCTTGTTTTCGCTTGAATTGCTAGGTACTAGCAATAAGCTAGTTGGGGGTTCTGATAAGAGCCATTAAATGCATTATAATCGTACTTATTTGTTAGCACTTTAGGGTTGATTTAGGTCTTAATTGCATTTTTATTCATTAACAACTCTAAAGTGGTATTTTTGGAGCATTAATTTATTTCGGTGCATTTTTCAGGTATCTTGAGTTAAAAGAGATGGAAAAGCTATCATCATTTTGAAACATGAAGTTCCATTGAACACTCAAGCAAAAGAATGATCGCGGAAGAGCCAAGATGAAGAGAAACTAAGGAAGGAGTTTTCACTAAGTTGCTGGAGTTGGCATACAAATCAACCATCTTTACAAATTAAACTGTATCGATGTAGAAAGAACCAGGAAGTGTGCCACATATGTTAGAAAGATATGGAAGTCTACTTTCTGGAGGATTTTACGGTTCGTTAAAATCATTTCTCTAGAGGAAGTTATGGCGATTTTGGCGGACAGAGGTCGGACTTTCTGAATTAGCATCAGCCGCGCTGCAGCATGGATTATCCGCGCCGCAGCACACAGAACCAGCACCTGACTTAACCTAAACAGAACTGCCCTGTGCCGCAGCATGGATTATCCGTGCCGCAGCACACAGCACCAGCACCTGACCTGATAAAACAGTGCCGCAGCGCGCCCAAGTTGTGCTGCAGCGCGCACACAGCCTTGTGCACTCCGAGTTAGACCCTAATTAGGTCCTTAATGACTTTTTCAAACCCTAAAACACCCCTAGACCTTGTGTACTATAAATATACCACTTAAGGTTTGTAATTAGATATTCAAAAACCTAGAGAACTCAAGAAAGCAGCAACTTTCCTTCCATTGTGCAACCATGAGCCCCATGGCTAACTAATCTCCAAGCAAGGAGAAGGGATGAATCCCTAGGTGTAGTTGTTTCTATTTCCCTTATTTGATTCAGTTGTAATGGAGCTTTAACGTTCAAATATTGTTATGATTTACTTTTTTATTCTAATTATAAAGATTTCATCTAATCCGGTGATTGTATCTTTTTCCTTGATATAGATTTAGTCATGTTTTCTTTATGTCAAGATTATTTGGGTATGATTGAGTCCGGTAGATCTAGCCTTTAGGTTTGTCCATTACTGCAATATTGTCATTTCTTGATAAACTTAAAGGATAGATCATATGTGCATGAATTGAAAATAAAGAGTATTTCATAACAATCAAATTAGGGTTTATACATGTGCTTTAATTGAATATTTGCCGATTGCCTGTTTGGGATGTGAAACTTGCAATCGAGATAAAAAAACAACTGAATCAAGTTAGGATTAGGGCAACAAACCTAGGGAGGATTCCCGGATCCTTGTTGCTCTCCTATTATATTTCACAATCTACTTTACACAATTGTCTCACTATCAAATTTTAGATTCTATATTTAATTTGATCACATCGTCTCATATTAAAGTTTACATCTTTCTTTATAGTTAATTTGTCTCCCTGTGGAATCGAAACCCCAAAGCCGTACTACAACACCGCGTTACTGTTTTGGGCGTAATCAGGTAGCAAGCGCTACAAGGCCAGATTGGTTGTGAAAGGGTTTCAACAGAAAGAGGATATTGATTACACAAATATTTTCTCTCCAGTTGTGAAGCTAACAACAATCGGGCTGGTACTGGGAATTGTGGCTACAAAGAACCTACATCTTGAGCAGTTAGATGTGAAGACAACATTCCTTCATGGTGATTTGGAGGAGGATATTTATATGCATCAGCCATAAGGATTTGCAGTATAGGGAAAGGAAAATCAGGTTTGCAAACTGAGCAAGAGTTTGTATGGGTTGAAACAAGCTCCAAGACAATGGTATAGGAAGTTTGACAGCTTCATGTGTAGCACCGGGTTCACAAGGTGCCAGGCAGACCATTGTTGCTATGTTAAGATTTTTGACAACTCTTATATCCTATTATTGTTGTATGTTGATGATATGCTCGTTGCAGGGTCTAACATTGAGGAGATTAATAATCTCAAGAGGCAGTTGCCAAAACAGTTTGCAATGAAGGATTTGGGTGCTACAAAACAAATCCTTGGTATGAGAATCATCAGAGACAGAGTCATTGGTACTTTGAAACTTTCACAGACAAAGTATGTGAAGAAGGTTCTCAGTTGATTTAGCATGGATAGTGCTAAACCAGTGAGCACACCTTTGGCTAGTCATTTAGACTATCTAAGGATCAGTCACCAAAGATAGAGCAGGAGCAGGACTACATGAGTAGGGTTCCCTATGCCTCAGCTATTGGAAGTCTTATGTACTCCATGGTCTTCACCAGACCGGACATTGCACATGCAGTGGGAGTAGTGAGTAGGTACATAAGGGTTTCATCTTATTCTTTTGTGTAAGCGAGAGAGCCATCTTCTATTTTTGTGAATACTGCAAGGAGTGTCTAGGGGTGAGACCTCCTTGTATTATTCTTCAAGAAATAGTGAAATCGCTGCAACTTCGTGGACGTAACCCGAGTTTGGGTGAACCACGTAAATCTGTGTGCTGTGTGTTTGCCTTTGATTTATTTCTATTTTCTTCTCTATATTCGCATCTCAAGATCCGTAGGGATAAGGTAGTTTAACCCTAACAGGGTATTCTTGGACACTACTTCATTGGATGGAGAAAGGGTCTGATCAAGGTTATAGCGATGAGCATAAAAGTACAGAGTGCAACTCCAAGTTTGCTTTAGCTCGGAGGCTAATGGATGTATGTTTTTTGTCAATAGTCGATGGTCATACCATGATGAATGTAATCCAAAGCTTCGTATATTATCTTGCGTAAACACTTTCGGATTTTACCTTTATTATTTTCTCCTATTGTATGTATGCTTGTAACATTCAGGATTGTCAATTAGTAACTAGTAACTTCGACCATGCACAACATAAATATGGAACAGATACAGTGATCAGTTTTCAGTTATAATAATCACCTTGTACTGGATTTCAAGAAAAAGAAAGTCATTCTTAACAAAAAGTTGAAACAACAACTCAGGATACAATATTTTGGTTTCTGATTATTTTTAATCTCTTTCAAGCCCAATTTCCCTAGGATGAATTTAACTGGTTTCTATAATGGTATACAGGAATAGGACAATGACATTATCTCTGAAGCAATCATTAGGTATTTTCATCCCTTGTTCACTTTCTAGAATAATATGGCTGTGTGATTTGCCTGCAAATTAAATGAAACAAACCTAGTCAGTCCCACTTTGGAGTATTCACTTGATTGTTGGATATGTCGTTCATTGTGACACAAGAAATCTTCAAGGCTTGAAAAGGATGTGGAGGATACAGCAGACTAATATCGAATTTTTATGTTGCTTGATCTCTGGGAAATATCCCAAGCTCGATTCTAGTTAGCATCTTGACACATATTAAAAAGACTCACGACCTTACACCAAATTTGTGGAATCAGTCGCCTGTAATAGTCGTTGTCGTTCTTCTTTGTTTTAGAGTTCTCCTTTGCAGAGGTGTCTAGTTTATTAGTTTTGCAATTTTTATGATTCGAATCTCACATCAATAATGCAATGGGGAACATATGTATGGACAGTATATTACCTGGTTTCATGCTTCTTTAAGTTTTGCACATTTATCAAACTTGGTCCTATCTGTTCTGAAACTAGATCCTAATGCTATGAATTTTTTATCTCCAAGCTCTTCATTTAAAAAGGATTCTATTTCTGTTTTTGACAAACAGACTTAAATTAGACTTTTTTTTTTCTAATATAAAAAACCCATATTTTTTTTTTGCAAAATGACACAAATTGGACTTATTTTTGAAAGAAAGAATGTGTTCTACTTCTGGGCATCATTTAAGGTGAGTGCTTTATCTCTTTGTTTTAATTTTCTTTTGCTTTTTTTGTTCAATACCGTTCATTTTTTAGGAAAATCTTAAAGGAAGCAATTTTCAGATAGAAAATAATTTAGTACTACCAGTGGAACCCTCTCTATTCATAAAGAGTTGTTTGATATTCAATCCTAATAATTTATTAATGCACTAAAATATTTAAATTGTTGGATAAGTACTATGTAGGATCATTACAATTTTAATAAATTAAAGATCTGTCTTCAAAAGAAAGAAGGAAAACTTTTAGCACGTTTGGAAAACACCATTGCGGCACTTAAATTTATCATACTCGTTTTTTTATCATTTTGACACTTATATGTTCAACAACTTTTTTTCCCAAAATAAATCTACAACTTATTAATAAATTTTTGCTCTTTCAGCAAAGCTCTAAACTGATTTAGGTATAAAAACCGCTTTAACCACCAAATTCGGATTGGAGTGATAAATTACATTTTTTTGGGGGTGCTAGCTAGCTTTGTTGGTAAAGTCGCTTGTTATTATTTAAGAGACTAGTATCAAAGCCCTCTCTCACACGGGATTAAATGCCTCTCATACAAAATTCCGCCCCATATACAAATTTTTTGTTGCATATATCAATAGCACTCTATGCACTGCCAATTATTAAATTGCATATATCCAAAGTTATCGATAAGATTCGACGTAGTTATGTTTTTCAGCTACAAATGCTGCAGTGACTTAACAAAAACTACCAAACAGAAACCATAGACTTCAATCTGATCTTGGGACTCAGATAATCATCAAACAACGTCCCACAACTCTTTCTTCAATCCCAAACATTGGACAATCGATTTCCCTCAAACCGAGATCTACCCAGACTCTGGTTGATTCGATTCCAATAGTAGCCCATATGCTCTTCACCTTCAATGTTCCTCTTACGAAATCCTCAGGCACTATTTATCCTTCCTCTCAACATGCTAATTTCCTTGCAAAAACCTATGATCGATTTAAAATATCATAAATCAGTCGTTTATTTTAAATTCACAAGACTATTTGATTTGCATGAATTCTTTAATTTGATAGTCGTTACAAAGACTCAAGGTTTGGTATTACATATAGAAAACAAATTAGATATAGCGAAACCTTTCAACATAGATGTTGATAAGAATTTGAAATTTTATTTGAACTTTGCAGTTTTTGGATCATTAATTAATGAATGTATATTACACTTGATGATATAATGGGGTGATGATAACATCATCATTACCTAATAATTAAGTTAGTATTTAATCAAATACAGAAGATTATGTAATAAAACTGTAACAAAGCTGGGACCAGTTTGGAAAGAAAAAAATTTTCTCTTCAATGGAGACTAATTCAACCAGCATTGGTTTCTACATTTTTTTTCTTTCAGAATTTTGGAGATTTGCATTTTTACTTTCACCAACTTCATATATGAATAGAATTCCGTTGCTAGATTTCTTTACATATTTATTACTTACGTAGAATTCTTCGATAAAATTTTCCATTACCAACTAATAACACGACACCAACCTATTCTATGCTAGATAAGAGAGTTCGAACTAATAGTTATCTATGTTAGGCATTGGATAATGAGAAATTGTGGTCCATCGATTTACAATAAGTCATTTGACCAGTGTATTTCTGAATCTCTTGAACATAAAATCTATATTCCAAATTCTTTCAAATTAAACTCATGGTTCCTTAATTTAGAATAAGAATTTTATAGTCTGAATATTTTAGGAATAATATGATGGATGAAGTGCCTAATTTAGATTGGCATAATGAATCTGGTGATATGACTATTTAGAGTAGATTAGTTGACTTTAGTAATTTAAGAAGAAAACCTTGATGGAACCAAAGATATATGATGTGCCGCATATAAAATACAAATTAATACCTTCTTAATGAGAAAGTGGTATGAATATGCGATATTGAGTAACAACACAAGTCCTCCTGAGAAAGAGTATACGACTAAATCCATCACGACTCTACATAAATATGAAAGAAGGAATCACACACCATGAACATTGATAAATATTGAACAATTTCATTTATATCTTAATATGCAAGCATTGTAAAATTGGTGCTAAGTACTTTCGTTTACCACTGCACAATTCATAAAACTAACAAATATGATCTCTTGGTTTAATTGGTTTGCTTGACTTATTGCTTGGCTAAAAATAATAGAGTATTGGATAATTTAATTCAAAGCAAAGTATAGTACTGTAGCAAATTGCATAGCTTAACTGCAGGGATCTTTTTAATTAATAACTTAACCCTAGACAAAAGCTATATATATCTTACTAACACAACTGAATATATAGGTCTAGTACAAGCCTTTGCCTCTTCACTAAATCTTCTAGATCGTGAACATGGGAGAAGCTACTGAAGATGATGAAGACATAAATATGAGGATATGGTGCAACTTGCAAGGTTTGATCATAAACAAAACGAAATATATGGATTTGGGTTTTTTTCCTTTTCAGTTTTTCTTTCAAAAATTTCTTATAATTTTTATACTTGCGATGATGGAATTGTAGATACCGGATTGATGATTTTCCAGAAACAAATCTTCAACGCTATTCTTCTTCTGCCAGGTTGGATAAACTTGTACACAAATCTTTTTTTTTTTTTTTCTTTTTTTTAGGGTTAGGGTTCCTATACAATCATCATCATCATCATTATAACCATAACTATTATTATTATTATTATTAAATGTTCTATTATCTAAAATCTAGGTTTGATATAATATGTTTAAATTGATTCAGTCCCTGGTTGAATTTGGTTTTCCCAAAAAATGATTAACTAAAATGAATTGATATTTATTAATACAAAAGAAAATATATATTTACTTATTTATTTTAGGTCTTTTATTGATCTGAAGTACTAGATAAATTTTTATTTATTTTATTATTCTAAATTAATTTTGATTTGTGTATATGTGTATGTGCAACCTGCATCCGTTATGTGGGTTAGTGTTTGGTATACCACTTAAATAACCTTTTTTTTTCCTTTCAGTCTCACGAATATTTGAATTTTCAAGTTAGTTGCAATGGAATATATTTGATAATAAATTTGTGTTTAGCATAATTATGTATTTGACTTTTTGGTTTTGTCAAATTCAATTATAAAAGTTGAGAAATGTTTTGTGACAAATTGAACCCTACACTTCCATACGTTATGGCTTGTATGTGATGACGAGGTTTCCTAAGCAGTTTTAGCCATCAGTCTGTGGAAGGGAAACAAAGATAGTTAATTCATTATTCTATATAAAGTAATTTTTTCACCAACAAATCATCACAATGTGATTAAATCCCTTAAATTGATCGTAAAAAGTCCTATGAGGCTTCAGCTGAATGAGAAAAGCTCAAGGTTGAGAATTGGGACTATTTTTCCAGGTTTTACTCCCACTGGAGTATCGATTATTTGTCCAGTTTATTGTTTATTTCTCCCGCTTTTAGTTGATGAGATGGTAGTATTGAGCCCTCAAGCATATATAGCCTTACAAAAATATTTTCTTAATGAAAAAACAGTGTTTTCCTTATGGATTGTTTGAATGAAGCATGTCCTTGGAAGGAAATATTAGCGGAATGAGGATTTAAGTAAGTGCCTGCTTGACATGTGCATATGGCAGAAATCTACTTTGTTGTGACAGATACCCCTCAACATTCCATAAAATCTGTAAGGGGATGTTGTTGAGAAGAAAGTATTTTTTCCTTATATAAGTTTTTTCCTTATGTGTGGAGCCTGGTGGTTTTTTTGTCCTATCTGGTGTTTTCTGCACTATTTGTTATCTGTTTTATTTTAACCCGGAAATATAAGGATTTGATCTTATTCTTTTGTGTAATTGAGTGAGCTGTCTTCATTTTGTGTGAATACTGTGAGGGGTGTCTAGAGGTGAGACATCCTTGTATTATTCTTCAAGACATAGTGAAATCGCTGTAACTTCGTGGACGTAACCCGAGTTTGGGTGAACCACGTAAATCTGTGTGCTGTGTGTTTGCCTTTGATTTATTTCTATTTTCTTCTCTATATTCGCATCTCAAGATCCGTAGGGATAAGGTAGTTTAACCCTAACAGGGTATTCTTGGACACTGCTTCGTTGGATGGAGAAAGGGTGTGATCAAGGTTATAGCGATGAGCATAAAAGTGCAGAGTGCAACTCCAAGTTTGCTTTAGCTCGGAGGCTAATGGATGTATGTTTTTTGTCAATAATTGATGGCCATACCATGATGAATGTAATCCAAAGCATTGTATATTATCATGCGTAAACTCTTTGGGATATTACCTTTATTAATTTCTCCTATCGTATGTATGCTAGTAACATTTAGGATTGTCGATTAGTAATTAGTAACTTCGACCAGGCACAACATAAATATAGAA
Source organism: Bretschneidera sinensis (assembly GCA_023935145.1). Taxonomy (NCBI): domain Eukaryota; kingdom Viridiplantae; phylum Streptophyta; class Magnoliopsida; order Brassicales; family Akaniaceae; genus Bretschneidera; species Bretschneidera sinensis. The sequence continues at coordinate 38,299,653 of CM043702.1, read as the reverse complement.
CAGATCCAGTGACCAGTTTTCAGTTGTAATTATCACCTTGTACTGGATTTCAAGAAAAAGAAAGTCATTCTTAACAAAAAGTTGAAACAACAACTCAGGATACAATATTTTGGTTTCTTATTATTTTTAATCTCTTTCAAGCCCAATTTCCCTAGGATGAATTTAACTGGTTTCTATAATGGTATACAGGAAAAGGACAATGACATTATCTCTTAAGCAACCATTTGGTATTTTAATCCCTTGTTCACTTACTAGAAAAATATACCTGTGTGATATGCCTGCAAATTAAATGAAACAAACCTAGTCAGTCTCACTTTTGAGTATTCACTTGATTGTTGGATATTAATGATGCATGGGACGAAGTTAGCACATATGTTGCTCATTGTGACACAAGAAATCTTCAAGGCTTGAAAGGGATGGGGAGGATACAGCAGTCTAATATCGAATTTGTATGTTGCTTGATCTCTGGGAAATATCCCAAGCTCGATTCTAGTTAGTATCTTGACACATATTAAAAAGACTCACGACCTTACACCAAATTTGTGGAATCAGTCGTCTGTAATAGTCGTTGTCGTTCTTCTTTGTTTTAGAGTTCTCCTTTGCAGAGGTGTTTAGTTTATTAGTTTTGCAATTTTTTTTATTCGAATCTCACATCAATAATGCAATGGGAACATATGTATGGACAGTATATTACCTGGTTTCATGCTTCTTTAAGTTTTGCACATTTATCAAACTTGGTCCTATCTGTTCTGAAACTAGATCCTAATGCTATGAATTTTTTATCTCCAAGCTCTTCATTTAAAAAGGATTCTATTTCTGTTTTTGACAAACTGACTTAAATTAGACTTTTTTTTTCTACTATAAAGAACCCATATTTTGTTTTGCAAAATGACTCAAATTGGACTTATTTCTCAAAGAAAGAATGTGTTCTACTTCTGGGCATCATTTAAGGTGAGTGCTTTTTCTCTTTGTTTTAATTTTCTTTCGCTTCTTTTGTTCAATACTCTCCATTTTTTAGGAAAATCTTAAAGGAAGCAATTTTCAGATAGAAAATAATTTAGTACTACCAATGGATAAACTCAGTTTGGATTTTCCTGTTTATATTCGAACCGTGCACAGTGCACACCCATAATTACAGTAACCCTCTCTATTCATAAAGAGTTGTTTGATATTAAATCCCAATAATTTATGAATACACTAAAATACTTAAATTGTTGGACATGTACTATGTAGGATCATAACAATTTTAATAAATTAAACATCTGTCTTCCAAAGAAATATGGAAAAGTTTTAGCGCTTTTGGAAAACACCATTGCGGCACTTAAGTTTATCATACTCGTTTTTTTAATCATTTTGACACTTATATGGTCCACAACATTTTTTTTCCCAAAATAAATCTACAACTTATGAATAAATTTTTGCTCTTTTACTAAAGCTCTAAACTGATTTAAGTATAAAACCGCTTTAACCACCAAATTCGGATTGGAGTGATAAATTACATTTTTTTGGGGGTGCTAGCTAGCTTTGTTGGTAAAGTCGCTTGTTATTATTTAAGAGACTAGTATCAAAGCCCTCTCTCACAAGGGATCAAACTTCTCTGATACAAAATTCCACCCCATTTACAGATTTTTTGTTGCATCTATCAATAGCACTCTATGCACTCTGCCAGTTATTAAATTGCATAAATAAAAATTTATCGATAAGATTCAACATAGTTATGTTTTTCAGCTACAAATGATCAAACAACGTCCCACAACTCTTTCTTCAATCCCAAACATTGGACAATCGATTTCCCTAAAATCGAGATCTATCCACACTCTAGTTGATTCGATTCTAATAGTAGCCCATATGCTCTTCACCTTCAATGTTCCTCTTACCAAATCCTCGGGCACTACCTATCCTTCCTCTCAACATGCTAATTTCTTTGCAAAAACCTATGATCGATTTTAAAATATCGTAAATGAGTCGTTTATTTTAAATTCACAAGGCCATTAGATTTGAATGAATTCTTTAATTTGACAGTCGTTACAAAGACTCAAGGTTTGGTATTACATAAAGAAAACAAATTAAATATAGCGAAACCTTTTAACATAGATGTTGATAAGAATTTGAAATTTTATTTGAACTTTGTAGTTTTTGGATCATTAATTATTGAATGTATATTACACTTGTGTGTTTTTTTTCATTTGATGATATCGTGGGTTGATGATAACGTCATCATTACCTAATAAGTTTGTATTTAATCAAATAAAGAAGATTATGTAGTAAAAGAGTAACAAAGCTGGGACCAATTTGGGGAAAAAAAATTGTCTCTTCAATGTAGACTAATTCAACCAGCATTGGTTTCTATAATTTTTTTCTGTTTAGAATTTTGGAGATTTGCATTTTTACTTTCACCAACTTCATATATGAATAGAATTCCGTTACTAGATTTCTTTCCGTATTAATTACTTACGTAGAATTCTTCGGTAAAATTTTCCATTACCAACAAATAACACGACATCAACCTATTCTATGCTAGATAAGAGAGTTCGAACTAATAGCTATCTAGGTTAGGCATTGGATAATGAGAAATTGTGGTCCATCGATTTATAATAAGTCATTTGACCAATGTATTTCTGAATCTCTTGAACATAAAATCTATATTCCAAATTCTTTCAAATTAAACTCATGGTTTCTTAATTTAGAATAAGAATTTTATAGTCTGAATATTTTAGGAATAATGTGATGGATGAAGTGCCTAATTTAGATTGGCACAATGAATCTAGTGACATGGCTATTTAGAGTAGATTAGTTGACTTTAGTAATTTAAGAAGAAAACCTTGATGGAACCAAAGATATATGATGTGCCGCATATAAAATACAAATTAATACCTTCTTAATGAGAAAAGGGTATGAATATGCGATATTGAGTAACAGTACGAGTCCTCCTGAGAAAGAGTATACGACTAAATCCATCCCGACTCTACATAAATATGAAAGAAGGAATAACACACCATGAACATTGATAAATATTGAACAATTTCATATATATCTTAATATGCATTCATTGTAAAATTGGTGTTAAGTACTTTCGTTTAACATTGCACAATTCATAAAACTAACAAATATGACCTCTTGGTTTAATTGGTTCGCTTGACTTATTGTGTGGCTAAAAATAATAGAGTATTTGATAATTTAATTCAAAGCAAAGTATAGTACTGTAGCAAATTGCATAGCTTAACTGCAGGGATCTTTTTAATTAATGACTTAACCCTAGACAAGAGCTATATATATCTTACTCACACAACTGAATATATAGGTCTAGTACAAGCCTTTGCCTCTTCACTAAATCTTCTAGACCGAGAACATGGGAGAAGCTACTGAAGATGATGACGACCTAAATATGAGGATATGGTGCAACTTGCAAGGTTTGATCATAAACAAAATGAAATATATGGATTTGAGTTTTTTTCCCTTTCGGCTTTTCTTTCAAAAATTTCTTATAATTTTAATACTTGCGATGATGGAATTGCAGATATCTGATTGATGATTTTCCAGAAACAAATCTTCCTCGCTATTCTTCTTCTGCCAGGTTGGATAACCTTGCATTGAAATCTTTTTTTTTCTCTTTTTTTAGGGTTAGGGTTCCTATACAATCATCATCCTCATCATTATAACTAATATTATTATTATTATTATTATTAAATGTTCTATTATCTAAAATCTAGGTTTGATATAATATGTTTAAATTGATTCAGTCCCTGGTTGAATTTGGTTTTCCCAAAAATGATTCACTAAAATGAATGGATATTTATTAATACAAAAGAAAATATATATTTACTTATTTATTTTAGGTCTTTTATGGGTCTGAAGTACTAGATAAATTTTTATTTATTTTCTTACTCTAAATTAATTTTGATTTGTGTATATGTAAATGTGCAACCCTTGAAAGGTGTATTTGCTCGCAACATGCATCCCTTTTGTGGGTTAGTGTTTGGTATACCACTGAAATAATTGTTTTTTTTCCTTTCCGTTAACGAGTATTCGAATTTTCAAGTTAATTGCAATGGAATATATTTGATAATAAAATTTATGTTTAGCATAATTATGTATTTGACTTTTGGGTTTGGTCAAATTCCATTATAAAAGTTGAGAAATGTTTTGTGACAAATTGAACCCTAAGCTTCCATACGTTCTGTTATGTATGTGATGACGAGGTTTGCTAAGCAGTGTTAGCCATCAGTTTGCGGAAGGGAAACAAAGATAGTTAATTCATTATTCTATATAAAGTAATTTTTTCACAAAGAAATCATCACAATGTGATTAAATCCCTTAAATTGATCGTAAAAAGGCCAATGAGGCTTCAGCTGAATGAGAAAAGATCAAGGTTGAGAATTGGGACTATTGTTCCAGGTTTTACTCCCACTGGTGTATCGATTATTTGTCCAGTTTATTGTTTATTTCTCCCGCTTTTAGATGATGATATGGTAGTATTGAGGCCTTATGCATATATGGCCTTAAAAAAATATTTTCTTAATAAAAAAACAGTGTTTTCCTTATGGATTGTTTGATTGAAGCATGTCCTTGGGAGGAAATAGTAGCTGAATGAGGATTTAAGCAAGTGCCTGCTTGACATGTGCAGATGCCTGCTTGACATGTGCAGATGGCAGAGATCTACTTTGTTGTGACAGATATCCCTCAACATTCCATACAATCTGCAAGGGGATGGTGTTGAGAAGAAAGTGTTTTTTCTTTATATAAATTTTATTTAAGTTAAACTTATCAAGTACAAGTTGTTTTTCTCTTTGTCTTTTGTTATATATTTTTATGTTTTTGGACTTTGGGTGACAGGGGAAAACATGGTTGTGCCCTTCCTGTGTATGCAAATACTGTGAAAGTGGTGAAGGTGATTTCCACACCTGCACCCAATGTGAAAGGTAATGTATGTTTTTGTTTTTATTTTTCACTCTGGCTTTTCAATTTTAATATTTAATTGTTTGCAGTTCTACTTGATGGATTTATTGTAATTTGATGTACACCATTTCATAGCCATTGATAAAATTGCATATTTGTGTCCGTAATAGGTCATTGGGGGCTATTTTCTGGAAAGTCAGAGTTGAACTCCTGAATCACCCAATTTTGTGAAGATGCTGCAAAGAGGTACGTCTTCTATATTATAAGGTTTTTTTTTTTTTCATATCATATCCTAAGTTTTGACTAATTCAATGGTGACTGACCATCTATTAGATATATGATGAGCGGCAACAGCTAATTGAGGTGAAAAAGGAAGTAGATGATGGGTATTCTTGGACACTACTTCGTTGGATGGAGAAAAGGGTCTGATCAAGGTTATAGTGATGAGCATAAAAGTGCAGAGTGTAACTCCAAGTTTGCTTTAGCTCGGAGGCTAATGGATGTATGTTTTTTGTCAATAATCGATGTCCATACCATGATGAATGTAATCCAAAGCATCGTATATTATCATGCGTAAACACTTTGGGATTTTACCTTTATTATTTTCTCCTATCGTATGTATGCTAGTAACATTTAGGATTGTCGATTAGTAACTAGTACCTTCGACCAGGCACAACATAAATATAGAACAGATACAGTGATCAGTTTTCAGTTATAATTATCACCTTGTACTGGATTTCAAAAAAAAGAAAGTCGTTCTTAACAAAAAGTTGAAACAACAACTCAGGATACAATATTTTGGTTTCTTATTATTTTTAATCTCTTTCAAGCCCCATTTCCCTAGGACAATGACATTATCTCTTAAGCAACCATTTGCTATTTTCATCCTTTGTTCACTTGCTAGAAAAATATACCTGTGTGATTTGCCTGCAAATTAAATGAAACAAACCTAGTCAATCTCACTTTGGAATATTCATTTGATTGTTGGATATTTATGATGCATGGGACGAAGTTAGCACATATGTCGTTCATTGTGACACAAGAAATCTTCAAGGCTTGAAAGGGATGTGGAGGATACAGCAGTCTAATATCGAATTTGTATGTTGCTTGATCTCTGGGAAATATCCCCAGCTCGATTCTAGTTAGCATCTTGACACATATTAAAAAGACTCCCGGCCTTACACCAAAATTTGTGGAATCAGTCGTCTGCAATAGTCGTAGTCGTTCTTCTTTATTTTAGAGTTCAACTTTGCAGAAGTGTCTAGTTTATTAGTTTTGCAATTTTTATGATTCGAATCTCACATCAATAATGCAATGGGGAACATATGTATGGACAGTATATTACCTGGTTTCATACTTCTTTAAGTTTTGCACATTTATCAAACTTGGTCCTATCTGTTCTGAAACTAGATCCTAATGCTATGAATTTTTTATCTCCAAGCTCTTTATTTAACAAGGATTCTATTTCTGTTTTTTGACAAACTGACTTAAATTAGACTTTTTTTTCTTCTAATATAAAGAATCCATATTTTGTTTTTGCAAAATGACTCAAATTGGACTTATTTCTCAAAGAAGGAATGTGTTCTACTTCTGGGCATCATTTAAGGTGAATGCTTTTTCTCTTTGATTTAATTTTCTTATGCTTCTTTTGTTCAATACTGTTCAGTTTTTAGGAAAATCTTAAAGGAAGCAATTTTCAGATAGAAAATAATTTAGTACTACCAATGGATTAACTCAGTTTGGATTTTCCTGTTTATATTCGAACCGTGCACAGTGCACACCCATAATTACATTAACCCTCTCTATTCATAAAGAGTTGTTTGATATTAAATCCCAATAATTTATGAATACACTAAAATAGTTAAATTGTTGGATACATACTATGTAGGATCATAACAATTTTAATAAATTAAAGATCTCTCTTCCAAAGAAAGAAGGAAAACTTTTAGCAGTTTCGGAAAACACCATTGCGGCTCTTAAATTTATCATACTTGTTTTTTATCATTTTGACACTTATATGGTCAACAACTTTTTTTTTTTCCCAAAATAAATCTACAACTTAATAATAAATTTTTGCTCTTTTACCAAAGCTCTAAACTGATTTAAGTATAAAAACCGCTTTAACCACCAAATTCGGATTGGAGTGATAAATTACATTTTTTTGAGGGTGCTAGTTAGCTTTGTTGGTAAAGTCGCTTGTTATTATTTGAGAGACTAGGATCCAAGCCCTCTCTCACAAGGGATCAAATGCCTCTCATACAAAAGTCCACCCCATATACAAATTTTTTGTTGCATATATCAATAGCACTCTATGGACTCTATTCAAATCTTAAAAGATATGCTACGAGCATGTGCTATGAACTTTTCGGTTTGTTGGGATGCGTACTTACCCCTTATGGAGTTTGCACATAATAATAGTTTTCAAACCAGCATTGGAATGGCACCTTTCGAGGCATTATATGGTAGGAGGTGTAGGACTCCGATATGTTGGGAAGAAGTGGGAAAAATAAGTGTCTTAGGACCAGAATTGGTAGAGATAACCACAAAGAGGATCAAGAAAATACGAGAACTTCTAAGGATGGCTCAAAGTAGGCAAAAAAGTTATGCAGACAAGAGGAGAAGACCGTTGGAGTTTCATGTTGGTGATCGTGTGCATCTTAAAGTTTCCCCTTAGAAGGGAGTTCTGAGGTTTGAGTGAAATGGGAAGTTAAGCCCTCTTTACATCGGACCTTATAAGATTATTGAAAGGATTGGACTTGTAGCATACCGATTAGCCTTACCTCTAGAACTTTCACAACTTCATGATGTCTTCCTTGTGTCAGCTTTGCACAAATATGTACTGGATGAGTGACATATCATTCCATTCCAATCCATAGAAGTTCAAAAGGTCCTTTCATATGTGGAGATGCCAATAAAATTCTTGGACTCTAGGGACCAAGTTCTTCACAACAAAGTCATTCCCTTGGTTAAAGTGCTTTAGAGAAATAGAGGAGTCGAAGAAGCTACATGGGAAAGCAAAGTGGAAATGAAGACCCAATACCTTTATCTATTCCTCAATTCAAGTTAGTTGAAAATTTCGAGGGCAAAATTTTTTTAGGAGGGGAGAATTGTAGAATCCGATATTTCTTTTAAGCTTTTATAATCTTGTTTTATAATTCAGTTTTTTTTTTTAGGGAACTCTTGGTAAGAAACAAAAACTTTGGGGGTGTTTAAATACTAGAAGGAAAATTAAAGGAAAAGACATGTAAATTAATAAAAGAAGAAGAGGAAGGGTAGATTGGTAAAAGGTCAAGTGTTAGTGGGAGTATATAAGAGAAACATTAACCTAGAAGAGTGAAATCTCTCATTTTGGCATTTGAGAAATCAGCAGAAGAAACAGAGGAGAGAAAAAAAAAATGGTTCTGGAAAAATTTCCTTCTTAAAAACCCATTTTCTTCCAAACTTTGACCTAGCCTTAACCCAACCATTGAAGATCTTTTTGCCCCCAAACTTCCAAAACCCTCTTCTGCCACCATCAGCTATCTTCTGGCTAGGGAGGTGAGCCTCCATGAGCAGGCTACGGTGGCGTGTGTCCTACACGTGCCGAGCAGGGGAGGAGCAGCCCATTTTGTTCTTTTGGCTTTTTTCGTGCCGATTGTGAGGTAATTTCGAAAAGTGTTCACCTACAAACTTAAACTAGACTTATTGATGTTGATTTCTGGCTTTTATTTGAGGTCATTTGGATTTAATTTGAGGGATTTATGAGTTGTCTAAGTTGGGAGAATTGTGCAGAAATTCTGGAAAAAATTTCATGTTCTGGGCAGTTTTGTGAGCGGTATTTCAGCAAGAATTTGAGGTAGTTTTGGGCCAACTATTTTTAAGTTAAAGTATACTTCCTAAAGTTGACCTAGAACTTTAGTTCAGATGATTTGAATTTAAATTGGTTTAGTTTGAAATATTTGAAGTTGGGAGAAAATTTGAAAGAAATCTGAAAATTTTTGTATTTTGGAACTTTGGTGTTAAGGTTTAATTTTTGCTATGAGTATTGTAAAATCTAAAATCTATGGATGGAATTTTGATTATATCCCACACTTTGGAAGAAAGTAATAAGAGTTTGTGAAGTTTGAAATGTTATTCTTGTATAACATGATTTTTGAGATGGGTATTGTTAGAGAATCTTACTATGGGCTATAAATTTGAAACTCTTTTAGGAATTAAAAGAAATTCCTCTAAGTAAGACTTTTTCTTGATTGGGAAATTATATTTAGAATAAATACTTTTTACAAGTTGGGATTTGTTGGTAATTACCCTAAGTTAGTGTTTTGAAAATTAAAGTCCATATGAATTGAGAGTTTTATGGAGTAAAGAATGAAGGAAAGAAGGAAAGAGTGAAAATAGGTGATTAAGGAGAAGAATGAACTTTAGTAGTATTTTCTTTGATTTATATGTGTACGTAAATGGAATGATTGATTCCTTATTAAATGTCTAAGTTTTAAATACTATACTCATTGGCTATTTGTATATGTAGTTTGCTTTAATTGTTAAAAATGGCATTTCAATAGGTATGGCGGATGATCGTAGTAAAGGTAAAGAAGTGATCCACGACTAGTATTTGGCGTAAGGTGAGTATTACCCTACTCTTGGTAAGCATGAATGTTAGTGAGGAAACCAAAACAATAAGGTTACATAAGAATTGTATTTCGCTATTTATATATAATAATTATATTTATAACTATGTGGTAAGATAAGTTAATTATATATTAATGATGAGATAGTGATTTCAAAACCTTTGTGCTGAATGTTGTGTGATTGTATGGATTGATGAGAATTTGATGATGTTCATCACTTGATTTCATTTCATTTCATGCATTGAAATTTACGGTAAGTTATTGAGGGGGGAGTGATGTGTGAGGACGATAGGTCTCTTCCCACAAGGGGTGTAAGGGTACCGAATATATTTGGATGATTCAACCCAGTCCGAATTAAAAGGGGTTTCGAAAAATTACTATTTGTGAAACGTACCGGTACATGGGCAGAAATCCTCGATGGATTATGATTGATTATGAGATGATACATTGCATTGCATCATGCTACATTGGCATACCATACATAAATTTGAATTACTTGGCCCGTAAGGGGGCATACGAAATGTTTGGTTATATGGATAAATTGTGATATTTTGATTGACTATGAAATAGCGATTGCAAGTTGGTCGTGGGTTTTATAGGACTGTATTATGATTACTAAGATTGTTGTTTTGTAAAGTACTAAATGACTATGTATACGAACAAATAAATTAGAAAGGAAAAAGAAATAATAATAAGCCCTCAACTCTTTCGAACAAGTGATTACTTTGTGTAGTGTAAGAACTCGCTGAGCTTTATAGTTCATCCCCTCTTCCTCTTTATAACCTTTCAGCTAAGCTTCCAGGTGATTTCGGATTTTAAGTGGTGAAGCTTTGAAGTTCAACGAAGTTTTAGGTGGGTCTACGAGCGTCGCATCCTCATTGAAGCCCTTTTTTTTAAGTGTTATATTGTATATTATGTGTGAAGTTGTAACTGGTTGGCTGTGTCTCTTTAAACACCTTATAAAACTACAACCTTATAGTTGTAATCTCTGTATGATCTTAACTATATATATATCTATATATATATATCTATATATATATATATATATATGATGTTGTTTTGTTGTAGTATATATTTGTGTGTCTAGGTGCTAGATTCTAAAAGGTAATTGACACCGTCCTGAGTGGGCCCACTCGAGATGGGTCGTTAAAAAATAACTGTTGTAAAATGTAGATTTGAAGTAGAGAAATTCCTTAGTAGTAGTTTTGTGAGTGTGTACTTAGATGTTGAATACGAGGAAAAGGTAGTTGATTAGGTATTGAACTAAAGAATTTTAAAAAGTTTGGGTTGTGATTATATTAGAAATGTGGAGAGGTTCGAAAACATAGAGAATGGTGCTGATTCATAAGAATTGTAAGTATGATATTAGAAAGTGAGACTTAAAAGAGTGATTAATGTTGGCAAGAGTGTAGATGGATTAACAAGTATAGAAAGAGATAAGAGCAAATCGTTGGATATATGGTTAGCATAAGAGATAAGGTTTAGTAAGGAGTGATTATGGTAAAACGAGAGAAATAAACCAAGTAAAGAATGATGGTGCTAGGTAAATTACAAGTGAAGTTTTCATGATATCTTGGACTTAAGAAGGATAATAAAGGAAGTATGTTGGGAAGTATAAATTGTAATATGAGAAATCTTAAAGGAGAAAGGTGTAGGGAAATTTGAATTGATCTTAATGTTAAGTGAAGTTTGTTACAACGAAATGGTGGATCTTGATTCTAAAATAATGAACGAATGATTAAATGGTTGAAACTAGTTGAGTAAGAAAATTTCTTTGCTTTACTTTGAGCTATAGATTAAAGAATGTCAAATTGGATCTAGTGAAAGTTATGTGATAATAAGCAAAGGTATTTGAAATGCTTGAAAAGCTAGAGGTTAGTGAACGACTTATTTTAGATGTGGTTGAGGTAATAGAAAGGATGATGACTAGTGAAAGTGATGAACGAATATTTGACCTAGTATTTTGTATGTTTTTCAAGTATTTTTTTATATTTTTAGCTTAGGAATTTGTTACTTTGAGTTGTTTTTCGTTGTTTTACAAGTTCACAAGCACTTAGAAATGCGTTTCACTAAATTGCCAGAATTATCCGTACAGATCTGTCATTTTTGGAGATTAAACTGTATTAATTTAGGAAGAACCAGGCGATGAACCATATATACCTGGAAAGATCCGGATGTCTATTTTCTGGTGAATTTTACGGCTCATAAATATGATTTTTCTAAAGAAAGTTATGGCAGTTTTAGTAGACAAAGGTCAGGCTGTGCGTGATTTCAGCATGCCAGAAGTGATTTTGCGGATTAAACTGTATTGATTCAGGAAATACAAGGCAATGAGCCATATATGCTTGGAAATATCCATATGTCTATTTTTTGGAGAATTTTACGGCTCATAAATATGATTTTCCTAGAGAAAGTTTTGACAATTTTAGTAGACAAAGGTCAGGCTGTGTGTGATTTCAGCGTGACAAATTGAACCCTAAGCTTCCATACGTTATGGCATGTATGTGATGACGAGGTTTCCTAAGTAGTGTTAGCCATCAGTCTGCGGAAGGGAAACAAAGATAGTTAATTCATCATTTTATATAAAGTAATTTTTTCACAAACAAATCATCACTATGTGATTAAATCACTTAAATTGATCGTAAAAATGCCAATGAGGCTTCAGCTGAATGAGAAAAGATCAAGGTTGAGAATTGGGACTATTGTTCCAGGGTTTACTCCCACTGGTGTATCGATTATTTGTCCAGTCTATTGTTTATTTCTCCTGCTTTTAGTTGATGATATGGTAGTAGTGAGGCCTTATGCATATATGGCCATACAAAAATATTTTTTTAATAAAAAAACTGTGTTTTCCTTATGGATTGTTTGATTGAAGCATGTCCTTGGGAGAAAATAGTAGCCGAATGAGGATTTAAGCAAGTACCTGCTTGACATGTGCAGATGGCAGAGATCTACTTTGTTGTGACAGATACCCCTCAACATTCCATAAAATCTGCAAGGGGATGGTGTTGAGAAGAAAGTGTTTTTTTTCTTTATATAAGTTTTATTTAAGTTAAACTTATCAAGTACAAGTTGTTTTTATTTTTGTCTTTTGTTATATATTTTTATGTTTTTTGATTTTGGGTGACAAGAGAAAACTTGGTTGTGTCCTTCCTGTGTATGCAAATACTGTGAAAGTGGTGAAGGTGATTTCCACACCTGCACCCAATGTGAAAGGTAATGTATGTTTTTTTTTTTTTCACTCTAGCTTTTCAATTTTAATATTTAATTGTTGCAGTTCTACTTAATGGATTTATTGTAATTTGATGTACACCATTTCATAGCCATTGATAAAATTGCATATTTCGTCCATAATAGGTCATTGGGGGCTATTTTCTTGGAAAGTCAGAGTTGAACTCCTGAATTACCCAATTTTGTGAAGATAGCTACAAAGAGGTACGTCTTATATATTATGAGGTTTTGTTTTCATATCATATCCTATGCTGTGACTAATTCAATAGTGACTGACCATCTATTAGATATATGATGAGCGACAACAGCTAATTGAGGTTAAAAAGGAAGTAGATGATGGGAATGATAGGCTATGTGTGGAGCATGGAGGTTTTTTTGTCCAATATGGTGTTTTCAGCACTGTTTGTTATCTGTTTTATTTTAACCAGGAAATATAAGGATTTCATCTTATTCTTTTGTGTAAGTGAGTGAGCCGTCTTCTTTTTTTGTGAATACTATGAGGGGTGAGACCTCCTTGTATTGTTCTTGAAGACATAGTGAAATCACTGCAACTCCATGGACGTAACCCGAGTTTGGGTGAACCACGTAAATCTGTGTGCTGTGTGTTTGCCTTTGATTTATTTCTATTTTCTTCTCTATATTCGCATCTCAAGATCCGTAGGGAGAGGGTAGTTTAACCCTAACAACTGGTATCAGAGCTATCAGTTTTTGAGTGGGAACGATTGCCGGAGAAGAAGGAAAGGCGACAAGAATAGAAAAATTCGATGGCACAGATTTTGGGTATTGAATGATGCAAATCGAGGATTATCTCAATGGGAAGAAATTACATTTGACTCTCTTTGGGGCAAAGCCAGACAGTATGAAAGAAGACGAATGGAATCTTCTTGATAGACAGGTACTGGGATTTATTCAAATAACTCTATCAAGATCAGTTGAACACAATGTAATGAAAGGGAAGACCACCAAGGATGAGATCCGTGCTTTAATTGTTTTGGCTTCTTTGCCAAACAGTTGGGAAGCCATGGGAATGGTGGTGAATAATTCTGTAGGGAAGAATAAACTAAAATATGAAGATATTCGGGATTTGATTTTAAACAAGGAGGTTCGTAGGAGAGATGCGGGTGAAACCTCGGGTTCTGGTTCCGTTTTAAATTTTGAGACAAGAGGTAGACCACAGGATAGAAATTCCAATTGGAGTAGATCAAAATCCAGAAGAGGAGGTAGGAGTAAATCCAGATCTAGACAACAACTGGAATGCTGGAATTGTGGCAAGACTGGCCATTTTAAGAAAAATTGTAGAGAACTGTAGAAGAAAAGGAATGAGAATGATGCTGCAAATGCTGTGACAAAAGAACTACAGGATGCCCTATTACTTTCTGTTGACAGTCCCATTGACTCTTGGGTTTTGGACTCAGGAGCTTCTTTCCATACCACTGCACACCGAGAAATCATGGAGCACTATGTGACAGGTGATTTTGGGAAGGTATATTTGCCTGATGGAGAAGCCTTGGATATTGTGGGTATGGGAAACATTCGCATTAAATTGTTGAACGGGTTTGTATGGTTGATACAGAAAGTGCAACATGTTCCAAAATTGATGAAGAACTTGATCTCTGCAGGATAGCTTGATGCTGAAGGTCACACGGTGACATTTGAGGCTGGTACTTGGAAGATTACAAAAGGAGCCATGGTAGTGGCTCGTGGAACGAAAACGGGTACTCTGTACATGACCTCAAGTGTGAGAGATACTATTGCAGTGGTTGATGCAAAAGTTGATACAAACCTATGGCACCGCAGGCTTGGTCACATGAGCGAAAAAGGGATGAAAGTGATGCTGTCTAAAGGTAAACTACCAGAGTTGAAATCCCTTGACTTTGATTTGTGTGAGAGCTGCATTCTTGGGAAACAGAGAAATGTCAGTTTCTTGAAATGAGGCAGAACTCCAAAGTCTGAAAAATTGGAGTTGGTACACACAGATTTGTGGGGAGCTTCCCCGGTTGCATTTCTTGGAGGTTCGCGGTATTATATCACATTTATTGATGACTCAAGCAAGAAGGTATGGGTTTATTTACTGAAAAATAAATCTGAGGTATTTGAGACCTTTAAGAAATGGAAGGCCATGGTTTAGACTGAAACAGGTTTTAAGGTAAAATATTTGAGGTCTGATAATGGTGGAGAGTACATAGATGGGGGGTTTAGAGAATTTTGTGCTACTAATGGGATTAGGATAGAGAAGACTATTCCCGAGACACCACAACAGAATGGCGTGGTCGAGCACATGAATAGGACCCTCAATGAGCGTGCTAGAAGTATGATGTTGCATGCTAGGTTGCCAGAAACTTTTTAGGCCGATGCAGTTCGCACAGCAGCTCACTTGATAAATCGAGGACTGTCAGTTCCTTTGGATTGTAGGATACCTGAAGAGGTATGGAGTGGAAATGAGGTAAACCTTTCTTACTTAAAAGTTTTTGGCTATTTATCTTATGTTCATAATGACTCTGATGCTTGCAGTAAACTGGATGCTAAATCTAGAAAATGTTTCTTTATTGGCTATGGTGATGAGCTTTTGGTTATCGGTTTTGGGATAATCAAAATTGAAAAATCATCGGGAGTAGAAATGTGATTTTCAATTAACAGGTTATGTACAAAGACAGGTCAAGTGCAGAATCTGTTGTTACAGGGCCAGAACCAAAGAAGTCTGAGTTTGTTGACTTGGATGAATTTTCTAAGAGTATGGTGCAGAGTAGGAGTCAGGAAAATGATCAGAATACAGACCTACAGGTAGAACAGTGTACGCCCATAAGTGCTGTCCGAAGGTTTTCTAGGAACATTAGACCCCCACAGCAGTTCTCACCATCCTTGTTCTATATTTTGTTGACTGACAGTGGTGAGCCAAAATGTTATGATGAAGCTTTGCAGGTTAAAAATTCTAGCAAGTGGGAGTTGGCCATGAAGGATGAGATGGACTCATTGATGACGTATCAGACATAGGAACTAACTGAATTACTAGAAGGGAAGAAAGATTTACATAACAAATGGGTGTACAGAGTAAAAGAAGAGCATGATGGAAGCAAACGCTACAAGACCAAATTGGTTGTGAAAGGGTTTCAACAGAAAGAGGGTGTTGATGACACAAATATTCTCTCCAGTTGTGAAGCTAACAACAATCAGGCTGGTATTGGGAATTGTGGCTACAGAGAACCTATATCTTGAGCAGTTAGATGTGAAGACAACATTCCTTCATGGTGATTTGGAGGAGGATATTTATATGCATCAGCCACAAGGATTGGCAGTGCAGGGAAAGAAAAATCAGGTTTGCAAACTGAGAGAGAGTTTGTATGGGTTGAAACAAGTTCTAAGACAATGGTATAAGAAGTTTGACAACTTCATGTGTAGCACCAGGTTCACAAGGTGCCAGGCAGACCATTGTTGCTATGTTAAGAGTTTTGACAACTCTTATATCCTATTATTGTTGTATGTGGATGGCATACTCGTTGCAGGGTCTAACATTGAGGAGATTAATAATCTCAAGAGGCAGTTGTCAAAACAGTTTGCAATGAAGGATTTGTGTTCTGCAAAACAAATCCTTAGTATGAGAATCATCAGAGACAGAGTCAGTGGGACTTTGAAACTTTCACAGATAGAGTATGTGAAGAAGGTTCTCAGTCAATTTAGCATGGATAGAGCTAAACCAGTGAGCACACATTTGGCTAGTCATTTTAGACTATCTAAGGATCAGTCACCAAAGACAGAGCAGGAGTAGGACTACATGAGTAGGGTTCCCTATGCCTCAGCTATTGGAAGTCTTATGTACGCCATGGTCTTCACAAGACCGGACATTGCACATGCAGTGGGAGTAGTGAGTAGGTACATAAGTAATATGGGAAAACAATATTGGGAGGCAGTCGAATTGATCCTGAGGTATTTGAAAGGCACTTCAGATACATCTCTGTGCTTCACAAGGGCAGGTTTAAAACTGCAGGGTTTTGTGGATGCAGATTTAGCTGGAGATGTTGATAGCAGGAAGAGTACTTCAGGGATTGTGTATACTTTGGGTGGTACAGCTATAAGTTGGGCTTCTAAGTTGCAGAAGATTGTTGCTCTCCCAACTACAGAAGCTGGGAGGGAGATAGTTTGGTTACAGAGTCTCTTGGATGAGCTGGGTAAGAAGAATGAGAGGAGTACTCTACACAGTGATAGTCAGAGTGCTATTTTTCTTGCTAAGAATCCGGCGTTTCATTCCAGGACGGAGCATATACAGTTGAGATATCACTTTATTCGCTCTATTCTCGACAGTGAACAGTTGGTACTGGAGAAGATTCATGAAACTGAGAATCCAGCAGATATGTTGACTAAGGGTGTCACTATTGAGAAGTTGAAGTTGTGCTCAGCTTCAGTTGGTCTTCAAGGTTAAGGACAGGTGAATGAGTTGCGGTGATGGTTGCTTTGTTTGAAGGCATGTGATGCTTGGTGCTGGCGAATGGACTAGTCTCTAAGTGGGAGATTGTTAGGCTATGTGTGGAGCCTGGTGCTTTTTTTTGTCCAAACTGGTGTTTTAAGCACTGTTTGGTATCTGTTTTATTTTAACCCAGAAATATAAGGGTTTCATCTTATTCTTTTGTGTAAGTGAGAGAGCCGTCTTCTTTTTTTGTGAATACTATGAGGGGTATCTAGGGGTGAGACCTCCTTGTATTGTTCTTCAAGACATAGTGAAATTGCTGCAACTCCGTGGACATAACCCGAGTTTGGCTAAACCCCGTAAATCTATATGCTGTGTGTTTACCTTTGATTTATTTCCATTTTCTTCTCTATATTCGCATCTCAAGATCCGTAAGGATTGGGTAGTTTAACCCTAACAGGGTATTCTTTGACACTACTTCGTTGGATGGAGAAAGGGTCTGATCAAGGTTATAATGATGAGCATAAAAGTGCAGAGTGCAACTCCAAGTTTGCTTTAGCTCGGAGGCTAATGGATGTATGTTTTTTGTCAATAATCGATGGCCATACCATGATGAATGTAATCCAAAGCATCGTATATTATCAGGCATAAACACTTTGGGATATTACCTTTATTAATTTCTCCTATCGTATGTATGCTAGTAACATTCAAGATTGTCGATTAGTAACTAGTAACTTCGACCAGGCACAACATAAATATAGAACAGATACAGTGATTAGTTTTTAGTTATAATTATCATCTTGTACTGGATTTCAAGAAAAAGAAAGTTGTTCTTAACAAAAAGTTGAAACAACAACTCAGGATACAATATTTTGGTTTCTTATTATTTTTAATCTCTTTCAAGCCCAATTTCCTTTGATGAATTTAACTGGTTTCTATAATGGTATACAGGAAAAGGACAATGACATTATCTCTTAAGCAACCATTAGGTATTTTCATCCCTTGTTCACTTACTAGAAAAATATGCCTGTGTGATTTGCCCGCAAATTAAAAGAAACAAACCTAGTAAGTTTCACTTTGGAGTATTCACTTGATTGTTAATATTAATGATGCATGAGACGAAGTTAGCACATATGTTGTTCATTGTGACGAAAGAAATCTTCAAGGTTTGAAAGGGATGTGGAGGATACAGCAGTCTAATATCGAATTTGTATGTTGCTTGATCTCCGGGAAATATCCCAAGCTCGATTCTAGTTAGCATCTTGACACATATTAAAAAGACTCACGACCTGACACCAAATTTGTGGAATCAGTCGTCTGTAATAGTCGTAGTCGTTCTTCTTTGTTTTAGAGTTCTCCTTTGCAAAGGTGCCTAGTTTTTTCGTTTTGCAATTTTTATAATTCGAATCTCACATCAATAATGCAATGGGGAACGTATGTATGGACAGTATATTACCTGGTTTCATGCTTCTTTAAGTTTTGCACATTTATCAAACTTGGTCCTTCCTGTTCTGAAATTAGATCCTAATGCTATGAATATTTTATCTCCAAGCTCTTCATTTAAAAAGGATTCTATTTCTGTTTTTGACGAACTGACTTAAATTAGACTTTTTTTTTCTAATATAAAGAACCCATATTTTGTTTTTGCAAAATGACTCAAATTGGACTTATTTCTCAAAGAAAGAATGTGTTCTAATTCTGGGCATCATTTAAGGTGAGTGCTTTTTCTCTTTGTTTTAATTTTCTTAAGCTTCTTTTGTTCAATACTGTTCATTTTTTAGGAAAATCTTCAAGGAAGCAATTTTCAGATAGAAAATAATTTAGTACTACCAATGGATAAACTCAGTTTGGATTTTCCTGTTTATATTCGAACCGTGCACAGTGCACACCCATAGTTACAGTAACCCTCTCTATTCATAAAGAGTTGTTTGATATTAAATCCCAATAATTTATTAAAACACTAAAATACTTAAATTGTTGGATAAGTACTATGTAGGATCATAACAATTTTAATAAATTAAAGATCTGTCTTCCAAAGAAAGAAGGAAAACTTTTAGCACTTTTGGAAAACACCATTGCGGCACTTAAATTTATCATACTTGTTTTTTTTATCATTTTGACACTTATATGGTCAACGACTTTTTTTTTTTCAAAATAAATCTAAAACTTATTAATAAATTTTTGCTCTTTCACCAAAGCTCTAAACTGATTTAAGTATAAAAACCGCTTTAACGACCAAATTCAGATTGGAGTGATAAATTATATTTTTTTGGGGGTGCTAGCTAGCTTTGTTGGTAAAGTCGCTTGTTATTATTTAAGAGACTAATATCAAAGCCCTCTCTCACAAGGCATCAAATGCCTCTCATACAAAATTCCACCCCATATACAAATTTTTTGTTGCATATATCAATAGCACTCTATGCACAATCCAAAGTTATCGATAAGATTCGACATAGTTATGTTTTTAAGCTACAAATGCCGCTGTGACTTAACAAAAACTTCCAAACAGAAACCATAGATATCAATCTGATCTTGGGACTCATAAAATCATCAAACAATGTCCCACAACTCTTTCTTCAATCCCAAACATTGGACAATCGATTTCTCGCACCCCTAATGAACCTTCCTCAAACCGAGATCTATCCACACTCTGGTTGATTCGATTCCAATAGTAGCCCATATGCTCTTCACCTTCAATGTTCCTCTTACTAAATCCTCGGGCACTATCTATCCTTCCTCTCAACATGCTAATTTCTTTGCAAAAACATATGATCGATTTTAAAATATCATAAATCAGTCGTTTATTTTAAATTCACAAGACTATTGGATTTGAATGAATTCTTTAATTTGACAGTCGTTACAAAGACTCTAGGTTTGGTATTACATATAGAAAACAGATTAGATATAGCAAAACTTTTTAACATAGATGTTTGTAAGAATTTTAAATTTTATTTGAACTTAGTAGTTTTTGGATCATTAATTAATGAATGTATATTACACTTGTGTGTTTTTTTTTTTTTTTCATTTGATGATATCATGGGTTGATGATGACATCATCATTACCTAATAAGTTAGAATTTAATCAAATACAGAATATTTTGTAATAAAAGAGTAACAAAGCTGGGACCAATTTGGAAAAAAAAAATTGTCTCTTCAATGGAGACTAATTCAACCAGCATTGGTTTCTATAATTTTTGCTGTTTAGAATTTTGGAGATTTGCATTTTTACTTTCACCAACTTCATATATGAATAGAATTCCGTTGCTAGATTTCTTTACGTATTTATTACATATGTAGAATTCTTTGATAAAATTTTCCTTTACCAACTAATAACACGACACGAACCTATTCTATGCTAGATATGAGAGTTTGAACTAATAGCTATCTAGGTTAGGCATTGGATAATGAGAAATTGTGGTCCATCGATTTACAATAAGTCATTTGACCAGTGTATTTCTGAATCTCTTGAACATAAAATCTATATTCCAAATTCTTTCAAATTAAACTATGGTTTCTTAATTTAGAATAAGAATTTTATAGTCTAAATATTTTAGGAATAATATGATGGATGAAGTGTCTAATTTAGATTGGCGCAATGAATCTAGTGATATGGCTATTTAGAGTAGATTAGTTGACTTTAGTAATTTAAGAAAGAAAACCTTGATGGAACCAAATATATATGATGCGCCGCATATAAAATACAAATTAATACCTTCTTAATGAGAAAGTGGTATGAAGATGCCATATTGAGTAAGAGCACGAGTCCTCCTGAGAAAGAGAACACGACTAAATCCATCACGACTCTACATAAATATGAAAGAAGGAATAACGCACCATGAACATTGATAAATATTGAACAATTTCATTTATATCTTAATATGCATGCATTGTAAAATTGGTGTTAAGTACTTTCGTTTACCATTGCACAATTCATAAAACTAACAAATATGATCCCTTGGTTTAATTGGTTTACTTGACTTATTGTTTGGCTAAAAATAATAGAGTATTAGATAATTTAACTCAAAGCAAAGTATAGTACTGTAGCAAATTGCATAGCTTAACTGCAGGGATCTTTTTAATTAATAACTTAACCCTGGACAAGAGCTATATATATCTTACTAACACAACTGAATATATAGGTCTAGTACAAGCCTTTGCCTCTTCACTAAATCTTTTAAATCGTGAACATGGGAGAAACTACTCAAGATGACGACGACATAAATATGAAGATATGGTGCAACTTGCAAGGTTTGATCATAAACAAAAGTTTGCGTTTTTTTTCCCTTTCAGCTTTTCTTTCAAAAATTTCTTATAATTTTTATACTTGCGATGATGGAATTGCAGATATCGGATTGATGATTTTCCAGAAACAACTCTTCCTCACTATTCTTCTTCTGCCAGGTTGGATAAACTTGTACCCAAATCTTTTTTTTCTTCTCTTTTTTTAGTGTTAGGGTTCCAATACAATCATCATCATTATTACTAATATTATTATTATTATTAAATGTTCTATTATCTAAAATCTAGGTTTGATATAATATGTTTAAATTGATTCAGTCTCTGGTTGAATTTGGTTTTCCCAAAAATGATTCACTAAAATGAATGGATATTTATTAATACAAAAGAAAATATATATTTACTTATTTATTTTAGGTCTTTTATTGATCTGAAGTACTAGATAAATTTTTATTTATTTTCTTATTCTAAAATTAATTTTGATTTGTGTATATGTATATGTGCAACCCTTGAAACGTGTATTTGCTCGCAACGTGCATCCCTTATGTGGGTTAGTGTTTGGTATACCACTGAAATAATTTTATTTTTTTTCCTTTCAGTCGAACGAATATTTGAATTTTCAAGTTAATTGCAATGGAATATATTTGATAATAAAATTTGTGTTTAGCATAATTATGTATTTGACTTTTTGGTTTTGTCAAATTCCATTATAAAAGTTGAGAAATGTTTTGTGACAAATTGAACCCTAAGATTCCATACGTTAAGGCGTGTATGTGATGACGAGGTTTTCTAAGCAGTGTTAGCCATCAGTCTGCGGAAGGGAAACAAAGATAGTTAATTCATCATTCTATATAAAGTAATTTTTTCACAAACAAATCATCACTATGTGATTAAATCACTTAAATTGATCATAAAAATGCCAATGAGGCTTCGGCTGAATGAGAAAAGATCAAGGTTGAGAATTGGGACTATTGTTCCAGGTTTTACTCCCACTGGTGTATCGATTATTTGTCCAGTCTATTGTTTATTTCTCCTGCTTTTAGTTGATGATATGGTAGTATTGAGGCCTTATGCATATATGGCCATACAAAAATATTTTCTTAATAAAAAAACATTGTTTTCCTTATGGATTGTTTGATTGAAGCATATCCTTATGGAAAAAGTAGCAGAATGAGGATTTAAGCAAGTGCCTGCTTGACATGTGCAGATGGCAGAGATCTACTTTGTTGTGACAGATATCTCTCAACATTCCATAAAATCTGCAAGGGGATGGTGTGGAGAAGAAAGTGTTTTTTTCTTTATATAAGTTTTATTTAAGTTAAACTTATCAAGTACAAGTTGTTTTTCTTTTTGTCTTTTGTTATATATTTTTATGTTTTTGGACTTTGGGTGACAGGGGAAAACATGGTTGGGCCCTTCCTTTGTATGCAAATACTGTGAAAGTGGTGAAGGTGATTTCCACACCTGCACCCAATGTGAAAGGTAATGTATGTGTTTTTTTTATTTTTCATTCTGGCTTTTCAATTTTAATATTTAATTGTTTGCAGTTCTACTTAATGGATTTATTGTAATTTGATGTACACCATTTCATAGCCATTGATAAAATTGCATATTTGTGTCCGTAATAGGTCATTGGGGGCTATTTTCTTGGAAAGTCAGAGTTGAACTCCTGAATCACCCAATTTTGTGAAGATAGCTGCAAAGAGGTACGTCTTATATATTATGAGGTTTTTTTTTTCATATCGTATCCTAAGTTGTGACCAATTCAATAGTAACTGACCATCTATTAGATATATGATGAGCGGCAACAGCTAATTGAGGTGAAAAAGGAAGTAGATGATGAGTATTCTTGGACACTACTTCGTTGGATGGAGAAAGGGTCTGATCAAGGTTATAGTGATGAGCATAAAAGTGCAGAGTGCAACTCCAAGTTTGCTTTAGCTTGGAAGCTAATGGATGTATGTTTTTTGTCAATAATCGATGGCCAAACCATGATGAATGTAATCCAAAGCATTGTATATTATCATGCGTAAAAACTTTGGGATTTTACCTTTATTATTTTCTCCTATCGTATGTATGCTGGTAACATTCAGGATTGTCGATTAGTAACTAGTTACTTCGACCAGGCACAACATAAATATAGAACAGATACAGTGATCAGTTTTCAGTTATAATTATCACCTTGTACTGGATTTCAAGAAAAGGAAAGTCGTTCTTAACAAAAAGTTGAAACAACAACTCAGGATACAATATTTTGGTTTCTTATTATATTTAATCTCTTTCAAGCCCAATTTCCCTAGGAAGAATTTAACTGGTTTCTATAATGGTATACAGGAAAAGGACAATGACATTATCTCTTAAGGAACCATTAGGTATTTTCATCCCTTGTTTTCTTACTAGAAAAATATGCCTGTGTGATTTGCCTGCAAATTAAATGAAACAAACCTAGTCAGTGTCACTTTGGAGTAATCACTTGATTTTTGGATATTTATGATGCATGGGACGAAGTTAGCACATATGTCGTTCATTGTGACACAAGAAATCTTCAAGGCTTGAAAGGGATGTGGAGGATACATCAGACTAATATCGAATTTGGATGTAGCTTGATCTCTGGGAAGTATCCCAAGCTCGATTCTAGTTAGCATCTTGATACATATAAAAAAGACTCACGACCTTACACCAAATTTATGGAATCTGTCGTCTGTAATAGTCGTAGTCGTTCTTCTTTGTTTTAGAGTTCTCCTTTGCAGAGGTGTCTAGTTTATTAGTTTTTACCTGGTTTTGTGCAGCTTTATGTTTTGCACAGTTATTAAACTTGGTCCTATCTGTTCTGAAACTAGATCCTAATGCTATGATTTTTTTATCTTCAAGCTCTTCATTTAAAAAGGATTCTATTTCTGTTTTTGACAAAATGACTCAAATTAGAGTTTTTTTTTTACTAAAATAAAGAACCCATATTTTGTTTTTGCAATATGACTCAAAGACTTATTTCTCAATGAAAGAATGTGTTCTACTTCTGGGCATCATTTAAGGTGAGTGCTTTTTCTCTTTGTTTTAATTTTCTTATGCTTCTTTTGTTCAATGCTGTTCAGTTTTTAGGAAAATCTTAAAGGAAGCAATTTTCAGATAGAAAATAATTTAGTACTACCAGTGGATAATTACAGTAACCGTCTCTATTCATAAAGAGTTGCTTGATATGAAATCCCAATAATATATTAATAAACCAAAATACTTAAATTGTTGGATTAGCACTATGTAGGATCATAACAATTTTAACAAATTAAAGATCTGTCTTCCAAAGAAAGAAGGAAAACTTTTAGCACTTGTGGAAAACCCCCTTGTGGCACTTAAATTTATCATACTTGTTTTTAGTTGTTTTGACACTTATATGGTCAACGACTTTTTTCTTCCCAAAATAAGTCCACAACTTATTAATAAATTTTTGCTCTTTTATCAAAGCTCTAAACTGATTTAAGTATAAAAACCACTTTAACCACCAAATTCGGATTGGAGTGATAAATCACTTTTTTTTTTTGCGGGTGCTAGCTAGCTTTGTTGGTAAAGTCACTTGTTAGTATTTAAGAGACCAGTATCAAAGCCTTCTCTCACAAGGGGTCAAACACCTCTCATATGTCAATAGCACTCTATGCACTCTTCCAATTATTAAATTGCATAAATCCAAAATTATCAATAAGATTCGTCCTAGCTATGTTTTTCTGCTTCAAATACAGCTGTGACTTAACAAAAACTTCCGAACAGATACCATAGACTTCAATCTGATCATGGGACTCAGACAATCATCAAACAACGTCCCACAACTCTTTCTTCAATCCCAAACATTGGACAATCGATTTCTCCCACCCCTAATGAACCTTCCTTAAACCGAGATCTATCCACACTCTTGTTGATTCGATTCCAATAGTAGCCCATATGCTCTTCACCTTCAATCACTACAAGACAAGTGACAATTGCCGGCGCTTTATTTCCGGCGCTTGAACAAGCGTCGCAATATATTAACCGCCGGTGCTTTCTTAGTGGCACTTCGTTGAAGCCCCGCAATAATCAAAGCGCATATAACAGCGCTTAAAAGCGTCGTTATATGCGAAACTGATAACATATTCCGACGCTTCTAAGCGCCGGTATATATACCGGCACTTGTAAGCGCCGGTATATGTTACTTTCATATTTCGGCGCTTCAAAGCACCGGAATATGAAATGGGTTTCGAGTATATTCCGGCGCTTAAAAGCGCCGCTATATGCTGGAAACTCATTTCATATTCTGGCGCTTTGAAGCGCCGAAATATGAAAGTAACATAAACCGGAGCTTACAAGTGCTGGTATATTTGACTTTCATATTTCGGCGCTTCAAAATGCCAAAATATGATATAAAATTTCACATATTCCTTCCGTTCCTTGCAGCGCCGTGCTTTGCCTAAAATTTTATCTCCCTCTCGACTCACGCCAGATCCTCAACTCGGCTATCTCCCTCTTCCATCGATCGCTACCTCTCTTTGTTTTCCTCCTCCATCGGATTGTAGTTGAGCTAAGTCATAAGTGAGTTTTCTCTCTCCTCTTCTCGTTTCTCTTTTTTCTCCCTCAAAGCCCCTCACCAAAGCTTACCTTTTTCTCTCTTCCTTCTAGAAGCACCGGCGGCGTCTTTGCATCTTTCCAAGACTGGGTTCAATTTTTTGACGAAGCTATCCCACCAGGCACCAGTAGCTCCAATACTCCCTGCCAGGTAACGAAACATATATAGTTGGCCATGAAGAAAATATCTCACATGGTTGCTTTCTTGTGATTGAGACTTTTGATTGCTGGATTATCATTACCATTGGGTTAGGTTTCGTGTGGCCTTTTGCTTCTTATGCCTTGTGGGAATCTGTCTTCTTACTTCTCTATTTGTGAACTATAATCCATCTAGTGGTGGTTGTTGTCCAAAACTCCATCACTATTGCATGAATAGATCTTGAAATTAAATATATATAGTTGCTATCTGTACAATCATATTATTAGGGTGTGCTTCCCTTATTAATGAATAAAAAGGAAGTAAAAATCCGCAGTTTTATTGAGAAAGAAGAAACTGGCCTTTGAGCTTCTATGGTGGATAGTACTTGCTTGTCCATAATGTATTCACTTTCATGTTGAATTGTTTCTAATTTTAAATATAATTGGGATGGTGATAGGGTGCTCTAATAGTTCTAATTTGTTAAACTTTATTGATTTTTTAGGTAAGCAAGGCTAAAATTATGTGATATTTTTTTGAATGTATCAACATACCATGGTCAATGTAGTCATATAATCTGCATATATGTTGAAATGTGCACGGGTGGAACTTATTTTATGATGAAATGATATATGGAATTAAAAGTTGAAACCCTAGTCCCTGTATGTCAGTTGTAATTTGTAAACAATGGAAGCACCATTCTTTTCTGTAATGGACTAGGATTTTTTTTTTCAATTAGTGTAGGCATTCTTTTATTAGATAGTAGATCTTTTTAGGCCTACAGGTAGTCTTAAATAATAAGACTGATTAAGCATTTTAATCTGGTGCTTTTTAGGAGTAGAATGTCTATGATTTCTTGCGGCTCATGGGGTGCTTTTTTGATTGAGCATTAGTGCTGTTTTTAAGAAGGAGGGTAGTCTTAAACAATATTCCATTTTTTCAAATATATCTAAATCTTGGTAAACTTCCATTGATGCAAGCATCCACAGATACAACTTTTGTTAACCTACCATGACTTTTCGGTTTTTGTGTGTCTCTTTCATGTCAAAGAAGTTGTAAAATCCGCATACATGTGTTATTTGCAACCTTTTGTTTTGTTGAGACCAATTGCCAACATGTGCTTGAGTTTGTATCAAGTTGCCTAGAAAGAAAGAGAAGTCACTAGAACAAATAAATACTCACTTTCGATGGGACAAATTTTAATATATGGAGAACTAACATGTGATTATCAATTTATTGTTATTAATTTCAGTTCATCCACTTAGCAATCAAATCTAGGTTTGTGATTATGCCTGCTTTTGCCAAAAATATTTCAATTCTGACTTTCTTAATATTGTTTTAGGAAAGTCTATTGGTTCATCTAAAAATGGATAAAAGTTGGATAGATAAACCGAGGTCGAGTAAAGCCTATATGGATGGTGTTGCAAACTTTATTATATTTGCATGTCAGAAAGCTTGTGGTCGTGGCAGTATTGTTTGTCCATGTAGGAGATGTGGTAATTGTTATTCATTTGAACCAGAAATTGTGCAGAAGCATCTATTGTATAATGATTTTAGTCCAGGTTACACCGAGTGGGTTTTTCATGGGGAGAAAGTCTCTCGTATAGACCACACTCACACTTGTTCACAACCCACTAGTGTTCCAGGTGGCTTTATGGGACGAGATGACGTGTTGGGTTTGCTCCGAGGTGCCTTCGAGGTTACTTGTGAAAACTCAAACAATGAACCGTTAAGTTTAGGAATCGAAGTGGGATCTTCAAATGAGCATGGTGAAGAGCAATAGGCTTATGGTGGGTTTGAGTTCAATAATTATGGTGATCCTTCACACGTCGAACATCCAGTTCGTTCTGCTATTGATGAGACGACTCAGTATCGCAATTTGATGAAAGATTACGATACTGAGCTTTATCCGAGTTGTCAAAATTTCACAAAGTTAAGTTTCATGTTATATCTACTACACCTCAAATGTTTGAATGGGTGGTCTGGCAAATCTCTGACTATGTTGCTTGAGTTTATCAACATGGCATTTCCGATGTGTGCTCCATTTCCATCAAATTATTATGAAGCCATGAAGATTATCAAAGGATTGGGTCTTGGGTATGAGAAGATTCATGTTTGTCCTAATGACTGCACACTGTATTGGGGTGAGCATGTGAATGATGAATTTTGTCATGTGTGTCGTGTGGCACGGTGGGTCAAAAACACAGATGATGATGAGGATCCGTTGAATGAGATAGATGGTCAATCGAAAAAGAAAAAGTCAGCTAAGGTATTGCGTTATTTTTCGCTAATACCGAGACTGAAGAGGATATATATGTCATCTAAAACGGCTTCGTTGATGAGATGGCATGACAAAGATCGGACAAAGGATGGGATTTTAAGACATCCTGTGGATGGATTAGCCTAGAATGAATTGGATAGATTGTATCCCGATTTTGCAGCTGATCCTCGGAGTGTTAGGCTTGGCCTAGTTACTGACGAGCAATCCCTTTCGAACAATGAGTTCAACTTATAGCACATGGCCCTTCTTTTGGTCCCATACAACTTGCCACCTTAGCTTTGCGTGAAGCAGACATCCTTCATCCTTTCAATGGTGATTCCTGGTGAGAGAAGCCCCGGTAATGATATTGATATCTTTTTGCAGCCCCTAATGGAAGAGTTGAAACAATTATGGGATGGTGTTGATACATTTGATGCGTCCACCAATCAAAGCTTTAAGCTGTGCGCTTTTCTTCTTTGGACGCGGGAAGAGGATGATGACACTTACAATCAGTGCATGCCTTCTAATGTAGTGGTAGATGATCAGTTAGATTGTATCTCAACTTGGGCTAGGATGGACATTGACGAAGATACCAACTAGTTTTATGTGCATTTCCTTGTAATTATATTTGGATGTGTATTTATGTGATGGACATGTGTGTCAACGAGTTTTGTAAGGTTTTATTGTAATCTATCAGGTTATTGTTGCTTTGTATCACACATAACAAGAGTCTTGAACTTTTTTGTGTACAGTTTGTGGAATGCTACTTTAGAATGTCTTAAATTTCTGTTTTGGTTGTATCATTGATTATTGCTTATTCTTTAAATCCTATTTGAATCACTTATTTGTTCATTTGTTCTTAGGTACTCTAAAGTTATTGATTGCTGAATTTGCTGTGACCCCTTGACCATTCCTATCTTTCAGGTGTGGTTCTTCTAATTCTTGTTAACTTTTAATGCATTCTTGATAGTGTGAGATATAATCATTTTAATGTTTTTATGTATACAGATTGCAAGATGTATAGGTCAAAAAACATTACTCCATCAGTTAGAGATAACATGTCAAACCAGTATACAGCTAAGTCTTCTCACCATCAAGAAGATATTCACCATGAGCATGAGTATCACCTTGATGATGATCATAACTCGCAAAATGATTCTGAGACCGATCCAATAACAACGGGAAGTGATCACAATGATAGTGAACAATACGAGATAATTGGTAATTTTTGTATTAGAATACATTATCTCTATAACTAGTTTGATACCACATTGTTATACTAATTATAATTTATGTTTTCAATGTATAGATTCTGAAGGGAGGGTGAGGAAGCAAACATGTGTCCTGAGAACCTCACAAGTGTGGTCCCTTGAACGTGGGGAAAAAATTGTGGTCCACTTTAATGCACATCATCAACCTATTAAGAAAGTTGGCCAAATGTTAAGTAGCTGGTTGGGCAAGGTTGCGAAGAGAGGGAACCTTTGTCCGCTTAATTTCACGGATTGGAAGAAGGTCCCTTCTAGCTACAAGAAGGACCTTGTTATATTGATTCGGGTAAGTAACAACTTAATAACCATTGATTGCCTCCAATTTTTTTTGTTTTTTTGTATTCGTGGTGTTGTACATGCATAATCCCTAACACCAATAATGCTTATTTGACATCGATTTCCTTTCTTTGTGGTAAAGGAAGTTCCATTACCCTACGATTGAGGCAATAGACAACATTTTGTTGAGGATGATAGGGAAAAAATGGAGGGACTACCGATATGTGCTGAAAATGGACTACATGAGGAACAAAACAAAACAACAAGTTTTGAGCAATGATGTTCCAAAAGGCGTAGATCAAGACCAGTCGAAGCAACTGGTGAACTACTGGTTCTTTGACCAGAGTGAGGTTGTTTTAAGATAATTGTGTTCATTTGGATTCTCATTGTTTCTATTTTTTTAATAATGACTAATTATTCAATTGGTTTATTATTGGTGTAGAAATAGTCTACCATAGGGACAGTAGCACGTGAAAGACAACAATATCATCACACGTGCAGTTCAAAGAGTTTTGCTAGAAGATGGGATGAATATGTGAGTTAATTTGCTTCATTCATCCAATCTTTCAGTTGAAATGTAGTGTATTGAGTCACAATTTGAACTCTTTTCATACATGGTATGAGATGACACATGGGAATGAGCCCGCGCGTAGAGTTTTTGGCTGAAACTCATAAACGCAAGGATGGGACTTTTATTGATGATGCATCACGACAATTTATGATAAGTTCACTGTACATTTGATGATTTGGATATGATTTGTGTGTTTCTAACTTGTTAGAACTGTGAATAACTTTGTATCGAACTCTCCTTAAGTGAATAACTTTTTGATTCGTTGTTGCTGTTGTGTTAGTCCACTATGGTAAATGCTTGTCATTTGTTCATGATTGGTGTGTTTTGGTTGTAGAAAAAGTTTGAAGTTTGACTGTTTATCTGATATTAAATATGGCTTGAAATGTATTGAGGCATTCAATCCTTTATTTCATCTACAAGAAAAGTACTTATTTCTCATTTCTGTATATTTGTGATTTTAATTGTCATACTTTGTACTTCCATGTTGATTAGGTCATCATTACCTTGAATAACTGATGGGAAACTGAGAAATTTAACTGTTCATCATCATTAATAATGATTTATCAGTTCATGTGAGTTGTGCTTTCTGTTGATTAATTATAGAAAAATCAGAATTGTTGTATTCAGGTACTAAGTTCAATCACAAGTAAATTATGGTAGTTGATACTCTATTATGTGTATTGGACTGTCTTTGGGTCATTTAAACTACTAAATTATCCTTACTTATGCCTTCTATGGGTAAGTTATATTCTTATTGCAAATTTGACTACGGTTTTGCTTCTGAATAGATTCCTTGAACCTTTAGCAGCATCTAATTCGAACAACAAGAATAGTACACACACATCACATATATATGTTTACCATTTCTGTGATTACTTGTTGTCAGGATCTAATTTATCATGCATGTGTTTTTCTGTTGTTTTCTCTCTGTTTGACTGAGCAAGTGAATATTCTGAATGTCTACTACATCAATGCAGTCGAGTGGCTTCAAATTTATTCTAGCCTCATATGGTGGCTATTATGTACTGCTTTTCACTTTTCTCTTTTGATGTTTGCTGCAGATTCTTGAATTTTTGTCTTATGTCATGTTGTAGTGCATTTCTGTTATGAGTATATTCTTTGTATTTGTTATTAATAAGTAATTCCAGGATGTTTTGTTCTGTTCTTGCAATGAGTCTACTGGAGCATTATTTTCAAATTTGCTTTTGTTATGCTTGTGCTATATTTCTTTTTTCATTTAAAAATGGATAAGTTTTTCTTCTCCCATGCAGCTCAATAGTCCTTTGTTTATAACTTCTACAATGAATGCATTTTGTGGCTAAGCATGAGGCTTGAGAAATTTTATCAACTGTAGCATCAGTATGCTAAAGTAACGATAGATTCATATTCTAAATGTCTCAGGATCCATTTAATGTTATGGATGATGGCTTTTGGGTTTCCATCATTCATTCATGAAGTTTTTAAAGTTCTATTGAGGGAAATGGTCTTCATAATTAACTTGGGACTACAGATTGAATTCTTTGTTTGTAATCTCCTTTTTGGTTTGTGCTGATTTGATCTAATTTGATTTGTAAACCAACGTGCCTTATTATTGTGATTTAGAAAGAATGATCTTGATTGGTCTATGTTCATATCTGGAAGTTTCGTTTGGTTGGGGTGTGTCTTTGTCTCCGTTGGTTGTTGTTTCAGGTTGCTGCTGTTTTGAGTTTTGATTGATACTTTGATCTCTTATCCTATGGTTTGACATGGTTCTTTTAAGACTAGGTTGTGTTTCATGTTTTTCCATTATTATTTGTGGTTTTGGAGCCTAGCAGTGCTATTGGGATTGTGGAATTGTGTTTTTGTTGAGATTTGTTGTGGGGCAATTAGTGCCTTGTAATGTTTCCTATTGAATGTTAATAAAATCATATTTTGCGTTTAAAATTAGAGCTGGATAAGAATTATGTCTTTTTCAGTATGAGACATGATTCTTTATTGCATTTTTATATATGGGTTGTCAATTCAGAAAAATGTAGTGTATGAGGCAGAATTTTTTTAGGGGGACTTTATTATTTTTTTTTTCAAAAAGAAAGAAAAAAAGTAAGCTTCCCTCCTCAATTTGATTTCTTTTAATTTTTAATGATTCATTGAATCTATTAGATTAGGCTGATCACCATTATATTTGATTATTGAGGGTATTTGTTGAAGGTGGTCGAGATCAGCAAATCCATTTATTTTGTAAACTTAGGCTGATAAGAATTAGGTCCTCTTTTTTTCTGAGCATATGGCTATTATTAAATATCATTGAGTTAATGATTCTTTAATTTGCTCCTCTGAGAGACCTAACAGTGAAAATAAACTGTAATTTTAATCAATTTATGTTGGATGTCCTATATTTGAATGAAACTTGTTGTACTTATCGGTTGAATATTGTTTTTCTAGGAGTTTATTGTCGATTTGCAATTTGGCTCTTGACTCTTGCCTCTTGGAGGATCTCTTCTAATTAGCAGCTGGATGATGTGATTCTCTTTAACTGTTTGCTAATTTGTTATATTCACTGCTTATAGATGTAATGTGCTTGCTACTTTGCTTAAAAAGTGGTATTTGTATGACTGGTGGAACTGTATATTGTTGGAGAGGGATTCCTGTTAAGATCCCTATAGCAGATTTCCCGAAAATTGCTTGTGTGGTTTCCGCAATGCACGCGCTTCGTAAGTGTTTTTTATGTGTCTGTTGCACAAAGCTGTGGTGTTTTGAGAAAGCTTCTAATAGGGTGCTTTGTTAATGCCTTAATGGTATGCATCAATTACTTGACATAGTTATAAAACTCAATTTAAGGTACGATTTTGATAACACAAGAGGTAGTAATGTGAAAGGTTGTTGTGTGCCATGGTTATTTGCCATTTGAATCGAGAAAAGTAAACTGAAGCATGATGGTAAAATGAAGCTTAATTAGCATTAAGATAGTACATCTTAGTTACAGTTATATAATGCAAGTTTAGGCCAGTCTATGTGTTATATACTAGGGGTGAGCATGGAACCTGGTTGTCCTGTGGATTCGACCTAAACCGATACAATAGGTTGGGTTGGGTTGAAATTTTTTTGAACCCGATGGGTTGGGTTGGGTTATGGGTTCAAAATTTTCAAACCGACCCAAACCAGTAACCCGGTCAAATATACCTTTTGGTCGTTAAAAACAAGCATTAACAGATACCCTTTCCAACATACAACACACCAAAATTCCCGATACCTGTATAGTACTCATTGGTGGGTAAAAACAAGCATTAACAGATACCCTTTTGAAAATCATTATAGTTAGAAGACCATGGTTTTGAAACATTTCCCTTTTCCATCCCTTTGTATTTTTGGTTGACTACTGATTGAATAAAAGCAGTTAAAATTGGTTGTGAATTGGCTACATTGTTTGGATTATATATTTGTTTTTCTTGCAAGAGGTTTTATGGAAAAATAGGGGAAATTCTGCCCCTTTTTCTATAAAATATGATAAGCACCTTTTGTTTTATATATATTTCGCTGTAATTAGCTACTAAATATTCGAAGGAGTTTAATCTTTATTGTTTCCTAATTGTAGGTGACAGCTGAAGCTCGTGTTGCTGAACTTGTTGCAACTTCAAGATCCTCTTATGCTAGCAATAATTTAGCAATACAAAATGAAGTCTTCACCGAGCTTATGCATAAAGAGAGTTTCGGTCGTGTCTGAGGTCAGAGTTTTAGAGTTTCACCCTCTGCTGTGTTTGGACTTTCAGCTCAAATGAGGAATGAAATGGGATACCATGGGGCTTATACTGAAGAGATAAATAGTCTAAGAGCACAAATGGAAGAAACCAATCAACAGCATGCGCATCAGATTGAACAGTATGTGCATCAGATTGAACAACAGTCGCATCAGATTCAAGAAATTACAACTAAGCATAATGATCAAATGAACAGTATACAATCCCAAATGGATGAGCTGAAGTCTTTACTAAAACAATTGGTTAGTAGAGGACCTCAAAATTGATGTCAAGTGTGATGGTAACTATGATTATATTTTTTTTTTATACATGAGATGACTTTTGTACTGAGTAAAAGAATTTTTATGGATGATAGTATATTTTATATAATGAAGAACATTTTAAAATTTTATGGTACATTCTATTTATTGAAGGGTTCATTTTATTGTACAATATTAAACCAAAATAATGTGAATAAAAAAATTAAAACAGTTATATATATCAGTGGTTAGAAGCGCTGGTATATTTTGGAAAAAGGCCACAATATACCAGCGCTTGTAAGCACCGCAATATACCGGCGCTTGTAAGCGCCGAAAAAATAGGCACATTGCGGCGCTTTCTCTAAGCGTCGGTATTTGCGCTTTCACAAAGCGCCGGAAATTCATATTCCGGCACTTTAAAGCGCCGAAATATGCACAAAAAAAAATGCAGGGGATAACTTTTTATGTTGTAGTGAATGTTCCTCTTACCAAATCCTCGGGCACTATCTATCCTTCCCCTCAACATGCTAATTTCTTTGCAAAAACCTATGATTGATTTTAAAATATTATAAATCAGTCGTTTATTTTAAATTCACAAGACTATTGGACTTGAATGAATTCTTTAATTTGACAATCGTTACAAAGTCTCTAGGTTCGGTATTACATATAGAAAACAAATTAGATATAGCAAAACCTTTTAACATAGATGTTGATATGAATTTGAAATTTTATTTGAACTTTCCAGTTTTTGGATCATTAATTAATTAATGTATATTACACGTGTGCATTTTTTTCGTTTGACAATATCATGGGTTGATGATAACATCGTCATTACCTAATAAGTTAGTATTTACTCAAATATAGAAGATTATGTAATAAAAGAGTAACAAAGCTGAGACCGATTTTGAAAAAAAAAATTGTCATTTCAATGGAGACCAATTCAACCAGCATCGGCTTCTATAATTTTTTCAATGGAGACACGTAGACCTATGCTGTGGACTATCAAGAGACATTTGCTTCAGTAGCTAAGATGAACACAGTGAGAGTTTTGTTGTCACTGGCTGCTAATTTCAACTGGTATGTGGAGTAAATTGATGTAAAAAATGTCTTTCTTCACAACAAATTCGAAGAGGAGATATACATGGACAGTCCTCTAGGATATAAGCAGCAACTGAGAGGCAGCAAAAGTCTGTGAGCTAAGGAAGGTGCTCTATGGCCTAAAACAATCTCCACGAGCTTGGTTCGGAAGATTCACCAAAGTGATGCTAGCCACCGGATACAAGCAAAGTCAGGGAGATCATACACTCTTCATAAAACACTCGGATGCAGGGGGAGTAACGACTCTTTTGGTGTACGTCGATGACATAATAGTCACAGGAAATGATGAGAAGGAGAATGAAGCTCTATGAAGATGTCTTATCAATGAATTAGAGATAAAAGAACTTGGGAGGCTGAAATACTTTCTAGGAATTGAAGTAGCTCATTCTAAAGAAGGAATCCTTATCTCACAACAAAAATATGTGACTGATCTCCTTAAGGAAACATGAAAGTCGGCATGTAAACCAATTTCCATACTGATTAAACAAAATCATAGGCTTGGAGAAGCAAAAGATGATCCAGCGGTGGATAAGGAGAGGTACCAGAGACTGGTTAGGAAGCTCATATGCCTTGCCCACACATAGCCAGATATTGCTTATGCCATGAGTGTTGTTAGCCAATTTATGCACAGCCCGAGAGAAGTTCATCTACAAGCTGTCCATCGCATACTACATTACCTAAAGACTAATCCAGGACAAGGGATTCTATTTAGAAGAAACATAGGGTTAGTCTTTGAGGCGTATACAAATGCTGACTATGCAGGTTCACCGATTGATAGAAGGTCCACGACAGGCTATTGCAATTTCCTCGGAGGCAATCTTGTAACACAGAGGAGTAAGAAGCAGAATGTAGTGGCAAGATCAAGTGCTGAAGCAGAGTTTCGAGCGATGGCACAAGGAGTTTGTGAATTACTGTGGCTAAAAATAATTCTGGAAGACTTAAAGATTAAGTGGGATGGACCTATGAGGCTATTTTGTGCCAAGAAGTCGGCTATCAACATCGCTCATAATCCCATTCTGCATGACCGAACAAAGCATATTGAGGTAGATAAACATTTCATAAAAGATAAGCTGGACAGCGGATTAATCTGCACACCATACATCCCAACAAACAATCAACTTGCTGATGTACTTACAAAATGACTAAACAGTGAAGCATTCCAACGACTTATATGCACGCTGGGAATGAAGGATCCATATTCACCAGCTTGAGGGGGAGTGTTGGAAAAGATAGAATCCCACTAAATAACTTTGTTTCTATTTTCTAGGAGTTAGTTTTATTATTTATGTCATCGCTCAATTATCTCCTTGTAATTAGCTAAGATTATTCTGTACGTATAGCCGAAAAATGCCTCATATTCAATATATCAGATATTCATTTTTCTGAAAGTTCACAATACCACTGAAATAATTTTTTTTTCCTTTCGGTCTAAAGAATATTTGAATTTTCAAGTTAATTGCAATGGAATATATTTGATAATAAAATTTGTGTTTAGCATAATTATGTATTTCACTTTTTGGTTTGGTCAAATTCCATTATAAAAGTTGAGAAATTTTTTTGTGACAAATTGAACCCTAAGGTTCCATACGTAATGGCATGTATGTGATGACGAGGTTTCCTAAGCAGTGTTAGTCATCAGTCTGCGATGACGATTATGCTGGGCAGACTCAGCCGTCACAAGGCTACAACATCGAGGATATCCAACAACCCAAAATGTGTGATGGCAAGGTTGGTAATAGCCTTGCCTTCCTTAATGGCTGAGGGTAGCAGAATCATCATCACAGGTTGATGCGATATCTAAAGCCACAAGGGTAGCATCATCATTGTAGTGCATTAAGTTCCAACCAAGGTTCAATTTTCTCAAATCAATTTTTTTTTAGAATATTTTATGAAACACACCTTGGGAAGGGAAACAAAGATAGTTAATTCATTATTCTATATAGAGTAATTTTTCCACAAACAAATCATCACAATGTGTTTAAATCCCTTAAATTGATCGTAAACACGCCAACGAGGCTTCAGCTGAATGAGAAAAGATCAAGGTTGAGAATTGGGACTATTGTTCCAGGTTTTACTCCCACTGGTATATCAATTATTTGTCCAGTCTATTGTTTATTTCTCCCGCTTTTAGTGGATGATATGGTAGTATTGAGGCCTTATACAGATATAGCGTTACAAATTAAAAACAGTGTTTTCCTTATGGATTGTTTGATTGAAGAATGTCCTTGGAAGGAAAGAGTTGCGGAATGAGGATTTAAGCAAGTGCCTGCTTGACATGTGGAGATGGCAGAGATCTACTTTGTTGTGACAGATATCCCTCAATATTCCAAAAAATCTGCAAGGGGATGGTGTTGAGATGAAATAGTTTTGTTCTTTATATAAGTTTTATTTAAGTTAGACTTATCAACTACAAGTTGTTTTTCCTTTTGTCTTTTGTTATATATTTTTATGTTGTTGGACTTTGGGTGATAGGGGAAAACACGGTTGTGCCCTTCCTGTGTATGCAAATACTGTTAAAGTGGTGAGGGTGATTTCCACACCTGCACCCAATGTGAAAGGTAATGTGTGTTTATTTTTTTTTTTACTCTGGATTTTCAATTTTAATATTTAATTGTTTGCAGTTCTACTTAATTGATTTATTGTAATTTGATGTACACCATTTCATAGCTACTGATAAAATTGCATATTTGTGTCCGTAATAGATCATTGGGGGCTATTTTCTTGAAAAGTTAGAGTTGAACTCCTGAATCACCGAATTTTGTGAAAATAGCTGCAAAGAGGTATGTTTTATATATTATGAGTTTTTTTCTTCATATCATATCCTAAGTTGTGACTAATTCAATTATGACGGACTATCTATTAGATATACGATGAGCGACAACAGCTAATTGAGGTGAAAAAGGAACTAGATGATGGGTATTCTTGGACACTACTTCATTGAATGGAGAAAGGGTCTGATCAAGGTTATAGTGATGAGCATAAAAGTGCAGAGTGATACTCCCAGTTTGTTTTAGGTCAGAGGCTAATGGATGTGTGTGTTTTGTCCATAATCGATGGCCATACCATGATCAATGTAATCCAAAGCATCGTATATTACCATGCGTAAACACTTTGGGATTTTCCCTTTATTATTTTCTCCTATCATATGTATCCTAGTAACATTCAGGATCGTCTATTAGTAACTAGTAACTTCGGCCAGGCACAACATAAATATAGAACAGATATAGTGATCAGTTTTCAGTTATAATTATCACCTTGTACTGGATTTCAAGAAAAAGAAAGTCGTTCTTAACAATAAGTTGAAACAACAACTCAGCATACAATATTTTGGTTTCTCATTATTTTTAATCTCTTTCAAGTCCAATTTCTATAGGATGAATTTAAGTGGTTTCTATAGTGCTGTACAGGAAAAGGACAATGACCTAATCACTTAAGCAACCCTTAGGTATTTTCATACCTTGTTCACTTACTAGAAAAATATGCCTGTGTGATTTGCCTGCAAATTAAATGAAACAAACATTGGAGAATCCCAAACATTAGACAATCGATTTCTCTCACCCCTAATGAACTTTCCTCAAACTGAGATCTATCCACACTCTGGTTGATTCGATTCTAATAGTAGACCATATGCTCTTCACCTTCAATGTTCCTCTCACGAAATCCTGGGGCACTATCTATCCTTCCTCTCAACATGCTAATTTCCTTGCAAAAACCTATGATCGATTTTAAAATATCATAAATCAGTTGTTTATTTTAAATTCACAAGACTATTGGATTTGAATGAATTCTTTAATTTAGCCGTCATTACAAAGACTCTAGGTTCGGTATTACATATAGAAAACAAATTAGATATAGCAAAACCTTTTAACATAGATGTTGATATGAATTTGAAATTTTATTTGAACTTTGTAGTTTTTGGATCATTAATTAATGAATGTATATTACACTTTTGCTTTTTTTTTCATTTGTTGGTATCATGGGTTGATGATAACATCATCATTACCTAATAAGTTAGCCTTTAATCAAAGAGTAACAAAGCTGGGACCAATTTGGAAAAAAAAAAAATTTGTCTCTTCAATGAGGACTAATTCAACCAGCATTGGTTTCTATAATTTTTTCTGTTTAGAATTTTGGATATATGCATTTGTACTTTCACCAACTTCATATATGAATAGAATTCCTATGCTAGATTTCTTTACGTATTTATTACTTACGTAGAATTCTTTGATAAAATTTTCCTTTACCAACTAATAACACGACACCAACCTATTCTATGCTAGATAAGAGAGTTCAAACTAATAGCTATCTAGGTTAGGCATTGGATAATGAGAAATTGTGGTCCATCGATTTACAATAAGTCATTTGACAAGTGTATTTCTAAATCTCTTGAACATAAAATCTATATTCCAAATTCTTTCAAATTAAACTCATGGTTTCTTAATTTGGAATAAGAATTTTATAGCCCAAATATTTTAGGAGTAATATGATGGATGAAGTGCCTAATTTAGATTGGTACAATGAATCTTGTGATATGTCTATTTAGAGTAGATTAGTTGACTTTACTAATTTAAGAAGAAAACCTTGATGGAACCAAAGATATATGATGTGCCGCATATAAAATACAAATTAATACATTCTTAGTGAGAAAGTGGTATGTATTTGCAATATTGACTAAAAGCACGAGTCCTCCTGAGAAAGAGTATACGACCAAATCCATCACGACTGTACATAAATATGAAAGAAGGAATAATGCACCATTAATATTTATAAATATTGAACAATTTCATTTATATCTTAATATGCAGGCATTGTAAAATTGGTGGTAAGTACTTTCGTTTACCATTGCACAATTCATAAAACTAACAAATATGATCTCTTGGTTTAATTGGTTCGATTGACTTATTGGTTGGCTAAAAAGAACAGAGTATTGGATAATTTAATTCAAAGCGAAGTACAGTATTGTAGCAAATTGCATAGCTTAACTGCAGGGATCTTTTTAATTAATAACTTAACCCTAGACAAGAGCTATATATATCTTACTAGCACAACTGAATATATAGGTCTAGTACAAGCCTTTGCCTCTTCACTAAATCTTATAGATCGTGAACATGGGAGAAGCTACTGAAGATGATGATGACATAAATACGAGGATATGGTGCAACTTGCAAGGTTTGATCATAAACAAAACTATATGGATTTGGGTTTTTTTCCCATCCAGCTTTTCTTTCAAAAAATTCTTATATTTTTTCTACTTGCGATGATGGAATTGCAGATATCGGAAAGATGATTTTCCAGAAACAATTCTTCCTTGCTATACTTCTGCCAGGTTGGATAAACTTGTATCCAAATCTTTTTTTTTTTCTCTTTTTTAAGGGTTAGGGTTCCTATACAATCATCATCATCATTAAAACTATTATTATTATTATTATTATTATAATTACATGTTCTATTATCCAAAATCTAGGTTAGATATATGTTTAAATTGATTCAGTCCCTGATTCAATTTGGTTTTCCGAAAAATGATTCACTAAAATGAATGGATATTTATTAATACAAAAGAAAATATATATTTACTTATTTATTCTAAGTCTTTTATTGATCTGAAGTACTGGATAAATTTTTATTTATTTTCTTATTCTAAATTAATTTTGGTTTCTATATGTGCATATGTGCAACCCTTGAAAGGGGTATATGCTCGCATCGTGCATCCCTTATGTGGGTTAGTGTTTGGTATTCCGCTGAAATAAATTTTTTTTCCTTTCGGTCTAACGAATATTCAAATTTTTAAGTTAATTGCAATGGAATATATTTGATAATAAAATTTGTGCTTAGCATAATTATGTATTACACTTTTTGGTTTGGTCAAATTCCATTATAGAAGTTGAGAAAT
This sequence comes from Bretschneidera sinensis, assembly GCA_023935145.1. Classification (NCBI taxonomy): domain Eukaryota; kingdom Viridiplantae; phylum Streptophyta; class Magnoliopsida; order Brassicales; family Akaniaceae; genus Bretschneidera; species Bretschneidera sinensis. The sequence goes on along the minus strand of CM043702.1, from coordinate 38,258,225 downwards.
ATTTTGTGACAAATTGAATCCTATGATTCCATACGTTATGGCATGTATGTGATGATGAGGTTTCCTAAGCAGTGTTAGCCATCAGTCTGCGATGACGATTATGCTGGGCAGACTCAGCCATCACAAGTCTGCAACATCGAGGGTATCCAACAGCCCAAAATGTGTGATGGCAATGTTGATAATAGCCTTGCCTTCCTTAATGGCTGAGGGTAGCAGTATCATCATCACAGTCTGATGCGATATCTAAAGCCACAAGGGTAGCATCATCATTGTAGTGCATTAAGTTCCAACCAAGGTTCAATTTTCTCAAATCAATTTTTTTTAGAATATTTTATGAAACACACATTGGGAAGGGAAACAAAGATACTTAATTCATTATTCTATATAAAGTAATTTTTCCACAAAAAAAAAAAAATCATCACAATGTGATTAATCCCTTAAATTGATCGTAAAAAGTCCAATGAGGCTTCAGCTGAATGAGAAAAGATCAAGGTTGAGAATTGGGACTATTGTTCCAGGTTTTACTCCCACTGCGGTATCGATTATTTGTCCAGTTTATTATTTATTTCTCCCACTTTTAATGGATGATATGGTAGTATTGAGACCTTATATATATATATATATATATATATATATGGCATTACAAAAATATTTTCTTAATTAAAAACAGTGTTTTCCTTATGGATTGTTTGATTGAAGCATGTCCTTAGGGGGAAAAGGTTGTGGAATGAGGATTTAAGCTAGTGCCTGCTTGACATAGGCAGATGGCAGAGATCTACTTTGTTGTGACAGATATCCCTCAACATTCATGTATGTTTTCTTTATTTTTCACTCTAGATTTTCAATTTTAATATATAATAGTTTGCCGTTCTACTTAGTTGATTTATTGTAATTTGATGTACACCATTTCATAGCCATTGATAAAATTGCATTTGTGTCCGTAATAGATCATTGGGGGTTATGTTCTTGAAAAGTCAGAGTTGATCACCTGATTCACCCAATTTTGTGAAGATAGCTGCAAAGAGGTACGTCTTATTTATTATGAGAGTTTTTTTTTTTTTTTTTTATATCATATCCTAGGTGGTGACTAGTTCAATAATGACTAACCATCTGTTGTGAGTTTTAAATTACTTGCGAGCGCACGAATCGTTCGCAATATAGTGTTGTGCAAGTGCGAGGTCGAATCCACAGGGAATGCGTTGTGAAAATAGTTTTTTATCTAAACTAACCTTATTTTAACCTAGTTCCGAATTGTGAATTATATTTTTGCAAAACAAATATAAACTAGACTAAACTAAATTGATTTAATAACTAATGATGAAAACACTAAGGTTTAAGAATCCACCCAACCAAAGTAAAGCATATATCTTCATGTTCTATATAAAAAATAATCTATCTAACATTCCATGAATCCAACAAAAAACAACGAATATCCCAATTAAATCAAAAGCATCCAATGTATCCGCTTTTAACAAATCACAAAGGAAATCCAATTTAATCGAAAAGGATTCGATGTATCCATCGGATGAAACACGCAGAATATCCAACAGAACAATTAAAAACTATCAATCGTAAGAATTTACTCAAACAATTGAAATAGAACATTTAAACTAAACATATTAGAATTGTATAAACATATCTGAAAATATAATGCTAAACAATGGCGAGGCTTCATCTTCAACCGTAGCTGAAGATTTTAGCCACCCATCATCATGAAACTAAATTTCACAATAAAAAGTGCTAAGCATTAAAAACTTGAAAAGAATTAAAACTGATTATACATTGGGAGAAATTCCACATGCTGTTGGTCAGCACTTCCCCCGGGGGTGGCAAAAGCCCTTAGGAGATCTACTAGAATGCTAGTAGAAATCCACCAGACTGCACACTGAATAATGAGGTGGGATAGTGTTTATATAATGGAATTCTCGGAGTACAATGAGCTGTAAATTCGATGTAAGATACTGCCTCTTTGCGATCGATCGCAAGTCTGGTGCAATCGATCGCAGCATGGTGCGATGCACTGCATCTGGCGCGCTGTAAGTGCTTCCTATCTGATGTGGGATGTGCGAGTCAACTGCGATCGATTGCAGCCTTGTTGTGCTCGAGCGCATCACAGTGCACTGCAATATATATGCAGTATCAAAAGTTTCCTTTCCAATGTGGGATGTGCGAGTCACTTGCGATCGATTACAAGTCTGGTGCGCTCGAGCGCAGGTGCGATTAATCTCATGCCATGTGCGCATGATCGCAGGTGCGATCGATTGCATGTCCTGTGCGCTCGATCGCACTAGGCATCCTCAGCTTTGCTCTTTAAGCCCTGAAGTTTCCACATTGCTTCATTTTATTCCAAAACCTATAAAAACACAGAAAATAGATAAAATAGCACGAAATAACATAATTAAGAACTCAACAAATGTAAACTAAGGGGCTAAAACATGTAATATTTAGAACTCATCAAATACCCCCAAACTTACAAATTGCTAGTCCCATAGCAATACGAAACTAAAAACTAAATGAAAAACAAAGAATATAAAGATAAATTCATAACTTATGGTATCCAAAGATTTTAGGAGCACACACCATCATGATAATGATTCATGAGCAAGCTTAAAAAGATAAACCCATCTTCGTAATGAACAGAAATGTTAAAATCTAATTACTTACAAAAGGCAGGTTAATGCATCATAAGTCTGACTCAGTGTAAAATGAATTAGAAAATAAAAATGAAGCTTCCAAATGAGTCCAATGTGTAAGGTCTCTAAGTCTCAAGATTCACCGTATTTCCCATCAGAATGAACGAAAATGGCATGGTTTTTATTTTCTTCTCTTTTTGTAAGGCTCTGTTATGTTTAGTTTCCTTAAGCTTTCTAATTGACCCATGTAGCGAGTGTTGAGTCAATGACTCCCAAACCAGATGGTTTTAGGGCATTAGGTGTACAGACACCCCTTAGGACTTACTAATTCGAGTCAAAAAGACTACAAAATTAAACTGGCCTTAATACTATTAAACAAAATTCTAACCTTTTGACGTGAACACTCACTGCTTACTGAGGCAAGAGGTCCAGTTACTCAGTGAAAAGTTTATTTATGATCACCATTTTCATTCATCATCATTTTTTTTTATATATATGCCAAAGTGTTAATCCAACAAGTCATCCAGTTTCAGTTAAGACATAAACGTACACATTAAAATCACATGTCATACCTCACATAATGCGTACTAATGTGCTCGTGTTAGATTCGAGATCAAACATGTAAATTCACAAATGCCTCAAGTAAGTAACTAAATTTTAAAACTTTATCAATGGATCATGTGTTCCAAAATTTAAGCTCACCAATGAATCACATCACAGAAATTGTTTAGATCAACCAAAATTTCAAAATAATATGAGCATGCTTTAAAAAAAACAACAACAAATTAGGACAAAGTGTGTGTAATGTGTCTCCCATACCCCCAAACTTAAATTACACATTGACCCCAATGTGTGAATAATATGGAAAGAGTTGACCTGGGATATGGAGAACTATCTGGACTAGTATGGCCTGTAGCATACCCCCAAACTTGAACTGAAGCACGCATTGTCCTTGAAAAATAAATACTGGAAAACAAAAAATACTGGAAACAAACATTAATCATAAATGTGTAAAATAATAAATAAATATAAAGGATATGCTGTGGGGTGCCTCCCATGAGCGCTAAGTTTAACATCTTCAGCCAGACCCAACATTAATAATCATGCCCAACTAAGCGCTCCACCATCTGATCAATAAATGGGAGTGAAAAATGATCCTTCAGTGTGGTAGCATTCAACTTACGGTAGTCTAGACACATTCTCCATCTTGATTGCACTCGAGTTGGAACCAACTCGTCGGCTTTATTTATTACTACCGTCAATCTAGCCTGTTTTAGCACGACATGAATCGGGCTCACCCACTCGCTATCAAAGATTGGATAAAGGATCAGAACCTCTTGTATAGCTGGGTTGAGCCTTCTTTGTGGCTCCTTCAATGGCTTGGCATTCTCCTCAAAATGTAACTTGTGCATCACCACCGAGGGGCTTATCCACTTGATATCCTCAATAGTCCAGCCGATAGCTTCATTGTGCTCTCTTAAAACGTCCAATAATTTATCCTCTTGAGCATCAACCAAATCTGAAGCTATAGTCACAGGCAAAGAATCTGCGGGACCTAGGAACTTATACTTAAGATTATTCGGTAAAGGCTTAAGTTCCTTCTTGGGGGGTTCAAGTGTTTTGGTTTCCTCCGTCTCACTAATCTTTTGAGGAGCAGACTCCAAAGTAGCATTAGCTTGCTCAAACAACTTATCCAAATCCAAATCCTTTTCAAATTGAGCAAAGCATGCCTCCAGGGGGTCCTCAATGCGTGATTCATCCACAGTCTCCTCCGTCTCACTGCTCATCTGAGGAGCAGGCTCCAAGATAACAGTTGTTTGCTCACGTAGCTTATCTAAATCCAAATCCTCTCCAAACTTAGCAAAGCATGCCTCCAGAATGTCCTCAGACTCCCCTTCTTTCTTGGCCACTTGTAATCTCTCAGGGTAAGGCGCTTTAGGTAAAAACGACCTAGGGAGATCCTTAATAATAGGTGTGGCTGTAGATGGCTCACCATATCTCTTTTCTTTGTTGCCGCCTTTTTGCCCTTGTATAGGAGTTGATAAATTTCCCTCCGCATACTGTTCCTTCGGGTTAGGATCAGGTTGACTGGGGAACTTTCCGTTCTCTCCTTCACCCAAGTGACTTATGATTTGACCAATTTGACTCTCTAGCTTGGCAATCACTTGGGTGTTTACTATTGTTGCACTCCTCACTTCGCTCATAGATTGGCTAGTCGTTTTCATGAAACATTGAGAGCGACGCTGGCATTTGAATGGGAGCTTGGTAAGTGGGTGATGGTGCTGGATTGGCTGAGTGACCATAACTTGGAATTGGTGGAGGAAATTCGGGAGGGTATTGATTGTGAGCATGATAAGGGGCTCCTCCCTGATTCATCAGTTGATTCTGCTCCCATGAAAAATTGGAGTGGTTCCACCACCTTGGATTGTATGTTTCGGAGTAAGATCCATTTGATTGCCAACTATAGTCATTGAAAGCATTCGTTTGTTCCATAGGATACTCAGCAAAAGCAGGCATTGATGAACACTTCTATGCTAAATGCATAGGACTAGCACAGATGGAACAACTATCAACATTGAATGTACTGGCTGCACTGATGGACTGATCAGTCATCCTCATGAAATCCTTGAGGGTGTCCTCTAAAGATTGTGAAACTGGTGCTGGATTCATCCACATTTTTGTTTTTTTTTTTGAGCAATTGTAAATAACATAAAATCAAATCAAAATCAAAATTAAAATTATAATTATAATTATAAAAATAAAACAAAAATGCTAACTAAACTAGTAGAAAAATAAAATCAATTTAGACAAAAATTTCACAAACAAAAACATTCCCCGGCAACCGCGCCAAAAACTTGTTGTGAGTTTTAAATTACTTGCGAGCGCACGAATCGTTCGCAATATAGTGTTGTGCAAGTGCGAGGTCGAATCCACAGGGAATGCGTTGTGAAAATAGCTTTTTATCTAAACTAACCTTATTTTAACCTAGTTCCGAATTGTGAATTATATTTTTGCAAAACAAATATAAACTAGACTAAACTAAATTGATTTAATAACTAATGATGAAAACATTAAGGTTTAAGAATCCACCCAACCAAAGTAAAGCATATATCTTCATGTTCTATATAAAAAATAATCTATCTAACATTCCATGAATCCAACAAAAAACAACGAATATCCCAATTAAACCAAAAGCATCCAAAGTATCCGTTTTTAACAAATTACAAAGGAAATCCAATTTAATCGAAAAGGATTCGATGTATCAATCGGATGAAACATGCAGAATATCCAACAGAACAATTAAAAACTATCAATCATAAGAAATTACTCAAACAATTGAAATAGAACATTTAAACTAAACATATCAGAATTTTATAATCATATCTGAAAATATAATGCTAAACAATGGCGAGGCTTCATCTTCAACCTTAGCTGAAGATTTTAGCCACCCATCATCATGAAACTAAATTTCACAATAAAAAGTGCTAAGCATTAAAAACTTGAAAAGAATTAAAACTGACTATACATTGAGAGAAATTCCACACGCTGTTGGGCAGCACTTCCCCTGGTGGTGGCAAAAGCCCTTAGGAGATCTACTAGAATGCTAGTAGAAATCCACCAGACTGCACACTGAATAATAAGGTGGGATAGTGTTTATATAAGGGAATTCTCGGAGTACAATGAGTTGTAAATTCGATGTGGGATACTGCCTCTTTGCGATCGATCGCAAGTCTGGTGCGATCGATCGTAGCATGGTGTGATGTAATGCGTCTGGCGCGCTGTAAGTGCTTCCTATCCGATGTTGGATGTGCGAGTCAACTGCGATCGATCGCAGCTTTGTTGCGCTCGAGTGCATCACAGTGCGCTGCAATATATATGCAGTATCAAAAGTTTCCTTTCCAATGTGGGATGTGCGAGTCACTTGCGATCGATCGCAAGTCTAGTGCGCTTGAGCGCAGTGACTTGCGCTCGATCACAGGTGCGATTGATCTCATACCGTGTGTGCACGATCGCAGGTGCGATCGATCGCATGTCCTGTGCGCTCGATTGCACTAGGCATCCTCAGCTTTGCTCTTTAAGCCCTGAAGTTTCCACATTGCTTCATTTTATTCCAAAACCTATAAAAACACAAAAAACACAGAAAATAGATAAAATAGCACGAAATAACATAATTAAGAACTCAACAAATGTAAACTAAGGGGCTAAAACATGTAATATTTAGCACTCATCACCATCTATTAGATATATGATGAGCGGCAACAGCTAATTGAGGTGAAAATGGAATTAGATGATGGGTATTCTTGGACACTACTTCATTGGATGGAGAAAGGGTTTGATCAAGGTTATGGTGATGAGCATAAAAGTGCAAAGTAAAACTCCAAGTTTGCTTTAGCTCAGAGGCTAATGGATATGTGTGTTTTGTCCATAATCAATGGCCATACCATGATCAATGTAATCCAAAGCATCGTCTATTACCATGCGTAAACACTTTGGGATTTTTCCTTATTATTTTCTCCTATCGTATGTATGCTAGTAACATTCAGGATTGTCTATTAGTAACTAGTAACTTCGGCCAGGCACAACAAAAATATAGAACAGATATAGTGATCAGTTTTTAGTTATAATTAACACCTTGTACTGGATTTCAAGAAAAAGAAAGTCTTTCTTAACAATAAGTTGAAACAACAACTCAGGATACAATATTTTGGTTTCTTATTATTTTTAATCTCTTTCAAGTCCAATTTCCCTAGTATCAATTTAAGTGGTTTCTATAGTGCTATACAGGGAAAGGACAATGAGATAATCTCTTAAGCAACCATTAGGTATTTTCATCCCATGTTCACTTACTAGAAAAATATGCCTATGGAATTGTTTTATTCAAATAATAATAAACCTTTCACATATATTTTATTTTAATTTCATGTTATATTTATTAAAATACTTCTTTACTCTTACTTTACGATTACGGGTATTACAAATCTACCCACCTTATAAAAATTTTGTCCCCGAAATTTCCTTACTTTACTCCAGAAACAAATGTCAATAATATTTCTTCATAATTGTCTCACGCTTTAATGTAATCTCTTCAACATCCTTATTCCACCACAGAACTTGAATTAATGAAATTTTTGTATTATACAAGATTTGTTCTTTTTGTCTAAAATTCTCACTGGTACTTGTATATAAGCCTAATCTTTCTGAATTTCTATAATTTAGCTCGAAATATTATAATATTCATCATGTAAACACTTTCTTAACAATGAAACATGAAATAAATTATATAAGTGTTTTTATTCTGGTGGCAAATCAAGGCTACTCACAACTAGCTCAACTTTCTCAACAACCTTATAGGGTCCCACTTACCTCAGACTCAATTTTTCTTTCTTTTTAATCCTCAACACACCTTTTCATGGAGATATTTTTAATTACACCCAATCACCTACTTAAAATTCAGGTAGTTGATTAGGTATTGAACTAAAGAATTTTAAAAAGTTTGGGTTGTGATTATATTAGAAATGTGGAGAGGTTTGAAAACATAGAGAATGGTGCTGATTCATAGGAGTTGTAAGTATGATATTAGAAAGTGAGACTTAAAAGAGCGATTAATGTTGGCAAGAGTGTAGATGAATTAACAAGTATAGAAAGGGATAAGAGCAAATCATTGGATATATGGTTAGCACAAGGGATAAGATTTAGTAAGGAGTGATTATGGTAAACGAGAGAATAAATCAAGTAAAGAATGATGGTGCTAGGTAAATTACAAGTGAATTTTTCATGATATCTTGGACTTAAGAAGGATAATAAAGGACGTATGTTGGGAAGTATAAATTGTTATATGAGAAATCTTAAAGGAGAAAGGTGTAGCGAAATTTGAATTGCTCTTAATGTTAAGTGAAGTTTGTTACAACGAAATGGTGGATCTTGATTCTAAAATAATGAACGAATGATTAAATGGTTGATACTAGTTGAGTAAGAAAATTTCTTTGCTTTACTGGATTTCAAGAAAAAGAAAGTCCTTCTTAACAAAAAGTTGAAACAACAACTCAGGATACAATATTTTGGTTTCTTATTATTTTTAATCTCTTTCAAGCCCAATTTTCCTAGGATAAATTTAACTGGTTTCTATAATGGTATACAGGAATAGGACAATGAAATTATCTCTTAAGCAATCATTAGGTATTTTCATCCCTTGTTCACTTTCTAGAATAATAAGACTGTGTGATTTTCCTGCAAATTAAATGAAACAAAACCTAGTCAGTCCCACTTTGGAGTATTCACTTGATTGTTGGATATTAATGATGCATGGGACGAAGTTGGCACATATGTCGTTCATTGTGACACAAGAAATCTTCAAGGCTTGAAAAGGATGTGGAGGATACAGCAGACTAATATCGAATTTGTATGTTGCTTGATCTCTGGGAAATATCCCAAGCTCGATTCTAGTTAGCATCTTGACACATATTAAAAAGACTCACGACCTTATACCAAATTTGTGGAATCAGTCGCCTGTAATAGTCGTAGTCGTTCTTCTTTGTTTTAGAGTTCTCCTTTGCAGAGGTGTCTAGTTTATTAGTTTTGCAATTTTTATGATTCGAATCTCACATCAATAATGCAATGGGGAACATATTTATGGACAGTATATTACCTGGTTTCATGCTTCTTTAAGTTTTGCACATTTATCAAACTTGGTCCTATCTGTTCTGAAACTATATCCTAATGCTATGAATTTTTTATCTCCAAGCTCTTCATTTAGAAAGGATTCTATTTCTGTTTTCGACAAACTGACTTAAATTAGACCTTTTTTTTCTAATATAAAGAACCCATATTTTGTTTTTTCAAAATGACTCAAATTGGACTTATTTCTCAAAGAAAGAATGTGTTCTGCTTCTGGGCATCATTTAAGGTGAGTGCTTTTTCACTTTGTTTTAACTTTCTTATGCTTCTTTTGTTCAATACTGTTCAGTTTTTTTAGGAAATCTTAAAGGAAGCAATTTTCAGAGAGAAAATAACTTAGTACTACCAATGGATAAACTCAGTTTGGATTTTGCTGTTTATATTCGAACCGTGCACAGTGCAAACCCATAATTACAGTAATCCTCTCTATTCATAAAGAGTTGTTTGATATTAAATCCCAATAATTTATTAATACACTAAAATACTTAAATTGTTGGATAAGTACTATGTAGGATCATAACAATTTTAATAAATTAAAGATCTGTCTTCCAAAGAAAGAAGGAAAACTTTTAGCACTTTTGGAAAACACCATTGCGGCACTTAAATTTATCATACTCGTTTTTTTTTATCATTTTGACACTTAAATGGTCAATAACTTTTTTTTTCCCAAAATAAATCTATAACTTTTTAATAAATTTTTGCCCTTTTACCAAAGCTCTAAACTGATTTAAATACAAAAACCGCTTTAACCACCAAATTCGGATTGGAGTGATAAATTACATTTTTTTGGGGGTGCTAGCAAGCTTTGTTGGTAAAGTCGCTTGTTATTACTCAAGAGACTAGTATCAGAGCACTCTCTCAAAATGGATCAAATGCCTCTCATACAAAATTCCAACCCATATACAAATTTTTTGTTGCATATATCAATTGCACTCTATGCGCTCTGCCAATTATTATATTGCATAAATCTAAAGTTATCGATAAGATTCGACATAGTTATGTTTTTCAGCTAAAAATGCATCTGTGACTTAACAAAAACTTCCAAACAGACACCATAGACTTCAATCTGATCTTGGGACTCAGACAATCATCAACCAACGTCCCACAACTCTTTCTTCAATCCCAAACATTGGACATTCGATTTCTCCCGCACCTAATGAATCTTCCTCAAACCGAGATCTGTCCAGACTCTGGTTGATTTGATTCCAATAGTAGACCATATGCTCTTCACCTTCAATGTTCCTCTTACCAAATCCTCAGGCACTATCTATCCTTCCTCTCAACATGCTAATTTCTTTGCAAAAACCTATGATCGGTTTTAAAATATCATGAATCAGTCATTTATTTTAAATTCAGAAGACTATTGGATATGAATGAATTCTTTAAGTTGACAGTTGTGACAAAGACTCTAAGTTTGGTATTATATATAGAAAACAAATTAGATATTGCGAAACCTTTCAACATAGATGTTGATAAGAATTTGAAATTTTATTTGAACTTTGTAGTTTTTGGATCATTAATTAATGAATGTATATTACACTTGTGCCTTTTTTTTTTTTTTTTCATTTGATGATATCATGGGTTGATGATAACATCATCATTACCTAATAAGTTAGTATTTAATCAAATACAGAAGATTATGTAATAAAGAGTAACAAAGCCGGGACCAATTTGGAAAAAAAAAATTTTGTCTCTTCAATGGAGACTAATTCAACCAGCAATGGTTTCTATAATTTTTGTCTGTTTAGAGTTTTGGAGATTTGCATTTTTACTTTCACCAACTTCATATATGAATAGAATTCCGTTGCTAGATTTCTTTACGTATTTATTACTTACGTAGAATTCTTTGATAAAATTTTCCATTACCAACTAATAACACGACGTACACCAACCAATTCTATGCTAGATAAGAGAGTTCGAACTAATAGCTATCTAGGTTAGGCATTGGATAATGAGATATTGTGGTCCACCGATTTACAATAAGTCATTTGACCAGTGTATTTATGAATCTCTTGAACATAAAATCTGTATTCCAAATTCTTTCAAATTAAAGTCATGGTTTCTTAATTTAGAATAAAAATTTTATAGTCTGAATATTTTAAGAATAGTATGATGGATGAAGTGCCTAATTTAGATTGGCACAATGAATCTAGTGATATGGCTACAAATTAATACCTTCTTAATGAGAAAGTGGTATGAATATGCGATATTGAGGGCACAAGTCCTCCTGAGAAAGAGTATACGACTAAATACATCACGACTCTACATAAATATGAAAGAAGGAATAATGCACCATGAACATTGATAAATATTGAACAATTTCATTTATATCTTAATATGCATGCATTGTAAAATTGGAATTAAGTACTTTCGTTTACCATTGCATAATTCATAAAACTAACAAATATGATCTCTTTGTTTAATTGGTTCGCTTGACTTATTGTTTGGCTAAAAATAATAGAGTATTGGATAATATAACTCAAAGCAAAGTATAGTACTGTAGCAAATTGCATAGCTTAACTGCAGGGATCTTTTTAATTAGTAACTTAACCCTAGACAAGAGCTATATATATCTTACTAACACAACTGAACATATAGGTCTAGTACAAGCCTTTGCCTCTTCACTAAATCTTCTAGATCGTGAACATGGGAGAAGCTACTGAAGATGACGACGACATAAATAAGAGCATATGGTGCAACTTGCAAGGTTTGATCAGAATCAAAACGCAGTATATGGATTTGGGTTTTTTTCCCTTTCAGCTTTTCTTTCAAAATCATAATTTTTATACTTGCCATGATGGAATTGCAGATATCAGATTGATGATTTTCCAGAAACAATTCTTCCTTGCTTTTCTTCTTCTGCCAGGTTGGATAAACTTGTACCCAAATCTATTTTTTTTCTCTTTTTTTAGGGTTAGGGTTCCTATACAATCATCATCATCATTATAACTATTATTATTATTAAATGTTCTATTATCTAAAATCTAGGTTTGATATAATATGTTTAAATTGATTCAGTCCCTGGTTGAATTTGGTTTTCCCAAAAATGATTCACTAAAACGAATGGATATTTATTAATACAAAAGAAAATATATATTTACTTATTTATTTTAGGTCTTTTATTGATCTGAAGTACTGAAAAAAATTTTATTTATTTTCTTATTCTAAATTAATTTTGGTTTGTGTATATGTAAATGTGCAACCCTTGAAATGTGTATTTGCTCGCAACCTGCATCCCTTATGTGGGTTAGTGTTTGGTATACCACTGAACTCTTGAATCACCCAATTTTGTGAAGATAGCTGCAAAGAGGTATGTCTTCATATCATATTCTTAGTTGTGACTAATTCAATAGTGACTGACCATCTATTAGATAAATGATGAGCGGCAGGTGAAAAAGGAAGTAGATGATGGGTATTCTTGGACACAACTTCGTTGGATGGAGAATGGGTCTGATCAAGATTATAGTGATGAGCATAAAAGTGCAGAGTGCAACTCCAAGTTTGCTTTAGCTCGGAGGCTAATGGATGTATGTTTTTTTGTCAATAATCGATGGCCATACCATGATGAATAATCGATGGCCATACCATGATGAATGTAATCCAAAGCATCGTATATTATCATGCGTAAACACTTTGGGATTTTATCTTTATTATTTTCTCCTAACATATGTATGCTAGTAATCGATTAGTAACTAGTAACTTCGACTAGAGACAACATAAATATAGAACAGTTACAGTGATCAGTTTTCAGTTATAATTATCACGTTATACCGGATTTCAAGAAAAAGAAAGTCGTTCTTAACAAAAAGTTGAAACAACTCAGGATACAATATTTTGGGGGTGCTAGCTAGCTTTGTTAGTAAAGTCGCTTGTTATTATTTAAGAGACTAGTATCAAAGCCCTCTCTCACAAGGTATTAAATGCCTCTCATACAAAATTCTGCCCCATATACAAATTTTTTGTTGCATATATCAATAGCACTCTATGCACTCTGCCAATTATTAAATTGCATAAATCCAAAGTTATCGATAAGATTTGACATAGTTATGTTTTTCAGCTTCAAATGTAGCTGTGACTTAACAAAAACTTCCAAACATAAACCATAGACTTTAATCTGATCTTGGGACTCAGACAATCATCAAACAACATCCCACAACTCTTTCTTCAATCCCAAACATTGGACAATTGATTTCCCTCAAACCAAGATCTATGTTCTCACAACTACCACTGTCAATGATCATCTTGCAGACTTTATCTGCAACTGTGCAGGTCTTGTGGAAAATATTGGTTCTCAATCAATCATCCCCTGAATCATCCTTAGGGGTCAGTAGACTCTTACGAATGACCAGAGTCTCATGGCCATCCCCATAAAACATATCTCCATCTTTATCATCGTCATACACAGGCTCTCCAATCTCCTCAGTTTCATCTACCCCATCGTCCTCAATCAGGAGATTTTTGCCCTTCTGAGTAGCAGGCTTCCTGCACTCGGTCGCTTTATGTCCATGTTCACCACATCTGAAACATCTAATATTTGAGTTAGAGTTACCTTGGGGTGGCTGCTGGGCAAGACGGGATTCTTGAGGGCGAACTAGCCGACCTCTTTGATCGCTTCTGTTTATTGGCCTCCTGTTCTACTGTTTTTCCACTGCAAGTGCACGTTGGTATACTTCAAAAACAGTCCACAGCGAGTACAAATTGAGGACATCTTGTAGGGGCTCTCGTAATCCCCCAAATACTGTGCCACCATCTACTCTTCCGTCTTAGATAAATCATTATGGACTATCAATTGATAGAACTCCTCCATGTAATCACCAACCGATCTCGTGCCTTGCTTCAACGAATGAAGTCGCTGAAACAAGGTTTGAGTGTAGCTGAAAGGAAGGAAGTGACCCTTCATCTTCTTCTTCATTTTCTCCTAATCAGTGATCTTGGCCTTGTCCTGTCGGTTGCGTGAGCGCCTCAACTGCTTCCACCACGCAGATGCTCTGCCTTTGAGTTTGATGGCGACTAGTTTCACTTTGACACAATATGGGACTTCCTTATACTCGAAAATACGTTCTACATCATTCAACCAATCAACGAATCCTTTGGCCTGTAACGTACCAGAAAACTCCGACAGATCCACTCTGAAACCGAGGTCTCCATAATGATCCTCCTCACCACGGCGTTCCCCAAATCGAGCAGGATTGTAATACGGGTTTTCAAAACTGGAATCGGAATCGTGATCTTCCATCTCACGATCACCGAAATTTTGCGCTGTTAGACACTAAGTTAACTCTGCAACTTGCCTCTGTAAATCCTCAATCATCGCATCCTGAATGTTACAATCACGGTGTGGGGCTTCCTTGTTCAAAACCTGCCCGTGATGACGACGACCACCAGCCATGGAAACTGATGAAATCTCACCCTAGGAAGGTGCTGAAGCTCTGATACCAACTGACACCGGACATAATAGCGATTATTCTGGAGGCTAGTTTCAACAGATAGTTCGCAGGGAAAAAAAACACAATTTTATTCAATAATAATAATCAGCTGTCTTTTTTGTATGCGGCCTTTTTATTTATAAGGTCAAAACAACAAAAAAAAAGTAAAAAAAATCCCCGAAAACATAATCTTGGTGAAAAAATATGGAAATTACTAAAATTAAGCGATTGTATTAAGGCAGAATCAACGGCAGTCAATTCTGACTTGAATGCAAATGGAAAGTTTCCTAAAACTGAGAGCTGCAAAATTGAAGGCCTAAACTTCATTTTTTTTTCTTAAAAACAACTACACTCAAGGCCTATGTTTTGATCGGGGGCCTATTTCCAATCAGAATAGGGTTTTTGGGGCCCGATCCAAGCTCGTGGCACGCAAAACGATGTAACCATTCTAGGTAGTCCACCTGCCATCTTTGCGCTGATATACCAACTCGAGGTATCTCACTGCCAATAACGTGCTATCTGACAACTCAGCATGATCTGACTCGGATCCTCCTGCATCAAATTCTTTGATAAAATTTTCCAATACGAACTAATAACACGACACCAACCTATTCTATGCTAGATAAGAGAGTTCGAACTAATAGCTATCTAGGTTAGGCATTGGATAATGAGAATTTGTGGTCCATTGATTTCCAATAAGTCATTTGACTAGTGTATTTCTGAATCTCTTGAACATAAAATTTATATTCCAAATTTGGTGGCTGTTGAATCCAACAAATAATAAAATTCTTACTCTCAAAAAATACAAATTGTAACAGTGATGAGTAAGGCCGTATCCACAGGGATTGGGTAGATTTATTTTAATGAAAATTAAAGCAAAGAAAAAGGGGGTTTGAAATTTCAGAGTGAAATAAAAGAGAAAGCAATTATAATCAACTAAAAACTAAGGAGAAATCAATATCAAGCAAATATCCAACCAAAGGTATAATTTGAGAATTGGTTCAGAGAATTGATCATAGATACAAGGATAAAATCTTCTATTCTTCACTAAATTGGTTATGGTTGTTAACAAGCTCTAACAACCTATCTCTCCTTACTTTCTCGATAACCAAAACAAGCTCTTTGATTACTTCCCTTGTTAATAAACAAGCTCTTAGGATTTAATCTATCGACAACATTAATAATTAGAGAGACTACAAATTCTAGCCAACAAATACACAAGCTCGATTCATTTAGACTAGGTTATATATCTCCATAACATAAATCGAAAATCTCTCTATAATCAACTTTGTTATTTTACCACTAATATTAGAACAATTAAACAATTACGGATTTAAAGTTCTAAATGGCAATTTATTGACCTGATAATTGAACAATAGGCCCTTTGCATCAATCAACCAAGACAATAATTTTTAATAAACACAGAAGATATATAAATAGAGAAGAAATAAAAGAGCAATGAAAATTGTTTAGATCTCACAATTCTTGAAGAACCAAAACTTCAATTATCCTTCAGCCGGAAGAAAAGTGTTTAGCTACTCATAATTAAAAGAAAACCTAAAGAAAAGAGAAGAAGGATTTTTTGTTCAATAGCCACGCCTTCTATATGAGATCTTCCTTTTCTTTCAGCAAAGGTTAGTATTTATAACTTTCAAAACTCGCGGGCTGTCACTGCAGCGCCAACTTCCCGGCGCTGCAGCTCCAAGTTGCTGCCCAATCTTCACATATTATCACCATTTCAGCGCTACAGCTTCAGCTTTCTGGCACTGCAGCTTCAGCTTTCTGTCCTTTTTTCACAATTATCGCCATTTCAGCGCTGCGGCATCAGCTTTATGGTGCTGCAGCTTCCACTTTCTATCCAATCTTCACAAATCTCTTGATTTTGAATTCAATTTGATTTAACTCCTCTATATACTCTACAAAATACGAAACATAATCAAAATCCAAGATTTAGGCAATTATAACTATTAAAACATGAGGAAATATAACAAACATATAGATATTATGAGTTCTTATCAAATTCCCCCAAACTTAAACAATGCTTGTCCTCAAGCATACAATAGCTCAAGTTCATCACCTTTTCTTATCCTCGTTCCCTCTTCTACCTTTACTCATCCTCTATAATCCAAATTGTCATGCCTTAAAGATTTAAATCTAAAGATAAATAAGAAACGAACAATTTCTTAGTGTAAATTCTTATAAACCACACCATGAACAATCACCTCAATGATTTTCTCGAAATCAAAATGTAATAGGATCTAACACCCTCTCATTGGATTCACTCAATATGCTCAAAGTGTTTAGGGTATCAATGAACTCTCAAGTCAAAACATAGAAGATCTTTACCATAAACTTGCTAATATACCACATCAATGGATTGAACTGAATGCAAAGAATCTAAGGGTCTTAAATGGGTTGTAACAGGGCTTAGGTAAGGTGTGGTGAGAAGGAATTTTTAGGTACTTTTATCAAAGGAATTATACCAACTTCTCCACACAAAGCACAACTCAATAACATCAAATGTTTTCTTCAATCAATTCACTTCCAAACAATTGAAATTGCACAACTTTTCTCTCTTTTTGGCCGCTTATTTTTTTTCTTTTTCTCTTTCTTTTTTTTCTCTGGCCGCCTATTTTCTTTTTTCTTTCTTTTTTTTTTGAACAATACAAGGCACTTGTAACTTGAATCACTTTATTCCCAGCATCTTTCAATCCTTTCAAAGATAATTTGAAGCTTCATGTGAACAAGCTAGTACGATCCTTCAATTCAAGGTTCAAAAGAGGGAAATCGATAAAAGAATGGGTTGACATTGCTTATACAATGGTTAACTTCCAACAAAAGGGCCAAGGTTCAAAATTGGCTTTCTAAGGTAAAAATCAAGGTAGGCTTTTTAAGAAAGCTAAATGGCTCCACCTAAATGCCCTTATTAATTCAATGCATCCAATTGAACAATGTAGTCTCTTGACATGCATAACAAAGCAAGTTCTAGAAGAATCAACTATGTATGACAATCACTCAATTAAGAAAATGGAGCATGATATAATATGAATGCTCATTGGCTCAGAAGCGCACAAAAAGGGTCATGTGCATTAGATCCCACACACTTTTCATTCAATCAATCATCAAGAGCAATTAATCACTGTGTACTACATAAGAATTCAACCATTCATGCTAATCCCTTATTATGCCTCAATTTATCTCGATAATTCACAATAATCCAGATCATTTAAGACAAGCATCGACAGAATCTAGAATTTAGAAGAGAATGATCACAAACAAGAACTAAAGTATCACTTGGATTTTGAAAATTTTCTTAAAAAATTACGCAAAAATTTGATCAAAATGGAGCTAAAAGTGAAGTTCAAAGTGAAATCAAATTCATATGTTAATGACCCTCCCCCACAATTAATCCATACATTGTCCTCAATGTTTCAAGAATAGATACTCAAAAACTATAAAAGAACAAGAGTAAGTAGAAAACTCCCCTGAAAATGTTGAGCATCAGCCAAGATATCAGTCACGTGCTTGGGGGTGAAAGTGGTGTGAATCCCATGTAAGCAAGGAAAGCTGTCATGTTCCTGTCCAATCTGGCAAGTGATTTAACAATTTCTTCTGGTTTGTTGCCCAATTCCGGGATTCAAGATTTTCCATAAGGTGTGCCCACGAGTTACGAAAATCATCTTCTGCCAAAAAAATTGGAAAGAAAATCAAATGCACTCCGAAAATTGATAAAAAAATTAATAAATAATCTAAATAAAAGAAAAAGGAATAAAATAAAGAAAACAAGGAAAGTAAGATAAAAAGTTGGGTTGCCTCCCAAAAGCGCCGTTCTTTAACGTCTTTGGCTAGACGTTGCGATTTATGGCTCTTGGAGAATGGTTGTGGACGATTGAGGGTCAAACGTCCCCATGATGTAGTGCTTCAATCTATGCCCGTTGACCTTGAATGTCGCGTTATTTTTCTTGTGTTGTATTTCAACGGTACTAAAAGGTGATACACTTATCACGGTGTATGGTCCAGTCCACCAAGATTTCAGCTTTCCCGGAAATATATGCCTTCTTAGGACTTCCAGCAACCGTTCTTCCATTTTACCTGTCAACGAAGAAGATATTATAACAAGGAAAATATTTTTCTCTAAATAAGCATATTTCAAATGAGCAAGTAAAGTTTTCAATTCAATTATTATTATTTGTTCTTCTGGCACTTCTTTTCCCATTTCAGACTCAAAGTTCCTTGCTTCTTCTTGGATGACGAGTTCTTCAGTTGTAGCAGTCCCTTCAAGAGTGAAATGCCTGCTAAGTATAACTTTTAGCTTATTATCATCAATTAGATCAAAGATTTCCTACGCCAACGGGTCAATAACATCCATAACAAAAACAGAAGACACATCATTAGGGTACCTCATGGCATCATAAATATTGAATTTAATAATTTCACCATCAAATTCCATTGTAAATGTACCATCATGCACATCAGTTTTTGTCCTTGATGTTTTTAGAAATGGCCTTCCTAATAACATTAGTGTTGAATTAGAACAGTCATCTTCTTCCATGTCAAGAACATAAAAATCAGCAGGAAAGACCAACCCATTAACTTATACTAAGACATCCTCCAAAACTCGTTCAGGATATACATTAGATCTATCAGCAAGTTGAATAATCACACCTGTTTCTTTTAATGGACCAAGATTCAAAGATGAATAAATAGAGAGAGGCATGACATTTATTGAAGCTCCTAGATCTAAAATTGCTTTCTCAATCCTAATATCACCTAGTTTGTAAGGGATAGTAAACATACCTGGGTCCTTGCATTTTGGTAATTTTTTTTGGAGGACAGCTGAAACATTTTCCCCCATACTTATCTTTTCATTACCTTTCAACTTCCTCTTGTCGGTGCACAACTCCTTGAGAAATTTAGCATATCGAGGCACTTGTTTAATTGCATCAAGTAAGAGAAGTTTAGTTGCTCCTTAACCTTGCGAAAAGTTTTCAGAATTCCCTTCTCTTCCTATTCTTTCTTGGATTTAGTCAATCTAGTAGGAATGGGAGGATTTGTCACCAATGCCTTTGGTTGTTCACTATCGAGTCCTCTAGGCTGATCAGTTTGAGGTTGAGGAGCAACTACTTCTTTTTCAATTTCTTCTCCACATGCTGCCTTACTGGGTTCCTTCAGCTCCTTCCTGCTTCTCAAGGTAACTGCATTAGTATTTTGTTTTGGATTAACAACAGTTTGAGAGGGCAATTTACCTTGAGATTCCAATCGGTTCACAGAAGATGCCAATTGACTCATTTGATTCTCCAATTGTTGAATGCTTGTTCTTGTCTCCTGTTGAAATTGTTGCGTGTTAGTTGCAAGCGATTTAACAATTTCTTCTAGAGACATACCTCAACTTGTGGAGGTTTGTTGTGGTGGTGGAGCAGGTGGTCTATGCTGAAAGTGTTGGAATTGTGGTCTTGCTCCATAGCTGAAATTGGGATGATCTCTCCATCCTAGGTTGTAAGTATTTGAGTAGGGATGGTATCTCCTTTATGGTGGGCCTGGAAATCCTCCAACTACATTAGCATGCTCATAGGAATCATCTCGAAGTGTAGGGCACATGGCAATTGGATGACCGATGGTAGCACAAATCCCACAAGCTTTCACTTGTTGCATATTTCCTACAGCTAACTGTTGAACAATAGAAGCTAGGTTGGATATTTGGTTTTCAAGGGAAGATATACTTACCTCATTCATCCTTATTGGAGATGTGTCCTGCCTGAATCCAAATTGTTGTGAGTTAGCAGCCATAATGGAGATCAAATCTCTAGCATCACAAGAAGAACGAAGCATTAAAATAAATCTAATTAACAACCAATCCCCGGCAACGGCGCCAAAAATTTGGTGGGTGTCGAATCCAACAAATAATAAAATTCTCACTCTCGAAAAATACAAATTGTAACAGTGATGAGTAAGGTCGTATCCACAGGGATTGGGTAGATTTATTTTAATGAAGATTAAAGCAAAGAAAAAGGGGGTTTGAAATTTCGTAGTGAAATAAAAGAGAAAGCAATTATAATCAACTAAAAACTAAGGAGAAATCAACATCAGGGAAATTTCCAACCAAAGGTATAATTTCAAAATTGGTTCAGATAATTGATCACAGATACAAGGATAAAATCTTATATTCTTCACTAAATTGGTTATGGTTGTTAACAAGCTCTAACAACCTATCTCTCCTTACTTTCTCGATAACCAAAACAAGCTCTTTGATTACTTCCCTTGTTAATAAACAACCCTAAACAAGCTATTAGGATTTAATCTATCGACAGCATTAATAATTAGAGAGACTACCAATTCTAGCCAACAAATACACAAGCTCGATTCATTTAGACTAGGGCCATAACATAAATCGAAAATCTCTCTATAATCAACTTTGTTATTTTACCACTAATATTAGAACAATTAAACAATTACGGATTTAAAGTTCTAAATGACAATTTATTGACCTGATAATTGAACAACGAGCCCTTTGCATCAATCAACCAAGACAATAATTTTTAATAAACATAGAAGATATATAAATAGAGATGAAATAAAAGAGCAATGAAAATTATTTAGATCTCACAATTCTTGAAGAACCAAAACTTCAATTATCCTACAGCCAGAATAAAAGTGTTTAGCTACTCATAATTAAAAGAAAACCTAAAGAAAAGAGAAGAGGGATTTTCTATTCAACAGAGGCGCCTTCTATATGAGATCTCCCTTTTCTTTCAGCAAGGGTTAGTATTTATAACTTTCAAAACCCGTGGGCTGGCGCTGCAGCGCCAACTTCCCTACGCTATAGCTCCAAGTTGCTGCCCAATCTTCACATATTATCACCATTTCAGCGCTGCAGCTTCAGCTTTCTGTCCTCTTTTAACAATTATCGCCATTTCAGCGCTGCAGCATCACCTTTCTGGCGCTGCAGCTTCCACTTTCTGTCCAATCTTCACAAATCTCTTGATTTTGAATTCAATTTGATTTAACTCCTCTATATACTCTACAAAATATGAAACATAATCAAAATCAAAGATTTAAGCAATTATAATTATTAAAACATGAGGAAATATAACAAACATATAGATATTATGAGTTCTTATCAAAATTCTTTCAAATTAAACTCATGGTTTCTTAATTTAGAATAAGAATTTTATAGTCTGAATATTTTAGGAATAGTATGATGGATGAAGTGCCTAATTTACATTGGCACAATGAATCTAGTGATATGGCTATTTAGAGTAGATTAGTTGATGTTACTAATTTAAGAAGAAAACCTTGATGGAACCAAAGATATATGATGTGCCGCATATAAAATACAAATTAATACCTTCTTAATGAGAAAGTGGCATGAATATGCGATATTGAGTAACAACACAAGTCCTCCTGAGAAAGAGTATACGACTAAATCCATCACGACTCCACATAAATATGAAAGAAGGAATAATGCACCATGAACATTGATAAATATTGAATTATATCTTAATATGCATGCATTGTAAAATTGGTGTGAAGTACTTTCGTTTACCACTGCACAATTCATAAAACTAACAAATACGATCTCTTAGTTTAATTGGTTCGCTTGACTTATAGTTTGGCTAAAATTAATAGAGTACTGGATAATTTAACTCAAAGCAAAGTATAGTACTGTAGCAAATTGCATAGCTTAACTGCAGGGATCTTTTTAATTAATAACTACACCCTAGACAAGAGCTATATATATCTTACTAACACAACTGAATATATAGTTCTAGTACAAGCCTTTGCCTCTTCACTAAATCTTCTAGATCGTGAACATGGGAGAAGCTACTGAAGATGATGACGACATAAATAAGAGGATATGGTGCAACTTGCAAGGTTTGATCAGAAACAAAACGAAGTATATGGATTTGGGTTTTTTTCCCTTTCAGTTTTCTTTCAAAAATTTCTTATAATTTTTATACTTGCGATGATGGAATTGCAGATATCAGATTGATGATTTTCCAGAAACAACTCTTCCTCGCTATTCTTCTTCTGCCAGGTTGGATAAACTAGTACCCAAATCTTTTTTTTTTCTCTTTTTTTAGGGTTAGGGTTCCTATACAATCATCATCATCATCATTATAACTAATATTATTATTATTGTTAATGTATTATATCCCACATTGGTTGTGTATAGCTTTGCCTCTCCTGTTGGCTTGTATAAATATGATAGCTCCCTTGTAAGTAAATTACACCATTCAATACAATTCTTCTCGTTGTATTGTCTCACTTTCTCTCTTAAATTCAACATGGTATCAGAGCCATAATGGTTCTCGGTATTTTAAGAGTTGAGTATGCTCTGTGATTGCCACTATTAGTGGATCCTTCACATCAGAAAAACTTCTAGTATATCCTTTTCATACGTTTCGGGTCATTACTATAGTCGGAGTCTCATTCTCCATCGACATCATCTCCGCTGCCGCTTCTATTTCAGAAACGCTGCATCCACGTCAGCCCTAAAAGCCACATCAGTGCCACCTCACTGCCACATCAGTGCCACGTCACCCGTTGACATCATCTCTGCTGCCGCTCCTGTTTCAGACACGCTGCTGCCACGTCAGCACCACATCAACGACACATCAGCGCCACGTTATTCGTTGATCGCCACATCATCAATTACAGTGCCACGTCACCTGTTGACATCATCTCCACTGCCGCTCCTGTTTCAGACACGTTGCTGCCACGGTAGCACCACATCAACAACACGTCAGCGCCACGTTACTCGTTGACCGCCACATCATCAGTTGACCGCCACATCACTGGTTTCTTGGAGGTTCACCTTCCTCTTTGCTCTTATGGCTGAATCGGACTTACCCCACTAATAGAGCACACACCAGAAGCCCTTATATTGCAAGTATTGTCATTCACAAGGGCATGAATTGCTCAAATGTCCTTCTCGCCTATGTAAAGTCTGCAGAGAACCGGGACACTATCTTGCAGACTGCCCTAAACTTTCATCTGGAAATCAGTCAAATGGGAACCAATATCACTCTCGAGGTTCATACAATCGGTCATATTCCAAGCCAAAGAATACTGCTGCTGTAACCACTGATGCTACACCAACTTCATCCAACTCTCCACCTGATTGGAGTGGTTTCTGCACTGTTTTTACTGAAGCTCTAAATAAAATCAGTAACAATATAGTCATGTCAACTACACCAGGTACATCCCGATGGTATTTCGATTCTGCTTGTTGCAATCACATGACTTCTGATGCCTCTATTTTTTCCTCTAAAACCCGTGATGAGCATGCACCTACTATTCACACTGCTAATGGATCAAATATGCTAGTCAGCCATACTGGACATGTTGATAGTTCTCATTTGTCTCTCCTTGACACATATTTAGTTCCTAATCTTACACTTAACCTTATATCTGTTGGACAACCATGTGATCTTGGACTTGATGTGCATTTTT
The DNA here is from genome assembly GCA_023935145.1 of Bretschneidera sinensis. Lineage (NCBI taxonomy): Eukaryota > Viridiplantae > Streptophyta > Magnoliopsida > Brassicales > Akaniaceae > Bretschneidera > Bretschneidera sinensis. The sequence continues at coordinate 38,234,038 of CM043702.1, read as the reverse complement.
CTTCTACTGGTTGTCGTGTGCAGGACCCTCAGACAGGAAAACTCCTTGGAACCGGCCGTAAAGATAGACGCCTCTTTGAGCTCACTCATCTCCAAGTCCCATCCTCACCATCACCAAATCAATCAGCCGCATCCATCCCAGCACTCTCACCTGTGGAATTGTGGCACTCTCGGTTAGGTCACACTTCATCTAGCCCTCTACGTTCTCTTATTTCTAGTGGTCAGTTAGGTTCACTTCAGCATGAGTCTTTTCATTGTATTCATTGTCAACTTGCAAAACAATCAGCTTTACCTTTTAATGAGAGTCAGTCCGTTTCCCTTGCACCTTTTGATTTAGTACATTCTGATGTTTGGGGGCCTTCTCCTCATGCATCAATGGGTGGTGCTTGTTATTTTGTTATATTTGTGGATGACTATTCTCGTTATACTTGGTTGTTTCTTATGAAAAGCAGATCTGAACTCTTTCAAATATATTCTGATTTTTCTTCTATGGTTCAAACTCAATTCTCTCGGAATATCAAAATTTTTCGTTCAGATAATGCAATGGAATATAAAGACCGTGCTTTTCTAAACCTACTTCACAAAAATGGCACGCTCCCCCGCCGCTCGTGCCCTGGAACCTCCCAACAAAATGGACGAGCTGAACGCAAACATCGACATATTCTTGACACCGTTCGTGCTCTACTCATTTCGTCATCATGTCCTAAACGTTTCTAGGGTGATGCTGCATTCACCGTAGTATACACAATCAATCGTGTCTCTTCCACTACAATCCAAAATCAATCTCCATTCGAGCGCCTTTTCGGTAAACCTCCTGATTACTCTAACCTCAGAGTCTTTGGTTGCGCTTGTTTTGTTCTTCTCAAACCACATGAACACAACAAATTACAACCGAGGGCTCATCTGTGTTGTTTCATTGAATATGGTATTGAACATAAGGGGTATCGATGCTGGGATCCTATTTCTAAAACTCTTCGTATCTCTCGTCATGTCATTTTTTGGGAACATCAAATGTTCTCTTCCTTACGGTCATTTGACATATCAACCATCACTAACTCCAGATTCTTTACTGATCCATCTATTAAGTTATTTCCTGAGAATCCAGTTTCAGGTACTGTTGAGTCCACCTCCGAATCACCAACTGATATCACCCTTTTCGTTGCAGAACCACTAGTTGATCCTGCCTCTCCAGACCCAGACCCAGTTCCAGCTCCAGAACCATCAGCTGACCTCACCTCTCTGACTCAATCGGTCGTGCCCGAGGATATTCCTATGTCTGATGAGTCTGCACCGACTCCCTCTGAGAGTCATCCTCCAGATCACCCCAGCAGATCTACCAGGGTAACTCACCCCCTTCTCATCTTGCTGATTACCATTATGATTATCATTGTTTTTCCACTATACTTCATCTACATGAGCCTCAATCCTATAAGGAGGCTAGTACTAATCCTCTTTGGCAGAAAGCAATGGATGAAGAACTTCAGGCCCTAGCTAAAACTCATACATGGGATATTGTTGATCTACCCCCTGGAAAAACTCATATTGGGTGCAAATGGGTGTTTAAGATCAAGACACTTTCTGATGGCTCTATTGAACGATATAAAGCCCGACTTGTTGCCAAGGGATTTGCTCAGGAATATGGCATTGACTATGAAGAGACATTTGCTCCAGTGGCGAGGCTCACATCTGTCCGTACACTCATTGCTGTCGCCGCCATTCGAAGATGGACTCTATTTCAAATGGATGTCAAAAATGCATTTCTGAATGGGGAACTTCTTGAGGAAGTCTATATGCATACACCTCCCGGCTTGGACGCCACTCGAAACAAAGTTTGTCGCCTTTGTCGTGCCTTATATGGTTTAAAACAAGCTCCATGTGCCTGGTTTGCCAAATTCAGCACTACCATTCATCAGTTTAGGTTCACACCGAGTGCTCATGATTCGGCTCTGTTTATCCGTCATACTGCCAATGGTATTATCCTTCTTTTACTGTATGTGGATGATATGGTTATTACTAGAGATGATCCACATGGTATTTCTGAACTCAAAAAGTTTCTTAGTGGCCAACTCGAGATGAAAGATCTTGGTGTGCTCACCTATTTTCTTGGCCTCGAAGTCTCATCTAGTTCTGATGGATTTTTTCTCTCTCAGGCCAAATATGCCTCGGATCTCCTTTCCAAGGCTGGGATCACTGACTCAACCACTGCCACTACTCCTCTCGAGCCAAATGTCAGACTTACCCCACTTGATGGTTCACCTCTTCAGGATGCCACTCTATATCGCCAACTGGTTGGAAGTCTTGTATATCTTACTGTCACTCGCCTTGACATTGCTTATGCCGTTCATCAGGTCAGTCGGTTCTTTTCCACTCCTCGGACCACCCATTACTCGGCTATTCTTTGCAATCTTCGGTATGTCAAGGGTACTTTATTTCATGGGCTTCATTTCTCAGCACAGTCTGCCCCTGTTTTACAAGCCTATTCTGATGCCGATTAGGCCGGAGACCCCACCGACAGACGTTCAACCACTGGTTACTGTTTCTTTTTGGGCAATTCTCTCATTTCCTGGCGTAGTAAGAAACAAACTGTGGTTGCTCGCTCTAGTACTGAAGCTGAATATCGTGCCATGGCTGATGCAACTCAAGAACTTCTCTGGCTTCGATGGTTACTCGCTGACATGGGTATCTCTTCTCCAGCTGCCACTATCCTACACTGTGACAACAGGAGTGCTATTCAGATCGCTCATAATGATGTCTTCCACGAACGTACAAAACACATCGAGAATGATATCCACTTCATCCGTGATCACATTCTCCAGAATACGGTTCGTCTACAATCCGTCAGTTCAGCCGATTAGACAACTGACATTTTCACTAAAGCTCATCCCCCCGGACGCTTTCACTCTCTGGTTTCCAAACTCAAGTTCACCTCTCACTTACCGCCTTGAGTTTGAGGGGGGATGTTAATGTATTATAGTTAATGTATTATATCCCACATTGGTTGTGTATAGCTTTGCCTGTCCTATTGGCTTGTATAAATATGATAGCTCCCTTGTAAGTAAATTACACCATTCAATACAATTCTTCTCTTTGTATTGTCTCACTTTCTCTCTTAAATTCAACAATTATTATTAAATGTTATATTATCTATAATCAAGGTTTGATATAATATGTTTAAACTGATTCAGTCCCTGGTTGAATTTCGTTTTCCCAAAAATGATTCACTGAAATGAATGGATATTTATTAATACAAAAGAAAATACATATTTACTTATTTATTTTAGGTCTTTTATTGATGTGAAGTACTAGATAAATTTTTATTTATTTTCTTATTCTAAATTAATTTTGATTTGTGGTGATGTATATATGCAACCCTTGAAAAGTGTATTTGCTCGCAACTTGCATCCCTTATGTGGGTTAGTGTTTGGTATACCACTGAAATAAATTTTTTTTTTCCTTTCAGTCTAACAAATATTTGAATTTTCAAGTTAATTGCAATGCAATATATATGATAATAAAATTTGTGTTTAGCATAATTATGTATTTGACTTTTTGGTTTGGTCAAATTCCATTATAAAAGTTGAGAAATGTTTTGTGACAAATTGAACCCTAAGATTCCATACGTTAAGGTATGTATGTTATGACGAGGTTTCCAAAGCAGTGTTAGCCATAAGTCTGCGGAAGGGAAACAAAGATAGTTAATTCATTATTCTATATAAAGTAATTTTTTCACAAACAAATCATCACAATGTGATTAAATCACTTAAATTGATCGTAAAACCAATGAGGCTTCAGCTGAATGAGAAAAGATCAAGGTTGAGAATTGGGAGTATTGTTCCAGGTTTTACTCCCACTGGTGTATCGATTATTTGTCCAGTTTATTGTTTATTTCTCCCACTTTTAGATGATGATATGGTAGTATTGGTAGTATTGAGGCCATATGCCTTACAAAAATTTTTTCTTAATAGAAAAACATTGTTTTCCTTATGGATTGTTTGATTGAAGCATGTCTTGGGAAGGAAATAGTAGCGGAATGAGGATTTAAGCAAGTGCCTGCTTGACATGTGCAGATGGCAGAGATCTACTTTGTTGTGACAGATATCCCTCAACATTCCATAAAATCGGAAAGGGGATGTTGTTGAGAAGAAAGTGTTTTTTTCTTTATATAAGTTTTATTTAAGTTAAACTTATCAAGTACAAGTTGTTTTTCTTTTGGTCTTTTGTTATATATTTTTATGTTTTTGGAATTTGGGTGACAAGGAAAACATGGTTGTGCCCTTCCTGTGTAAGCAAATACTGTGAAAGTGGTGAAGGTGATTTCCACACCTGCACCCAATGTGAAAGGTAATGTATGTTTTTTTTTTCTTTTTCACTCTGGCTTTTCAATTTTAATATTTAATTGTTTGCAGTTCTACTTAATGGATTTATTGTAATTTGATGTACACGATTTCATAGCCATTGATAAAATTGCATATTTGTGTCCGTAATAGGTCATTGGGGGCTATTTTCTTGGAAAGTAAGAGTTGAACTCCTGAATCACCCAATTTTGTGAAGATAGCTGCAAAGAGGTACGTCTTCTATATTTTGAGGTTTTTTTTTTTCATATCATATTCTAAGTTGTGACTAATTCAATAGTGACTGACCATCTACTAGATAAATGATGAGTAGCAACAGCTAATTGAGGTGAAAAAGGAAGTAGATGATGGGTATTCTTGGACACTACTTCATTGGATCGAGAAAGGGTCTGATCAAGGTTATAGTGATGAGCATAAAAGTGCAGAGTGCAACTCCAAGTTTGCTTTAGCTCGAAGGCTAATGGAGGTATGTTTTTTGTCAATAATCGATGGCCATACCATGATGAAAGTAATCCAAAGCATCGTATATTATCATGCGTAAACACTTTGGGATTTTAAATTTATTATTTTCTCCTATCGTATGTATGCTAGTAACATTCAGGATTCTCGATTAGTAACTAGTAACTTCGATCATGCACAACATAAATATAGAACAGATACAATGATCAGTTTTCAGTTATAATTATCACCTTGTACTGGATTTCAAGAAAAAGAAAGTCGTTCTTAACAAAAAGTTGAAACAACAACTCAGGATACAATATTTTGGTTTCTTATTATTTTTAATCTCGTTCAAGCCCAATTTCCCTAGGATGAATTTAACTGGTTTCTATAATGGCATACAGGAAAAGGACAATGACATTATCTCTTAAGCAACCATTAGGTATTTTCATCCCTTGTTCACTTACTAGAATAATATGCCTGTGTGATTTGCCTGCAAATTAAATGAAACAAACCTAGTCAGTCTCACTTTGGAGTATTCACTTGATTGTTGGATATTAATGATGCATGGGACAAAGTTGGCACATATATCGTTCATTGTGACACAAGAAATCTTCAAGGATTGAAAAGGATGTGGAGGATACAGCAGACTAATATCGAATTTGTATGTTGCTTGATCTCGGGGAAATATCCCAAGCTCGATTCTAGTTAGCATCTTGACACATTAAAAAGACTCACGACCTTACACCAAATTTGTGGAATCAGTCGTCTGTAATAGTCGTAGTCGTTCATCTTTGTTTTAGAGTTCTCCTTTGCAGAGGTGTCTAGTTTATTAGTTTTGCAATTTTTATGATTCGAATCTCACATCAATAATGCACTGGGTAACATATGTATGGACAGTATATTGCCTGGTTTCTTGCTTCTTTAAGTTTAGCACATTTATCAAACTTGGTCCTATCTGTTCTGAAACTAGATCCTAATGCTATGAATTTTTTGTCTCCAAGCTCTTCATTTAAAAAGGATTCTAGTTCTGTTTTTGACAAACTGACTTAAATTAGACTTTTTTTTTCTAATATAAAAAACCCATATTTTGTTTTTGCAAAATGACGCAAATTGGAGTTATTTCTCAAAGAAAGAATGCGTTCTACTTCTGGGCATCATTTAACGTGAGTGCTTTTTCTCTTTGTTTTAATTTTCTTATGCTTCCTTTGATCAATACTGTTCATTTTTTAGGAAAATCTTGAAGGAAGCAATTTTCAGATAGAAAATAATTTAGCACTACCAATGGATAAACTCAGTTTGGATTTTCCTGTTTATATTGGAACCGTGCACAGTGCACACCAATAATTACAGTAACCCTCTCTTTTCATGAAGAGTTGTTTGATATTAAATCCCAATAATTTATTAATACACTAAAATACTTAAATTGTTGGATAAGTACTATGTAGGATCATTACAATTTTAATAAATTAAAGATCTGTCTTCCAAAGAAAGAAGGAAAACTTTTAGCACTTTTGGAAAACACCATTGCGGCACTTAACTTTATCATACTCCTTTTTTATCATTTTGACACTTATATGGTCAACAACTTTTTTTCCCAAAATAAATCTACAACTTATCAATAAATTTTTGCTCTTTTACCAAAGCTCTAAACTGATTTAATTATAAAAACCGCTTTACCCACCAAATTCGGATTGGAGTGATAAATTACATTTTTTGGGGGTGCTAGCTAGCTTTGTTAGTAAAGTCGCTTGTTATTATTTAAGAGACTAGTATCAAAGCCCTCTCTCACAAGGTATTAAACGCCTCTCATACAAAATTCCGCCCCATATACAAATTTTTTGTTGCATATATCAATAGCACTCTATGCACTCTGCCAATTATTAAATTGCAAAAATCCAAAGTTATCGATAAGATTCGACACAGTTATGTTTTTCAGCTTCAAATGCAGCTGTGACTTAACAAAAACTTCCAAACAGAAACCATAGACTTTAATCTGATCTTGGGACTCAGACAATCATCAAACAACATCCCACAACTCTTTCTTCAATCCCAAACATTGGACAATCGATTTCCCTCAAACCAAGATCTATTCACACTCTGGTTGATTCGATTCCAATAGTAGCCCATATGCTCTTCACCTTCAATGTTCCTCTTACGAAATCCTTGGGCACTATCTATCCTTCCTCTCAACATGCTAATTTCCTTGCAAAAACCTATGATTGATTTTAAAATATTATAAATCAGTCGTTTATTTTAAATTCACAAGACTATTGGATTTGCATGAATTCTTTAATTTGACAGTTGTTACAAAGACTCAAGGTTTGGTATTACCTATAGAAAACAAATTAGATATAGTGAAACCTTTTAACATAGATGTTGATAACAATTTGAAATTTTATTTGAACTTTGTAGTTTTTGGATCATTAATTAATGAATGTATATTACACTTGATGATATAATGGGTTGATGATAACATCATAATTACCTAATAATTAAGTTAGTATTTAATCAAATACAGAAGATTATGTAATAAAAGAGTAACAAAGCTGGGACCAATTTGGAAAGAAAAAAAATTGTCCCTTCAATGGAGACTAATTCAACCCGCATTGGTTTCTATAATTTTTTCTGTTTAGAATTTTGGAGATTTGCATTTTTACTTTCACGAACTTCATATATGAATAGAATTCTATTGCTAGATTTCTTTACGTATTTCTTACTTACGTAGAATTCTTTGATAAAATTTTCCATTACCAACTAATAACATGACACCAACCTATTCTATGCTAGATAAGAGAGTTTGAACTAATAGTTATCTAGGTTAGGCATTGGATAATGAGAAATTGTGCTCCATCAATTTACAATAAGTCATTTGACCAGTGTATTTCTGAATCTCTTGAACATAAAATCTATTTTCCAAATTCTTTCAAATTAAATTCATGGTTTCTTAATTTAGAATAAGAATTTTATAGTCTGAATATTTTAGGAATAATACGATGGATGAAGTGCCTAATTTAGATTGGCACAATGAATCTAGTGATATGGCTCTTTAGAGTAGATTAGTTGACTTTAGTAATTTAAGAAGAAAACCTTGATGGAACCAAAGATATATGAAGTGCCGCATATAAAATACAAATTAATACCTTCTTAATGAGAAAGTGGTATGAACATGCGATATTGAGTAACAGCACGAGCCCTCCTGAGAAAGAGTATATGACTAAATACATCACGACTCTTATTAATATGAAAGAAGGAATAACGCACCATGAACATTGATAAATATTGAACAATTTCATTAATTTCTTAATATGCATGCATTGTAAAATTGGTGTTAAGTACTTTCGTTTACCACTGCACAATTCATAAAACTAACAAATATGATCTCTTGGTTTAATTGGTTCACTTGACTTATTGTTTGGCTAAAAATAATAGAGTATTGGATAATTTAATTCAAAGCAAAGTATAGTATGTAGCAAATTGCATAGCTTAGCTGCAGGGATCTTTTTAATTAATAACTTAACCCTAGACAAGAGCTATATATATCTTACTAACACAACTGAATATATAGGTCTAGTACAAGCCTCTGCCTCTTCACTAAATCTTCTAGATCGTGAACTTGGGAGAAGCTACTGAAGATGATGACGACATAAAAATGAGGATATGGTGCAACTTGAAAGGTTTGATCATAAACAAAATGAATTATATGGATTTGGGTTTTTTTCCCTTTCAGCTTTTCTTTCAAAAATTTCTTATAATTTTTATACTTGCGATGATGGAATTGCAGACATCAGATTGATGATTTTCCAGAAACAACTCTTCCTCGCTATTCTTCTTCTGCCCAGTTGGATAAACTTTTACCCAAATCTATTTTTTTCTCTTTTTTTAGGGTTAGGGTTCCTATACAATCATCATCATCATCATCATTATAACTAATATTATTATTATTATTAAATATTCTATTATCTAAAATCTAGGTTTGATATAATATGTATAAATTGATTCAGTCCCTGGTTGAATTTGGTTTTCCCAAAAAGGATTCACTAAATTGAATAGATATTTTTTAATACAAAAGAAAATATATATTTACTTATTTATTTTAGGTCTTTTATTGATCTGAAGTACTAGATAAATATTTATTTATTTTCTTATTATAAATTAATTTTGGTTTGTGTACATGTATATGTGCAACCCTTGAAACGTGTATTTGCTCGCAACGTGCATCCCTTATGTGGGTTAGTGTTTGGTATACCACTGAAATAATTTTTTTTCCTTTCAGTCTAACGAATATTCGAATTTTCAAGTTAATTGCAATGGAATATATTTGATAATAAAATTTGTGTATAGCATAATTATGTAATTGCAATGGTTTGGTCAAATTCCGTTATAAAAGTTGAGAAATGTTTTGTGACAAATTGAACTCTAAGCTTCCATACGTTATGGCATGTATGTGATGACGAGGTTTCCTAAGCAGTGTTAGCCATCAGTCTGCGGAAGGGAAACAAAGATAGTTAATTCATTATTCTATATAAAGTAATTTTTTCAAAAACAAATCATCACAATGTGATTAAATCCTTTAAATTGATCGTAAAAACGCCAATGAGGCTTCAGCTGAATGAGAAAAGATCAAGGTTGAGAATTGGGACTATTGTTCCAGGTTTTACTCCCACTCGAGTATCGATTATTTGTCCAGTTTATTGTTTATTTCTCCCGCTTTTAGATGATGATATGGTAGTATTGAGGCCATATGCCTTACAAAAATATTTTCTTAATAAAAAAACATTGTTTTCCTTATGGATTGTTTGATTGAAGCATGTCCTTGGGAGGAAATAGTAGCGGAATGAGGATTTAAGCAAGTGCCTGCTTAACATGTGCAGATGGCAGAGATCTACTTTGTTGTGACAGATACCCCTCAACATTCCATAAAATCTGCATGGGGATGGTGTTGAGAAGAAAGTGTTTTTTTTCTTTATATAGGTTTTATTTAAGTTAAACTTATCAAGTACAAGTTGTTTTTCTTTTTGTCTTTTGTTATATATTTTTATGTTTTTCGACTTTGGGTGACAGGGGAAAACTTGGTTGTGCCCTTCCTGTGTATGCAAATACTGTGAAAGTGGTGAAGGTGATTTCCACACCTGCACCCAATGTGAAAGGTAATGTATGTTTAATTTTTTTTTTCACTGTGGCTTTTCAATTTTAATATATAATTGTTTGCAGTTCTACTTAATGGATTTATTGGAATTTGATGTACACCATTTCATAGCCATTGATAAAATTGCATATTTGTGTCCGTAATAGGTTATTGCGGGCTATTTTCTTGGAAAGTCAGAGTTGAACTCTTGAATCACCCAATTTTGTGAAGATAGCTGCAAAGAGGTACATCTTCATATCATATTCTAAGTTGTGACTAATTCAATAGTGACTGACCATCTATTAGATATATGATGAGTAGCAACAGCTAATTGAGGTGAAAAAGGAAGTAGATGGTGAGTATTCTTGGACACTACTTCATTGGATGGAGAAAGGGTCTGATCAAGGTTATAGTGATGAGCATAAAAGTTCAGAGTGCAACTCCAAGTTTACTTTAGCTAGGAGGCTAATGGACGTATGTTTTTTGTCAATAATCGATGGCCATACCATGATGAATGTAATCGAAAGCATCGTATATTATCATGCGTAAACTCTTTGGGATTTTACCTTTATTATTTTCTCCTATCGTATGTATGCTAGTAACATTCAGGATTGTCAATTAGTAACTAGTAACTTCGACCATGCACAACATAAATATGGAACAGATACAGTGATCAGTTTTCAGTTATAATAATCACCTTGTACTGGATTTCAAGAAAAAGAAAGTCGTTCTTAACAAAAAGTTGAAACAACAACTCAGGATACAATATTTTGGTTTCTTATTATTTTTAATCTCTTTCAAGCCCAATTTTCCTAGGATGAATTTAACTGGTTTCTATAATGGTATACAGGAATAGGACAATGACATTATCTCTTAAGCAATCATTAGGTATTTTCATCCCTTGTTCACTTTCTAGAATAATAAGACTGTGATTTTCCTGCAAATTAAATGAAACAAACCTAGTCAGTCCCACTTTGGAGTATTCACTTGATTGTTGGATATTAATGATGCATGGGACGAAGTTGGCACATATGTCGTTCATTGTGACACAAGAAATCTTAAAGGCTTGAAAAGGATGTGGAGGATACAGCAGACTAATATCGAATTTGTATGTTGCTTGATCTCTGGGAAATATCCCAAGCTCGATTCTAGTTAGCATCTTGGCACATATTAAAAAGACTCACGACCTTACACCAAATTTGTGGAATCAGTCGCCTGTAATAGTCGTAGTCGTTCTTCTTTGTTTTAGAGTTCTCCTTTGCAGAGGTGTCTAGTTTATTAGTTTTGCAATTTTTATGGTTCGAATCTCACATCAATAATGCAATGGGGAACATATATATGGACAGTATATTACCTGGTTTCATGCTTCTTTAAGTTTTGTACATTTTTCAAACGTGGTCCTATCTGTTTTGAAACTAGATCCTAATGCTATTAATTTTTTATCTCCAAGCTATTCATTGAAAAAGGATTCTATTTCTGTTTTTGACAAACTGACTTAAATTACACTTTTTTTTTTCTAATATAAAGAACCCATAATTTGTTTTTTTCAAAATGACACAAATTGGACTTATTTCTCAAAGAAAGAATGCGTTCTACTTCTGGGCATCATTTAAGGTGATTGCTTTTTCTCTTTGTTTTAATTTTCTTATGCTTCTTTTGTTCAATACTGTTCATTTTTTAGGAAAAACTTAAAGGAAGCAATTTTCAGATAGAAAATAATTTAGTACTACCAATGGATAAACTCAGTTTGGATTTTCCTGTTTATATTCGAACCGTGCACAGTGCATACCCATAATTACAGTAACCCTCTCTATTCATAAAGAGTTGTTTGATATTAAATCCCAATAATTTATTAATACACTAAAATACTTAAATAGTTGGATAAGTACTATGTAGGATCATTACAATTTTAATAAATTAAAGATCTGTCTTCCAAAGAAAGAAGGAAAACTTTTAGCACTTTCGGAAAACACCATTGCGGCACTTAAATTTATCATTCTCGTTTTTTTATCATTTTGACACTTATTGGTCAACAACTTTTTTTTCCCAAAATAAATCTACTACGTTTTAATAAATTTTTGCCCTTTTACCAAAGCTCTAAACTGATTTAAGTATAAAAACCGCTTTAACCACCAAATTCGGATTGGAGTGATAAATTACATTTTTTGGGGGGTGCTAGCTAGCTTTGTTGGTAAAGTCGCTTGTTATTATTCAAGAGACTAGTATCAGAGCACTCTCTCAAAATGGATCAAATGCCTTTCATACAAAATTCCACCCCATATACAAATTTTTTGTTGCATATATCAATAGCACTCTATGCGCTCTGCCAATTATTATATTGCATAAATCCAAAGTTACCGATAAGATTCGACATAGTTATGTTTTTCAGCTAAAAATGCATCTGTGACTTAACAAAAACTTCGAAACAGAAACCATAGACTTCAATCTGATCTTGGGACTCAGACAGTCATCAAGCAACGTCCCACAACTGTTTCTTCAATCCCAAACATTGGACAATCGATTTCTCCCGCATCTAATGAATCTTCCTCAAACCGAGATCTATCCAGACTCTGGTTGATTTGATTCCAATAGTAGACCATATGCTCTTCACCTTCAATGTTCCTCCTTACCAAATCCTCAGGCACTATCTATCCTTCCTCTCAACATGCTAATTTCTTTGCAAAAACCTATGATCGGTTTTAAAATATCATAAATCAGTCATTTATTTTAAATTCACAAGACTATTGGATATGAATGAATTCTTTAATTTGACAGTCCTTATAAAGACTCTAAGTTTGGTATTATATAAAGAAAACAAATTAGATATTGCGAAACCTTTCAACATCGATGTTGATAAGAATTTCAAATTTTATTTGAACTTTGTAGTTTTTGGATCATTAATTAATGAATGTATATTACACTTGTGCCTTTTTTTATTTTTTTTTTCATTTGATGATATCATGGGTTGATGATAACATCATCATTACCTAATAAGTTAGTATTTAATCAAATACAGAAGATTATGTAATAAAGAGTAACAAAGCCGGGACCAATTTGGAAAAAAAAAAAAATTTGTCTCTTCAATGGAGACTAATTCAACCAGCAATGGTTTCTATAATTTTTTTCTGTTTAGAGTTTTGGAGATTTGCATTTTTACTTTCACCAACTTCATATATGAATAGAATTCCGTTGCTAGATTTCTTTACGTATTTATTACTTACGTAGAATTCTTTGATAAAATTTTCCATTACCAACTAATAACACGACGTACACCAACCAATTCTATGCTAGATAAGAGAGTTCGAACTAATAGCTATCTAGGTTAGGCATTGGATAATGAGAAATTGTGGTCCACCGATTTACAATAAGTCATTTGACCAGTGTATTTATGAATGTCTTGAACATAAAATCTATATTCCAAATTCTTTCAAATTAAAGTCATGGTTTCTTAATTTAGAATAAGAATTTTATAGTCTGAATATTTTAAGAATAGTATGACGGATGAAGTGCCTAATTTAGATTGGCACAATGAATCTAGTGATATGGCTATTTAGAGTAGATTAGTTGACTTTAGCAATTTAAGAAGAAAACCTTGATGGAACCAAAGATATATGATGTGCCGCATATAAAATACAAATTAATACCTTCTTAATGAGAAAGTGGTATGAATATGCCATATTGAGTAATAGCACAAGTCCTCCTGAGAAAGAGTATACGACTAAATACATCACGACTCTACATAAGTATGAAAGAAGGAATAATGAACCATGAACATTGATAAATATTGAACAATTTCATTTATATCTTAATACGCATGCATTGTAAAATTGGAGTTAAGTACTTTCGTTTACCATTGCATAATTCATAAAACTGACAAATATGATCTCTTGGTTTAATTGGTTCGCTTGACTTATTGTTTGGCTAAAAATAATAGTGTATTGGATAATATAACTCAATGCAAAGTATAGTACTGTAGCAAATTGCATAGCTTAACTGCAGGGATCTTTTTAATTAGTAACTTAACCCTAGACAAGAGCTATATATATCTTACTAACACAACTGAACATATAGGTCTAGTACAAGCCTTTGCCTCTTCACTAAATCTTCTAGATCGTGAACATGGGAGAAGCTACTGAAGATGACGACGACATAAATAAGAGCATATGGTGCAACTTGCAAGGTTTGATCAGAATCAAAACGAAGTATATGGATTTGGGTTTTTTTCCCTTTCAGCTTTTCTTTCAAAAATCTCTTATAATTTTTATACTTGCCATGATGGAATTGCAGATATCAGATTGATGATTTTCCAGAAACAATTCTTCCTTGCGTTTCTTCTTCTGCCAGGTTGGATAAACTTGTACCCAAATCTTTTTTTTTTCTCTTTTTTTTAGGGTTAGGGTTCCTATACAATCATCATCATCATCATTATAACCATAACTATTATTATCATTATTATTATTATTAAATGTTCTATTATCTAAAATCTAGGTTTGATATAATATGTTTAAATTGATTCAGTCCCTGGTTGAATTTGGTTTTCCCAAAAATGATTAACTAAAATGAATGGATATTTATTAATACAAAAGAAAATATATATTTACTTATTTATTTTAGGTCTTTTATTGATCTGAAGTACTAAATAAATTTTTATTTATTTTCTTATTCTAAATTAATTTTGATTTGTGCATATGTGTATGTGCAACCCTTGAAAGGTGTATTTTCTCGTAACCTGCATCCTTTATGTGGGTTAGTGTTTGGTATACCACTTAAATAAACTTTTTTTTCCTTTCAGTCTCACGAATATTCGAATTTTCAAGTTAGTTGCAATGGAATATATTTGATAATAAATTTGTGTTTAGCATAATTATGTATTTGGCTTTGTGGTTTTGTCAAATTCCATTATAAAAGTTGAGAAATGTTTTGTGACAAATTGAACCCTACACTTCCATATGTTATGGCTTGTATGTGATGACGAGGTTTCCTAAGCAGTGTTAGCCATCAGTCTGCGGAAGGGAAACAAAGATAGTTAATTCATTATTCTATATAAAGTAATTTTTTCACCAACAAATCATCACAATGTGATTAAATCCCTTAAATTGATCGTAATAAAACCAATGAAGCTTCAGCTGAATGAGAAAAGCTCAAGGTTGAGAATTGGGACTTTTGTTCCAGGTTTTACTCCCACTAGAGTATCGATTATTTGTCCTGTTTATTGTTTATTTCTCCCGCTTTTAGTTGATGAGATGGTAGTATTGAGGCCTCATGCATATATGGCCTTACAAAAATATTTTCTTAATAAAAAAACAGTGTTTTCCTTATGGATTGTTTGAATGAAGCATGTCCTTGGGAGGAAATATTAGCGGAATGAGGATTTAAGTAAGTGCCTGCTTGACATGTGCAGATGGCAGAGATCTACTTTGTTGTGACAGATACCCCTCAACATTCAATAAAATCTGTAAGGGGATGTTGTTGAGAAGAAAGTATTTTTTCCTTATATAAGTTTTATTTAAGTTAAACTTATCAAGTACAAGTTGTTTTCGTTTTTGTCTTTTGTTATATATTTTTATGTTTTTGGACTTTGGGTGACAGGGGAAAACTTGACTGTGCCCTTCCTGTATATGCAAATACTGTGAAAGTGGTGAAGGTGATTTCCACACCTGCACCCAATGTGAAAGGTAATGTATGTTTGTTTTTTTTTTTTTTTTTTTGGCTCTAGCTTTTCAACTTTAAAATTTAATTGTTTTCAGTTCTACTTAATGGATTTATTATAATTTGATGTACACCATTTCATAGCCATTGATAAAATTGCATATTTGTGTCCGTAATAGTGCATTGGGGGCTATTTTCTTGGAAAGTCAGAGTTGAACTCCTGAATCACCCAATTTTTGTGAAGATTGCTGCAAAGAGGTATGTCTTATATATTATGAGATTTTTTTTTCATATCATATCCTAAGTTGTGACTAATTCAATAGTGACTGACCATCTATTAGATATATGATGTGTGGCAACAACTAATTGAGGTGAAAAAGGTAGTAGATGATGGGTATGTTTGGCTATGTGTGGAGCCTGGTGGTTTTTTTGTCCAATCTGGTGTTTTCAGCACAATTTGTTATCTGTTTTATTTTAAACCGAAAATATGAGGATTTCATCTTATTCTTTTGCGTAATTGAGTGAGCTGTCTTCATTTTGTGTGAATACTGTGAGGGGTGTCTAGGGATGAGACATCCTTGTATTATTCTTCAAGACATAGTGAAATCGCTGCAACTCCGTAGACGTAACCCGATTTTTGGTGAACCACGTAAATCTGTGTACTGTGTGTTTGCCTTTGATTTATTTCTATTTTCTTCTCTATATTCGCATCTCAAGATCCGTAGGGATAGGGTAGTTTAATCCTAACAACTGGTATCAGAGCTATTAGTTTTTGAGTGGGAGCGATGGCTGGAGAAGAAGGAAAGGCGGCAAGAATCGAGAAATTCGATGGCACAGATTTTGGGTATTGGAGGATGCAAATCGAGGATTATCTCTATGGGAAGAAATTACATTTTCCTCTGTTAGGGGCAAAACTAGACAGTATGAAAGAAGATGAATGGAATCTTCTTGATAGACAGGTACTGGGAGTTATTTGATTAACTCTATCAAGATCAGTTGCGCACAATGTTATGAAAGGAGAAGACCACCAAGGATATGATGGAGACTTTGTCCAGTATGTATGATAAACAGTCGGCTAACAACAAACTGCATCTGATGAAAAAGTTGTTCACTTTGAAGATGGCGGAAAGTACCCCTGTTGCGCAGCATGTGAATGAGTTCAATACAATTGTTAATCAATTGTCCTATGTTGAGATTGATTTTGATGATGAGATCCGTGCTTTAATTGTTTTGGCTTCTTTGCCAAACAGTTGGGAAGCCATGAGAATGACGGTGAATAATTCTGCAGGGAAGAATAAACTCAAATATGAAGATATTCGGGATTTGATTTTAAGCGGGGAGGTTCGCAAGAGAGATGCGGGTGAAACCTCGGGTTCTGGTTCCGCTTTAAATCTTGAGACTAGTATCAAAGCCCTCTCTCACACGGGATTAAACGCCTCTAATACAAAATTACGCCCCATATACAAATTTTTTGTTGCATATATCAATAGCACTCTATGCACTCTGCCAATTATTAAATTGCATATATCCAAAGTTATCGATAAGATTCGACATAGTTATGTTTTTCAGCTACAAATGCTGACTTAACAAAAACTTCCAAACGGAAACTATAGACTTCAATCTGATCTTGGGACTCAGATAATCATCAAACAACGTCCCACAACTCTTTCTTCAATCCCAAACATTGGACAATCGATTTCCCTCAAACCGAGATCTACCCACACTCTGGTTGATTCGATTCCAATAGTAGCCCATGTGCTCTTCACCTTCAATGTTCCTCTTACGAAATCCTCAGGCACTATTTATCCTTCCTCTCAACATGCTAATTTCCTTGCAAAAACCTATGATCGATTTTAAAATATCATAAATCAGTCGTTTATTTTAAATTCACAAGACTATTGGATTTGCATGATTTCTTTAATTTGACAGTCGTCACAAAGACTCAAGGTTTGGTATTACATATAGAAAACAAATTAGATATAGCGAAACCTTTTAACATAGATGTTGATAAGAATTTGAAATTTTATTTGAACTTTGCAGTTTTTGGATCATTAATTAATGAATGTATATTATACTTGATGATATAATGGGGTGATGATAACATCATATTTAAGTAATAATTAAGTTAGTATTTAATCAAATACAGAAGATTATGTAATAAAAGTGTAACAAAGCTGGGACCAGTTTGGAAACAAAAAAAATTTCTCTTCAATGGAGACTAATTCAACCAGCATTGGTTTCTACATTTTTTTCTTTCAGAATTTTGGAGATTTGCATTTTTACTTTCACCAACCTCGTATATGAATAGAATTCCGTTGCTAGATTTCTTTACGTATTTATTACTTACGTAAAATTCTTCGATAAAATTTTCCATTTCCAACTAATAACACGACACCAACCTATTCTATGCTAGATAAGAGAGTTCGATCTAATAGTTATCTAGGTTAGGCATTGGATAATGAGAAATTGTGGTCCATCGATTTACAATAAGTCATTTGACCAGTGTATTTATGAATCTCTTGAACATTAAATCTATATTCCAAATTCTTTCAAATTAAACTCATGCTTTCTTAATTTAGATTAAGAATTTTATAGTCTGAATATTTTAGGAATAATATGATGGATGAAGTGCCTAATTTAGATTGGCATAATGAATATAGTGATATGACTATTTAGAGTAGATTAGTTGACTTTAGTAATTTAAGAAGAAAACCTTGATGGAACCAAAGATATATGATGTGCCGCATATAAAATACAAATTAATACCTTCTTAATGAGAAAGTTGTATGAGTATGCGATATTGAGTAACAGCACAAGTCCTCCCGAGAAAGAGTATACGACTAAATCCATCACAACTCTACATAAATATGAAAGAAGGAATAACGCACCAGGAACATTGATAAATATTGAATAATTTCATTTATATCTTAATATGCATGCATTGTAAAATTGGTGCTAAGTACTTTCGTTTACCACTGCACAATTCATAAAACTAACAAATATGATCTCTTTGTTTAACTGGTTTTCTTGACTGATTGCTTGGCTAAAAATAATAGAGTATTGGATAATTTAATTCAAAGCAAAGTATACTACTGTAGCAAATTGCATAGCTTAACTGCAGGGATCTTTTTAATTAATAACTTAACCCTAGACAAAAGCTATATATATCTTACTAATACAACTGAATATATAGGTCTAGTACAAGCCTTTGCCTCTTCACTAAATCTTCTAGATCGTGAACATGGGAGAAGCTACTGAAGATGATGACGACATAAATATGAGGATATGGTGAAACTTGCAAGGTTTGATCATAAACAAAACGAAATATATGGATTTGGGTTTTTTTCCTTTTCAGGTTTTCTTTCAAAATTTCTTATAATTTTTATACTTGCGATGATGGAATTGTAGATATCGGATTGATGATTTTCCAGAAACAACTCTTCCTCGCTATTCTTCTTCTGCCAGGTTGGATAAACTTGTACACAAATCTTTTTTTTTTCTCTTTTTTTTAGGGTTAGGGTTCCTATACAATCATCATCATCATCATTATAACCACAACTATTATTATTATTATTAAATGTTCTATTATCTAAAATCTAGGTTCGATATAATATGTTTAAATTGATTCAGTCCCTGGTTGAATTTGGTTTTCCCAAAAATGATTAACTAAAATGAATGGATATTTATTAATACAAAAGAAAATATATATTTACTTATTTATTTTAGGTCGTTTATTGATCTGAAGTACTAGATAAATTTTTATTTATTTTCTTATTCTAAATTAATTTTGATTTGTGTATATGTGTATGTGCAACCCTTGAAAGGTGTATTTTCTCGCAACCTGCATCCTTTACGTGGGTTAGTGCTTAGTATACCACTTAAATAACCTTTTTTTTTCCTTTCAGTCTCACGAATATTCGAATTTTCAAGTTAGTTGCAATGGAATATATTTGATAATAAATTTGTGTTTAGCATAATTATGTATTTGACTTTTTGGTTTTGTCAAATTCCATTATAAAAGTTGAGAAATGTTTTGTGACAAATTGAACCCTACGCTTCCATACGTTATGGCTTCTATGTGATGACGAGGTTTCCTAAGCAGTGTTAGCCATCAGTTTGCGGAGGGGAAACAAAGATAGTTAATTCGTTATTCTATATAAAATAATTTTTTCACCAACAAATCATCACAATGTGATTAAATCCCTTAAATTGATCGTAAAAAGGCCAATGAGAAAAGCTCAAGGTTCAGCTGAATGAGAAAAGCTCAAGGTTGAGAATTGGAACTATTGTTCCAGGTTTTACTCCCACTGGAGTATCGATTATTTCTCCTGTTTATTGTTTATTTCTCCCGCTTTTAGTTGATGAGATGGTAGTATGGAGGCCTCATGCATATATGGCCTTACAAAAATATTTTCTTAATAAAAAAAACAGTGTTTTCCTTATGGATTGTTTGAATGAAGCATGTCCTTGGGAGGAAATATTAGCGGAATGAGGATTTAAGTGCCCGCTTGACATGTGCAGATGGCAGAGATCTACTTTGTTGTGACAGATACCCCTTAACATTCCATAAAATCTGTAAGAGGATGTTGTTGAGAAGAAAGTATTTTTTCCTTATATAAGTTTTATTTAAGTTAAACTTATCAAGTACAAGTTGTTTTTCTTTTTGTCTTTTGTTATATATTTTTATGTTTTTCGACTTTGGGTGACAGGGGAAAACTTGGTTGTGCCCTTCTTGTGTATGCAAATACTGTGAAAGTGGAAAAGGTGATTTCCACACCTGCACCCAATGTGAAAGGTAATGTATGTTTTTTTTTTTTTTTTCACTCTGGCTTTTCAATTTTAAAATTTAATTGTTTGCAGTTCTACTTAATGGATTTATTGTAATTTGATGTACACCATTTCATAGCCATTGATAAAATTGCATATTTGTGTCCATAATAGTGCATTGGGGGTTATTTTCTTTGAAAGTCAGAGTTAAACTCCTGAATCACCCAATTTTTGTGAAGATAGTTTCAAAGAGGTACGTCTTATATATTATGAGGTTTTTTTTTTCATATCATATCCTAAGTTGTGACTAATTCAATAGTGACTGACCATCTATTAGATATATGATGTGCGACAACAACTAATTGAGGTGAAAAAGGTAGTAGATGATGGGTATGTTAGGCTATGTGTGGAGCCTGGTGGTTTTTTTGTCCTATCTGGTGTTTTCAACACTATTTGTTATCTGTTTTATTTTAACCCGGAAATATAAGGATTTCATCTTATTCTTTTGTGTAATTGAGTGAGCTGTCTTCATTTTGTGTGAATACTGTGAGGGGTGTCTAGGGGTGATACATCCTTGTATTATTCTTCAAGACATAGTGAAATCGCTGCAACTCCGTGGACGTAACCCGATTTTTGGTGAACCACGTAAATCTGTGTACTGTGTGTTTGCCTTTGATTTATTTCTATTTTCTTCTCTATATTCGCATCTCAATATCCGTACGGATAGGGTAGTTTAATCCTAACAACTAGTATCAGAGCTATCGGTTTTTGAGTGGGAGCGATGGCTGCAGAAGAAGGAAAAGCGGCAAGAATCGAGAAATTCGATGGCACAGATTTTGGGTATTGGAGGATGCAAATCGAGGATTATCTCTATGGGAAGAAATTACATTTGCCTCTGTTAAGGGCAAAGCCAGACAGTATGAAAGAAGATGACTGGAATTTTCTTGATAGACAGGTACTGGGAGTTATTTGATTAACTCTATCAAGATCAGTTGCGCACAATGTTATGAAAGGAGAAGACCACCAAGGATATGATGGCGGCTTTGTCCAGTATGTATGAAAAACTGTCGGCTAACAACAAAGTGCATCTGATGAAAAAGATGTTCAATTTGAAGATGGCGGAAAGTACCCCTGTTGCGCAGCATGTGAATGAGTTCAATACAATTATTAATCAATTGCCTTATGTTGGGATTGATTTTGATAATGAGATCCGTGCTTTAATTGTTTTGGCTTCTTTGCCAAACAGTTGGGAAGCCATGAGAATGACGGCGAATAATTCTGCATGGAATAATAAACTCAAATATGAAGATATTCGGGATTTGATTTTAAGCGGGGAGGTTCGCAAGAGAGATGCGGGTGAAACCTCGGGTTCTGGTTCCGCTTTAAATCTTGATACAAGAGGTAGAGCACAGGATAGAAATTCCAATCAGAGTAGATCAAAATCCAGAAGAGGAGGTAGGAGTAAATCCAGATCTGGACAACAACTGGAATGCTAGAATTGTGGCAAGACTGGCCATTTTAAGAAAAATTGTAGAGAATTGTAGAAGAAAAGGAATGAGAACGATGCTGCAAATGCTGTGACAGAAGAACCACAGGATGCCCTATTACTTTCTGTTGAGAGTCCCATTAACTCTTGGGTTTTGGACTCAGGAGCTTTTTTCCATACCACTGCACACCGAGAAATCATGGAGCACTATGTGACAGGTGATTTTGGGAAGGTATATTTGACTGATAGAGAAGCCTTGGATATTGTGGGTATGGGAAATGTTCGAATTAAATTGCTGAATGGGTTTGTGTGGTTGATACAAAAAGTGCGACATGTTCCAAAATTGATGAGGAACTTGATCTCTGTAGGACAGCTTGATGCTGAAGTTCACACGGTGACATTTGGGGCTGGTACTTGGAAGATTACAGAGGGAGCCATGGTAGTGGCTCGTGGAACAAAAACGAGTACTCTGTACATGACCTCAAGTGTGAGAGATAATATTGCAGTGATTGATGGAAAAGTTGATACAGACCTATGGCACCGCAGGCTTGGTCACATGAGCGAAAAAAGGATGAAAGCGATGTTGTCTAAAGGGAAACTGCCAGAGTTGAAATCCCTTGACTTTGATTTGTGTGAGAGTTGCATTCTTGGGAAACAAAGAAAGGTCAGTTTATTGAAAGGAGGTAGAACTCCAAAGTTTAAAAAATTGGAGTTGGTACACACAGATTTGTGGGGAGCTTCCCCGGTTGCATCTCTTGGAGGTTCACGGAATTATATCACATTTATTGATGACTCAAGCAGGAAGGTATGGGTTTATTTTCTGAAAAATAAATCTGAGGTATTTGAGACCTTTAAGAAATGAAAGGCCATGGTTGAGACTGAAACAGGTTTTAAGGTAAAATGTTTGAGGTCTGATAATGGTGGAGAGTACATAGATGGGGGGTTTAGAGAATTTTGTGCTACTAATGGGATTAGGATGGTGAAGACTATTCCCGGGACACCACAACAGATGGCGTGGCTGAGCGCATGAACAGGACCCTCAATGAGCGTGCAAGAAGTATGAGGTTGCATGCTGGGTTGCCAGGAACTTTTTGGGCCGATGCAGTTAGCATAGCAGCTCACTTGATAAATCGAGGACAGTCAGTTCCTTTGGATTGCAGGATATCTGAAGAGGTATGGAGTGGAAAGGAGGTAAACCTTTCTTACTTAAAAGTTTTTGGCTGTTTATCTTATGTTCATACTGACTCTGATGCTCGCAGTAAACTAAATGTTAAATCCAAAAATTGTTTCTTTATTGGCTATGGTGATGAAGCTTTTGGTTATTCGTTTTGGGATAATCAAAATCGAAAAATCATCAGGAGTAAAAATGTGATTTTCAATGAACAGGTTATGTACAAAGACAGGTCAAGTACAAAATCTGTTGTTATAGGGTCAGAACCAAAGAAGTCTGAGTTTATTGGCTTGGATGAATTTTCTAAGAGCACAGTGCAGAGTAGGAGTCAGGAAAATGTTGAGAATACAGACCCACCGGTAGAATAATGTATGCCCATAAGTGCTGTCCGAAGGTCTTCTAAGAACATTAGACCTCCACAGCGGTTCTCACCATCTTTGTTCTATATTTTATTGACTGACAGTGGTGACCCAGAATGTTATGATGAAGTTGCAGGTTAAAAATTCTAGCAAGTGGGAGTTGGCCTTGAAGGATGAGATGGACTCACTGATGACGTATAAGACATGGGAACTAACTGAATTGCCAGAAGGGAAGAAAGCTTTACATAACAAATAGGTGTACAGAGTAAAAGAAGAGCATGATGGTTCTGATAAGAGCCATTAAATGCATTATAATCGTACTTATTTGTTGACACTTTAGGGTTGATTTAGGTCTTAATTGCATTTTTATTCATTAACAACTCTAAAGTGGTATTTTTGGAGCATTAATTTATTTCGGTGCATTTTTCAGGTATCTTGAGTTAAAGGAGATGGAAAAGCTATCATCATTTTGAAATATGAAGTTCCATTGAACACTCAAGCAAAAGAATGATCGCGGAAGAGCCAAGATGAAGAGAAACTAAGGAAGGAGTTTTCACTAAGTTGCTGGAGTTGGCATACAAATCAACCATCTTTACAAATTAAACTGTACCAATGTAGAAAGAACCAGGAAGTGTGCCACATATGGTTAGAAAGATATGGAAGTCTACTTTCTGGAGGATTTTACAATTCGTTAAAATCATTTCTCTAGAGGAAGTTATGGCGATTTTAGCGGACAGAGGTCGGACTTTCTGAATTAGCATCAGCCGCGCTGCAGCATGGATTATCCGCGCCGCAGCACACAGAACCAGCACCTGACTTAACCAAAACAGAACTGCCCTGTGCCGTAGCATGGATTATCCGTGCCGCAGCACACAGCACCAGCACCTGACCTGACACAGGTGTGTCCAACAAACCTTTAACCTATCAAATAAGGCCTCATGAAATGGGTATGTCCAACCTAACATGGGCCTGCCCAACAAAAAATAACAAAATCTCTTATCAACTAAGCAAGGTGCAAGGTCCAAGCCCAAAGTGGAAGAAGATTAGGATGCAACAGCCTATTAGATTTAGGCCCATCATAACAGGCCCAAACGATCTGGTTTTTGAGACTTTCTTAAGCCTAAATTGAAGTTCAAGATGTCATCTTTCCAACCCAACAAGTTTCAGCCCATTTGGAGATGTGTGGAAGAAGATATGGCCGTTTGAATTCTGCAAGTTGGGTCCTCCTGAAATTCTGGGATTGTATTCTTCTTTTGGCCTTTTCCTTGATTCCTTGCATGTTTTAGGGATTGTCTCCTTCCTTGTTTTAGGGATTGTTTCATTGCATGTTTTATGGATTGTTTTCTTGCTTGTCCTAAGCTTAGAGGGTTGTTCTAAGCTCTATAAATACTTGTGTTTGTAAGTTGAAAAATCAGACTTGAGTTTATAAATTGAAATCAGCCTTTGGCTTTTAGAAGAGAGTTTTCTCCTTCTTGTAATTCTGTATCTCTTTGGTATAATCCTTAGAGTGGTGAATTCCTATAGTTCTGTATCCCTTGTGTTAATCCTTTGGGTGGTGATATTCTATATCCCTTTGGTGTTATCTCTTGGGTGGTGAACTCCTATCTTTCATTTCGTTGTTTGTTTGTTTAGTTTCCTTCAATTCTATTTAAATCCGGTATCAAATTGGTATCAGAGCTTTGGTTTCTCAAGTGTGATATCTAACACCTTGATTTCCATAGTTCTTGTTATTATGGCTAGTCGTCGTCAAGCTATTCCAGTAGCAGCTCCAGAAGTACCTCCGCAAGGAGATCCGCGAGATATCGAGATGGAAGCCTTGAGGAGACAAGTGCAGCAACTCGAACATCGCCTAGAGCGTTATCGAACTTTTGAACATGGTGCCCCTCATCATGGCTCAGACGTTGAAGTTTCCAGCAATGATGGAGACGAAGTTAATCCTTTTCACCAAGCTCGTAGTCACGCCTCAAGTGACAGCACACCACCTCACTCCCATGAGCTAAGAAATCATGTTTTTCGACGTGATTATGATGTCAAGGTGGACATTCCAGAATTTGAGGGAAGGATGCAACCAGATGATTTCATTGATTGGCTTACTACCGTTGAGCGAATCTTTGATTTCAAAGATGTTCCAGAAAATCGTAAAGTGAAAGTTGTTGCCATCAAGTTAAGGAAACATGCTTCAATCTGGTGGGAGAATTTGAAGAGGCAGCGAGAACGTGAAGGAAGAGTACGTATTACAACATGGGCAAAGATGAGGAGAGAGCTAAAAAGAAAGTATTTACCTGACCACTACAAACAAGATGCTTTTATGAAATTTCATAATTTCAAGCAAAGGGAGTTATCCGTGAAGGAGTATACAGCGGAGTTTGATCATCTAATGATTTGCTGTGATGTTGTTAAGCAAGAAGAGCAGATGATAGCCCGCTATCTTAGTGGCTTACGTGTTGAAATCAGTGATGTGGTGCAGCTGCAACCATATTGGACTTACAATGAAGTTTGCACACTAGCTATGAAGGTGGAGAAGCAACTGAAAGAAAAACGTGGCAGTTGTTTTCGATCCTTTATTCAAGATGGAGTTTCTAATCGTGGGAGTGGTTCCACTTCTAAAACCACGACCATACCCAAGACAACCGCGGCCAAGCAAAGTAATGAAACTACATCAGGTTCAAATCATCCAATCATTTCCAATACAACTCGAAGGTGTTTCAAATGTCAAGATTTTGGATATATTGCTTTTGATTGTCCAAATCGCAAAATGGTGTCTCTTGTGGAAGAAGACATGGAAACGAAAGGTGAGCATGATTTTTCACCAGAAACTAATGAACATGTTGCTGTGGAAGAAGAAATTACTTATGCTGATCGAGGGGAGGCTCTTGTGGTTCAAAGAAGCCTTAACATAATCTATGTGGAAGATGAATGGTTGCAGAACAATATTTTTCATACTAGATACACTTCTCATGGAAAGGTTTGTAACGTCATCATTGATGGAGGAGGTTGTGAAAATGTTGTGGCATCAACAATGGTGGAGAAACCGAAGTTAAAAACTGAAGATCATCCGGAACCTTACAAATTCCAGTGGCTTCTCAAAGGCAATGAAGTGAAGGTAAATAAAAGATGCTTTGTTGAATTTTCCATTGGAAAGAATTATAACGATGCTGTAGTTTGTGACATAGTGCCTATGGATGCATATCATTTGTTGCTTGGTAGACCTTGGCAGTATGATAGAAAGACTAAGCATGAAGGTTTCAAAAATACTTATTCTTTTGAGAAGGATGGAGTTAAGGTCCTTTTGGTTCCATTGAAAATGGTTCATGTTCCTAAACCTTCTTTTGGGGAGGGAACTAATTTGTCGACCAGATCTGGGGTTGAGAAAGCATTGATGGAGAATGGTGAAGGCTTTGCAATTGTGGTAAGGGAAGAGAAAGAACCAACAGAAATTCCTCCTTCTTTGATTCCATTCCTTATGAAATTTAGTGATGTTGTTCCAGAGGAAATTCCCCATGGCCTTCCACCTATGAGAGATATACAGCATTGCATTGATCTTGTACAAGGATCTGTGTTGCCTAGCAAACCAGCCTATCAATTGAACCTTAAGGAGCATGAAGTATTACAGAGACAAATTGAAGAGTTGATCGAAAAGGGGCTTGTTAGAGAGGGCATGAGCTACCTTGTGCTTATGGAGTTTCTACAACCTTTAATGTCTCAGATCTTTCTCCTTACTTTGAGGATCAAGAAGACCAAATGGACTTGGGGGCAAGTCTTCATCAACCGGGGGAGTCTGACACAGGTGTGTCCAACAAACCTTTAACCTATCAAATAAGGCCTCATGAAATGGGTATGTCCAACCTAACATGGGCCTGCCCAACAAAAAATAACAAAATCTCTTATCAACTAAGCAAGGTGCAAGGTCCAAGCCCAAAGTGGAAGAAGATTAGGATGCAACAGCCTATTAGATTTAGGCCCATCATAACAGGCCCAAACGATCTGGTTTTTGAGACTTTCTTAAGCCTAAATTGAAGTTCAAGATGTCATCTTTCCAACCCAACAAGTTTCAGCCCATTTGGAGATGTGTGGAAGAAGATATGGCCGTTTGAATTCTGCAAGTTGGGTCCTCCTGAAATTCTGGGATTGTATTCTTCTTTTGGTCTTTTCCTTGATTCCTTGCATGTTTTAGGGATTGTCTCCTTCCTTGTTTTAGGGATTGTTTCATTGCATGTTTTATGGATTGTTTTCTTGCTTGTCCTAAGCTTAGAGGGTTGTTCTAAGCTTTATAAATACTTGTGTTTGTAAGTTGAAAAATCAGACTTGAGTTTATAAATTGAAATCAGCCTTTGGCTTTTAGAAGAGAGTTTTCTCCTTCTTGTAATTCTGTATCTCTTTGGTATAATCCTTAGAGTGGTGAATTCCTATAGTTCTGTATCCCTTGTGTTAATCCTTTGGGTGGTGATATTCTATATCCCTTTGGTGTTATCTCTTGGGTGGTGAACTCCTATCTTTCATTTCGTTGTTTGTTTGTTTAGTTTCCTTCAATTCTATTTAAATCCGGTATCATGACCTGATAAAACAGTGCCGCAGCGCGCCCAAGTTGTGCTGCAGCGCGCACACAGCCTTGTGCACTACGAGTTAGACCCTAATTAGGTCTTTAATGACTTGTTCAAACCCTAAAACACCCCTAGACCTTGTGTACTATAAATATACCACTTAGGGTTTGTAATTAGATATTCAAAAACCTAGAGAACTCAAGAAAGCAGCAACTTTCCTTCCATTGTGCAACCATGAGCCCCATGGCTAACTAATCTCCAAGCAAGGAGAAGGGATGAATCCCTAGGTGTAGTTGTTTCTATTTCCATTATTTGATTCAGTTGTAATGGAACTTTAACGTTCAAATATTGTTATGATTTACTTTTTTATTCTAATTATAAAGATTTCATCTAATCCGGTGATTGTATCTTTTTCCTTGATATAGATTTAGTCATGCTTTCTTTATGTCAAGATTATTTGGGTCTGATTGAGTCCGGTAGATCTAGCCTTTAGGTTTGTCCATTACTGCAATATTGTCATCAAAGATATATTGTCGTTTCTTGATAAACTTAAAGGATAGATCATATGTGCATGAATTGAAAATAAAGAGTATTTCATAACAATCAAATTAGGGTTTATACATGTGCTTTAATTGAATATTTGCCGATTGCCTGTTTGGGATGTGAAACTTGCAATCGAGAAAAAAAAACAACTGAATCAAGTTAGGATTAGGGCAACAAACCTAGGGAGGATTCCCGGATCCTTGTTGCTCTCCTATTATATTTCACAATCTACTTTACACAATTGTCTCACTATCAAATTTCAGATTCTATATTTAATTTGATCACATAGTCTCATATTAAAGTTTACATCTTTCTTTATAGTTAATTTGTCTCCCTGTGGAATCGACACCCCAAAGCTGTACTACAACACCACGTTACTGTTTTGGGCGTAATCAAATTTTGGCACCGTTGCCGGGGAGACGCGCTTACAAACAAGGAAGATTGTCAACTTTGAGACAAAACTGTAATATCGTTCCTTTCTTGAAGTCTTGAAGTCTTGATTTTCTGATTATTTATTTATTTTTTTTGTTCTTTGCTCTTTGTTTTGATTTTTTTAATTAATTAATTAATTTATTTTCTTTCTGTTTAATTTATTTCCCCTAACATGGCCGAAAATCACAATGAAATTGTTGCTAGGGCACTTAAAGACTACTTGCACCCTAGCCGAATGGCCACCCCATCTTGTATCATGTTCCCCCCTAATGTTCAACAACCTGATTTTAATCCGGGCATGAACGAATTGCTACCAACCTTCCATGGGATTGAGAATGAAAACCCCTATGTCCACATTAGGGAATTTGAGGAAGTAGTAGCAACTTTTCACAGTAGGGCTGATATGATAGACACCGTTAAACTTAGGTTTTTTCCTTTTTCACTTAAGGAAAAAGCCAAGGCTTGGCTGTACTCGTTAAGGCCTAGGTCTATAGGTAGTTGGGATGAGATGACACGAGTTTTCTTCCAAAAACACTTCCCAACCCATAAGACCAATAACCTCAAGAGACAAATCTCAAACTTTGCACAAAAAGAGAGCGAAACCTTATATCAAGTTTGGGAACGTTTCAAGGACTTGTTGAATTCTTGTCCACACCATAGGTATGAGAGTTGGCGGGTAGTTAGCCATTTCTATGATGGACTCCTAAGTAGGGAAAGGTAGTTCATAGAAATGATGTCCAATGGGGATTTTCTTCAAAAAGATCCCGACCAAGCCATAGATTTCCTAGATGACCTATCAGAAAAATCCTACACTTGGACAGGACCAAATGCCATGGAAAGCACTAGGAGAAATCAACCCACTGGGATTTATCAACTTAAGGAAGAGGATAACCTTAAAGCTCGTTTAGAGGCCCTAACTAAGGAAATTAAAGCCTTAAAAACTAGAAATGCTAGGGCTCCTGAATCGGTTGTTAGGGTAGAGTCCTATGAGCCTTGTTTCATGTGTAATGGGGTAAATCATTTACCTAAGGATTGTCCAATTATTTTGAGATGAAGGAAGAGTGTAATGCTGTAGGTATACCCTTTGGGAAACCACACTCACCCTACTCTAACACCTACAATCCCGGTTGGAAAAATCACCCAAATTTTAATTGGAAACCCGATACACAACCTCCTGCCCACTCTAGTACCCAATGGCAACCGGAAGCAACTTCATATAATGCACCTCAACAATCTTTACCTTTGGAAGATATGTTTAAGTCATTTATGTAGGTACATGCCAAGAATGTGGAAGATCAAGGAAAAATAAATCAACAGCTGTTAGAGGAGCAACAAGGGATCAAAGCGGAACAAAAGGAGATAAAGAGCCAACTCACTAAGTTGACTAGTTTCTTGGCGATTCAAGAGCAAGGACAGTTTCCTTTGCAAACACAACAAAATCCAAGGGGAAAACATATGGCACAAACCTCCAATCCTGGAAATCAAAATGTTAAAGAGGTTAATGCCATAATCACCCGTAGTGGTAAGAAAATTGATGGTCCCACTCTACCATCAAACTTGAGTAACAAGGATAAAACCCCTAAGGAACAAGAGGCTCGTGATGTTTATCGCCCACCGGTGCCTTTCCCTCAAGCACTTCTTAAACCTAAGGAGATAAATACAGCATTAAAAGGTGACATTCTTGAACAACTTCAGCATGTTAAAATTAATCTCCCTCTTCTTCATGTCATAAAACAGATTCCCAACTATGCTAAAGTCATCAAGGATTTATGCACACTCAAGAGGAAGCACAATGTGAAGAAGACGGAATTCTTAATGGAGCAAGCAAGTGCTATAATTAACAGCAAGACACCGCCCAAATATAAAGATTCGGGCTGTCCAACGGTGGCTTGCCAAATTGGAAATAAACCTTGTGGCCAAGCATTGCTAGATTTGGGTGCTAGTGTGAACCTCATGCCATACTCCATATACTTGCAACTTGGTCTAGGTGAGATCAAACCAACCTCCGTGGTACTTCAATTAGCGGATAAATCGGTAAGAAAACCAAGAGGTATTGTAGAAGATGTTTTATTGCAAATTGATAATTTTTACTATCCTGTTGATTTTTTGGTTTTAGATACTGTTTCTACTGTAAACACGGAGTCCAAAATTCCTTTGATACTTGGAAGACCATTCCTTGCCACTGCCAATCCCCTCATTAATTGTAGGAATGGCTTAATGACATTATCATTTGGAAATAGAACTTTAGAGGTAAATGTTTTCCGAGTCTCAAAACAACCACATGAAGAGAATGAGTGTGTCGATACTTACATGGTTAATAAGCTCAATTTGGAGGATGAGCACACTAAAGATAATTCTATGGAATTCCCTCCTAATAATTTTAAGTTCGATGATTCTTTAATTTATTCTCATGCCGTTAATGTTGTTGATATTTTTGATAAGTCACAGGAATTTATTAAGAAATCATGGCAACCATGCTTTAAGGAGTCACTTGAGAGAAGTCACATGGATACGAGAACCAAATACCCTGCTGCTGATAGTGAGTGGGCAACACCAAGAACACTTGAGCCATATGCGGTGGACTTTAAGTATTCCTTGCCAAAAGATTAGCATTAAGGCCATTAAATTGGAGCCTCATTTTCAGCACCACAATGAGGACAGCAGTGAGAGTGGTGCAACGTCTGGCCGAAGATGTAAAACTTAGCGCTCATGGGAGGCAACCCACAACATATTCTTTTATTTTTACTGTTTTTCATATTTCTTTTTCTTGCTTATTATTATTATTTTGCTGTTTTCTAGTATTAACTTAGTATTTCTTTTTCAAGGAAAATATACGAAGCAGTTCAAATGGTGGAGCACAATTTTCAGCTTCTGTGCACCTTTGGCTACAAAGGGAGTTTCTTTTACTCTTTCTTTTACATTGAAGTCAATGCAATTTTTAAGTTGGGGGTGGAGGAAATACACCTTTTTGTTTCCATATTCTTTATTTCCATACATTTTTTTCCATTGAACTGTTTGGTGCCATTTTCCTTTTTGTTTATTTTTAGCATGCTTTGTGTTTGCCTTGGAGTTAATTGACATGTCAATGATATGAACTTAATTGAGATAACAGATGGCATGTAGAAGAAGTTAAATTCTGTTTCAGTTTGAGAATAATTTAAGTGTCAATCTTGATTTGGTTTGAGACTCTAGTTTGTGGTAAGATTGAATGATTAGTCTAAAACATCTAGAAAAGTTTTATGTGCGATTGATTGTGAATATTTTTGCGGTCTCAACAAGCTCTAGAACTTATTTGATAATTACTTGAGGTGAATTCCTAGAATGCACACTACTGAGGATATGATATAGGCCATTTTTGAATAATTTGAGCCTTTCAAACCTTCCCTTGCAATATATATATATCTAGTCACCTATTTGAGCCATTTTTCTTGAAAAAGAATTTGAGCCTTGTTTCTTTCAAAAACCCATTTACTTAACCTTATGAGCCTAGAAATATTTTATTCTTACCCTTCTTTTAAAAGAACTTAGTTGTACACATTGTTGAGAAGCACTTAAGAGGAGTAAGGATGGAAATATGAAAAATCATAACCCAAGTATATTAAAGAAGATAAGTTGGGGGTTGTGGAAAAGAAAAGAAAAAAAAAATTGAGGTGAATGAGTATTTGCCAAAAACATAAAAAGAAGAGAAGTATGGCAAAGAAAGAAGAAAAAGAAAAGAAAAAGTGGTGACTTGTCAAGAGATATGCTTTTATAAAAAATTGTTAAAAGAGTTGAGCATTGAAGTAAAGTTATCTAGTGCTTGAAAGTGGTTGTGTTTAAAGCTAAGAGATTAAGTTCTTTTACTTGCAAATCCTTCCCGTTTTTCCTTAACCTTTACCTTGGCCTAACATTACAAGCCTATTAAAGACCTATTGATCCAATGAAGTATGATTTTTTCTACAATAGTGGAGAATGATTTGAAAGATAAGCCTATGGAGCTTGTTTATGTGATTGATGTCATACAATTTGTTATGTTTTTAGAGGCCAAGACTTGTATTCATGAATGTTGTGCATAAAATCATCCGGGTGTTCGGACTAATGGATTGTGGTAAGATGGATGTTAAGAGTCAATAACGATTTTAAGATTGATGCTTGGATTACTTTTGGACTTAGGTGAAATTTAATGATTCTATGTGCCGTATGTTATGTGCAATTTTTGAGACAAAAAGTGAATTACTCTTGGTTCAACGCTAGCATTGCTTTACGTTGTTTTTAACTCCTACCATATAATTCATCTCTTGTTTTCATTTGAATTGCTAGGGACTAGCAATAAGCTAGTTGGGGGTTCTGATAAGAGCCATTAAATGCATTATAATCGTACTTATTTGTTAGCACTTTAGGGTTGATTTAGGTCTTAATTGCATTTTTATTCATTAACAACTCTAAAGTGGTATTTTTGGAGCATTAATTTATTTCGGTGCATTTTTCAGGTATCTTGAGTTAAAAGAGATGGAAAAGCTATCATCATTTTGAAACATGAAGTTCCATTGAACACTCAAGCAAAAGAATGATCGCGGAAGAGCCAAGATGAAGAGAAACTAAGGAAGGAGTTTTCACTAAGTTGCTGGAGTTGGCATACAAATCAACCATCTTTACAAATTAAACTGTATCGATGTAGAAAGAACCAGGAAGTGTGCCACATATGTTAGAAAGATATGGAAGTCTACTTTCTGGAGGATTTTACGGTTCGTTAAAATCATTTCTCTAGAGGAAGTTATGGCGATTTTGGCGGACAGAGGTCGGACTTTCTGAATTAGCATCAGCCGCGCTGCAGCATGGATTATCCGCGCCGCAGCACACAGAACCAGCACCTGACTTAACCTAAACAGAACTGCCCTGTGCCGCAGCATGGATTATCCGTGCCGCAGCACACAGCACCAGCACCTGACCTGATAAAACAGTGCCGCAGCGCGCCCAAGTTGTGCTGCAGCGCGCACACAGCCTCGTGCACTCCGAGTTAGACCCTAATTAGGTCTTTAATGACTTTTTCAAACCCTAAAACACCCCTAGACCTTGTGTACTATAAATATACCACTTAAGGTTTGTAATTAGATATTCAAAAACCTAGAGAACTCAAGAAAGCAGCAACTTTCCTTCCATTGTGCAACCATGAGCCCCATGGCTAACTAATCTCCAAGCAAGGAGAAGGGATGAATCCCTAGGTGTAGTTGTTTCTATTTCCCTTATTTGATTCAGTTGTAATGGAGCTTTAACGTTCAAATATTGTTATGATTTACTTTTTTATTCTAATTATAAAGATTTCATCTAATCCGGTGATTGTATCTTTTTCCTTGATATAGATTTAGTCATGTTTTCTTTAGGTCAAGATTATTTGGGTATGATTGAGTCCGATAGATCTAGCCTTTAGGTTTGTCCATTACTGCAATATTGTCATTTCTTGATAAACTTAAAGGATAGATCATATGTGCATGAATTGAAAATAAAGAGTATTTCATAACAATCAAATTAGGGTTTATACATGTGCTTTAATTGAATATTTGCCGATTGCCTGTTTGGGATGTGAAACTTGCAATCGAGATAAAAAAACAACTGAATCAAGTTAGGATTAGGGCAACAAACCTAGGGAGGATTCCCGGATCCTTGTTGCTCTCCTATTATATTTCACAATCTACTTTACACAATTGTCTCACTATCAAATTTTAGATTCTATATTTAATTTGATCACATCGTCTCATATTAAAGTTTACATCTTTCTTTATAGTTAATTTGTCTCCCTGTGGAATCGAAACCCCAAAGCCATACTACAACACCGCGTTACTGTTTTGGGCGTAATCAGGTAGCAAGCGCTACAAGGCTAGATTGGTTGTAAAAGGGTTTCAACAGAAAGAGGATATTGATTACACAAATATTTCCTCTCCAGTTGTGAAGCTAACAACAATCTGGCTGGTACTGGGAATTGTGGCTAAAAAGAACCTACATCTTGAGCAGTTAGATGTGAAGACAACATTCCTTCATGGTGATTTGGAGGAGGATATTTATATGCATCAGCCATAAGGATTTGCAGTATAGGGAAAGGAAAATCAGGTTTGCAAACTGAGCAAGAGTTTGTATGGGTTGAAACAAGCTCCAAGACAATGGTACAGGAAGTTTGACAGCTTCATGTGTAGCACCGGGTTCACAAGGTGCCAGGCAGACCATTGTTGCTATGTTAAGATTTTTGACAACTCTTATATCCTATTATTGTTGTATGTTGATGATATGCTCGTTGCAGGGTCTAACATTGAGGAGATTAATAATCTCAAGAGGCAGTTGTCAAAACAGTTTGCAATGAAGGATTTGGGTGCTACAAAACAAATCCTTGGTATGAGAATCATCAGAGACAGAGTCAGTGGTACTTTGAAACTTTCACAGACAAAGTATGTGAAGAAGGTTTTCAGTTGATTTAGCATGGATAGTGCTAAACCAGTGAGCACACCTTTGGCTAGTCATTTAGACTATCTAAGGATCAGTCACCAAAGATAGAGTAGGAGCAGGACTACATGAGTAGGGTTCCCTATGCCTCAGCTATTGGAAGTCTTATGTACTCCATGGCCTTCACCAGACCGGACATTGCACATGCAGTGGGAGTAGTGAGTAGGTACATAAGTAATATGGGAAAACAACATTGGGAGACAGTCAAATGGATCCTGAGGTATTTGAAAGGCACTTAAGATACATCTCTGTGCTTGACAAGGGCAGGTTTAAAATATAAGGTTTTGTGGATGCGGATTTAGCTGGTGATGTTGATAGCAGGAAGAGTACTACAAGGATTATGTATACTCTAGGTGGTACAGCTGTAAGTTAGGCTTCTAAGTTGCAGAAGATCGTTGCTCTCTCAACTACAAAAGCTGAATATGTAGCCATAACTGAAGTTGGGAAGGAGATGGTTTGGTTACAGGGTCTCTTGGATGAGATGGGTAAGAAGAATGAGAAGGGCACTCTACACAGTGATAGTCAGAGTGCTATTTTTCTTGCTAAGAATCCGGCATTTCATTCCAAGACGAAGCATATAAAGTTGGGATATCACTTTATTCGCTCTCTTCTCAACAGTGAACAGTTGATACTGGAGAAGATTCGTGGAACTGAGAATCCAGCAGATATGTTGACTAAGGGTGTCATTATTGAGAAATTGAAGCTGTGCTCAGCTTCAGTTAGTCTTCAAGCTTGAGGACAGGTGAATGAGTTGCGGCGATGGTTGCTTTCTTTGAAGGCATGTGGTGCTTGGTGCTGGTGAATTGACCAATCTCCTAGAGGGAGATTGTTAGGCTATGTGTGGAGCCTGGTGGTTTTTTTGTCCAATCTAGTGTTTTAAGCACTGTTTGGTATCTGTTTCATTTTAACCCAGAAATAAAAGGGTTTCATCTTATTCTTTTGTGTAAGCGAGAGCCATCTTCTATTTTTGTGAATACTGCAAGGAGTGTCTAGGGGTGAGACCTCCTTGTACTGTTCTTCAAGAAATAGTGAAATCGTTGCGGACGTAACCCGAGTTTGGGTGAACCACGTAAATCTGTGTGCTGTGTGTTTGCCTTTGATTTATTTCTATTTTCTTCTCTATATTCGCATCTCAAGATCCGTAGGGATAAGGTAGTTTAACCCTAACAGGGTATTCTTGGACACTACTTCGTTGGATGGAGAAAGGGTCTGATCAAGGTTATAGCGATGAGCATAAAAGTGCAGAGTGCAACTCCAAGTTTGCTTTAGCTCGGAGGCTAATGGATGTATGTTTTTTGTCAATAGTCGATGGTTATACCATGATGAATGTAATCCAAAGCATCGTATATTATCTTGCGTAAACACTTTCGGATTTTACCTTTATTATTTTCTCCTATCGTATGTATGCTTGTAACATTCAGGATTGTCAATTAGTAACTAGTAACTTCGACCATGCAAAACATAAATATGGAACAGATACAGTGATCAGTTTTCAGTTATAATAATCACCTTGTACTGGATTTCAAGAAAAAGAAAGTCATTCTTAACAAAAAGTTGAAACAACAACTCAGGATACAATATTTTGGTTTCTGATTATTTTTAATCTCTTTCAAGCCCAATTTCCCTAGGATGAATTTAACTGGTTTCTATAATGGTATACAGGAATAGGACAATGACATTATCTCTTAAGCAACCATTAGGTATTTTCATCCCTTGTTCACTTACTAGAATAATATGGCTGTGTGATTTGCCTGCAAATTAAATGAAACAAACCTAGTCAGTCCCACTTTGGAGTATTCACTTGATTGTTGGATATGTCGTTCATTGTGACACAAGAAATCTTCAAGGCTTGAAAAGGATGTGGAGGATACAGCAGACTAATATCGAATTTTTGTATGTTGCTTGATCTCTGGGAAATATCCCAAGCTCGATTCTAGTTAGCATCTTGACACATATTAAAAAGACTCACGACATTACACCAAATTTGTGGAATCAGTCGCCTGTAATAGTCGTAGTCGTTCTTCTTTGTTTTAGAGTTCTCCTTTGCAGAGGTGTCTAGTTTATTAGTTTTGCAATTTTTATGATTCGAATCTCACATCAATAATGCAACGGGGAACATATGTATGGACAGTATATTACCTGGTTTCATGCTTCTTTAAGTTTTGCACATTTATCAAACTTGGTCCTATCTGTTCTGAAACTAGATCCTAATGCTATGAATTTTTTATCTCCAAGCTCTTCATTTAAAAAGGATTCTATTTCTGTTTTTGACAAACAGACTTAAATTAGACTTTTTTTTTTCTAATATAAAAAACCCATATTTTGTTTTTGCAAAATGACACAAATTGGACTTATTTTTGAAAGAAAGAATGTGTTCTACTTCTGGGCATCATTTAAGGTGAGTGCTTTATCTCTTTGTTTTAATTTTCTTTTGCTTCTTTTGTTCAACACCGTTCATTTTTTAGGAAAATCTTAAAGGAAGCAATTTTCAGATAGAAAATAATTTAGTACTACCAATGGAACCCTCTCTATTCATAAATAGTTGTTTGATATTCAATCCTAATAATTTATTAATACACTAAAATATTTAAATTGTTGGATAAGTACTATGTAGGATCATTAAAATTTTAATAAATTAAAGATCTGTCTTCAAAAGAAAGAAGGAAAACTTTTAGCACGTTTGGAAAACACCATTGCGGCACTTAAATTTATCATACTCGTTTTTTTAACATTTTGACACTTATATGTTCAACAACTTTTTTTCCCAAAATAAATCTACAACTTATTAATAAATTTTTGCTCTTTCAGCAAAGCTCTAAACTGATTTATGTATAAAAACCGCTTTAACCACCAAATTCGGATTGGAGTGATAAATTACATTTTTTTGGGGGTGCTAGCTAGCTTTGTTGGTAAAGTCGCTTGTTATTATTTAAGAGACTAGTATCAAAGCCCTCTCTCACACGGGATTAAACGCCTCTCATACAAAATTCCGCCCCATATACAAATTTTTTGTTGCATATATCAATAGCACTCTATGCACTCTGCCAATTATTAAATAGCATATATCCAAAGTTATCGATAAGATTCGACGTAGTTATGTTTTTCAGCTACCAAACAGAAACCATAGACTTCAATCTGATCTTGGGACTCATATAATCATCAAACAACGTCCCACAACTCTTTCTTCAATCCCAAACATTGGACAATCAATTTCCCTCAAACCGAGATCTACCCAGACTATGGTTGATTCGATTCCAATAGTAGCCCATATGCTCTTCACCTTCAATGTTCCTCTTACGAAATCCTCAGGCACTATTTATCCTTCCTCTCAACATGCTAATTTCCTTGCAAAAACCTATGATCGATTTAAAATATCATAAATCAGTCGTTTATTTTAAATTCACAAGACTATTGGATTTACATGAATTCTTTAATTTGATAGTCATTACAAAGACTCAAGGTTTGGTATTACATATAGAAAACAAATTAGATATAGCGAAACCTTTCAACATAGATGTTGATAAGAATTTGAAATTTTATTTGAACTTTGCAGTTTTTGGATCATTAATTAATGAATGTATATTACACTTGATGATATAATGGGGTGATGATAACATCATCATTACCTAATA
Organism: Bretschneidera sinensis; assembly: GCA_023935145.1. NCBI lineage: Eukaryota > Viridiplantae > Streptophyta > Magnoliopsida > Brassicales > Akaniaceae > Bretschneidera > Bretschneidera sinensis. Next base: position 38,195,070 of record CM043702.1, on the reverse strand, counting down.
ATTAACTTAGTATTTAATCAAATACAGAAGATTATGTAATAAAACTGTAACAAAGCTGGGACCAGTTTGGAAAGAAAAAAATTTTCTCTTCAATGGAGACTAATTCAACCAGCATTGGTTTCTACATTTTTTTTCTTTCAGAATTTTGGAGATTTGCATTTTTACTTTCACCAACTTCATATATGAATAGAATTCCGTTGCTAGATTTCTTTACATATTTATTACTTACGTAGAATTCTTCGATAAAATTTTCCATTACCAACTAATAACACGACACCAACCTATTCTATGCTAGATAAGAGAGTTCGAACTAATAGTTATCTATGTTAGGCATTGGATAATGAGAAATTGTGGTCCATCGATTTACAATAAGTCATTTGACCAGTGTATTTCTGAATCTCTTGAACATAAAATCTATATTCCAAATTCTTTCAAATTAAACTCATGGTTCCTTAATTTAGAATAAGAATTTTATAGTGTGAATATTTTAGGAATAATATGATGGATGAAGTGCCTAATTTAGACTGGCATAATGAATCTAGTGATATGACTATTTAGAGTAGATTAGTTTACTTTAGTAATTTAAGAAGAAAACCTTGATGGAACCAAAGATATATGATGTGCCGCATATAAAATACAAATTAATACCTTCTTAATGAGAAAGTGGTATGAATATGCGATATTGAGTAACAACACAAGTCCTCCTGAGAAAGAGTATACGACTAAATCCATCACGACTCTACATAAATATGAAAGAAGGAATAACGCACCATGAACATTGATAAATATTGAACAATTTAATTTATATCTTAATATGCATGCATTGTAAAATTGGTGCTAAGTACTTTCGTTTACCACTGCACAATTCATAAAACTAACAAATATGATCTCTTGGTTTAATTGGTTGGCTTGACTTATTGCTTGGCTAAAAATAATAGAGTATTGGATAATTTAATTCAAAGCAAAGTATAGTACTGTAGCAAATTGCATAGCTTAACTGCAGGGATCTTTTTAATTAATAACTTAACCCTAGACAAAAGCTATATATATCTTACTAACACAACTGAATATATAGGTCTAGTACAAGCCTTTGCCTCTTCACTAAATCTTCTAGATCGTGAACATGGGAGAAGCTACTGAAGATGATGAAGACATAAATATGAGGATATGGTGCAACTTGCAAGGTTTGATCATAAACAAAACGAAATATATGGATTTGGGTTTTTTTCCTTTTCAGTTTTTCTTTCAAAAATTTCTTATAATTTTTATACTTGCGATGATGGAATTGTAGATATCGGATTGATGATTTTCCAGAAACAAATCTTCCTCGCTATTCTTCTTCTGCCAGGTTGGATAAACTTGTACACAAATCTTTTTTTTTTTCTTTTTTTTAGGGTTAGGGTTCCTATACAATCATCATCATCATCATTATAACCATAACTATTATTATTATTATTATTAAATGTTCTATTATCTAAAATCTAGGTTTGATATAATATGTTTAAATTGATTCAGTCCCTGGTTGAATTTGGTTTTCCCAAAAAATGATTAACTAAAATGAATTGATATTTATTAATACAAAAGAAAATATATATTTACTTATTTATTTTAGGTCTTTTATTGATCTGAAGTACTAGATAAATTTTTATTTATTTTATTATTCTAAATTAATTTTGATTTGTGTATATGTGTATGTGCAACCCTTGAAAGGTGTATTTTCTCGCAACCTGCATCCGTTATGTGGGTTAGTGTTTGGTATACCACTTAAATAACCTTTTTTTTTCCTTTCAGTCTCACGAATATTTGAATTTTCAAGTTAGTTGCAATGGAATATATTTGATAATAAATTTGTGTTTAGCATAATTATGTATTTGACTTTTTGGTTTTGTCAAATTCAATTATAAAAGTTGAGAAATGTTTTGTGACAAATTGAACCCTACACTTCCATACGTTATGGCTTGTATGTGATGATGAGGTTTCCTAAGCAGTTTTAGCCATCAGTCTATGGAAGGGAAACAAAGATAGTTAATTCATTATTCTATATAAAGTAATTTTTTCACCAACAAATCATCACAATGTGATTAAATCCCTTAAATTGATCGTAAAAAGTCCTATGAGGCTTCAGCTGAATGAGAAAAGCTCAAGGTTGAGAATTGGGACTATTTTTCCAGGTTTTACTCCCACTGGAGTATCGATTATTTGTCCAGTTTATTGTTTATTTCTCCCGCTTTTAGTTGATGAGATGGTAGTATTGAGCCCTCAAGCATATATAGCCTTACAAAAATATTTTCTTAATAAAAAAACAGTGTTTTCCTTATGGATTGTTTGAATGAAGCATGTCCTTGGAAGGAAATATTAGCGGAATGAGGATTTAAGTAAGTGCCTGCTTGACATGTGCAGATGGCAGAGATCTACTTTGTTGTGACAGATACCCCTCAACATTCCATAAAATCTGTAAGGGGATGTTGTTGAGAAGAAAGTATTTTTTCCTTGTATAAGTTTTGTTTAAGTTAAACTTATCAAGTACAAGTTGTTTTTATTTTTGTCTTTTGTTATATATTTTTATGTTTTTGGACTTTGGGTGACAGGGGAAAACTTGGTTGTGCCCTTCCTGTGTATGCAAAGGTAATGTATGTTTGTTTTTTTTTTTTCACTCTAGCTTTTCAATTTTAAAATTTAATTGTTTGCAATTCTACTTAATGGATTTATTGTAATTTGATGTACACCATTTCATAGCCATTGATAAAATTGCATATTTGTGTCCGTAATAGGGCATTGGGGGCTATTTTCTTGGAAAGTTAGAGTTAAACTCCTGAATCACCCAATTTTTGTGAAGATAGCTGTAAAGAGGTACGTCTTATATATTATGAGGGTTTTTTTTCATACCATATCCTAAGTTGTGACTAATTCAATAGTGACTGACCATCTATTAGATATATGATGTGCGGCAACAACTAATTGAGGTGAAAAAGGTAGTAGATGATGGGTATGTTAGGCTATGTGTGGAGCCTGGTGGTTTTTTTGTCCAATCTGGTGTTTTCTGCACTATTTGTTATCTGTTTTATTTTAACCCGGAAATATAAGGATTTCATCTTATTCTTTTGTGTAATTGAGTGAGCTGTCTTCATTTTGTGTGAATACTGTGAGGGGTGTCTAGAGGTGAGACATCCTTGTATTATTCTTCAAGACATAGTGAAATCGCTGTAACTTCGTGGACGTAACCCGAGTTTGGGTGAACCACGTAAATCTGTGTGCTGTGTGTTTGCCTTTGATTTATTTCTATTTTCTTCTCTATATTCGCATCTCAAGATCCGTAGGGATAAGGTAGTTTAACCCTAACAGGGTATTCTTGGACACTACTTCGTTGGATGGAGAAAGGGTCTGATCAAGGTTATAGCGATAAGCATAAAAGTGCAGAGTGCAACTCCAAGTTTGCTTTAGCTCGGAGGCTAATGGATGTATGTTTTTTGTCAATAATTGATGGCCATACCATGATGAATGTAATCCAAAGCATCGTATATTATCATGCGTAAACTCTTTGGGATATTACCTTTATTAATTTCTCCTATCGTATGTATGCTAGTAACATTTAGGATTGTCGATTAGTAATTAGTAACTTCGACCAGGCACAACATAAATATAGAACAGATCCAGTGACCAGTTTTCAGTTGTAATTATCACCTTGTACTGGATTTCAAGAAAAAGAAAGTCATTCTTAACAAAAAGTTGAAACAACAACTCAGGATACAATATTTTGGTTTCTTATTATTTTTAATCTCTTTCAAGCCCAATTTCCCTAGGATGAATTTAACTGGTTTCTATAATGGTATACAGGAAAAGGACAATGACATTATCTCTTAAGCAACCATTTGGTATTTTCATCCCTTGTTCACTTACTAGAAAAATATACCTGTGTGATATGCCTGCAAATTAAATGAAACAAACCTAGTCAGTCTCACTTTTGAGTATTCACTTGATTGTTGGATATTAATGATGCATGGGACGAAGTTAGCACATATGTTGCTCATTGTGACACAAGAAATCTTCAAGGCTTGAAAGGGATGGGGAGGATACAGCAGTCTAATGTCGAATTTGTATGTTGCTTGATCTCTGGGAAATATCCCAAGCTCGATTCTAGTTAGTATCTTGACACATATTAAAAAGACTCACGACCTTACACCAAATTTGTGGAATTAGTCGTCTGTAATAGTCGTTGTCGTTCTTCTTTGTTTTAGAGTTCTCCTTTGCAGAGGTGTTTAGTTTATTAGTTTTGCAATTTTTTTTATTCGAATCTCACATCAATAATGCAATGGGAACATATGTATGGACAGTATATTACCTGGTTTCATGCTTCTTTAAGTTTTGCACATTTATCAAACTTGGTCCTATCTGTTCTGAAACTAGATCCTAATGCTATGAATTTTTTATCTCCAAGCTCTTCATTTAAAAAGGATTCTATTTCTGTTTTTGACAAACTGACTTAAATTAGACTTTTTTTTCCTACTATAAAGAACCCATATTTTGTTTTGCAAAATGACTCAAATTGGACTTATTTCTCAAAGAAAGAATGTGTTCTACTTCTGGGCGTCATTTAAGGTGAGTGCTTTTTCTCTCTGTTTTAATTTTCTTTCGCTTCTTTTGTTCAATACTCTCCATTTTTTAGGAAAATCTTAAAGGAAGCAATTTTCAGATAGAAAATAATTTAGTACTACCAATGGATAAACTCAGTTTGGATTTTCCTGTTTATATTCGAACCGTGCACAGTGCACACCCATAATTACAGTAACCCTCTCTATTCATAAAGAGTTGTTTGATATTAAATCCCAATAATTTATGAATACACTAAAATACTTAAATTGTTGGATAAGTACTATGTAGGATCATAACAATTTTAATAAATTAAACATCTGTCTTCCAAAGAAAGATGGAAAAGTTTTAGCGCTTTTGGAAAACACCATTGCGGCACTTAAGTTTATCATACTCGTTTTTTTAATCATTTTGACACTTATATGGTCCAAAACATTTTTTTTCCCGAAATAAATCTACAACTTATGAACAAATTTTTGCTCTTTTACTAAAGCTCTAAACTGATTTAAGTATAAAACCGCTTTAACCACCAAATTCAGATTGGAGTGATAAATTACATTTTTTTGGGGGTGCTAGCTAGCTTTGTTGGTAAAGTCGCTTGTTATTATTTAAGAGACTAGTATCAAAGCCCTCTCTCACAAGGGATCAAACGCCTCTGATACAAAATTCCACCCCATTTACAGATTTTTTGTTGCATATATCAATAGCACTCTATGCACTCTGCCAGTTATTAAATTGCATAAATAAAAATTTATCGATAAGATTCAACATAGTTATGTTTTTCAGCTACAAATGCAGCTGTGACTTAACAAAAACTTCCAAACAGGAACCACAGACTTCAATCTAATCTTGGGACTAAGACAATGATCAAACAATGTCCCACAACTCTTTCTTCAATCCCAAACATTGGACAATCGATTTCCCTAAAATCGAGATCTATCCACACTCTAGTTGATTCGATTCTAATAGTAGCCCATATGCTCTTCACCTTCAATGTTCCTCTTACCAAATCCTCGGGCACTACCTATGCTTCCTCTCAACATGCTAATTTCCTTGCAAAAATCTATGATCGATTTTAAAATATCATAAATGAGTCGTTTATTTTAAATTCACAAGGCCATTAGATTTGAATGAATTCTTTAATTTGACAGTCGTTACAAAGACTCAAGGTTTGGTATTACATAAAGAAAACAAATTAGATATTGCGAAACCTTTTAACATAGATGTTGATAAGAATTTGAAATTTTATTTGAACTTTGTAGTTTTTGGATCATTAATTATTGAATGTATATTACACTTGTGTGTTTTTTTTCATTTGATGATATCGTGGGTTGATGATAACATCATCATTACCTAATAAGTTTGTATTTAATCAAATAAAGAAGATTATGTAGTAAAAGAGTAACAAAGCTGGGACCAATTTGGGGAAAAAAAAATTGTCTCTTCAATGTAGACTAATTCAACCAGCATTGGTTTCTATAATTTTTTTCTGTTTAGAATTTTGGAGATTTGCATTTTTACTTTCACCAACTTCATATATGAATAGAATTCCGTTACTAGATTTCTTTCCGTATTTATTACTTACGTAGAATTCTTCGGTAAAATTTTCCATTACCAACAAATAACACGACATCAACCTATTCTATGCTAGATAAGAGAGTTCGAACTAATAGCTATCTAGGTTAGGCATTGGATAATGAGAAATTGTGGTCCATCGATTTATAATAAGTCATTTGACCAATGTATTTCTGAATCTCTTGAACATAAAATCTATATTCCAAATTCTTTCAAATTAAACTCATGGTTTCTTAATTTAGAATAAGAATTTTATAGTCTGAATATTTTAGGAATAATATGATGGATGAAGTGCCTAATTTAGATTGGCACAATGAATCTAGTGACATGGCTATTTAGAGTAGATTAGTTGACTTTAGTAATTTAAGAAGAAAACCTTGATGGAACCAAAGATATATGATGTGCCGCATATAAAATACAAATTAATACCTTCTTAATGAGAAAAGGGTATGAATATGCGATATTGAGTAACAGTACGAGTCCTCCTGAGAAAGAGTATACGACTAAATCCATCCCGACTCTACATAAATATGAAAGAAGGAATAACGCACCATGAACATTGATAAATATTGAACAATTTCATATATATCTTAATATGCATTCATTGTAAAATTGGTGTTAAGTACTTTCGTTTAACATTGCACAATTCATAAAACTAACAGATATGGCCTCTTGGTTTAATTGGTTCGCTTGACTTATTTCGTGGCTAAAAATAATAGAGTATTTGATAATTTAATTCAAAGCAAAGTATAGTACTGTAGCAAATTGCATAGCTTAACTGCAGGGATCTTTTTAATTAATGACTTAACCCTAGACAAGAGCTATATATATCTTACTCACACAACTGAATATATAGGTCTAGTACAAGCCTTTGCCTTTTCACTAAATCTTCTAGACCGAGAACATGGGAGAAGCTACTGAAGATGATGACGACCTAAATATGAGGATATGGTGCAACTTGCAAGGTTTGATCATAAACAAAATGAAATATATGGATTTGAGTTTTTTTCCCTTTCGGCTTTTCTTTCAAAAATTTCTTATAATTTTAATACTTGCGATGATGGAATTGCAGATATCGGATTGATGATTTTCCAGAAAAAACTCTTCCTCGCTATTCTTCTTCTGCCAGGTTGGATAACCTTGCATCGAAATCTTTTTTTTTCTCTTTTTTTAGGGTTAGGGTTCCTATACAATCATCATCCTCATCATTATAACTAATATTATTATTATTATTATTATTATTATTATTATTATTATTATTGTTATTATTATTATTATTATTAAATGTTCTATTATCTAAAATCTAGGTTTGATATAATATGTCTAAATTGATTCAGTCCCTGGTTGAATTTGGTTTTCCCAAAAATGATTCACTAAAATGAATGGATATTTATTAATACAAAAGAAAATATATATTTACTTATTTATTTTAGGTCTTTTATGGATCTGAAGTACTAGATAAATTTTTATTTATTTTCTTACTCTAAATTAATTTTGATTTGTGTATATGTAAATGTGCAACCCTTGAAAGGTGTATTTGCTCGCAACATGCATCCCTTTTGTGGGTTAGTGTTTGGTATACCACTGAAATAATTGTTTTTTTTCCTTTCAGTTAACGAATATTCGAATTTTCAAGTTAATTGCAATGGAATATATTTGATAATAAAATTTATGTTTAGCATAATTATGTATTTGACTTTTGGGTTTGGTCAAATTCCATTATAAAAGTTGAGAAATGTTTTGTGACAAATTGAACCCTAAGCTTCCATACGTTCTGTTATGTATGTGATGACGAGGTTTGCTAAGCAGTGTTTGCCATCAGTTTGCGGAAGGGAAACAAAGATAGTTAATTCATTATTCTATATAAAGTAATTTTTTCACAAACAAATCATCACAATGTGATTAAATCACTTAAATTGATCGTAAAAAGGCCAATGAGGCTTCAGCTGAATGAGAAAAGATCAAGGTTGAGAATTGGGACTATTGTTCCAGGTTTTACTCCCACTGGTGTATCGATTATTTGTCCAGTTTATTGTTTATTTCTCCCGCTTTTAGTTGATGATATGGTAGTATTGAGGCCTTATGCATATATGGCCTTAAAAAAATATTTTCTTAATAAAAAAACAGTGTTTACCTTATGGATTGTTTGATTGAAGCATGTCCTTGGGAGGAAATAGTAGCTGAATGAGGATTTAAGCAAGTGCCTGCTTGACATGTGCAGATGCCTGCTTGACATGTGCAGATGGCAGGGATCTACTTTGTTGTGACAGATATCCCTCAACATTCCATACAATCTGCAAGGGGATGGTGTTGAGAAGAAAGTGTTTTTTCTTTATATAAATTTTATTTAAGTTAAACTTATCAAGTACAAGTTGTTTTTCTCTTTGTCTTTTGTTATATATTTTTATGTTTTTGGACTTTGGGTGACAGGGGAAAACATGGTTGTGCCCTTCCTGTGTATGCAAATACTGTGAAAGTGGTGAAGGTGATTTCCACACCTGCACCCAATGTGAAAGGTAACGTATGTTTTTGTTTTTATTTTTCACTCTGGCTTTTCAATTTTAATATTTAATTGTTTGCAGTTCTACTTGATGGATTTATTGTAATTTGATGTACACCATTTCATAGCCATTGATAAAATTGCATATTTGTGTCCGTAATAGGTCATTGGGGGCTATTTTCTGGAAAGTCAGAGTTGAACTCCTGAATCACCCAATTTTGTGAAGATTGCTGCAAAGAGGTACGTCTTCTATATTATAAGGTTTTTTTTTTTTTCATATCATATCCTAAGTTTTGACTAATTCAATGGTGACTGACCATCTATTAGATATATGATGAGCGGCAACAGCTAATTGAGGTGAAAAAGAAAGTAGATGATGGGTATTCTTGGACACTACTTCGTTGGATGGAGAAAAGGGTCTGATCAAGGTTATAGTGATGAGCATAAAAGTGCAGATTGTAACTCCAAGTTTGCTTTAGCTCGGAGGCTAATGGATGTATGTTTTTTGTCAATAATCGATGTCCATACCATGATGAATGTAATCCAAAGCATCGTATATTATCATGCGTAAACACTTTGGGATTTTACCTTTATTATTTTCTCCTATCGTATGTATGCTAGTAACATTTAGGATTGTCGATTAGTAACTAGTACCTTCGACCAGGCACAACATAAATATAGAACAGATACAGTGATCAGTTTTCAGTTATAATTATCACCTTGTACTGGATTTCAAGAAAAAGAAAGTCGTTCTTAACAAAAAGTTGAAACAACAACTCAGGATACAATATTTTGGTTTCTTATTATTTTTAATCTCTTTCAAGCCCCATTTCCCTAGGACAATGACATTATCTCTTAAGCAACCATTTGCTATTTTCATCCTTTGTTCACTGGCTAGAAAAATATACCTGTGTGATTTGCCTGCAAATTAAATGAAACAAACCTAGTCAATCTCACTTTGGAATATTCATTTGATTGTTGGATATTTATGATGCGTGGGACGAAGTTAGCACATATGTCGTTCATTGTGACACAAGAAATCTTCAAGGCTTGAAAGGGATGTGGAGGATACAGCAGTCTAATATCGAATTTGTATGTTGCTTGATCTCTGGGAAATATCCCCAGCTCGATTCTAGTTAGCATCTTGACACATATTAAAAAGACTCCCTGCCTTACACCAAAATTTGTGGAATCAGTCGTCTGCAATAGTCGTAGTCGTTCTTCTTTATTTTAGAGTTCAACTTTGCAGAAGTGTCTAGTTTATTAGTTTTGCAATTTTTATGATTCGAATCTCACATCAATAATGCAATGGGGAACATATGTATGGACAGTATATTACCTGGTTTCATACTTCTTTAAGTTTTGCACATTTATCAAACTTGGTCCTATCTGTTCTGAAACTAGATCCTAATGCTATGAATTTTTTATCTCCAAGCTCTTTATTTAAAAAGGATTCTATTTCTGTTTTTGACAAACTGACTTAAATTAGACTTTTTTTTCTTCTAATATAAAGAATCCATATTTTGTTTTTGCAAAATGACTCAAATTGGACTTATTTCTCAAAGAAGGAATGTGTTCTACTTCTGGGCATCATTTAAGGTGAATGCTTTTTCTCTTTGTTTTAATTTTCTTATGCTTCTTTTGTTCAATACTGTTCCGTTTTTAGGAAAATCTTAAAGGAAGCAATTTTCAGATAGAAAATAATTTAGTACTACCAATGGATTAACTCAGTTTGGATTTTCCTGTTTATATTCGAACCGTGCACAGTGCACACCCATAATTACATTAACCCTCTCTATTCATAAAGAGTTGTTTGATATTAAATCCCAATAATTTATGAATACACTAAAATAGTTAAATTGTTGGATACATACTATGTAGGATCATAACAATTTTAATAAATTAAAGATCTCTCTTCCAAAGAAAGAAGGAAAACTTTTAGCAGTTTCGGAAAACACCATTGCGGCTCTTAAATTTATCATACTTGTTTTTTATCATTTTGACACTTATATGGTCAACAACTTTTTTTTTTTCCCCAAAATAAATCTACAACTTAATAATAAATTTTTGCTCTTTTACCAAAGCTCTAAACTGATTTAAGTATAAAAACCGCTTTAACCACCAAATTCGGATTGGAGTGATAAATTACATTTTTTTGAGGGTGCTAGTTAGCTTTGTTGGTAAAGTCGCTTGTTATTATTTGAGAGACTAGTATCAAAGCCCTCTCTCAAGGGATCAAATGCCTCTCATACAAAAGTCCACCCCATATACAAATTTTTTGTTGCATATATCAATAGCACTCTATGCACTCTGCCAATTATTAAATTGCATAAATCCAAAGTTATCGACAAGATTTGACATAGTTATGTTTTTCAGCTACAAATGCAGCTTTGACTTAACGAAAACTTCCAAACAGAAATCATAGACTTCAATCTGATCTTGGGAGTCAGACAATCATCAAACAACATCCCACAACTCTTTCTTCAATCCCAAACATTGGACAATCGATTTCCCTAAAACCGAGATCTATCCACACTCTGGTTGATTCTATTCCAATATTAGCCCATATGCTCTTCACCTTCAATGTTCCTCTTACCAAATCCTCGGCCACTATCTATCCTTCCTCTCAACATGCTAAGTTCTTTGCAAAAACCAATGATCGATTTTAAAATATCATAAATCAGTCGATTATTTTAAATTCACAAGACTATTGGATTTGAATGAATTCTTTAATTTGACAGTCGTTACAAAGATTCAAGGTTTGGTATTACATATAGAAAACCAATTAGATATAGCGAAACCTTTTAACATAGATGTTGATAAGAATTTTAAATTTTATTTGAACTTTATAGTTTTTGGATCATTAATTCATGAATGTACATTACACTTGGCGTTTTTTTTTCATTTGATGATATCATGGGTTGATGATAACATCATCATTACCTAATAAGTTAGTATTTAATCAAATACAGAAGATTATGTAATAAAAGAGTAACAAAGCTGGGACCAATTTGGAAAAAAAAATTGTCTCTTCAATGGAGACTAATTCAACCAGCATTGGTGCAACTTGCAAGGTTTGATCATAAACAAACGAAGTATATGGATTTAGGTTTTTTTCCCTTTCAGCTTTTCTTTCAAAAATTTCTTATAATTTTAATACTTGCGATGATGGAATTGCAGATATCGGATTGATGATTTTCCAGAAACAACTCTTCCTCGCTATTCTTCTTCTGCCAGGTTGGATAAACTTGTACCCAAATTTTTTTTCTCTTTATTTAGGGTTAGGGTTCCTATACAATCATCATCATCATCATCATCATCATTATAACAAATAATAATAATAATAATATTATTATTATTATTAAATGTTCTATTATCTAAAATCTAGGTTTGATATAATATGTTGAAATTGATTCAGTCCCTGGTTGAATTTGATTTTCCCAAAAATGATTCACTAAAATGAATAGATATTTATTAATACAAAAGAAAATATTTATTTATTTATTTATTTTAGGTCTTTTATTGATCTGAAGTATTAGATAAATTTTTATTTATTTTCTTATTCTAAATTAATTTTGATTTGTGTATAAGTATATGTGCAACCCTTGAAACGTGTATTTGCTCGCAACATGCATCCCTTATGTGGGTTAGTGTTTGGTATACCACTGAAATATATTTTTTTTCCTTTCAATCTAACGAATATTCGAATTTTCAAGTTAATTGCAACGGAATATATTTGATAATAAAATTTTTGTTTAGCATAATTATGTATTTGACTTTTTGGTTTGGTCAAATTCCATTATAAAAGTTGAGAAATCCCTTATGACAAATTGAACCCTAAGCTTCCATACGTTATGGCATGTATGTGATGACGAGGTTTCCAAAGCAGTGTTAGCCATCAGTCTGCGGAAGGGAAACAAAGATAGTTAATTCATTATTCTATATAAAGTAATTTTTTCACAAACAAATCATCATAATGTGATTAAATCCCTTAAATTGATCGTAAAAACACCAATGAGGCTTCAGCTGAATGAGAAAAAATCAAGGTTGAGAATTGGGACTATTGTTCCACGTTTTACTCCCACTGGAGTATCGATTATTTGTCCAGTTTATTGTTTATTTCTCCCGCTTTTAGTTGATGATATGGTAGTATTGAGGCCTTATGCATATATGGCCTTACAAAAATATCGAATTTGTATGTAGCTTGATCTCTGGGAAGTATCCCAAGCTCGATTCTAGTTAGCATCTTGACACATAAAAAAAAGACTCACGACCATGCACCAAATTTATGGAATCAGTCGTCTATAATAGTCGTAGTCGTTCTTCTTTGTTTTAGAGTTTTCCTTTGCAGAGGCGTCTAGTTTATTAGTTTTGCAATTTTTATGATTTGAATCTCACATCAATAATGCAATGGAGAACATATGTATGGATAGTATATTACCTGGTTTCGTGCAGCTTTATGTTTTGCACAGTTATTAAACTTGGTCCTATCTGTTCTGAAACTAGATCCTAATGCTATGATTTTTTTTATCTCCAAGCTCTTCATTTAAAAAGGATTCTATTTCTGTTTTTGACAAAATGACTCAAATTACAGTTTTTTTTTTTCTAAAATAAAGAACCCATATTTTGTTTTTGCAATATGACTCAAATTGGACTTATTTCTCAATGAAAGAATGTGTTCTTCCTCTGGGCATCATTTAAAGTGAGTGCTTTTTCTCTTTGTTTTAATTTTATATGCTTCTTTTGTTCAATGCTGTTCAGTTTTTAGGAAAATCTTAAAGGAAACAATTTTCAGATAGAAAATAATTTAGTACTACCAATGGATAATTACAGTAACCGTCTCTATTCATAAGAGTTGTTTGATATGAAATCCCAATAATATATTAATACACTAAAATACTTGAATTGTTGGATTAGCACTATGTAGGATCATAACAATTTTAACAAATTAAAGATCTGTCTTCCAAAGAAAGAAAGAAAACTTTTAGCACTTGTGGAAAACCCCCTTGTGGCACTTAAATTTATCATACTCGTTTTTAGTTGTTTTGACACTTATATGGTCAACGACTTTTTTCTTCCCAAAATAAGTCCACAACTTATTAATAAATTTTTGCTCTTTTACCAAAGCTCTAAACTGATTTAAGTATAAAAACCGCTTTAACCACCAAATTCGGATTGGAGTGATAAATCACATTTTTTTTGCGGGTGCTAGCTAGCTTTGTTGGTAAAGTCGCTTGTTAGTATTTAAGAGACTGGTATCAAAGCCTTCTCTCACAAAGGGGTCAAACACCTCTCATATGTCAATAGCACTCTATGCACTCTTCCGATTATTAAATTGCATAAATCCAAAGTTATCGATAAGATTCGTCCTAGCTATGTTTTTCTGCTTCAAATACAGCTGTAACTTAACAAAAACTTCCGAACAGATACCATAGACTTCAATCTGATCTTGGGACTCAGACAATCATCAAACAATGTCCAACAACTCTTTCTTCAATCCCAAACATTAGACAATTGATTTCTCCCACCCCTAATGAACCTTCCTAAAACCAAGATCTATCCACACTCTGGTTGATTCGATTCCAATAGTAGTCCATATGCTCTTCACCTTCAATGTTCCTCTTACCAAATCCTCGGGCACTATCTATCCTTCCTCTCAACATGCTAATTTCTTTGCAAAAACCTATATCATTTTAAAAATATCATAAATCAGTCATTTATTTTAAATTCACAAGACTATTGGACTTGAATGAATTCTTTAATTTGACAGTCGTTACAAAGTCTCTAGGTTCGGTATTACATATAGAAAACAAATTAGATATAGTGAAAGCTTTTAACATAGATGTTGATACGAATTTGAACTTTCCAGTTTTTGGATCATTAATTAATCAATGTATATTACACTTGTGCATTTTTTTCGTTTGAAGATATCATGGGTTGATGATAACATCACATTACCTAATAAGTTAGCATTTACTCAAATATAGAAGATTATGTAATAAAAGAGTAACAAAGCTGAGACCAATTTGGAAAAAAAAAATTATCATTTCAATGGAGACCAATTCAACCAGCATTGGCTTCTATAATTTTTTCAATGGAGACATGTAGACCTATGGTGTGGACTATCAAGACACATTTGCTCCAGTAGCTAAGATGAACACGGTGAGAGTTTTTTTGTCATTGGCTACTAATTTCAACTGGTATGTGGAGAAAATTGATGTGAAAAATGCCTTTCTTCACAGTAAATTCGAAGAGGAGATATACATGGACATTCCTCTAGAATATAAGCAGCAACTGAGAGGCAACAAAGTCTGTAAGCTAAGGAAAGTGCTCTATGGCCTAAAACAATCTCCACGAGCTTGGTTCGAAAGATTCACCAAAGTGATGCTAGCCACCAGATACAAGCAAAGTCAGGGAGATCATACACTCTTCATAAAACACTCGTATGCAAGGGGAATAACGGCCCTTTTGGTGTACGTCGATGACATAATAGTCACAGGAAATGATGAGAAGGAGAAGGAAGCTCTATGAAGATGTCTTGTCAATGAATTTGAGATAAAAGAACTTGGGAGGTTGAAATACTTTCTAGGAATTGAAGTAGCTCATTCTAGAGAAGGAATCTTTATCTCACAACAAAAATATGTGACTGATCTCCTTAAGGAAACAGGAAAGTCGGCATGTAAACCAATTTCCATACTGATTAAACAAAATCATAGACTTAGAGAAGCAAAAGATGATCCAGCTGTGGATAAGGAAAGGTACCAGAGACTGGTTAGGAAGCTTATATGCCTTGCCCACACATGGCCAGACATTGCTTATGCCATGAGTGTTGTTAGCCAATTTATGCACAGCCCGAGAGAAGTTCATCTACAAGCTGTCCATCGCATACTACATTACCTAAAGGCTAATCCAGGACAAGGGATTCTATTTAGAAGAAACACGGGGTTAGTCTTTGAGGCGTATACAAATGCTGACTATGCAGGTTCACCAATTGATAGAAGGTCCACGACAGGCTATTGCACTTTCCTAGGAGGCAATCTTGTAACATGGAGGAGTAAGAAGCAGAATGCAGTGGCAAGATCAAGTGCTGAAGCGGAGTTTCGGGCGATAGCACAAGGAGTTTGTGAATTATTGTGGCTCAAAATAATTCTGGAAGACTTAAAGATTAAGTGGGATGGACCTATGAGGCTATTTTGTGACAACAAGTCGGCTATCAACATCGCTCATAATCTCATTCAGCATGACTGGACAAAGCATATTGAGGTAGATAGACATTTCATAAAAGATAAGTTGGATAGCAGATTAATCTGCACACCGTACATCCCAACAAACAATCAATTTGCTGATGTACTTACAAAATGACTAAACAGTGAAGCATTCCAATGACTTATATGCAAGCTGGGAATGAAGGATCCATATTCACCAGCTTGAGGGGGAGTGTTTAAAAAGATAGAATCCTACTAAATAACTTTGTTTCTATTTTCTAAGAGTTAGTTTTATTATTTATCTCATCTCTCAATTATCTCCTTGTAATTAGCTAAGATTATTCTGTACATATAGCCAAAAAATGTCTCATATTCAATACGTCATATATTCATTTTTCTGAAAATTCACAATACCACTGAAATAATTTTTTTTTCCTTTTGGTCAAAAGAATATTCGAATTTTCAAGTAAATTGCAATGGAATATATTTGATAATAAAATTTGTGTTTAGCATAATTATGTATTTCACTTTTTGGTTTGGTCAAATTCCATTATAAAAGTTGAGAAATTTTGTTGTGACAAATTGAACCCTAAGGTTCCATACGTAATGGCATGTATGTGATGACGAGGTTTCCTAAGCAGTGTTAGCCATCAGTCTGCGATAACGATTATGCTGGGCAGACTCACCATCACAAGGCTACAACATCGAGGATATCCAACAACCCAAAATGTGTGATGGCAAGGTTGGTAATAGCCTCGCCTTCCTTAATGGCTGAGGGTAGCAGAATCATCATCACAGGTTGGTGCGATATCTAAAGCCACAAGGGTAGCATCATCATTGTAGTGCATTAAATTCCAACCAAGGTTCAATTTTCTCAAATCATTTTTTTTTTGAATATTTTATGAAACACACCTTGGGAAGGGAAACAAAGTGTTTTTTTTCTTTATATAAGTTTTATTTAAGTTAGACTTATCAACAACAAGTTGTTTTTCTTTTTGTCTTTTGTTACATATTTTTATGTTGATGGACTTTGGGTGATAGGGGAAAACACGGTTGTGCCCTTCCTGTGTATGCAAATACTGTAAAAATGGTGAGGGTGATTTCCACACCTGCACCCAATGTGAAAGGTAATGTATGTTTTTTTTTTTTCACTCTGGATTTTCAATTTTAATATTTAATTGTTTGCAGTTCTACTTAATTGATTTATTGTAATTTGATGTACACCATTTCATAGCTATTGATAAAATTGCATATTTGTGTCCTTAATAGATCATTGGGGGCTATTTTCTTGAAAAATCAGAGTTGAACTCCTGAATCACCGAATTTTGTGAAGATAGCTGCAAAGAGGTACGTTTTATATATTATGAGGTTTTTTCTTCATATCATATCCTAAGTTATGACTAATTCAATTATGACGGACTATCTATTAGATATACGATGAGTGGCAACAGCTAATTGAGGTGAAAAAGGAACTAGATGATGGGTATTCTTGGACACTACTTCATTGGATGGAGAAAGGGTCTGATCAAGGTTATAGTGATGAGCATAAAAGTGCAGAGTGATACTCCAAGTTTGCTTTAGGACAGACTCTAATGGATGTGTGTGTTTTGTCCATAACCGATGGCCATACCATGATCAATGTAATCCAAAGCATAGTATATTACCATGCGTAAACACTTTGGGTTTATTATTTTATCCTATCATATGTATCCTAGTAACATTCAGGATTGTCTATTAGTAACTAGTAACTTCGGCCAGGCACAACATAAATATAAAACAGACAAGTGTATTTCTAAATCTCTTGAACATAAAATCTATATTCCAAATTCTTTCAAATTAAACTCATGGTTTCTTAATTTGGAATAAGAATTTTATAGTCCAAATATTTTAGGAGTAATATGATGGATGAAGTGCCTAATTTAGATTGGTACAATGAATCTTGTGATACGGCTATTTAGAGTAGATTAGTTGACTTTACTAATTTAAGAAGAAAACCTTGATGGAACCAAAGATATATGATGTGCCGCATATAAAATACAAATTAATACATTCTTAATGAGAAAGTGGTATGTATTTGCGATATTGACTAAAAGCACGTGTCCTCTTGAGAAAGAGTATACGGCCAAATCCATCACGACTGTACATAAATATGAAAGAAGGAATAATGCACCATGAATATTTATAAATATTCAACAATTTCATTTATATCTTAATATGTAGGCATTGTAAAATTGGTGGTAAGTACTTTCGTTTACCATTGCACAATTCATAAAACTAACAAATATGATCTCTTGGTTTAATTGGTTCGCTTGACTTATTGGTTGGCTAAAAAGAATAGAGTATTGGATAATTTAATTCAAAGCACTGTACAGTATTGTAGCAAATTGCATAGCTTAACTGCAGGGATCTTTTTAATTAATAACTTACCCCTAGACAAGAGCAATATATATCTTACTAGCACAACTGAATATATAGGTCTAGTACAAGCCTTTGCCTCTTCACTAAATTTTATAGATCGTGAACATGGAAGAAGCTACTGAAGATGATGGCGGCATAAATATGAGGATATGGTGCAACTTGCAAGGTTTGATCATAAACAAAACTATATTGTAATACCCGTATTCGTGAATTACGGGTAAAGAAGTAATTTGATAAATATATCATGAGATTTAAATAATATTTTTTATGTGAAGGATTAGTATTGAAAAAAAAAACTTGAATAGTAAAAAGCGTGAATAGTAAAAAGATGAATAATAAAAAGATGAATAGTAAAAAAAAAAAGTTCACGTCCCAGACCGAAGACAGAAATCAAAAAGGAGAAAGGAAAAACTAAAGGAAGAAGGAAAAGGAAAAAAAAAGAAAAAAGAAAAAGAGTTTTGTTAAAAACAAAAAAAATGGATAATGGACATCATGCTTCCCATTATCTAGTGGAGGTCCTAAAAAAAATGATGAGAGAGTTAGGTGGGGCGGTGGTTGCTGAAGATTTAAAATGTGGGTGATTTTTTTAAAAAAAGTGGAGAGTTAGGTTGGGAAGGGGCTGAAGCTCCTCCTATATATATGTGTAGAAATTGAAATTGTTCAGTTTCTTTCATTTTTATGTTTTCTTAAAATACTTGGAGACCTAAAGAAAAATCAAAAGAGCAAAAATTTGAAGGAATTTTCTACGGAATTTCATAGAGGATCATGAGAAGTTAC
This sequence comes from Bretschneidera sinensis, assembly GCA_023935145.1. Classification (NCBI taxonomy): domain Eukaryota; kingdom Viridiplantae; phylum Streptophyta; class Magnoliopsida; order Brassicales; family Akaniaceae; genus Bretschneidera; species Bretschneidera sinensis. The sequence goes on along the minus strand of CM043702.1, from coordinate 38,176,008 downwards.
CAGTATTATAAGGTAATAGCGTAGTATTTATTTTTTTTGAATTTGTAGCATATATGAAATTCTTGGAACTCAAAGTGGGAATTTTCAAAGGGAGTGGTTTATGATGAATTTAAGAAATAATTAGAAATTTTTGATACAAATATTATGTCAGGTGTTGACTATTTACAACGGGAGATATTTCTGAGAAGAACCGAGAAAGGCAAGAAGGTGACCCACGGGTAGCTTTAAGTGCTACAGGGTGAGTTGGATTTACTTTAAGTAGTCTAAATAAAAATCAATTATTTGGGGATAATATTAATTTTAATATTATTAAAATATGCTTAGGTGTTAGATGAAAATTTGATTTATGGGTATGATAGGAAATTTGGACATGTAGAAATAGTTTTCGGCGAGAAATGATATTTTTGGAAATCATAAGTTTATTTAAGAATAAAAGCAATAAATAAATTATTGATGAGACATACTGATGTTTTAACACGAATTATGACGAGATAAATTTTAGTGGATTTTGCCAAATTTTGATGGATGAATTGATATGAATTTTAGTGGATCTTGCCAAATTTTGATGGATGAATTGAGATGAATTTTAGTGGATCTTGACAAATTCTGATGGACAATTTGAGATGAATTTTAGTGGATCTTGACAAATTTTGATGGAAAATTTGAGATGAAATTTAGTGGATCTGGACAGACTGTAATTGATTATTTGATGTGATTTGGGAAGAGAAGAATGTAGTGGAACCTTTATATAATTTGATAAAAATCAGGATGATTGGATGTAAATTTTTTTTTTAAAGAAACTTTGTTATATAAAATTTGTGAATAATCAGGATAGCCAAATTAAGTGGTTTGAATCTTTATATTGTTTTTATATTTCTGGTTATATTACAGTTCCATATCATTGTTCATGCACATATGCATTTAATAATATAACCGAAAGAACCGGGAAGGCAGCCGGTCTAATGAAATAACCGTGATAGCTGGTATATACTGGGATGAAAAGTAAAAACCGTGACAGCCAGTATATGCTGGGATGAAAAATGAAAACCGTGACAGCCAGTACATGCTGGGATGAAAAGTAAAAACCGTGACAGCCAGTATATGCTGGGATGAAAAGTGAAAACCGTGACAGCCGGTATATGCTGGAATTAACCGGGAAGGCAGTCGGTCTGATGATAATAAAAGAACCGAGAGGGCAACCGGTCTAAGATAATAACAACCTGTCGACTGGTGGGAAGACATTCCCATCATAATTATTCATGCATTTGCATCTGTTTAATTATTGATGTATGATTGAAATGCTGATGTGTGATTTATTATCGTGAAAATAATTATAGATGATTGAGTCTCGCAGAAAGAGACAGTTATGATGAAAATATTATTAAAAAGCTGAGATGAGGTATATTGTCGTGTATGATGGCTGAGTCTCATAAAAAGAGACAGCTATGATAATGAGATTATTGAAATGCTGAGATGTGGCATATTATTGTGAATTTAATTATAGATGGTTGAGTCTCATAAAAAGAGACAGCTATGATAACGAGATTTTTGAAATGCTGAGATGTGAAACATTATTGTGAATTTAATTATAAATGGTTGAGTCTCATAGAAAGAGACAATTATGATGTTAAGGCTTAGTTAAATAGAAGATTTTATGATGTGAACCTCATTACGAGGTAATTATGAGATAATTGATGGTCTTAAAGTGGACTAATGATTGAGAAGAGGATATTGATAGAGAAGAATAAAAGATTAAATATTAAAGGACTATTTATGGAATTTGGAATACTTTTAGTAAATTTAATTCACTGAGCTTGTGAAGCTCACCCCTCATTATACAATGATTTTCAGGTAACAGGTTTGGCAAATAGTTTGCTGAGTTGAGGTTTAGAAGAAATCATTTTCTGTAAGCCGCGTACGTGTCATCATCCTCAGACTAATGAGAAAATAAAATGAAAAATTTATTTGTAACTCTTCATGCATTTTACGGATTGATGTAAATTTCTTTTAGTAATATTTATTTTTACTACTGCATATATGTGACGTGCTGGGATTCTAAAAATGTAATGACAACGTTTCGGGGTGGCCAACCCGGGATGGGTCGTTACAAATTTTGGTATCAGAGCATTAGGTTGTATGATTCTGTAGACTGCATTAAAAGTAAGAAAGTGGAAGATTAAAGTAAATTATAATGAGCGGTCTGAGGATGACACGTGGACGCATTAAAGCTAGAGTTAGAATTATTGAGGGCGTAGTAGGCCCACAATATTTTTGATAAAGTCGAGGTTGAGTCTGAATCTTTAGTTTCTAGAAGGGAACGTGTTGATAATATGATTGATATTAGTAATATAATCGAGGTATGAGAGAATCAAAAGTTGAAAGAGATGAGCTAAGATAAGCTCTTACTCATGCTTTTAAGAAAATGAATGTATCAGACGATCGAGTGGATAACTTATAACATAGACTTGATAAGCATACTAGAGCAATGCCTGATGTTGTTAATCCAGTAATGGTAGATACTTAAAAAGGGGAAAAAGTGGATTTATGCATAAGATGCAAGAAGATATAATTAAGCTAAATGCTTTGTTGTTTAAAGGATCAATGTTTAAGTTTCGGAGAAATATATGGAAACATTATTTAGTATATTTACAACAGATGATTGCCTTTACTTCGTTTGAGTTAGAAAGAGATGTTTTGTGAATGATGGAAGGATATTCTTCCTAAAGTAAGTACAAATATTGATAGACCCTTAACCTAAAATAGATTTAAGGAAGTTTTTCTTGATAGATATTTTCTTATATCTCTAGAGCTCAACAAGATAGAGATATTATTTATTTGGAGTAAATGTGTTAACTGTGGCTCAATATGATAACAGATTTATGGTTTTGCCAATGGTTATACCAAAAATGGTAGACCAATAAGAGAAGAAATGTAAGAGGTTCAAAGATGATCTATGTTTTAAAGGTTTGATCAAATCTATCTTACACAAGGCATATGAATTATGTTAGATTGGTGAACATATTATTTCAGAGAGATGTGATAGAGTGTAAGGGAAATAGGAAAAGTGGTTAAAGAGGCTTAGACATAAAGGTTATAGAGGTAGTGGTAGTATGAGTGTACAGGACAAGAGACCACCCTAAATGAGGCATTCTTTGTTACTGGAAAACTGAAGTACAGAGTCAGAAGCAAACAGAATCTGATGCTTATGTATTTTAAAATACTATTGGTGGGACCCTTAGATTTATGAGACAGATGATGGAAACTGGAAGTCATGATAGAGAAAGCAAGTATGCCACCAAGTGGAAGTGGCAATCTGATGTATGATTGGGATATAAAATTTTATTATAATTATATTCAGAAAAGATATTTATCCCAGAATGTTCAAAATTTGAAATACTTTATGTGTGGAGAAGGTGGACATGTTAGTGTTGGTTGACTTTGATGCAACCCATTCTGTTGCATCAAGTATTCATATAAAATCTTTTGAAGAATTTATTAGTCCTTGGATTGCAAAATATTCTTGTTAAAGTTCTCATTTGGGATAGAGTGATAATCATGAATATTCATGAAGGATTGTGTGATTTGTACCAGTGGCAGAAAATCTGAAGTTAATTTATTATCTTCGAATGTAATCTATTTTGGGAAATAATTGGTTATCGATGTTTTACGTCTGGGTTGATTATTCTAGAAAGAAGGTTCAAGATATAGACGTGAGATACTTTTAACTATTTTATTTTTGCTCTGGCCAATAAGAGATGATTGAAGAAGGGTTTTAAGGAGTATTGTACATATATCATGAATTATAAAAAGGAGATAGTGATGAAAGAATATTCTAAATAAATTTTTGATGAGTTGTTTAGGTTGCCTCCAAGTAGGGTGATTAAAGTCTCTACTGATGTGATACCAGGATTATCACATATATTTAATAGCACCCTATAGAATGACGTCAGCTGAATTGAGAAAGTTGAACGTACCATTTTAAGAATTTGTAGATAAACAATTTATCTGACCTAATGTATTTGGGGAGTCAGGTGTTGTTAGTGAAGAAGGATGATGGAACGATAAGGATGTGTATAGATTACAGATAGTTGAATAAGAATAAATACATTGTTCCCTGGATAAATGAATTGTTTTAGCAATTGCAAGGAGTGAGAATGTTTTTTTTAAGATAAACCTGAGGTCAGGTTATCACCAATGGAGGATAGAGAAGGGAGACGTGCCTAAGGCTACTTTTAGGACACGTTATGCTCATAAGCTTTCGTGATGTCATTTGGATTAACTAATGTTCCAGAAACATTTATAGACTGATGAATAAAATATTTAAACTATTTCTTGATAATCTTATGGTTGTGTTCAGTAATGATATTTTGATATATTCTGAGAAGGAAAAACAACATATGGACCATTAAACAGTGTGCCAGAGATTCTGAGGAGAGAGAAATTATAGGCAAAGTTTCTAAGAGTGAATGTCAGTTGAAGGAAATAACTTTCTTGGAACATATAATATTCGGAAACGGCATAACAGTTGATCCATAAAAAGTAAAGATAATGTTAAGTTGGGAGAAACCAACTAATATAACTGAAATTAGAATCTTTTTGGGATTAGCTGGTTATTATAGAAGATTCTTTCAGAATTTGTCTATTATTGAATTGCTCGACCAATAAAGATGTGAGATTTGTATGGTGAAGGATATGTGAGAAAAATATTCATTTACTAAAGGAGAAATTGACTACAGCTCTGGTATTGCTGTTTCCTTCTGGTGATGAAGGATTTGTGGTGTATAATGATAAGGCATATCAATGATCGAGATATATGTGTAACATAGAAAAGTTATGGGCTATACTTCTAGGCAATTAAAGATTCATGATAGAAATTACCCTATTCATGACTTAGAGTTGGCTGCCATAGTGATTGTATAAAAGATTAGAGACATCATTTGTATGGGGACATTTATAAGATATTGATGGGTTATAAGAGTTTGACATACTTTTCTACCTAGAGAGATTTGAATTTGAGGCAAAAATGGTGGATGAAGTTGATTAGTATCTATGATTGTACAATTCATTATCATCTAAAAATGCGAAGGTGATAGCTGATGTATTGAGTAGAAAATTCTACAAGAAGATTAACTGCTATGGGAATCTGGATGTGAAAATGATTATAGATTTAAAATAGATAATAATGAAGTTGAATAACAGTGGTAGAGGATCATGGTTAATAAATATGGTTGTTCAGTCATCTATAATGAAATGTTTTAGAGATGCAAGGTAGAGATCAAGAGATAGAAAAAGATTAAGCATTGAGTGCTTATTAGAACGTAATATGAGGCTAAACTTGAAGTGACAGTATTTTATTATTGGAACTTGGAAATTGTGTTCCAAATAATGTGAAGGAGATAGTGAGAAAGGTATATAATAATGTAGATTCGATGCAATCAAGTAACAATAAGAAATAAAGAGGACTGAGACAAAAATTCTGATGGTCAAGATTGAAACGGGATGTAGCTAAGACTGTGAGGTTGTATGGAATGCTACTGAGTGTAGTGTCAAATAAAGATGTTAGATTTACATCTTGGTATTGGGAGAGACTTTTAGAAAGCCACAAGTACACAATGGTAATTTAATATAATTTTCATGTTCATATTGGATTTTTAGAATACTAGAAGTTATGCTAAGGACAAATGTGATGAATTTCTCAGTAAATTGAGATGCTTGCATGCCATTGATTGAAGTTGTTTATAATAATCGGTATCAAATTTGTATTGGGATGGCACCTATTGAGATATTGTATGATAGGAGGTGTAGAACTCCTATATGTTGGGAAGAGATGGAAGAGAAAAATATGTCTGGTCTATCTATTATTGAGCTAACAATAGAGATGATCAAATTTGTTAGAAAGAACCATAAAGCAACTTAGAGTATACCTCTTGAGTCTCAAGTAGGTGATTGGGTATAGTGAAAAATATCTCGATGAAAAGGTGTATTGAGATTTAAACATAAAAGGAAAGTTGAATCCGAAGTATGTGGGACCCTATGAGGTTGTTGTGAGTAACCTGAATTTTGCCTCCAGAATTTAAAACATTTATATAATTTATTTCATGTTTCACTTTAAGAAAGTGTTTACATGATATTTCGAGCTAAGTTATAGAAATTCAGAAAGTTTGAACTTATATGCAAGTACCAGTGAGAATTTTGGACAAAGAAAGTAAGCCTTGTGTAAAAGAATAATTTCACTAGTGTAAAGTTTGATGGCGGAATAAGGATGTTGAAGAGATTTCGTGAAAACGTAAGACAATTATGAAGAGGGATTATTTTTTATTACGGAGTAAAGTAAAGAAATTTCGAGGACGAAATTTTTGTAAGGTGGGTAGAATTGTAATACCCGTATTCGTGAATTAAGGGTAAAGAAGTAATTTGATAAATATATCATGAGATTTAAATAATATTTTTTATGTGAAGGATTAGTATTGGAAAAAAAACAAAGTTCAAAAAAAAATGTGAATAGAAAAAGCGTGAATAGTAAAAAGATGAATAGTAAAAAACAAGTTCACGTCCCAGACCGAAGACAGAAATCAAAAAGGAGAAAGGAAAAAGTAAAGGAAGAAGGAAAAGGAAAAAAAAAGAAAAAAGAAAAAGAGTTTTGTTAAAAACAAAAAAAATGGATAATGGACATCATGCTTCCCATTATCTAGTGGAGGTCCTAAAAAAAATGATGAGAGAGTTAGGTGGGGCGGTGGTTGCTGAAGATTTAAAACGTGGGTGATTTTTTTTTAAAAAAAGTGGAGAGTTAGGTTGGGAAAGGGCTGAAGCTCCTCCTATATATATGTGTAGAAACTGAAATTGTTCAGTTTCTTTCATTTTTATGTTTTCTTAAAATACTTGGAGACCTAAAGAAAAATCAAAAGAGCAAAATTTTGAAGGAGTTTTCTACGGAATTTCATAGAGGATCATGAGAATTTACCAGTATTATAAGGTAATAGCGTAGTATTTATTTTTTTTGAATTTGTAGCATATATGAAATTCTCGGAACTCAAAGTGGGAATTTTCAAAGGGAGTGGTTTATGATGAATTTAAGAAATAATTAGAAATTTTTGATACAAATATTATGTCAAGTGTTGACTATTTACAACGGGAGATATTTCTTAGAAGAACCGAGAAAGGCAAGAAGGTGACCCACGGGTAGCTTTAAGTGCTACAGGGTGAGTTGGATTTACTTTAAGTAGTCTAAATAAAAATCAATTATTTGGGGATAATATTAATTTTAATATTATTAAAATATGCTTAGGTGTTAGATGAAAAATTGATTTATGGGTATGATAGGAAATTTGGACATGTAGAAATAGTTTTCGGCGAGAAATGATATTTTTGGAAATCATAAGTTTATTTAAGAATAAAAGCAATAAATAAATTATTGATGAGACATACTGATGTTTTAACACGAATTATGACGAGATAAATTTTAGTGGATTTTGCCAAATTTTGATGGATGAATTGAGATGAATTTTAGTGGATCTTGACAAATTCTGATGGACAATTTGAGATGAATTTTAGTGGATCTTGACAAATTCTGATGGAAAATTTGAGATGAAATTTAGTGGATCTGGACAGACTTTAATTGATTATTTGATGTGATTTGGGAAGAGAAGAATGTAGTGGAATCTTTATATAATTTGATAAAAATCAGGATGATTGGATGTAAATTTTTTTTTTAAAGAAACTTTGTTATATAAAATTTGTGAATAATCAGGATAGCCAAATTAAGTGGTTTGAATCTTTATATTGGTTTTATATTTCTGGTTATATTACTGTTCCATATCATTGTTCATGCACATATGCATTTAATAATATAACCGAAAGAACCGGGAAGGCAGCCGGTCTAATGAAATAACCGTGATAGCTGGTATATACTGGGATGAAACGTAAAAACCATGACAGCCAGTATATGCTGGGATGAAAAGTGAAAACCGTGACAGCCGGTATATGCTGGGATGAAAAATGAAAACCGTGACAGCCAGTACATGCTGGGATGAAAAGTAAAAACCGTGACAGCCAGTATATGCTGGGATGAAAAGTGAAAACCGTGACAGCCGGTATATGCTGGAATTAACCGGGAAGGCACTCGTTCTGATGATAATAAAAGAATCGAGAGGGCAACCGGTCTAAGATAATAACAACCTGTCGACAGGTGGGAAGACATTCCCATCATAATTATTCATGCATTTGCATCTGTTTAATTATTGATGTATGATTGAAATGCTGTTGTGTGATTTATTATCGTGAAAATAATTATAGATGATTGAGTCTCGCAGAAAGAGACAGTTATGATGAAAATATTATTAAAAAGCTGAGATGAGGTATATTGTCGTGTATGATGGCTGAGTCTCATAAAAAGAGACAGCTATGATAATGAGATTATTGAAATGCTGAGATATGGCATATTATTGTGAATTTAATTATAGATGGTTGAGTCTCATAAAAAGAGACAGCTATGATAATGAGATTATTGAAATGCTGAGATGTGAAACATTATTGTGAATTTAATTATAAATGGTTGAGTCTCATAGAAAGAGATAGTTATGATGTTAAGACTTAGTTAAATAGAAGATTTTATGATGTGAACCTCATTACGAGGTAATTATGAGATAATTGATGGTCTTAAGGTGGACTAATGATTGAGAAGAGGATATTGATAGAGAAGAATAAAAGATTAAATATTAAAGTACTATTTATGGAATTTGGAATACTTTTAGTAAATTTAATTCGCTGAGCTTGTGAAGCTCACCCCTCATTGTACAATGATTTTCAGGTAACAGGCTTGGCAAATAGTTTGCTGAGTTGAGGTTTAGAAGAAATCATTTTCTGTAAGCCGCGTACGTGTCATCATCCTCAGACTAATGAGCAAATAAAATGAAAAATTTATTTGTAACTCTTCATGCATTTTACGGATTGATGTAAATTTCTTTTAGTAATATTTATTTTTACTACTGCATATATGTGACGTGCTGGGATTCTAAAAATGTAATGACACCGTTTCGGGGTGGCCAACCCGGGATGGGTCGTTACAAATTTTGGTATCAGAGCATTAGGTTGTATGATTCTGTAGACTGCATTAAAAGTAAGAAAGTGGAAGATTAAAGTAAATTATAATGAGCGGTCTGAGGATGACACGTGGACGCATTAAAGCTAGAGTTAGAATTATTGAGGGCGTAGTAGGCCCACAATATTTTTGATAAAGTCGAGGTTGAGTCTGAATCTTTAGTTTCTAGAAGGGAACGTGTTGATAATATGATTGATATTAGTAATATAATCGAGGTATGAGAGAATCAAAAGTTGAAAGAGATGAGCTAAGATAAGCTCTTACTCATGCTTTTAAGAAAATGAATGTATCAGACGATCGAGTGGATAACTTATAACATAGACTTGATAAGCATACTAGAGCAATGCCTGATGTTGTTAATCCAGTAATGGTAGATACTTAAAAAGGGGAAAAAGTGGATTTATGCATAAGATGCAAGAAGATATAATTAAGCTAAATGCTTTGTTGTTTAAAGGATCAATGTTTAAGTTTCGGAGAAATATATGGAAACATTATTTAGTATATTTACAACAGATGATTGCCTTTACTTCGTTTGAGTTAGAAAGAGATGTTTTGTGAATGATGGAAGGATATTCTTCCTAAAGTAAGTACAAATATTGATAGACCCTTAACCTAAAATAGATTTAAGGAAGTTTTTCTTGATAGATATTTTCTTATATCTCTAGAGCTCAACAAGATAGAGATATTATTTATTTGGAGTAAATGTGTTAACTGTGGCTCAATATGATAACAGATTTATGGTTTTGCCAATGGTTATACCAAAAATGGTAGACCAATAAGAGAAGAAATGTAAGAGGTTCAAAGATGATCTATGTTTTAAAGGTTTGATCAAATCTATCTTACACAAGGCATATGAATTATGTTAGATTGGTGAACATATTATTTCAGAGAGATGTGATAGAGTGTAAGGGAAATAGGAAAAGTGGTTAAAGAGGCTTAGACATAAAGGTTATAGAGGTAGTGGTAGTATGAGTGTACAGGACAAGAGACCACCCTAAATGAGGCATTCTCTGTTACTGGAAAACTGAAGTACAGAGTCAGAAGCAAACAGAATCTGATGCTTATGTATTTTAAAATACTATTGGTGGGACCCTTAGATTTATGAGACAGATGATGGAAACTGGAAGTCATGATAGAGAAAGCAAGTATGCCACCAAGTGGAAGTGGCAATCTGATGTATGATTGGGATATAAAATTTTATTATAATTATATTCAGAAAAGATATTTATCCCAGAATGTTCAAAATTTGAAATACTTTATGTGTGGAGAAGGTGGACATGTTAGTGTTGGTTGACTTTGATGCAACCCATTCTGTTGCATCAAGTATTCATATAAAATCTTTTGAAGAATTTATTAGTCCTTGGATTGCAAAATATTCTTGTTAAAGTTCTCATTTGGGATAGAGTGATAATCATGAATATTCATGAAGGATTGTGTGATTTGTACCAGTGGCAGAAAATCTGAAGTTAATTTATTATCTTCGAATATAATCTATTTTGGGAAATAATTGGTTATCGATGTTTTACGTCTGGGTTGATTATTCTAGAAAGAAGGTTCAAGATATAGACGTGAGATACTTTTAACTATTTTATTTTTGCTCTGGCCAATAAGAGATGATTGAAGAAGGGTTTTAAGGAGTATTGTACATATATCATGAATTATAAAAAGGAGATAGTGATGAAAGAATATTCTAAATAAATTTTTGATGAGTTGTTTAGGTTGCCTCCAAGTAGGGTGATTAAAGTCTCTACTGATGTGATACCAGGATTATCACATATATTTAATAGCACCCTATAGAATGACGTCAGCTGAATTGAGAAAGTTGAACGTACCATTTTAAGAATTTGTAGATAAACAATTTATCTGACCTAATGTATTTGGGGAGTCATGTGTTGTTAGTGAAGAAGGAAGATGGAACGATAAGGATGTGTATAGATTACAGATAGTTGAATAAGAATAAATACATTGTTCCCTGGATAAATGAATTGTTTTAGCAGTTGCAAGGAGTGAGAATGTTTTTTTTAAGATAAACCTGAGGTCAGGTTATCACCAATGGAGGATAGAGAAGGGAGACGTGCCTAAGGCTACTTTTAGGACACGTTATGCTCATAAGCTTTCGTGATGTCATTTGGATTAACCAGTGTTCCAGAAACATTTATGGACTGATGAATAAAATATTTAAACTGTTTCTTGATAATCTTATGGTTGTGTTCAGTAATGACATTTTGATATATTCTGAGAAGGAAAAACAACATATGGACCATTAAACAGTGTGCCAGAGATTCTGAGGAGAGAGAAATTATAGGCAAAGTTTCTAAGAGTGAATGTCAGCTGAAGGAAATAACTTTCTTGAAACATATAATATTTGGAAACGGCATAACAGTTGATCCATAAAAAGTAAAGATAATGTTAAGTTGGGAGAAACCAACTAATATAACTGAAATTAGAATCTTTTTGGGATTAGCTGGTTATTATAGAAGATTCTTTCAGAATTTGTCTATTTTTGAATTGCTCGACCAGTAAAGATGTGAGATTTGTATGGTGAAGGATATGTGAGAAAAATATTCATTTACTAAAGGAGAAATTGACTACAGCTCTGGTATTGTTGTTTCCTTCTGGTGATGAAGGATTTGTGGTGTATAATGATAAGGCATATCAATGATCGAGATATATGTGTAACATAGAAAAGTTATGGACTATACTTCTAGGCAATTGAAGATTCATGATAGAAATTACCCTATTCATGACTTAGAGTTGGCTGCCATAGTGATTGTATAAAAGATTGGAGACATCATTTGTATGGGGACATTTATAAGATATTCATGGGTTATAAGAGTTTGACATACTTTTCTACCCAGAGAGATTTGAATTTGAGGCAAAAATGGTGGATGAAGTTGATTAGTATCTATGATTGTACAGTTCATTATCATCTAAAAATGCGAAGGTGATAGCTGATGTATTGAGTAGAAAATTCTACAAGAAGATTAACTGCTATGGGAATCTGGATGTGAAATTGATTATAGATTTAAAAGAGAGAATAATGAAGTTGAATAACAGTGGTAGAGGATCATGGTTAATAAATTTGGTTGTTCAGTCATCCATAATGAAATGTTTTAGAGATGCAAGGTAGAGATAGAAAAAGATTAAGCATTGAGTGCTTATTAGAACGTAATATGAGGTTAAACTTGAAGTGACAGTATTTTATTATTGGAACTTGGAAATTGTGTTCCAAATAATGTGAAGGAGATAGTGAGAAAGGTATATAATAATGTAGATTCGATGCAATCAAGTAACAATAAGAAATAAAGAGGACTGAGACAAAAATTTTGATGGTCAATATTGAAGAGGGATGTAGCTAAGACTGTGAGGTTGTATGGAATACTACTGAGTGTAGTGTCAAATAAAGATGTTAGATTTACATCTTGGTATTGGGAGAGACTTTTAGAAAGCCATAGGTACACAATGGTAATTTAATATAATTTTCATGTTCATATTGGATTTTTAGAATACTAGAAGTTATGCTAATTACAAATGTGATGAATTTCTCAGTAACTTGAGATGCTTGCATGCCATTGATTGAAGTTGTTTATAATAATCGGTATCAAATTTGTATTGGGATGGCACCTATTGAGATATTGTATGATAGGAGGTGTAGAACTCCTATATGTTGGGAAGAGATGGAAGAGAAAAATATGTCTGGTCTATCTATTATTGAGCTAACAATAGAGATGATCAAATTTGTTAGAAAAAACCATAAAGCAACTTAGAGTAGACCTCTTGAGTCTCAAGTAGGTGATTGGGTATAGTGAAAAATATCTCGATGAAAAGGTGTATTGAGATTTAAACATAAAAGGAAAGTTGAATCCGAAGTATGTGGGACCCTATGAGGTTGTTGTGAGTAACCTGAATTTTGCCTCCATAATTTAAAACATTTATATAATTTATTTCATGTTTCACTTTAAGAAGTGTTTACATGATATTTCGAGCTAAGTTATAGAAATTCAGAAAGTTTGAACTTATATGCAAGTACCAGTGAGAATTTTGGGCAAAGAAAGTAAGCCTTGTGTAAAAGAATAATTTCACTAGTGTAAAGTTTGATGGCGGAATAAGGATGTTGAAGAGATTTCGTGAAAACGTAAGACAAGTATGAAGAGGGATTATTTTTTATTACGGAGTAAAGTAAAGAAATTTCGAGGACGAAATTTTTGTAAGGTGGGTAGAATTGTAATACCCGTATTCGTGAATTAAGGGTAAAGAAGTAATTTGATATATATATCATGAGATTTAAATAATATTTTTTATGTGAAGGATTAGTATTGAAAAAAAAACAAAGTTCAAAAAAAAATGTGAATAGTAAAAAGCGTGAATAGTAAAAAGGGTGAATAGTAAAAAAAATCTGGGACGTGAACGTCCCAGACCGAAGACAGAAATCAAAAAGGAGAAAGGAAAAAGTAAAAGAAGAAGGAAAAGGAAAAAAAAAAAGAAAGAAAAAGAGTTTTGTTAAAAAAAAATGGATAATGGACATCATGCTTCCCATTATCTAGTGGAGTTCTTAAAAAAAAAAAAAATTTATGAGAGAGTTAGGTGGGTGGGTGGTTGCTGAAGATTTAAAACATGGGTGATTTTTTTTTAAAAAAAGTGGAGAGTTAGGTTGGGAAGGGGCTGAAGCTCCTCCTATATATATGTGTAGAAACTGAAATCGTTCAGTTTCTCTCATTTTTATGTTTTCTTAAAATACTTAGAGACCTAAAGAAAAATCAAAAGAGCAAAATTTTGAAGGAGTTTTCTACGGAATTTCATAGAGGATCATGAGAAGTTACCAGTATTATAAGGTAATAGCGTAGTATTTATTTTTTTTGAATTTGTAGCATATATGAAATTCTCGAAACTCAAAGTGAGAATTTTCAAAGGGAGTGGTTTATGATTAATTTAAGAAATAATTAGAAATTTTTGATACAAATATTATGTCAAGTGTTGACTATTTACACGGGAGATATTTCTGAGAAGAACCGAGAAAGGCAAGAAGGTGACCCACGGGTAGCTTTAAGTGCTACAGGGTGAGTTGGATTTACTTTAAGTAGTCTAAATAAAAATCAATTATTTGGGGATAACATTAATTTTAATATTATTAAAATATGCTTAGGTGTTAGATGAAAAATTGATTTATGGGTATGATAGGAAATTTGGACATGTAGAAATAGTTTTCGGTGAGAAATGATAATTTTGGAAATCATAAGTTTATTTAAGAATAAAAGCAATAAATAAATTATTGATGAGACATATTGATGTTTTAACATGAATTATGACGAGATAAATTTTAGTGGATCTTGCCGAATTTTGATGGATGAATTGAGATAAATTTTAGTAGATCTTGTCAAATTTTGATGCATGATTTGAGATGAATTTTAGTGGATCTTGACAAATTCTGATGGACAATTTGAGATGAAATTTAGTGGATCTGGACAGACTTTAATTGATTATTTGATGTGATTTGGGAAGAGAAGAATTTAGTTGAATCTTTATATAATTTGATAAAAATCAGGATGATTGGATGCAAATTTTTTTTTTTTTAAAGAAACTTTGTTATATAAAATTTGTAAATAATCAAGATAGCCAAATTAAGTGGTTTGAATCTTTATATTGTTTTTATATTACTGGTTATATTACTGTTCCGTATCATTGTTCATGCACATATGCATTTAATAATATAACCGAAAGAACCGGGAAGGCAACCGGTCTAATGAAATAACCGTGACAGCCGGTATATGCTGGGATGAAAAGTAAAAACCGTGACAGCCGGTATATGCTGGGATGAAAAATGAAAACCATGACAGCCGGTATATGCTGGGATGAAAAGTGAAAACCGTGACAGCCTGGAATTAACCGGGAAGGTAGCCGGTCTGATGAGAATAAAAGAACTGGAAGAGCAGCCAGTCTAAGATAATAACAACCTGTCGATATGTGGGAAGACGTTCCCATCATAATTATTCATGCATTTGCATCTGTTTAATTATTGTTGTATGATTGAAATGCTGATGTGTGATTTATTATCGTGAAAATAATTATAGATGATTGAGTCTCGCAGAAAGAGACAGTTATGATGAAAATGTTATTGAAAAGCTGAGATGAGGTATATTGTCGTGTATGATGGCTGAGTCTCATAAAAAGAGACAGCTATGATAATGAGATTATTGAAATGCTGAGATGTGAGACATTATTGCGAATTTAATTATAAATGGTTGAGTCTCATAGAAAGAGACAGTTATGATGTTAAGACTTAGTTAAATAGAAGATTTTATGATGTGAACCTCATTACGAGGTAATTATGAGATAATTGATGGTCTTAAGGTGGACTAATGATTGAGAAGAGCATATTGATAGAGAAGAATAAAAGATTAAATATTAAAGGACTATTTATGGAATTTGGAATACTTTTAGTAAATTTAATTCACTAAGCTTGTGAAACTCATCCCTCATTGTACAATGATTTTCAGGTAACAGACTTGGCAAATAGTTTGGTGAGCTGAGGTTCAGAAGAAATCATTTTCTGTAAGCGGCGTACGTGTCATCATCCTCAGACTAATGAAAAAATAAAATTAAAAATTTATTTGTAACTCTTCATGCATTTTACGGATTGATGTAAAGTTCTTTTAGTAATATTTATTTTTACTACTGCATATATATGACGTGCTGGGATTCTAAAAATGTAATGACACTGTTTTGGGGTGGCCAACCCGGGATGGATCGTTACATATATGGATTTGGGTTTTTTTCCCATCCAGCTTTTCTTTCAAAAATTTCTTATATTTTTTCTGCTTGCGATGATGGAATTGCAGATATCGGAAAGATGATTTTCCAGAAACAATTCTTCCTCGCTATACTTCTGCCAGGTTGGATAAACTTGTACCCAAATCTTTTTTTTTCTCTTTTTTTAGGTTTAGGGTTCCTATACAATCATCATCATCATCATTATAACTATTATTATTATTATTATTATTATTATTATTATTATTATTATTATAATTACATGTTCTATTATCCAAAATCTAGGTTAGATATTATATGTTTAAATTGATTCAGTCCCTGATTCAATTTGGTTTTCCGAAAAATGATTTACTAAAATGAATGGATATTTATCAATACAAAAGAAAATATATATTTACTTATTTATTCTAGGTCTTTTATTGATCTGAAGTACTGGATAAATTTTTATTTATTTTCTTATTCTAAATTAATTTTGGTTTCTATATGTTCATATATGCAACCCTTGAAACGGGTATATGCTCGCATCGTGCATCTCTTATATGGGTTAGTGTTTGGTATTCCACTGAAATAATTTTTTTTTCCTTTCGGTCTGACGAATATTCGAATTTTCAAGTTAATTGCAATGGAATATATTTGATAATAAAATTTGTGCTTAGCATAATTACGTATTTGACTTTTTGGTTTGGTCAAATTCCATTATACAAGTTGAGAAATGTTTTGTGACAAATTGAACCCTATGATTCCATACGTTATGGCATGTATGTGATGATGAGGTTTCCTAAGCAGTGTTAGCCATCAGTCTGCGATGACGATTATGCTGGGCAGACTCAGCCATTACAAGCCTGCAACATTGAGGGTATCCAACAGCCCAAAATGTGTGATGGCAATGTTGATAATAGCCTTGCCTTCCTTAATGGCTGAGGGTAGCAGTATCATCATCACAGGTTGATGCGATATCTAAAGCCACAAGGGTAGCATCATCATTGTAGTGCATTAAGTTCCAACCAAGGTTCAATCTTCTCAAATCAATTTTTTTTAGAATATTTTATGAAACACACATTGGGAA
This sequence comes from Bretschneidera sinensis, assembly GCA_023935145.1. Lineage (NCBI taxonomy): Eukaryota > Viridiplantae > Streptophyta > Magnoliopsida > Brassicales > Akaniaceae > Bretschneidera > Bretschneidera sinensis. Next base: position 38,159,080 of record CM043702.1, on the reverse strand, counting down.
GGGAAACAAAGATACTTAATTCATTATTCTATATAAAGTAATTTTTTCACAAAAAAAATCATCACAATGTGATTAATCCCTTAAATTGATCGTAAAAGGTCAACGAGGTTTCAGCTGAATGAGAAAAGATCAAGCTTTAGAATTGGGACTATTGTTCCGAGTTTTACTCCCACTGCGGTATCGATTATTTGTCCAGTTTATTGTTTATTTCTCTTACTTTTTGTGGATGATATGGTAGTATTGAGGCCTTATATATATATGGTGTTACAAAAATATTTTCTTAATTAAAAACAGTATTTTCCTTATGGATTGTTTGATTGAAGGATGTCCTTAGGGGGAAAAAGTTGTGGAATGAGGATTTAAGCAAGTGCCTGCTTGACATGTGCAGATGGTAGAGATCTACTTTGTTGTGACAGATATCCCTCAACATTCATGTATGTTTTCTTTTTTTTTTCACTCTAGATTTTCAATTTTAATATATAATAGTTTGCAGTTCTACTTAATTGATTTATTGTAATTTGATGTACACCATTTCATAGCCATTGATAAAATTGCATATTTGTGTCCGTAATAGATCATTGGGGGCTATTTTCTTGAAAAGTCAGAGTTGAACACCTGAATCACCCAATTTTGTGAAGATAGCTGCAAAGAGGTACGTCTTATTTATTATGAGGGTTCTTTTTTTTCCATATCATATCCTAGGTGGTGACTAGTTCAATAATGACTGACCATCTATTAGATATATGATGAGCGGCAACAGCTAATTGAGGTGAAAATGGAATTAGATGATGGGTATTCTTGGACACTACTTCGTTGGATGGAGAAAGGGTCTAATCAAGGTTATAGTGATGAGCATAAAAGTGCAGAGTAAAACTTCAAGTTTTCTTTAGCTTGGAGGCTAATGGATATGTGTGTTTTGTCCATAATCAATGGCCATACCATGATCAATGTAATCCAAAGCATCGTATATCACCATGCGTAAACACTTTGGGATTTTCCCTTATTATTTTCTCCTATCGTATGTATGCTAGTAACATTCAGGATTGTCTATTAGTAATTAGTAACTTCGACCAGGCACAACAAAAATATAGAACAGATATAGTGATCAGTTTTCAGTTATAATTATCACCTTGTACTGGATTTCAAAATAAAGAAAGCTGTTCTTAACAATAAGTTGAAACAACAACTCAGGATACAATATTTTGGTTTCTTATTATTTTTAATCTCTTTCAAGTCCAATTTCCCTAGTATGAATTTAAGTGGTTTCTATAGTGCTATACAGGAAAAGGATAATGAGATAATCTCTTAAGCAACCATTAGGTATTTTCATCCCATGTTCACTTACTAGAAAAATATGCCTATGGAATTGTTTTATTCAAATAATAATAAATCTTTCACATATATTTTATTTTAATTCCATGTTATATTTATTAAAATACTTCTTTACCCTTACTTTACGATTATGGGTATTACAAATCTACCCACCTTATAAAAATTTTGTCCCCAAAATTTCCTTACTTTACTCCAGAAACAAATGTCAATAATATTTCTTCATAATTGTCTCACGCTTTCATGTAATCTCTTCAACATCCTTATTCCACCACAGAACTTGAATTAATGAAATTTTTGTATTATACAAGATTTGTTCTTTTTGTCTAAAATTCTCACTGGTACTTGTATATAAGCCTAATCTTTCTAAATTTCTATAGTTTAGCTCGAAAATTATAATATTCATCATGTAAACACTTTCTTAACAGTGAAACATGAAATAAATTATATAAATGTTTTAACTCTGGTGGCAAATCCAGGCTACTCACAACTAGCTCAACTTTCTCAACAACCTTATAGGGTCCCACTTACCTCAGACTCAACTTTTCTTTCTTTTTGATCCTCAACACACTTTTTCATGGAGATATTTTTAATTACGCCCAATCACCTACTTAAAATTCAGGAGGTCTTCTTCTATTATTAGCATAGCTATTTGGTCTACTCAATGCTACTTTACGGTTCTCTCTAACTAGTTTGATCCTATTTAAAGAGTGAAAAAGACCATGCCAGACATTTGAAGATAGTACTGGAGACTCTTAGAAAAGAGAAGCTTTATGGCAAGTTTAACAAATGTGAGTTTTGGTTAAAAGAAGTGACCTTCTTAGGACATGTGGTGTCAAAAGCAGGAGTGGCTGTGGACTCTCAGAAAGTTGAAGCACTTCTAAACTGGGAGAGACCTATAAATGTGACCGAGATTACGAGCTTTTTGGGATTGGTGGGATATTATCGGAGATTTATCAAAGATTTCTCACTGATTGCGGTACCCTTAACCAAATTACAAGAAAGAGAGAAAAGTTTATATGGTCAGAAGAGTGTGAACAAAGTTTTCAAATGTTGAAGAAAAAGCTGAGAATGGCACCGGTGTTAATCCCTCCTTTGAATGATGAGGGGTTTGTGGTTTACAGTGATGCTTCATATCAAGGGTTAGGTTTTGTCCTAATGCAGCATAGGAAGGTTGTGGCTTATGCTTCACGCCAGTTAAAAAACCATGAAAAAAGCTACCCCACCCATGACCTAGAGTTGGCAGCGATAGTCTTTGCCCTGAAAATTTGGAGACACTATCTTTATGGAGTAAGATGTGAGATCTTTATGGACCATAAGATCCCCCAGTATCTACCTACCCAGAAGGAGTTAAACTTAAGACAAAGATGATGGATGGAACTGATCAGTGACTATGAATGTACCATAAGTTATCATAGAAAGGCTAACGTGGTGGCTGATGCATTAAGTCGAAAATCCAATAGCAAGTTGGCAACTTTGAAGATTTATGATTCCAGGTTAATTGAGGAATTAAGAAGTTTAGAAGTGAAGCTTGAGGCCAACACCATTGGGGGGTTAGTAGCTAACATGGTGGTAACATCATCAATAGGTCGTCTACTGGATGCTCAAGTTAAGGATGTAGTGTTAATGGCTATTAAGAAGGAGGTTTTAGAAATCAAGTGGAGTGATTTTATGGTGAGAGAGGATGGAATGGTGATGATGGGAAATTGAATCTGTGTGCTGAGCGAAGTGGAGTTAAGGAAGGAGATCCTAAAGGAAGCTCATGACACTATTTATTCTATGCACCCGGGGAGTAATAAAATGTATAGAGGGCTTAAGCAAAATTTCTGGTGGTCAGGTTTAAAGAGAGACGTAGCAGACTATGTTTCTCGATGCTTAGTATGCCAGCAGGTGAAGACTGAGCATAGACATCCGGCAGGGTTGCTACAACCTCTTCCTATACCGGAGTGGCCATAAGAGAGGGTGACTATGGATTTTGTGACAGGACTTCCTTGTATTCAGAGAGGTTTTGATGCCATTTGGGTCATAGTTGATCGATTATCTAAATCTGTTCATTTTCTACCCATTAAGATAACTGGGTCTCTTAAAAGATTAGCAGAGTTGGATGTGGCTGAGATAGTAAAACTGCATGGTGTACCATTAAGTATTGTATTGGATCGTGATGCTCGGTTTATGTCTCGATTTTGGAAGGGATTTCAGCAAGCAATGGGTACTCAATTACATTTCAGCACAGCTTTCCACCCTCAAATGGATGGTCAATCAAAAAGAACAGTTCAAATCTTAAAAGATATGCTACGAGCATGTGCTATGAACTTTTCGGTTTGTTGGGATGCGTACTTACCCCTTATGGAGTTTGCACATAATAATAGTTTTCAAACCAGCATTGGGATGGCACCTTTCGAGGCATTATATGGTAGGAGGTGTAGGACTCCGATATGTTGGGAAGAAGTGGGAAAAATAAGTGTCTTAGGACCAGAATTGGTAGAGATAACCACAAAGAGGATCAAGAAAATACGAGAACTTCTAAGGATGGCTCAAAGTAGGCAAAAAAGTTATGCAGACAAGAGGAGAAGACCGTTGGAGTTTCATGTTGGTGATCGTGTGCATCTTAAAGTTTCCCCTTAGAAGGGAGTTCTGAGGTTTGAGTGAAATGGGAAGTTAAGCCCTCTTTACATCGGACCTTATAAGATTATTGAAAGGATTGGACTTGTAGCATACCGATTAGCCTTACCTCTAGAACTTTCACAACTTCATGATGTCTTCCTTGTGTCAGCTTTGCACAAATATGTTTCGGATGAGTGACATATCATTCTATTCCAATCCATAGAAGTTCAAAAGGACCTTTCATATGTGGAGATGCCAGTAAAATTCTTGGACTCTAGGGACCAAGTTCTTCACAACAAAGTCATTCCCTTGGTTAAAGTGCTTTAGAGAAATAGAGGAGTCGAAGAAGCTACATGGGAAAGCAAAGTGGAAATGAAGACCCAATACCTTTATCTATTCCTCAATTCAAGTTAGTTGAAAATTTCGAGGGCAAAATTTTTTTAGGAGGGGAGAATTGTAGAATCCGATATTTCTTTTAAGCTTTTATAATCTTGTTTTATAATTCAGTTTTTTTTTTTTAGGGAACTCTTGGTAAGAAACAAAAACTTTGGGGGTGTTTAAATACTAGAAGGAAAATTAAAGGAAAAGACATGTAAATTAATAAAAGAAGAAGAGGAAGGGTAGATTGGTAAAAGGTCAAGTGTTAGTGGGAGTATATAAGAGAAACATTAACCTAGAAGAGTGAAATCTCTCATTTTGGCATTTGAGAAATCAGCAGAAGAAAGAGAGGAGAGAAAAAAAAAATGGTTCTGGAAAAATTTCCTTCTTAAAAACCCATTTTCTTCCAAACTTTGACCTAGCCTTAACCCAACCATTGAAGATCTTTTTGCCCCCAAACTTCCAAAACCCTCTTCTGCCACCATCAGCTGTCTTCTGGCCAGGGAGGTGAGCCTCCATGAGCAGGCTACGGTGGCGTGTGTCCTACACATGCCGAGCAGGGGAGGAGCAGCCCATTTTGTTCTTTTGGCTTTTTTCGTGCCGATTGTGAGGTAATTTCGAAAAGTGTTCACCTACAAACTTAAACTAGACTTATTGATGTTGATTTCTGGCTTTTATTTGAGGTCATTTGGATTTAATTTGAGGGATTTATGAGTTGTCTAAGTTGGGAGAATTGTGCAGAAATTCTGGAAAAAATTTCATGTTCTGGGCAGTTTTGTGAGCGGTATTTCAGCAAGAATTTGAGGTAGTTTTGGGCCAACTATTTTAAAGTTAAAGTATACTTCCTAAAGTTGACCTAGAACTTTAGTTCAGATGATTTGAATTTAAATTGGTTTAGTTTGAAATATTTGAAGTTGGGAGAAAATTTGAAAGAAATCTGAAAATTTTTGTATTTTGGAACTTTGGTGTTAAGGTTTAATTTTTGCTATGAGTATTGTAAAATCTAAAATCTATGGATGGAATTTTGATTATATCCCACACTTTGGAAGAAAGTAATAAGAGTTTGTGAAGTTTGAAATGTTATTCTTGTATAACATGATTTTTAAGATGGGTATTGTTAGAGAATCTTACTATAGGCTATAAATTTGAAACTCTTTTAGGAATTAAAAGAAATTCCTCTAAGTAAGACTTTTTCTTGATTGGGAAATTATATTTAGAATGAATACTTTTTACAAGTTGGGATTTGTTGGTAATTACCCTAAGTTAGTGTTTTGAAAATTAAAGTCCATATGAATTGAGAGTTTTATGGAGTAAAGAATGAAGGAAAGAAGGAAAGAGTGAAAATAGGTGATTAAGGAGAAGAATGAACTTTAGTAGTATTTTCTTTGATTTATATGTGTACGTAAATGGAATGATTGATTCCTTATTAAATGTCTAAGTTTTAAATACTATACTCATTGGCTATTTGTATATGTAGTTTGCTTTAATTGTTAAAAATGGCATTTCAATAGGTATGGCGGATGATCGTAGTAAAGGTAAAGAAGTGATCCACGACTAGTATTTGGCGTAAGGTGAGTATTACCCTACTCTTGGTAAGCATGAATGTTAGTGAGGAAACCAAAACAATAAGGTTACATAAGAATTGTATTTCGCTATTTATATATAATAATTATATTTATAACTATGTGGTAAGATAAGTTAATTATATATTAATGATGAGATAGTGATTTCAAAACCTTTGTGCTGAATGTTGTGTGATTGTATGGATTGATGAGAATTTGATGATGTTCATCACTTGATTTCATTTCATTTCATGCATTGAAATTTACGGTAAGTTATTGAGGGAGGAGTGATGTGTGAGGATGATAGGTCTCTTCCCACAAGGCGTGTAAGGGTACCGAATATATTTGGATGATTCAACCCAGTCCGAATTAAAAGGGGTTTCGAAAAATTACTATTTGTGAAACGTACCGGTACGTGGGAAGAAATCCTCGATGGATTATGATTGATTATGAGATGATACATTGCATTGCATCATGCTACATTGGCATACCATACATAAATTTGAATTACTTGGCCCGTAAGGGGGCATACGAAATGTTTGGTTATATGGATAAATTGTGATATTTTGATTGACTATGAAATAGCGATTGCAAGTTGGTCGTGGCTTTTATAGGACTGTATTATGATTACTAAGATTGTTGTTTTGTAAAGTACTAAATGACTATGTATACGAACAAATAAATTAGAAAGGAAAAAGAAATAATAATAAGCCCTCAACTCTTTCGAACAAGTGATTACTTTGTGTAGTGTAAGAACTCGCTGAGCTTTATAGTTCATCCCCTCTTCCTCTTTATAACCTTTCAGCTAAGCTTCCAGGTGATTTCGGATTTTAAGTGGTGAAGCTTTGAAGTTCAACGAAGTTTTAGGTGGGTCTACGAGCGTCGCATCCTCATTGAAGCCCTTTTTTTTAAGTGTTATATTGTATATTATGTGTGAAGTTGTAACTGGTTGGTTGTGTCTCTTTAAACACCTTATAAAACTACAACCTTATAGTTGTAATCTCTGTATGATCTTAACTATATATATATATATATATATATATATATATATATATATATGATGTTGTTCTGTTGTAGTATATATTTGTGTGTCCAGATGCTCGATTCTAAAAGGTAATTGACACCGTCCTGAGTGGGCCCACTCGAGATGGGTCGTTAAAAAATAACTGTTGTAAAATGTAGATTTGAAGTAGAGAAATTCCTTAGTAGTAGTTTTGTGAGTGTGTACTTAGATGTTGAATACGAGGAAAAGGTAGTTGATTAGGTATTGAACTAAAGAATTTTAAAAAGTTTGGGTTGTGATTATATTAGAAATGTGGAGAGGTTCGAAAACATAGAGAATGGTGCTGATTCATAAGAATTGTAAGTATGATATTAGAAAGTGAGACTTAAAAGAGTGATTAATGTTGGCAAGAGTGTAGATGGATTAACAAGTATAGAAAGAGATAAGAGCAAATCGTTGGATATATGGTTAGCATAAGAGATAAGGTTTAGTAAGGAGTGATTATGGTAAAACGAGAGAAATAAACCAAGTAAAGAATGATGGTGCTAGGTAAATTACAAGTGAAGTTTTCATGATATCTTGGACTTAAGAAGGATAATAAAGGAAGTATGTTGGGAAGTATAAATTGTTATATGAGAAATCTTAAAGGAGAAAGGTGTAGGGAAATTTGAATTGATCTTAATGTTAAGTGAAGTTTGTTACAACGAAATGGTGGATCTTGATTCTAAAATAATGAACGAATGATTAAATGGTTGATACTAGTTGAGTAAGAAAATTTCTTTGCTTTACTTTGAGCTATAGATTAAAGAATGTCAAATTGGATCTAGTGAAAGATATGTGATAATAAGCAAAGGTATTTGAAATGCTTGAAAAGCTAGAGGTTAGTGAACGACTTATTTTAGATGTGGTTGAGGTAATAGAAAGGATGATGACTAGTGAAAGTGATGAACGAATATTTGACCTAGTATTTTGTATGTTTTTCAAGTATATTTTTATATGTTTAGTTTAGGAATTTGTTACTTTGAGTTGTTTTTCGTTGTTTTACAAGTTCACAAGCACTTAGAAATGAGTTTCACTAAATTGCCAGAATTATCCGTACAGATCAGTCATTTTTGGAGATTAAACTGTATTAATTCAGGAAGAACTAGGAGATGAACCATATATACCTGGAAAGATCCGGATGTCTATTTTCTGGTGAATTTTACGGCTCATAAATATGATTTTTCTAGAAAAAGTTATGGCAGTTTTAGTAGACAAAGGTCAGGCTGTGCGTGATTTCAGCATGCCAGAAGTGATTTTGCGGATTAAACTGTATTGATTCAGGAAATACAAGGCAATGAGCCATATATGCTTGGAAATATCCATATGTCTATTTTTTGGAGAATTTTACGGCTCATAAATATGATTTTCCTAGAGAAAGTTATGACAATTTTAGTAGACAAAGGTCAGGCTGTGTGTGATTTCAGCGTGACAAATTGAACCCTAAGCTTCCATACGTTATGGCATGTATGTGATGACGAGGTTTCCTAAGTAGTGTTAGCCATCAGTCTGCGGAAGGGAAACAAAGATAGTTAATTCATCATTTTATATAAAGTAATTTTTTCACAAACAAATCATCACTATGTGATTAAATCACTTAAATTGATCGTAAAAATGCCAATGAGGCTTCAGCTGAATGAGAAAAGATCAAGGTTGAGAATTGGGACTATTGTTCCAGGTTTTACTCCCACTGGTGTATCGATTATTTGTCCAGTCTATTGTTTATTTCTCCTGCTTTTAGTTGATGATATGGCAGTAGTGAGGCCTTATGCATATATGGCCATACAAAAATATTTTTTTAATAAAAAAACTGTGTTTTCCTTATGGATTGTTTGATTGAAGCATGTCCTTGGGAGGAAATAGTAGCCGAATGAGGATTTAAGCAAGTACCTGCTTGACATGTACAGATGGCAGAGATCTACTTTGTTGTGACAGATACCCCTCAACATTCCATAAAATCTGCAAGGGGATGGTGTTGAGAAGAAAGTGTTTTTTTTCTTTTTATAAGTTTTATTAAAGTTAAACTTATCAAGTACAAGTTGTTTTTATTTTTGTCTTTTGTTATATATTTTTATGTTTTTTGACTTTGGGTGACAAGAGAAAACTTGGTTGTGCCCTTCCTGTGTATGCAAATACTGTGAAACTGGTGAAGGTGATTTCCACACCTGCACCCAATGTGAAAGGTAATGTATTTTTTTTTTTTTTCACTCTAGCTTTTCAATTTTAATATTTAATTGTTTGCAGTTCTACTTAATGGATTTATTGTAATTTGATGTACACCATTTCATAGCCATTGATAAAATTGCATATTTCGTCCATAATAGGTCATTGGGGGCTATTTTCTTGGAAAGTCAGAGTTGAACTCCTGAATTACCCAATTTTGTGAAGATAGCTACAAAGAGGTACGTCTTATATATTATGAGGTTTTGTTTTCATATCATATCCTATGTTGTGACTAATTCAATAGTGACTGACCATCTATTAGATATATGATGAGCGACAACAGCTAATTGAGGTTAAAAAGGAAGTAGATGATGGGTATGATAGGCTATGTGTGGAGCCTGGAGGTTTTTTTGTCCAATATGGTGTTTTCAGCACTGTTTGTTATCTGTTTTATTTTAACCAGGAAATATAAGGATTTCATCTTATTCTTTTGTGTAAGTGAGTGAGCCATCTTCTTTTTTTGTGAATGCTGTGAGGGGTGAGACCTCCTTGTATTGTTCTTGAAGACATAGTGAAATCACTGCAACTCCATGGACGTAACCCGAGTTTGGGTGAACCACGTAAATCTGTGTGTTGTGTGTTTGCCTTTGATTTATTTCTATTTTCTTCTCTATATTCGCATCTTAAGATCCGTAGGGAGAGGGTAGTTTAACCCTAACAACTGGTATCAGAGCTATCAGTTTTTGAGTGGGAACGATTGCCGGAGAAGAAGGAAAGGCGACTAGAATAGAAAAATTCGATGGCACAGATTTTGGGTATTGAATGATGCAAATCGAGGATTATCTCAATGGGAAGAAATTACATTTGCCTCTCTTTGGGGCAAAGCCAGACAGTATGAAAGAAGACGAATGGAATCTTCTTGATAGACAGGTACTGGGAGTTATTCAAATAACTCTATCAAGATCAGTTGAACACAATGTAATGAAAGGGAAGACCACCAAGGATGAGATCCGTGCTTTAATTGTTTTGGCTTCTTTGCCAAACAGTTGGGAAGCCATGGGAATGGTGGTGAATAATTCTGTAGGGAAGAATAAACTAAAATATGAAGATATTCGGGATTTGATTTTAAACAAGGAGGTTCGTAGGAGAGATGCGGGTGAAACCTCGGGTTCTGGTTCCGTTTTAAATCTTGAGACAAGAGGTAGACCACAGGATAGAAATTCAAATTGGAGTAGATCAAAATCCAGAAGAGGAGGTAGGAGTAAATCCAGATCTGGACAACAACTGGAATGCTGGAATTGTGGCAAGACTGGCCATTTTAAGAAAAATTGTAGAGAACTGTAGAAGAAAAGGAATGAGAATGATGCTGCAAATGCTGTGACAAAAGAACTACAGGATGCCCTATTACTTTCTGTTGACAGTCCCATTGACTCTTGGGTTTTGGACTCAGGAGCTTCTTTCCATACCACTGCACACCGAGAAATCATGGAGCACTATGTGACAGGTGATTTTGGGAAGGTATATTTGCCTGATGGAGAAGCCTTAGATATTGTGGGTATGGGAAACATTCGCATTAAATTGTCGAACGGGTTTGTATGGTTGATACAGAAAGTGCGATATGTTCCAAAATTGATGAGGAACTTGATCTCTGCAGGATAGCTTGATGCTGAAGGTCACACGGTGACATTTGGGGCTGGAACTTGGAAGATTACAAAAGGAGCTATGGTAGTGGCTCGTGGAACGAAAACGGGTACTCTGTACATGACCTCAAGTGTGAGAGATACTATTGCAGTGGTTGATGCAAAAGTTGATACAAACCTATGGCACCGTAGGCTTGGTCACATGAGCGAAAAAGGGATGAAAGTGATGCTGTCTAAAGGTAAACTACCAGAGTTGAAATCCCTTGACTTTGATTTGTGTGAGAGCTGCATTCTTGGGAAACAGAGAAAGGTCAGTTTCTTGAAATGAGGCAGAACTCCAAAGTCTGAAAAATTGGAGTTGGTACACACAGATTTGTGGGGAGCTTCCGCGGTTGCATTTCTTGGAGGTTCGCGGTATTATATCACATTTATTGATGACTCAAGCAAGAAGGTATGGGTTTATTTACTGAAAAATAAATCTGAGGTATTTGAGACCTTTAAGAAATGGAAGGCCATGGTTGAGACTGAAACAGGTTTTAAGGTAAAATATTTGAGGTCTGATAATGGTGGAGAGTACATAGATGGGGGGTTTAGAGAATTTTGTGCTACTAATGGGATTAGGATGGAGAAGACTATTCCCGAGACACCACAACAAAATGGCATGGTCGAGCGCATGAATAGGACCCTCAATGAGCGTGCTAGAAGTATGATGTTGCATGCTAGGTTGCCAGAAACTTTTTAGGCTGATGCAGTTCGCACAACAGCTCACTTGATAAATCGAGGACTGTCAGTTCCTTTGGATTGTAGGATACCTGAAGAGGTATGGAGTGGAAATGAGGTAAACCTTTCTTACTTAAAAGTTTTTGGCTTTTTATCTTATGTTCATAATGACTCTGATGCTTGCAGTAAACTGGATGCTAAATCTAGAAAATGTTTCTTTATTGGCTATGGTGATGAAGCTTTTGGTTATCGGTTTTGGGATAATCAAAATTGAAAAATCATCGGGAGTAGAAATGTGATTTTCAATTAACAGGTTATGTACAAAGACAGGTCAAGTGCAGAATCTATTGTTACAGGGCCAGAACCAAAGAAGTCTGAGTTTGTTGACTTGGATGAATTTTCTAAGAGTATGGTGCAGAGTAGGAGTCAGGAAAATGATCAGAATACAGACCTACAGGTAGAACAGTGTACGCCCATAAGTGCTGTCCGAAGGTTTTCTAGGAACATTAGACCCCCACAGCAGTTCTCACCATCCTTGTTCTATATTTTGTTGACTGACAGTGGTGAGCCAAAATGTTATGATGAAGCTTTGCAGGTTAAAAATTCTAGCAAGTGGGAGTTGGCCATGAAGGATGAGATGGACTCACTGATGACGTATCAGACATAGGAACTAACTGAATTGCCAGAAGGGAAGAAAGCTTTACATAACAAATGGGTGTACAGAGTAAAAGAAGAGCATGATGGAAGCAAACGCTACAAGACCAAATTGGTTGTGAAAGGGTTTCAACAGAAAAAGGGTGTTGATTACACAGATATTTTCTCTCCAGTTGTGAAGCTAACAACAATCAGGCTGGTATTGGGAATTGTGGCTACAGAGAACCTATATCTTGAGCAGTTAGATGTGAAGACAACATTCCTTCATGGTGATTTGGAGGAGGATATTTATATGCATCAGCCACAAGGATTGGCAGTGCAGGGAAAGGAAAATCAGGTTTGCAAACTGAGAGAGAGTTTGTATGGGTTGAAACAAGTTCTAAGACAATGGTATAAGAAGTTTGACAACTTCATGTGTAGCACCGGGTTCACAAGGTGCCAGGCAGACCATTGTTGCTATGTTAAGAGTTTTGACAACTCTTATATCCTATTATTGTTGTATGTGGATGGTATGCTCGTTGCAGGGTCTAACATTGAAGAGATTAATAATCTCAAGAGGCAGTTGTGAAAACAGTTTGCAATGAAGGATTTGTGTGCTGCAAAACAAATCCTTAGTATGAGAATCATCAGAGACAGAGTCAGTGGGACTTTGAAACTTTCACAGATAGAGTATGTGAAGAAGGTTCTCAGTCGATTTAGCCTGGATAGAGATAAACCAGTGAGCACACATTTGGCTAGTCATTTTAGACTATCTAAGGATCAGTCACCAAAGACAGAGCAGGAGTAGGACTACATGAGTAGGGTTCTCAATGCCTCAGCTATTGGAAGTCTTATGTACGCCATGGTCTTCACAAGACCGGACATTGCACATGCAGTGGGAGTAGTGAGTAGGTACATAAGTAATATGGGAGGCAGTCAAATTGATCCTGAGGTATTTGAAAGGCACTTCAGATACATCTCTGTGCTTCACAAGGGCAGGTTTAAAACTGCAGGGTTTTGTGGATGCAGATTTAGCTGGAGATGTTGATAGCAGGAAGAGTACTTCAGGGATTGTGTATACTTTGGGTGGTACAGCTGTAAGTTGGGCTTCTAAGTTGCAGAAGATCGTTGCTCTCCCAACTACAGAAGCTGGGAGGGAGATAGTTTGGTTACAGAGTCTCTTGGATGAGCTGGGTAAGAAGAATGAGAGGAGTACTCTACACAGTGATAGTCAGAGTGCTATTTTTCTTGCTAAGAATCCGGCATTTCATTCCAGGACGGAGCATATACAGTTGAGATATCACTTTATTCGCTCTCTTCTCGACAGTGAACAGTTGGTACTAGAGAAGATTCATGAAACTGAGAATCCAGCAGATAAGTTGACTAAGGGTGTCACTATTGAGAAGTTGAAGTTGTGCTCAGCTTCAGTTGGTCTTCAAGGTTAAGGACAGGTGAATGAGTTGCGGTGATGGTTGCTTTGTTTGAAGGCATGTGATGCTTGGTGCTGGCAAATGGACCAGTCTCTAAGTGGGAGATTGTTAGGCTATGTGTGGAGCCTGGTGGTTTCTTTGGCCAAACTGGTGTTTTAAGCACTGTTTGGTATCTGTTTTATTTTAACCCAGAAATATAAGGGTTTCATCTTATTCTTTTGTGTAAGTGAGAGAGCCGTCTTCTTTTTTTGTGAATACTGTGAGGGGTGTCTAGGGGTGAGACCTCCTTGTATTGTTCTTCAAGACATAGTGAAATTGCGGCAACTCCGTGGACATAACCCGAGTTTGGCTAAACCCCGTAAATCTATATGCTATGTGTTTACCTTTGATTTATTTCCATTTTCTTCTCTATATTCGCATCTCAAGATCCGTAAGGATTGGGTAGTTTAACCCTAACAGGGTATTCTTTGACACTACTTCGTTGGATGGAGAAAGGGTCTGATCAAGGTTATAATGATGAGCATAAAAGTGCAGAGTGCAACTCCAAGTTTGCTTTAGCTCGGAGGCTAATGGATGTATGTTTTTTGTCAATAATCGATGGCCATACCATGATGAATGTAATCCAAAGCATCTTATATTATCGGGCATAAACACTTTGGGATATTACCTTTATTAATTTCTCCTATCGTATGTATGCTAGTAACATTCGGGATTGTCGATTAGTAACTAGTAACTTCGACCAGGCACAACATAAATATAGAACAGATACAGTGATTAGTTTTTAGTTATAATTATCATCTTGTACTGGATTTCAAGAAAAAGAAAGTTGTTCTTAACAAAAAGTTGAAACAACAACTCAGGATACAATATTTTGGTTTCTTATTATTTTTAATCTCTTTCAAGCCCAATTTCCTAGGATGAATTTAACTGGTTTCTATAATGGTATACAGGAAAAGGACAATGACATTATCTCTTAAGTAACCATTAGGTATTTTCATCCCTTGTTCACTTACTAGAAAAATATGCCTGTGCGATTTGCCCGCAAATTAAATGAAACAAACCTAGTCAGTTTCACTTTGGAGTATTCACTTGATTGTTGGATATTAATGATGCATGAGACGAAGTTAGCACATATGTTGTTCATTGTGACGAAAGAAATCTTCAAGGTTTGAAAGGGATGTGGAGGATACAGCAGTCTAATATCGAATTTGTATGTTGCTTGATCTCTGGGAAATATCCCAAGCTCGATTCTAGTTAGCATCTTGACACATTAAAAAGACTCACGACCTGACACCAAATTTGTGGAATCAGTCGTCTGTAATAGTCGTAGTCGTTCTTCTTTGTTTTAGAGTTCTCCTTTGCAAAGGTGCCTAGTTTTTTCGTTTTGCAATTTTTATAATTCGAATCTCACATCAATAATGCAATGGGGAACGTATGTATGGACAGTATATTACCTGGTTTCATGCTTCTTTAAGTTTTGCACATTTATCAAACTTGGTCCTTCCTGTTCTGAAAATAGATCCTAATGCTATGAATATTTTATCTCCAAGCTCTTCATTTAAAAAGGATTCTATTTCTGTTTTTGACGAACTGACTTAAATTAGACTTTTTTTTTTCTAATATAAAGAACCCATATTTTGTTTTTGCAAAATGACTCAAATTGGACTTATTTCTCAAAGAAAGAATGTGTTCTAATTCTGGGCATCATTTAAGGTGAGTGCTTTTTCTCTTTGTTTTAATTTTCTTATGCTTCTTTTGTTCAATACTGTTCATTTTTTAGGAAAATCTTCAAGGAAGCAATTTTCAGATAGAAAATAATTTAGTACTACCAATGGATAAACTCAGTTTGCATTTTCCTGTTTATATTCGAACCGTGCACAGTGCACACCCATAGTTACAGTAACCCTCTCTATTCATAAAGAGTTGTTTGATATTAAATCCCAATAATTTATTAAAACACTAAAATACTTAAATTGTTGGATAAGTACTATGTAGGATCATAACAATTTTAATAAATTAAAGATCTGTCTTCCAAAGAAAGAAGGAAAACTTTTAGCACTTTTGGAAAACACCATTGCGGCACTTAAATTTATCATACTTGTTTTTTTATCATTTTGACACTTATATGGTCAACGACTTTTTTTTTTTTCAAAATAAATCTACAACTTATTAATAAATTTTTGCTCTAAACTGATTTAAGTATAAAAACCGCTTTAACCACCAAATTCATATTGGAGTGATAAATTACATTTTTTTGGGGGTGCTAGCTAGCTTTGTTGGTAAAGTCGCTTGTTATTATTTAAGAGACTAATATCAAAGCCCTCTCTCACAAGGCATCAAATGCCTCTCATACAAAATTCCACCCCATATACAAATTTTTTGTTGCATATATCAATAGCACTCTATGCACAATCCAAAGTTATCGATAAGATTCGACATAATTATGTTTTTAAGCTACAAATGCTGCTGTGACTTAACAAAAACTTCCAAACAGAAACCATAGATATCAATCTGATCTTGGGACTCATAAAATCATCAAACAACGTCCCACAACTCTTTCTTCAATCCCAAACATTGGACAATCGATTTCTCGCACCCCTAATGAACCTTCCTCAAACCGAGGTCTATCCACACTCTGGTTGATTCGATTCCAATAGTAGCCCATATGATCTTCACCTTCAATGTTCCTCTTACTAAATCCTCGGGCACTATCTATCCTTCCTCTCAACATGCTAATTTCTTTGCAAAAACCTATGATCGATTTTAAAATATCATAAATCAGTCGTTTATTTTAAATTCACAAGACTATTGGATTTGAATGAATTCTTTAATTTGACAGTCGTTACAAAGACTCTAGGTTTGGTATTACATATAGAAAACAGATTAGATATAGCAAAACTTTTTAACATAGATGTTTGTAAGAATTTTAAATTTTATTTGAACTTAGTAGTTTTTGGATCATTAATTAATGAATGTATATTACACTTGTGTGTTTTTTTTTTTTTTTTCGTTTGATGATATCATGGGTTGATGATAACATCATCATTACCTAATAAGTTAGTATTTAATCAAATACAGAATATTTTGTAATAAAAGAGTAACAAAGCTGGGACCAATTTGGAAAAAAAAAATTGTCTCTTCAATGGAGAATAATTCAACCAGCATTGGTTTCTATAATTTTTGCTGTTTAGAATTTTGGGGATTTGCATTTTTACTTTCACCAACTTCATATATGAATAGAATTCCGTTGCTAGATTTCTTTACGTATTTATTACATATGTAGAATTCTTTGATAAAATTTTCCTTTACCTACAAATAACACGACACGAACCTATTCTATGCTAGATAAGAGAGTTTGAACTAATAGCTATCTAGGTTAGGCATTGGATAATGAGAAATTGTGGTCCATCGATTTACAATAAGTCATTTGACGAGTGTATTTCTGAATCTCTTGAACATAAAATCTATATTCCAAATTCTTTCAAATTAAACTCATGGTTTCTTAATTTAGAATCAGAATTTTATAGTCTAAATATTTTAGGAATAATATGATGGATGAAGTGTCTAATTTAGATTGGCGCAATGAATCTAGTGATATGGCTATTTAGAGTAGATTAGTTGACTTTAGTAATTTAAGAAAGAAAACCTTGATGGAACCAAATATATATGATGCGCCGCATATAAAATACAAATTAATACCTTGTTAATGAGAAAGTGGTATGAATATGCCATATTGAGTAACAGCACGAGTCCTCCTGAGAAAGAGAACACGACTAAATCCATCACGACTCTACATAATATGAAAGAAGGAATAACGCACCATGAACATTGATAAATATTGAACAATTTCATTTATATCTTAATATGCATGCATTGTAAAATTGGTGTTAAGTACTTTCGTTTACCATTGCACAATTCATAAAACTAACAAATATGATCCCTTGGTTTAATTGGTTTACTTGACTTATTGTTTGGCTAAAAATAATAGAGTATTGGATAATTTAACTCAAAGCAAAGTATAGTACTGTAGCAAATTGCATAGCTTAACTGCAGGGATCCTTTTAATTAATAACTTAACCCTGGACAAGAGCTATATATATCTTACTAACACAACTGAATATATAGGTCTAGTACAAGCCTTTGCCTCTTCACTAAATCTTTTAAATCGTGAACATGGGAGAAACTACTCAAGATGATGACGACATAAATATGAAGATATGGTGCAACTTGCAAGGTTTGATCATAAACAAAAGTTTGCGTTTTTTTTCCCTTTCAGCTTTTCTTTCAAAAATTTCTTATAATTTTTATACTTGCGATGATGGAATTGCAGATATCGGATTGATGATTTTCCAGAAACAACTCTTCCTCACTATTCTTCTTCTGCCAGGTTGGATAAACTTGTACCCAAATCTTTTTTTTCTTCTCTTTTTTTAGTGTTAGGGTTCCAATACAATCATCATCATCATCATCATTATTACTAATATTATTATTATTATTAAATGTTCTATTATCTAAAATCTAGGTTTGATATAATATGTTTAAATTGATTCAGTCTCTGGTTGAATTTGGTTTTCCCAAAAATGATTCACTAAAATGAATGGATATTTATTAATACAAAAGAAAATATATATTTACTTATTTATTTTAGGTCTTTTATTGATCTGAAGAACTAGATAAATTTTTATTTATTTTCTTATTCTAAAATTAATTTTGATTTGTGTATATGTATATGTGCAACCCTTGAAACGTGTATTTGCTCGCAACGTGCATCCCTTATGTGGGTTAGTGTTTGGTATACCACTGAAATAATTTTATTTTTTTTCCTTTCAGTCGAACGAATATTTGAATTTTCAAGTTAATTGCAATGGAATATATTTGATAATAAAATTTGTGTTTAGCATAATTATGTATTTGACTTTTTGGTTTTGTCAAATTCCATTATAAAAGTTGAGAAATGTTTTGTGACAAATTGAACCCTAAGATTCCATACGTTAAGGCATGTATGTGATGACGAGGTTTTCTAAGCAGTGTTAGCCATCAGTCTGCGGAAGGGAAACAAAGATAGTTAATTCATCATTCTATATAAAGTAATTTTTTCACAAACAAATCATCACTATGTGATTAAATCACATAAATTGATCATAAAAATGCCAATGAGGCTTCAGCTGAATGAGAAAAGATCAAGGTTGAGAATTGGGACTATTGTTCCAGGTTTTACTCCCACTGGTGTATCGATTATTTGTCCAGTCTATTGTTTATTTCTCCTGCTTTTAGTTGATGATATGGTAGTATTGAGGCCTTATGCATATATGGCCATACAAAAATATTTTCTTAATAAAAAAACATTGTTTTCCTTATGGATTGTTTGATTGAAGCATATCCTTGGGAGGAAAAAGTAAGAGAATGAGGATTTAAGCAAGTGCCTGCTTGACATGTGCAGATGGCAGAGATCTACTTTGTTGTGACAGATATCCCTCAACATTCCATAAAATCTGCAAGGGGATGGTGTT
The DNA here is from genome assembly GCA_023935145.1 of Bretschneidera sinensis. NCBI lineage: Eukaryota > Viridiplantae > Streptophyta > Magnoliopsida > Brassicales > Akaniaceae > Bretschneidera > Bretschneidera sinensis. Next base: position 38,140,069 of record CM043702.1, on the reverse strand, counting down.
GAGAAGAAAGTGTTTTTTTCTTTATATAAGTTTTATTTAAGTTAAACTTATCAAGTACAAGTTGTTTTTCTTTTTGTCTTTTGTTATATATTTTTATGTTTTTGGACTTTGGGTGACAGGGGAAAACATGGTTGGGCCCTTCCTTTGTATGCAAATACTGTGAAAGTGGTGAAGGTGATTTCCACACCTGCACCCAATGTGGAAGGTAATGTATGTGTTTTTTTTATTTTTCATTCTGGCTTTTCAATTTTAATATTTAATTGTTTGCAGTTCTACTTAATGGATTTATTGTAATTTGATGTACACCATTTCATAGCCATTGATAAAATTGCATATTTGTGTCCGTAATAGGTCATTGGGGGCTATTTTCTTGGAAAGTCAGAGTTGAACTCCTGAATCACACAATTTTGTGAAGATAGCTGCAAAGAGGTACGTCTTATATATTATGAGGTTTCTTTTTTCATATCATATCCTAAATTGTGACCAATTCAATAGTAACTGACCATCTATTAGATATATGATGAGCGGCAACAGCTAATTGAGGTGAAAAAGGAAGTAGATGATGAGTATTCTTGGACACTACTTCGTTGGATGGAGAAAGGGTCTGATCAAGGTTATAGTGATGAGCATAAAAGTGCAGAGTGCAACTCAAAGTTTGCTTTAGCTTGGAAGCTAATGGATGTATGTTTTTTGTCAATAATCGATGGCCAAACCATGATGAATGTAATCCAAAGCATTGTATATTATCATGCGTAAACACTTTGGGATTTTACCTTTATTATTTTCTCCTATCGTATGTATGGTGGTAACATTCAGGATTGTCGATTAGTAACTAGTAACTTCGACCAGGCACAACATAAATATAGAACAGATACAGTGATCCGTTTTCAGTTATAATTATCACCTTGTACTGGATTTCAAGAAAAAGAAAGTCGTTCTTAACAAAAAGTTGAAACAACAACTCAGGATACAATATTTTGGTTTCTTATTATATTTAATCTCTTTCAAGCCCAATTTCCCTAGGAAGAATTTAACTGGTTTCTATAAAGGTATACAGGAAAAGGACAATGACATTATCTCTTAAGGAACCATTAGGTATTTTCATCCCTTGTTCACTTACTAGAAAAATATGCCTGTGTGATTTGCCTGCAAATTAAATGAAACAAACCTAGTCAGTGTCACTTTGGAGTAATCACTTGATTGTTGGATATTTATGATGCATGGGACGAAGTTAGCACATATGTCGTTCATTGTGACACAAGAAATCTTCAAGGCTTGAAAGGGATGTGGAGGATACATCAGACTAATATCGAATTTGGATGTAGCTTGATCTCTGGGAAGTATCCCAAGCTCGATTCTAGTTAGCATCTTGATACATATAAAAAAGACTCACGACCTTACACCAAATTTATGGAATCAGTCGTCTGTAATAGTCGTAGTCGTTCTTCTTTGTTTTAGAGTTCTCCTTTGCAGAGGTGTCTAGTTTATTAGTTTTTACCTGGTTTCGTGCAGCTTTATGTTTTGCACAGTTATTAAACTTGGTCCTATCTGTTCTGAAACTAGATCCTAATGCTATGATTTTTTTATCTTCAAGCTCTTCATTTAAAAAGGATTCTATTTCTGTTTTTGACAAAATGACTCAAATTAGAGTTTTTTTTTTTCTAAAATAAAGAACCCATATTTTGTTTTTGCAATATGACTCAAAGACTTATTTCTCAATGAAAGAATGTGTTCTACTTCTGGGCATCATTTAAGGTGAGTTCTTTTTCTCTTTGTTTTAATTTTCTTATGCTTCTTTTGTTCAATGCTGTTCAGTTTTTAGGAAAATCTTAAAGGAAGCAATTTTCAGATAGAAAATAATTTAGTACTACCAGTGGATAATTACAGTAACCGTCTCTATTCATAAAGAGTTGCTTGATATGAAATCCCAATAATATATTAATAAACCAAAATACTTAAATTGTTGGATTAGCACTATGTAGGATCATAACAATTTTAACAAATTAAAGATCTGTCTTCCAAAGAAAGAAGGAAAACTTTTAGCACTTGTGGAAAACCCCCTTGTGGCACTTAAATTTATCATACTTGGTTTTAGTTGTTTTGACACTTATATGGTCAACGACTTTTTTCTTCCCAAAATAAGTCCACAACTTATTAATAAATTTTTGCTCTTTTATCAAAGCTCTAAACTGATTTAAGTATAAAAACCACTTTAACCACCAAATTCGGATTGGAGTGATAAATCACTTTTTTTTTTTTGCGGGTGCTAGCTAGCTTTGTTGGTAAAGTCGCTTGTTAGTATTTAAGAGACCAGTATCAAAGCCTTCTCTCACAAGGGGTCAAACACCTCTCATATGTCAATAGCACTCTATGCACTCTTCCAATTATTAAATTGCATAAATCCAAAGTTATCGATAAGATTCGTCCTAGCTATGTTTTTCTACTTCAAATACAGCTGTGACTTAACAAAAACTTCCGAACAGATACCATAGACTTCAATCTGATCTTGGGACTCAGACAGTCATCAAGCAACGTCCCACAACTGTTTCTTCAATCCCAAACATTGGACAATCGATTTCTCCCGCATCTAATGAATCTTCCTCAAACCGAGATCTATCCAGACTCTGGTTGATTTGATTCCAATAGTAGACCATATGCTCTTCACCTTCAATGTTCCTCCTTACCAAATCCTCAGGCACTATCTATCCTTCCTCTCAACATGCTAATTTCTTTGCAAAAACCTATGATCGGTTTTAAAATATCATAAATCAGTCATTTATTTTAAATTCACAAGACTATTGGATATGAATGAATTCTTTAATTTGACAGTCCTTACAAAGACTCTAAGTTTGGTATTATATAAAGAAAACAAATTAGATATTGCGAAACCTTTCAACATCGATGTTGATAAGAATTTCAAATTTTATTTGAACTTTGTAGTTTTTGGATCATTAATTAATGAATGTATATTACACTTGTGCCTTTTTTTTTTTTTTTCATTTGATGATATCATGGGTTGATGATAACATCATCATTACCTAATAAGTTAGTATTTAATCAAATACAGAAGATTATGTAATAAAGAGTAACAAAGCAATGGTTTGTCTCTTCAATGGAGACTAATTCAACCAGCAATGGTTTCTATAATTTTTTTCTGTTTAGAGTTTTGGAGATTTGCATTTTTACTTTCACCAACTTCATATATGAATAGAATTCCGTTGCTAGATTTCTTTACGTATTTATTACTTACGTAGAATTCTTTGATAAAATTTTCCATTACCAACTAATAACACGACGTACACCAACCAATTCTATGCTAGATAAGAGAGTTCGAACTAATAGCTATCTAGGTTAGGCATTGGATAATGAGAAATTGTGGTCCACCGATTTACAATAAGTCATTTGACCAGTGTATTTATGAATCTCTTGAACATAAAATCTATATTCCAAATTCTTTCAAATTAAACTCATGGTTTCTTAATTTAGAATAAGAATTTTATAGTCTGAATATTTTAAGAATAGTATGACGGATGAAGTGCCTAATTTAGATTGGCACAATGAATCTAGTGATATGGCTATTTAGAGTAGATTAGTTGACTTTAGCAATTTAAGAAGAAAACCTTGATGGAACCAAAGATATATGATGTGCCGCATATAAAATACAAATTAATACCTTCTTAATGAGAAAGTGGTATGAATATGCGATATTGAGTAATAGCACAAGTCCTCCTGAGAAAGAGTATACGACTAAATACATCACGACTCTACATAAGTATGAAAGAAGGAATAATGAACCATGAACATTGATAAATATTGAACAATTTCATTTATATCTTAATATGCATGCAGTGTAAAATTGGAGTTAAGTACTTTTGTTTACCATTGCATAATTCATAAAACTGACAAATATGATCTCTTGGTTTAATTGGTTCGCTTGACTTATTGTTTGGCTAAAAATAATAGTGTATTGGATAATATAACTCAATGCAAAGTATAGTACTGTAGCAAATTGCATAGCTTAACTGCAGGGATCTTTTTAATTAGTAACTTAACCCTAGACAAGAGCTATATATATCTTACTAACACAACTGAACATATAGGTCTAGTACAAGCCTTTGCCTCTTCACTAAATCTTCTAGATCGTGAACATGGGAGAAGCTACTGAAGATGACAACGACATAAATAAGAGGATATGGTGCAACTTGCAAGGTTTGATCAGAATCAAAATGAAGTATATGGATTTGGGTTTTTTTCCCTTTCAGCTTTTCTTTCAAAAATCTCTTATAATTTTTATACTTGCCATGATGGAATTGCAGATATCGGATTGATGATTTTCCAGAAACAATTCTTCCTTGCTTTTCTTCTTCTGCCAGGTTGGATAAACTTGTACCCAAATCTTTTTTTTTTTTCTCTTTTTTTTAGGGTTAGGGTTCCTATGCAATCATCATCATCATCATTATAACCACAACTATTATTATTATTATTAAATGTTCTATTATCTAAAATCTAGGTTCGATATAATATGTTTAAATTGATTCAGTCCCTGGTTGAATTTGGTTTTCCCAAAAATGATTAACTAAAATGAATGGATATTTATTAATACAAAAGAAAATATATATTTACTTATTTATTTTAGGTCGTTTATTGATCTGAAGTACTAGATAAATTTTTATTTATTTTCTTATTCTAAATTAATTTTGATTTGTGTATATGTGTATGTGCAACCCTTGAAAGGTGTATTTTCTCGCAACCTGCATCCTTTACGTGGGTTAGTGTTTAGTATACCACTTAAATAACCTTTTTTTTCCTTTCAGTCTCACGAATATTCGAATTTTCAAGTTAGTTGCAATGGAATATATTTGATAATAAATTTGTGTTTAGCATAATTATGTATTTGACTTTTTGGTTTTGTCAAATTCCATTATAAAAGTTGAGAAATGTTTTGTGACAAATTGAACCCTACGCTTCCATACGTTATGGCTTGTATGTGATGACGAGGTTTCCTAAGCAGTGTTAGCCATCAGTTTGCGGAAGGGAAACAAAGATAGTTAATTCATTATTCTATATAAAATAATTTTTTCACCAACAAATCATCACAATGTGATTAAATCCCTTAAATTGATCGTAAAAAGGCCAATGAGGCTTCAGCTGAATGAGAAAAGCTCAAGGTTGAGAATTGGAACTATTGTTCCAGGTTTTACTCCCACTGGAGTATCGATTATTTCTCCTGTTTATTGTTTATTTCTCCCGCTTTTAGTTGATGAGATGGTAGTATGGAGGCCTCATGCATATATGGCCTTACAAAAATATTTTCTTAATAAAAAAAACAGTGTTTTCCTTATGGATTGTTTGAATGAAGCATGTCCTTGGGAGGAAATATTAGCGGAATGAGGATTTAAGTGCCCGCTTGACATGTGCAGATGGCAGAGATCTACTTTGTTGTGACAGATACCCCTTAACATTCCATAAAATCTGTAAGAGGATGTTGTTGAGAAGAAAGTATTTTTTCCTTATATAAGTTTTATTTAAGTTAAACTTATCAAGTACAAGTTGTTTTTCTTTTTGTCTTTTGTTATATATTTTTATGTTTTTGGACTTTGGGTGACAGGGGAAAACTTGGTTGTGCCCTTCTTGTGTATGTAAATACTGTGAAAGTGGTGAAGGTGATTTCCACACCTGCACCCAATGTGAAAGGTAATGTATGTTTTTTTTTTTTTTTCACTCTGGCTTTTAAATTTTAAAATTTAATTGTTTGCAGTTCTACTTAATGGATTTATTGTAATTTGATGTACACCATTTCATAGCCATTTATAAAATTGCATATTTGTGTCCATAATAGTGCATTGGGGGTTATTTTCTTTGAAAGTCAGAGTTAAACTCCTGAATCACCCAATTTTTGTGAAGATAGTTTCAAAGAGGTACGTCTTATATATTATGAGGTTTTTTTTTCATATCATATCCTAAGTTGTGACTAATTCAATAGTGACTGACCATCTATTAGATATATGATGTGCGACAACAACTAATTGAGGTGAAAAAGGTAGTAGATGATGGGTATGTTTGGCTATGTGTGGAGCCTGGTGGTTTTTTTGTCCTATCTGGTGTTTTCAACACTATTTGTTATCCGTTTTATTTTAACCAAAAATATAAGGATTTCATCTTATTCTTTTGTGTAATTGAGTGAGCTGTCTTCATTTTGTGTGAATACTGTGAGGGGTGTCTAGGGGTGATACATCCTTGTATTATTCTTCAAGACATAGTGAAATCGCTGCAACTCCGTGGACGTAACCCAATTTTTGGTGAACCACGTAAATCTGTGTACTGTGTGTTTGCCTTTGATTTATTTCTATTTTCTTCTCTATATTCGCATCTCAAGATCCGTAGGGATAGGGTAGTTTAATCCTAACAACTAGTATCAGAGCTATCGGTTTTTGAGTGGGAGCGATGGCTGGAGAAGAAGGAAAAGCGGCAAGAATCGAGAAATTCGATGGCACAGATTTTGGGTATTGGAGGATGCAAATCGAGGATTATCTCTATGGGAAGAAATTACATTTGCCTCTGTTAAGGGCAAAGCCAGACAGTATGAAAGAAGATGACTGGAATTTTCTTGATAGACAAGTACTGGGAGTTATTTGATTAACTCTATCAAGATTAGTTGCGCACAATGTTATGAAAGGAGAAGACCACCAAGGATATGATGGCGGCTTTGTCCAGTATGTATGAAAAACCGTCGGCTAACAACAAAGTGCATCTGATGAAAAAGATGTTCAATTTGAAGATGGCGGAAAGTACCCCTGTTGCGCAGCATGTGAATGAGGTCAATACAATTATTAATCAATTGCCTTATGTTGAGATTGATTTTGATGATGAGATCCGTGCTTTAATTGTTTTGGCTTCTTTGCCAAACAGTTGGGAAGCCATGAGAATGACGGCGAATAATTCTGCATGGAATAATAAACTCAAATATGAAGATATTCGGGATTTGATTTTAAGCGGGGAGGTTCGCAAGAGAGATGCGGGTGAAACCTCGGGTTCTGGTTCCGCTTTAAATCTTGAAACAAGAGGTAGAGCACAGGATAGAAATTCCAATCAGAGTAGATCAAAATCCAGAAGAGGAGGTAGGAGTAAATCCAGATCTGGACAACAACTGGAATGCTAGAATTGTGGCAAGACTGGCCATTTTAAGAAAAATTGTAGAGAATTGTAGAAGAAAAGGAATGAGAACGATGCTGCAAATGCTGTGACAGAAGAACCACAGGATGCCCTATTACTTTCTGTTAAGAGTCCCATTAACTCTTGGGTTTTGGACTCAGGAGCTTCTTTCCATACCACTGCACACCGAGAAATCATGGAGCACTATGTGACAGGTGATTTTGGGAAGGTATATTTGACTGATAGAGAAGCCTTGGATATTGTGGGTATGGGAAACGTTCGAATTAAATTGCTGAATGGGTTTGTGTGGTTGATACAAAAAGTGCGACATGTTCCAAAATTGATGAGGAACTTGATCTCTGTAGGACAGCTTGATGCTGAAGTTCACACGGTGACATTTGGGGCTGGTACTTGGAAGATTACAGAGGGAGCCATGGTAGTGGCTCGTGGAACAAAAATGAGTACTCTGTACATGACCTCAAGTGTGAGAGATAATATTGCAGTGATTGATGGAAAAGTTGATACAGACCTATGGCACCGCAGGCTTGGTCACATGAGCGAAAAAAGGATGAAAGCGATGTTGTCTAAAGGGAAACTGCCAGAGTTGAAATCCCTTGACTTTGATTTGTGTGAGAGTTGCATTCTTGGGAAACAAAGAAAGGTCAGTTTATTGAAAGGAGGTAGAACTCCAAAGTTTAAAAAATTGGAGTTGGTACACACAGATTTGTGGGGAGCTTCCCCGGTTGCATCTCTTGGAGGTTCACGGAATTATATCACATTTATTGATGACTCAAGCAGGAAGGTATGGGTTTATTTTCTGAAAAATAAATCTGAGGTATTTGAGACCTTTAAGAAATGAAAGGCCATGGTTGAGACTGAAACAGGTTTTAAGGTAAAATGTTTGAGGTCTGATAATGGTGGAGAGTACATAGATGGGGGGTTTAGAGAATTTTGTGCTACTAATGGGATTAGGATGGTGAAGACTATTCCCGGGACACCACAACAGATGGCGTGGCTGAGCGCATGAACAGGACCCTCAATGAGCGTGCAAGAAGTATGAGGTTGCATGCTGGGTTGCCAGGAACTTTTTGGGCCGATGCAGTTAGCATAGCAGCTCACTTGATAAATCGAGGACAGTCAGTTCCTTTGGATTGCAGGATATCTGAAGAGGTATGGAGTGGAAAGGAGGTAAACCTTTCTTACTTAAAAGTTTTTGGCTGTTTATCTTATGTTCATACTGACTCTGATGCTGGCAGTAAACTAAATGTTAAATCCAAAAATTGTTTCTTTATTGGCTATGGTGATGAAGCTTTTGGTTATCGGTTTTGGAATAATCAAAATCGAAAAATCATCAGGAGTAAAAATGTGATTTTCAATGAACAGGTTATGTACAAAGACAGGTCAAGTACAAAATCTGTTGTTATAGGGTCAGAACCAAAGAAGTCTGAGTTTGTTGGCTTGGATGAATTTTCTAAGAGCACAGTGCAGAGTAGGAGTCAGGAAAATGTTGAGAATACAGACCCACCGGTAGAATAATGTACGCCCATAAGTGCTGTCCGAAGGTCTTCTAAGAACATTAGACCTCCACAGCGGTTCTCACCATCCTTGTTCTATATTTTATTGACTGACAGTGGTGACCCAGAATGTTATGATAAGGTTGCAGGTTAAAAATTCTAGCAAGTGGGAGTTGGCCTTGAAGGATGAGATGGACTCACTGATGACGTGTAAGACATGGGAACTAACTGAATTGCCAGAAGGGAAGAAAGCTTTACATAACAAATAGGTGTACAGAGTAAAAGAAGAGCATGATGGTAGTGATAAGAGCCATTAAATGCATTATAATCAAACTTATTTGTTGACACTTTAGGGTTGATTTAGGTCTTAATTGCATTTTTATTCATTAACAACTCTAAAGTGGTATTTTTGGAGCATTAATTTATTTCGGTGCATTTTTCAGGTATCTTGAGTTAAAGGAGATGGAAAAGCTATCATCATTTTGAAATATGAAGTTCCATTGAACACTCAAGCAAAAGAATGATCGCGGAAGAGCCAAGATGAAGAGAAACTAAGGAAGTAGTTTTCACTAAGTTGCTGGAGTTGGCATACAAATCAACCATCTTTACAAATTAAACTGTATCGATGTAGAAAGAACCAGGAAGTGTGCCACATATGGTTAGAAAGATATGGAAGTCTACTTTCTGGAGGATTTTACAATTCGTTAAAATCATTTCTCGAGAGGAAGTTATGGCGATTTTAGCGGACAGAGGTCGGACTTTCTGAATTAGCATCAGCCGCGCTGCAGCATGGATTATCCGCGCCGCAGCACACAGAACCAGCACCTGACTTAACCAAAACAGAACTGCCCTGTGCCGCAGCATGGATTATCCATGCCGCAGCACACAGCACCAGCACCTGACCTGATAAAACAGTGCCGCAGCGCGCCCAAGTTGTGCTGCAGCGCGTACACAGCCTTGTGCACTACGAGTTAGACCCTAATTAGGTCTTTAATGACTTGTTCAAACCCTAAAACACCCCTAGACCTTGTGTACTATAAATATACCACTTATGGTTTGTAATTAGATATTCAAAAACCTAGAGAACTCAAGAAAGCAGCAACTTTCCTTCCATTGTGCAACCATGAGCCCCATGGCTAACTAATCTCCAAGCAAGGAGAAGGGATGAATCCCTAGGTGTAGTTGTTTCTATTTCCATTATTTGATTCAGTTGTAATGGAACTCTAACGTTCAAATATTGTTATGATTTACTTTTTTATTCTAATTATAAAGATTTCATCTAATCCGGTGATTGTATCTTTTTCCTTGATATAGATTTAGTCATGCTTTCTTTATGTCAAGATTATTTGGGTATGATTGAGTCCGGTAGATCTAGCCTTTAGGTTTGTCCATTACTGCAATATTGTCATCAAAGATATATTTTCGTTTCTTGATAAACTTAAAGGATAGATCATATGTGCATGAATTGAAAATAAAGAGTATTTCATAACAATCAAATTAGGGTTTATACATGTGCTTTAATTGAATATTTGTCGATTGCCTGTTTGGGATGTGAAACTTGCAATCGAGAAAAAAAAACAACTGAATCAAGTTAGGATTAGGGCAACAAACCTAGGGAGGATTCCCGGATCCTTGTTGCTCTCCTATTATATTTCACAATCTACTTTACACAATTGTCTCACTATCAAATTTCAGATTCTATATTTAATTTGATCACATAGTCTCATATTAAAGTTTACATCTTTCTTTATAGTTAATTTGTCTCCCTGTGGAATCGACACCCCAAAGCTGTACTACAACACTGCGTTACTGTTTTGGGCGTAATCAAATTTTGGCACCGTTGCCGAGGAGACGCGCTTACAAACAAGGAAGATTGTCAACTTTGAGACAAAACGGTAATATCGTTCCTTTCTTGAAGTCTTGATTTTCTGATTATTTATTTATTTTTTTTGTTCTTTGCTCTTTGTTTTGATTTTTTTAATTAATTAATTTATTTATTTTCTTTCTGTTTAATTTATTTCCCCTAACATGGCCGAAAATCAGAATGAAATTGTTGCTAGGGCACTTAAAGACTACTTGCACCCTAGCCGAATGGCCACCCCATCTTGTATCATGTTCCCCCCTAATGTTCAACAACCTGATTTTAATCCGGGCATGAACGAATTGCTACCAACCTTCCATGGGTTTGAGAATGAAAACCCCTATGTCCACATTAGGGAATTTGAGGAAGTAGTAGCAACTTTTCACAGTAGAGCTGATATGATAGACACCGTTAAACTTAGGTTTTTTCCTTTTTCACTTAAGGAAAAAGCCAAGGCTTGGCTGTACTCGTTAAGGCCTAGGTCCATAGGTAGTTGGGATGAGATGACACGAGTTTTCTTCCAAAAACACTCCCAACCCATAAGACCAATAACCTCAAGAGACAAATCTCAAACTTTGCACAAAAAGAGAGCGAAACCTTATATCAAGTTTGGGAACGTTTCAAGGACTTGTTGAATTCTTGTCCACACCATGGGTATGAGAGTTGGCGGGTAGTTAGCCATTTCTATGATGGACTCCTAAGTAGGGAAATGCAGTTCATAGAAATGATGTCCAATGGGGATTTTCTTCAAAAAGATCCCGACCAAGCCATAGATTTCCTAGATGACCTATCAGAAAAATCCTACACTTGGACAGGACCAAATGCCATGGAAAGCACTAGGAGAAATCAACCCACTGGGATTTATCAACTTAAGGAAGAGGATAACCTTAAAGCTCGTTTAGAGGCCCTAACTAAGGAAATTAAAGCCTTAAAAACTAGAAATGCTAGGGCTCCTGAACCGGTTGTTAGGGTAGAGTCCTATGAGCCTTGTTTCATGTGTAATGGGGTAAATCATTTACCTAAGGATTGTCCAATTTATTTTGAGATGAAGGAAGAGTGTAATGGTGTAGGTATACCCTTTGGGAAACCACACTCACCCTACTCTAACACCTACAATCCCGGTTGGAATAATCACCCAAATTTTAATTGGAAACCCGATACACAACCTTCTGCCCACTCTAGTACCCAATGGCAACCGGAAGCAACTTCATATAATGCACCTCAACAATCTTTACCTTTGGAAGATATGTTTAAGTCATTTATGCAGGTACATGCCAAGAATGTGGAAGATCAAGGAAAAATAAATCAACAGCTGTTAGAGGAGCAACAAGGGATCAAAGCGGAACAAAAGGAGATAAAGAGCCAACTCACTAAGTTGACTAGTTTCTTGGCGATTCAAGAGCAAGGACAGTTTCCTTTGCAAACACAACAAAATCCAAGGGGAAAACATATGGCACAAACCTCCAATCCTGGAAATCAAAATGTTAAAGAGGTTAATGCCATAATCACCCGTAGTGGTAAGAAAATTGATGGTCCCACTCTACCATCAAACTTGAGTAACAAGGATAAAACCCCTAAGGAACAAGAGGCTCGTGATGTTTATCGCCCACCGGTGCCTTTCCCTCAAGCACTTCTTAAACCTAAGGAGATAAATACAGCATTAAAAGGTGAGATTCTTGAACAACTTCAGCATGTTAAAATTAATCTCCCTCTTCTTCATGTCATAAAACAGATTCCCAACTATGCTAAAGTCATCAAGGATTTATGCACACTCAAGAGGAAGCACAATGTGAAGAAGACGGCATTCTTAATGGAGCAAGCAAGTGCTATAATTAACAGCAAGACACCGCCCAAATATAAAGATTCGGGCTGTCCAAAGGTGGCTTGCCAAATTGGAAATAAACCTTGTGGCCAAGCATTGCTAGATTTGGGTGCTAGTGTGAACCTCATGCCATACTCCATATACTTGCAACTTGGTCTAGGTGAGATCAAACCAACCTCCATGGTACTTCAATTAGCGGATAAATCGGTAAGAAAACCAAGAGGTATTGTAGAAGATGTTTTATTGCAAATTGATAATTTCTACTATCCTGTTGATTTTTTGGTTTTAGATACTGTTTCTACTGTAAACACGGAGTCCAAAATTCCTTTGATACTTGGAAGACCATTCCTTGCCACTGCCAATGCCCTCATTAATTGTAGGAATGGCTTAATGACATTATCATTTGGAAATAGAACTTTAGAGGTAAATGTTTTCCGAGTCTCAAAACAACCACATGAAGAGAATGAGTGTGTCGATACTTACATGGTTAATAAGCTCAATTTGGAGGATGAGCACACTAAAGATAATTCTATGGAATTCCCTCCTAATAATTTTAAGTTCGATGATTCTTTAATTTATTCTCATGCCGTTAATGTTGTTGATATTTTTGATAAGTCACAGGAATTTATTAAGAAATCATGGCAACCATGCTTTGAGGAGTCACTTGAGAGAAGTCACATGGATACGAGAACCAAATACCCTGCTGCTGATAGTGAGTGGGCAACACCAAGAACACTTGAGCCATATGCGGTGGACTTTAAGTATTCCTTGCCAAAAGATTAGCATTAAGGCCATTAAATTGGAGCCTCATTTTCAGCACCACAATGAGGACAGCAGTGAGAGTGGTGCAACGTCTGGCCGAAGACGTAAAACTTAGCGCTCATGGGAGGCAACCCACAACATATTCTTTTATTTTTACTGTTTTTCATATTTCTTTTTCTTGCTTATTATTATTATTTTATTGTTTTCTAGTATTAACTTAGTATTTCTTTTTCAAGGAAAATATACGAAGCAGTTCAAATGGTGGAGCACAATTTTCAGCTTTTGTGCACCTTTGGCTACAAAGGGAGTTTCTTTTACTCTTTCTTTTACATTGAGGTCAATGCAATTTTTAAGTTGGGGGTGGAGGAAATACACCTTTTTGTTTCCATATTCTTTATTTCCATACATTTTTTTCCATTGAACTGTTTGGTGCCATTTTCCTTTTTGTTTATTTTTAGCATGCTTTGTGTTTGCCTTGGAGTTAATTGACATGTCAATGATATGAACTTAATTGAGATAACAGATAGCATGTAGAAGAAGTTAAATTCTGTTTCAGTTTGAGAATAATTTAAGTGTCAATCTTGATTTGGTTTGAGACTCTAGTTTGTGGTAAGATTGAATGATTAGTCTAAAACATCTAGAAAAGTTTTATGTGCGATTGATTGTGAATATTTTTGCGGTCTCAACAAGCTCTAGAACTTATTTGATAATTACTTGAGGTGAATTCCTAGAATGCACACTACTGAGGATATGATATAGGCCATTTTTGAATAATTTGAGCCTTTCAAACCTTCCCTTGCAATATATGTATCACTAGTCACCTATTTGAGCCATTTTTCTTGAAAAAGAATTTGAGCCTTGTTTCTTTCAAAAACCCATTTACTTAACCTTATGAGCCTAGAAATATTTTATTCTTACCCTTCTTTTAAAAGAACTTAGTTGTACACATTGTTGAGAAGCACTTAAGAGGAGTAAGGATGGAAATATGAAAAATCATAACCCAAGTATATTAAAGAAGATAAGTTGGGGGTTGTGGAAAAGAAAAGAAAAAAAAAATTGAGGTGAATGAGTATTTGCCAAAAACATAAAAAGAAGAGAAGTATGGCAAAGAAAGAAGAAAAAGAAAAGAAAAAGTGGTGACTTGTCAAGAGATACGCTTTTATAAAAAATTGTTAAAAGAGTTGAGCATTGAAGTAAAGTTATCTAGTGCTTGAAAGTGGTTGTGTTTAAAGCTAAGAGATTAAGTTCTTTTACTTGCAAATCCTTCCCATTTTTCCTTAACCTTTACCTTGGCCTAACATTACAAGCCTATTAAAGACCTATTGATCCAATGAAGTGTGATTTTTTCTACAATAGTGGAGAATGATTTGAAAGATAAGCCTATGGAGCTTGTTTATGTGATTGATGTCATACAATTTGTTATGTTTTTAGAGGCCAAGACTTGTATTCATGAATGTTGTGCATAAAATCATCCGGGTGTTCGGACTAATGGATTGTGGTAAGATGGATGTTAAGAGTCAATAACGATTTTAAGATTGATGCTTGGATTACTTTTGGACTTAGGTGAAATTTAATGATTCTATGTGCCGTATGTTATGTGCAGTCTTTGAGACAAAAAGTGAATTACTCTTGGTTCAACGCTAGCATTGCTTTACGTTGTTTTTAACTCCTACCATATAATTCATTTCTTGTTTTCACTTGAATTGCTAGGGACTAGCAATAAGCTAGTTGGGGGTTCTGATAAGAGCCATTAAATGCATTATAATCGTACTTATTTGTTAGCACTTTAGGGTTGATTTAGGTCTTAATTGCATTTTTATTCATTAACAACTCTAAAGTGGTATTTTTGGAGCATTAATTTATTTCGGTGCATTTTTCAGGTATCTTGAGTTAAAAGAGATGGAAAAGCTATCATCATTTTGAAACATGAAGTTCCATTGAACACTCAAGCAAAAGAATGATCGCGGAAGAGCCAAGATGAAGAGAAACTAAGGAAGGAGTTTTCACTAAGTTGCTGGAGTTGGCATACAAATCAACCATCTTTACAAATTAAACTGTATCGATGTAGAAAGAACCAGGAAGTGTGCCACATATGTTAGAAAGATATGGAAGTCTAATTTCTGGAGGATTTTACGGTTCGTTAAAATCATTTCTCTAGAGGAAGTTATGGCGATTTTGGCGGACAGAGGTCGGACTTTCTGAATTAGCATCAGCCGCGCTGCAGCATGGATTATCCGCGCCGCAGCACACAGAACCAGCACCTGACTTAACCTAAACAGAACTGCCCTGTGCCGCAGCATGGATTATCCGTGCCGCAGCACACAGCACCAGCACCTGACCTGATAAAACAGTGCCGCAGCGCGCCCAAGTTGTGCTGCAGCGCGCACACAGCCTCGTGCACTCCGAGTTAGACCCTAATTAGGTCTTTAATGACTTTTTCAAACCCTAAAACACCCCTAGACCTTGTGTACTATAAATATACCACTTAAGGTTTGTAATTAGATATTCAAAAACCTAGAGAACTCAAGAAAGCAGCAACTTTCCTTCCATTGTGCAACCATGAGCCCCATGGCTAAATAATCTCCAAGCAAGGAGAAGGGATGAATCCCTAGGTGTAGTTGTTTCTATTTCCCTTATTTTATTCAGTTGTAATGGAGCTTTAACGTTCAAATATTGTTATGATTTACTTTTTTATTCTAATTATAAAGATTTCATCTAATCCGGTGATTGTATCTTTTTCCTTGATATAGATTTAGTCATGTTTTCTTTATGTCAAGATTATTTGGGTATGATTGAGTCCGATAGATCTAGCCTTTAGGTTTGTCCATTACTGCAATATTGTCATTTCTTGATAAACTTAAAAGATAGATCATATGTGCATGAATTGAAAATAAAGAGTATTTCATAACAATCAAATTAGGGTTTATACATGTGCTTTAATTGAATATTTGCCGATTGCCTGTTTGGGATGTGAAACTTGCAATCGAGATAAAAAAACAACTGAATCAAGTTAGGATTAGGGCAACAAACCTAGGGAGGATTCCCGGATCCTTGTTGCTCTCCTATTATATTTCACAATCTACTTTACACAATTGTCTCACTATCAAATTTTAGATTCTATATTTAATTTGATCACATCGTCTGACATTAAAGTTTACATCTTTCTTTATAGTTAATTTGTCTCCCTATGGAATCGAAACCCCAAAGCTGTACTACAACACCGCGTTACTGTTTTGGGCGTAATCAGGTAGCAAGCGCTACAAGGCTAGATTGGTTGTAAAAGGGTTTCAACAGAAAGAGGATATTGATTACACAAATATTTTCTCTCCAGTTGTGAAGCTAACAACAATCGGGCTGGTACTGGGAATTGTGGCTGCAAAGAACCTACATCTTGAGCTGTTAGATGTGAAGACAACATTCCTTCATGGTGATTTGGAGGAGGATATTTATATCCATCAGCCATAAGGATTTGCAGTATAGGGAAAGGAAAATCAGGTTTGCAAACTGAGCAAGAGTTTGTATGGGTTGAAACAAGCTCCAAGACAATGGTACAGGAAGTTTGACAGCTTCATTTGTAGCACCGGGTTCACAAGGTGCCAGGCAGACCATTGTTGCTATGTTAAGATTTTTGACAACTCTTATATCCTATTATTGTTGTATGTTGATGATATGCTCGTTGCAGGGTCTAACATTGAGGAGATTAATAATCTCAAGAGGCAGTTGTCAAAACAGTTTGCAATGAAGGATTTGGGTGCTACAAAATAAATCCTTGGTATGAGAATCATCAGAGACAGAGTCAGTGGTACTTTGAAACTTTCACAGACAAAGTATGTGAAGAAGGTTTTCAGTTGATTTAGCATGGATAGTGCTAAACCAGTGAGCACACCTTTGGCTAGTCATTTAGACTATCTAAGGATCAGTCACCAAAGATAGAGTAGGAGCAGGACTACATGAGTAGGGTTCCCTATGCCTCAGCTATTGGAAGTCTTATGTACTCCATGGTCTTCACCAGACCGGACATTGCACATGCAGTGGGAGTAGTGAGTAGGTACATAAGTAATATGGGAAAACAACATTGGGAGACAGTCAAATGGATCCTGAGGTATTTGAAAGGCACTTAAGATACATCTCTGTGCTTGACAAGGGCAGGTTTAAAATATAAGGTTTTGTGGATGCGGATTTAGCTGGTGATGTTGATAGCAGGAAGAGTACTACAAGGATTATGTATACTCTAGGTGGTACAGCTGTAAGTTAGGCTTCTAAGTTGCAGAAGATCGTTGCTCTCTCAACTACAAAAGCTGAATATGTAGCCATAACTGAAGTTGGGAAGGAGATGGTTTGGTTACAGGGTCTCTTGGATGAGATGGGTAAGAAGAATGAGAAGGGCACTCTACACAGTGATAGTCAGAGTGCTATTTTTCTTGCTAAGAATCCGGCATTTCATTCCAAGACGAAGCATATAAAGTTGGGATATCACTTTATTCGCTCTCTTCTCAACAGTGAACAGTTGATACTGGAGAAGATTCGTGGAACTGAGAATCCAGCAGATATGTTGACTAAGGGTGTCATTATTGAGAAATTGAAGCTGTGCTCAGCTTCAGTTAGTCTTCAAGCTTGAGGACAGGTGAATGAGTTGCGGCGATGGTTGCTTTCTTTGAAGGCATGTGGTGCTTGGTGCTGGTGAATTGACCAATCTCCTAGAGGGAGATTGTTAGGCTATGTGTGGAGCCTGGTGGTTTTTTTGTCCAATCTAGTGTTTTAAGCACTGTTTGGTATCTGTTTCATTTTAACCCAGAAATATAAGGGTTTCATCTTATTCTTTTGTGTACGCGAGAGCCATCTTCTATTTTTGTGAATACTGCAAGGAGTGTCTAGGGGTGAGACCTCCTTGTATTGTTCTTCAAGAAATAGTGAAATCGCTGCAACTTCGTGGACGTAACCCGAGTTTGGGTGAACCACGTAAATCTGTGTGCTGTGTGTTTGCCTTTGATTTATTTCTATTTTCTTCTCTATATTCGCATCTCAAGATCCGTAGGGATAAGGTAGTTTAACCCTAACAGGGTATTCTTGGACACTACTTCGTTGGATGGAGAAAGGGTCTGATCAAGGTTATAGCGATGAGCATAAAAGTGCAGAGTGCAACTCCAAGTTTGCTTTAGCTCGGAGGCTAATGGATGTATGTTTTTTGTCAATAGTCGATGGTCATACCATGATGAATGTAATCCAAAGCATCGTATATTATCTTGCGTAAACACTTTCGGATTTTACCTTTATTATTTTCTCCTATCGTATGTATGCTTGTAACATTCAGGATTGTCAATTAGTAACTAGTAACTTCGACTATGCACAACATAAATATGGAACAGATACAGTGATCAGTTTTCAGTTATAATAATCACCTTGTACTGGATTTCAAGAAAAAGAAAGTCATTCTTAACAAAAAGTTGAAACAACAACTCAGGATACAATATTTTGGTTTCTGATTATTTTTAATCTCTTTCAAGCCCAATTTCCCTAGGATGAATTTAACTGGTTTCTATAATGGTATACAGGAATAGGACAATGACATTATCTCTTAAGCAACCATTAGGTATTTTCATCCCTTGTTCACTTACTAGAATAATATGGCTGTGTGATTTGCCTGCAAATTAAATGAAACAAACCTAGTCAGTCCCACTTTGGAGTATTCACTTGATTGTTGGATATGTCGTTCATTGTGACACAAGAAATCTTCAAGGCTTGAAAAGGATGTGGAGGATACAGCAGACTAATATCGAATTTTTATGTTGCTTGATCTCTGGGAAATATCCCAAGCTCGATTCTAGTTAGCATCTTGACACATACTAAAAAGACTCACGACCTTACACCAAATTTGTGGAATCAGTCGCCTGTAATAGTCGTAGTCGTTCTTCTTTGTTTTAGAGTTCTCCTTTGCAGAGGTGTATAGTTTATTAGTTTTGCAATTTTTATGATTCGAATCTCACATCAATAATGCAATGGGGAACATATGTATGGACAGTATATTACCTGGTTTCATGCTTCTTTAAGTTTTGCACATTTATCAAACTTGGTCCTATCTGTTCTGAAACTAGATCCTAATGCTATGAATTTTTTATCTCCAAGCTCTTCATTTAAAAAGGATTCTATTTCTGTTTTTGACAAACAGACTTAAATTAGACTTTTTTTTTTCTAATATAAAAAACCCATATTTTGTTTTTGCAAAATGACACAAATTGGACTTATTTTTTAAAGAAAGAATGTGTTCTACTTCTGGGCATCATTTAAGGTGAGTGCTTTATCTCTTTGTTTTAATTTTCTTTTGCTTCTTTTGTTCAATACCGTTCATTTTTTAGGAAAATCTTAAAGGAAGCAATTTTCAGATAGAAAATAATTTAGTACTACCAATGGAACCCTCTCTATTCATAAAGAGTTGTTTGATATTCAATCCTAATAATTTATTAATGCACTAAAATATTTAAATTGTTGGATAAGTACTATGTAGGATCATTAAAATTTTAATAAATTAAAGTTCTGTCTTCAAAAGAAAGAAGGAAAACTTTTAGCACGTTTGGAAAACACCATTGCGGCACTTAAATTTATCATACTCGTTTTTTTATCATTTTGACACTTATATGTTCAACAACTTTTTTTCCCAAAATAAATCTACAACTTATTAATAAATTTTTGCTCTTTCAGCAAAGCTCTAAACTGATTTATGTATAAAAACCGCTTTAACCACCAAATTCGGATTGGAGTGATAAATTACATTTTTTTGGGGGTGCTAGCTAGCTTTGTTGGTAAAGTCGCTTGTTATTATTTAAGAGACTAGTATCAAAGCCCTCTCTCACACGGGATTAAACGCCTCTCATACAAAATTCCGCCCCATATACAAATTTTTTGTTGCATATATCAATAGCACTCTATGCACTCTGCCAATTATTAAATTGCATATATCCAAAGTTATCGATAAGATTCGACGTAGTTATGTTTTTCAGCTACCAAACAGAAACCATAGACTTCAATCTGATCTTGGGACTCAGATAATCATCAAACAACGTCCCACAACTCTTTCTTCAATCCCAAACATTGGACAATCAATTTCCCTCAAACCGAGATCTACCCAGACTCTGGTTGATTCGATTCCAATAGTAGCCCATATGCTCTTCACCTTCAATGTTCCTCTTACGAAATCCTCAGGCACTATTTATCCTTCCTCTCAACATGCTAATTTCCTTGCAAAAACCTATGATCGATTTAAAATATCATAAATCAGTCGTTTATTTTAAATTCACAAGACTATTGGATTTACATGAATTCTTTAATTTGATAGTCGTTACAAAGACTCAAGGTTTGGTATTACATATAGAAAACAAATTAGATATAGCGAAACCTTTCAACATAGATGTTGATAAGAATTTGAAATTTTATTTGAACTTTGCAGTTTTTGGATCATTAATTAATGAATGTATATTACACTTGATGATATAATGGGGTGATGATAACATCATCATTACCTAATAATTAAGTTAGTATTTAATCAAATACAGAAGATTATGTAATAAAACTGTAACAAAGCTGGGACCAGTTTGGAAAGAAAAAAATTTTCTCTTCAATGGAGACTAATTCAACCAGCATTGGTTTCTACATTTTTTTTCTTTCAGAATTTTGGAGATTTGCATTTTTACTTTCACCAACTTCATATATGAATAGAATTCCGTTGCTAGATTTCTTTACGTATTTATTACTTACGTAGAATTCTTCGATAAAATTTTCCATTACCAACTAATAACACGACACCAACCTCTTCTATGCTAGATAAGAGAGTTCGAACTAATAGTTATCTATGTTAGGCATTGGATAATGAGAAATTGTGGTCCATTGATTTACAATAAGTCATTTGACCAGTGTATTTCTGAATCTCTTGAACATAAAATCTATATTCCAAATTCTTTCAAATTAAACTCATGGTTCCTTAATTTAGAATAAGAATTTTATAGTGTGAATATTTTAGGAATAATATGATGGATGAAGTGCCTAATTTAGATTGGCATAATGAATCTAGTGATATGACTATTTAGAGTAGATTAGTTGACTTTAGTAATTTAAGAAGAAAACCTTGATGGAACCAAAGATATATGATGTGCCGCATATAAAATACAAATTAATACCTTCTTAATGAGAAAGTGGTATGAATATGCGATATTGAGTAACAACACAAGTCCTCCTGAGAAAGAGTATACGACTAAATCCATCACGACTCTACATAAATATGAAAGAAGGAATAACGCACCATGAACATTGATAAATATTGAACAATTTAATTTATATCTTAATATGCATGCATTGTAAAATTGGTGCTAAGTACTTTCGTTTACCACTGCACAATTCATAAAACTAACAAATATGATCTCTTGGTTTAATTGGTTGGCTTGACTTATTGCTTGGCTAAAAATAATAGAGTATTGGATAATTTAATTCAAAGCAAAGTATAGTACTGTAGCAAATTGCATAGCTTAACTGCAGGGATCTTTTTAATTAATAACTTAACCCTAGACAAAAGCTATATATATCTTACTAACACAACTGATTATATAGGTCTAGTACAAGCCTTTGCCTCTTCACTAAATCTTCTAGATCGTGAACATGGGAGAAGCTACTGAAGATGATGAAGACATAAATATGAGGATATGGTGCAACTTGCAAGGTTTGATCATAAACAAAATGAAATATATGGATTTGGGTTTTTTTCCTTTTCAGTTTTTCTTTCAAAAATTTCTTATAATTTTTATACTTGCGATGATGGAATTGTAGATATCGGATTGATGATTTTCCAGAAACAAATCTTCCTCGCTATTCTTCTTCTGCCAGGTTGGATAAACTTGTACACAAATCTTTTTTTTTTCTTTCTTTTTTTTAGGGTTAGGGTTCCTATACAATCATCATCATCATCATTATAACCATAACTATTATTATTATTATTATTAAATGTTCTATTATCTAAAATCTAGGTTTGATATAATATCTTTAAATTGATTCAGTCCCTGGTTGAATTTGGTTTTCCCAAAAAATGATTAACTAAAATGAATTGATATTTATTAATACAAAAGAAAATATATATTTACTTATTTATTTTAGGTCTTTTATTGATCTGAAGTACTAGATAAATTTTTATTTATTTTATTATTCTAAATTAATTTTGATTTGTGTATATGTGTATGTGCAACCCTTGAAAGGTGTATTTTCTCGCAACCTGCATCCGTTATGTGGGTTAGTGTTTGGTATACCACTTAAATAACCTTTTTTGTTTCCTTTCAGTCTCACGAATATTTGAATTTTCAAGTTAGTTGCAATGGAATATATTTGATAATAAATTTGTGTTTAGCATAATTATGTATTTGACTTTTTGGTTTTGTCAAATTCAATTATAAAAGTTGAGAAATGTTTTGTGACAAATTGAACCCTACACTTCCATACGTTATGGCTTGTATGTGATGATGAGGTTTCCTAAGCAGTCTGTGGAAGGGAAACAAAGATAGTTAATTCATTATTCTATATAAAGTAATTTTTTCACCAACAAATCATCACAATGTGATTAAATCCCTTAAATTGATCGTAAAAAGTCCTATGAGGCTTCAGCTGAATGAGAAAAGCTCAAGGTTGAGAATTGGGACTATTTTTCCAGGTTTTACTCCCACTGGAGTATCGATTATTTGTCCAGTTTATTGTTTATTTCTCCCGCTTTTAGTTGATGAGATGGTAGTATTGAGCCCTCAAGCATATATAGCCTTACAAAAATATTTTCTTAATAAAAAAACAGTGTTTTCCTTATGGATTGTTTGAATGAAGCATGTCCTTGGAAGGAAATATTAGCGGAATGAGGATTTAAGTAAGTGCCTGCTTGACATGTGCAGATGGCAGAGATCTACTTTGTTGTGACAGATACCCCTCAACATTCCATAAAATCTGTAAGGGGATGTTGTTGGGAAGAAAGTATTTTTTCCTTATATAAGTTTTGTTTAAGTTAAACTTATCAAGTACAAGTTGTTTTTATTTTTGTCTTTTGTTATATATTTTTATGTTTTTGGACTTTGGGTGACAGGGGAAAACTTGGTTGTGCCCTTCCTGTGTATGCAAAGGTAATGTATGTTTGTTTTTTTTTTTTCACTCTAGCTTTTCAATTTTAAAATTTAATTGTTTGCAATTCTACTTAATGGATTTATTGTAATTTGATGTACACCATTTCATAGCCATTAATAAAATTGCATATTTGTGTCCGTAATAGGGCATTGGGGGCTATTTTCTTGGAAAGTTAGAGTTAAACTCCTGAATCACCCAATTTTTGTGAAGATAGCTGTAAAGAGGTACGTCTTATATATTATGAGGGTTTTTTTTCATACCATATCCTAAGTTGTGACTAATTCAATAGTGACTGACCATCTATTAGATATATGATGTGCGGCAACAACTAATTGAGGTGAAAAAGGTAGTAGATGATGGGTATGTTAGGCTATGTGTGGAGCCTGGTGGTTTTTTTGTCCAATCTGGTGTTTTCTGCACTATTTGTTATCTGTTTTATTTTAACCCGGAAATATAAGGATTTCATCTTATTCTTTTGTGTAATTGAGTGAGCTGTCTTTATTTTGTGTGAATACTGTGAGGGGTGTCTAGAGGTGAGACATCCTTGTATTATTCTTCAAGACATAGTGAAATCGCTGTAACTTCGTGGACGTAACCCGAGTTTGGGTGAACCACGTAAATCTGTGTGCTGTGTGTTTGCCTTTGATTTATTTCTATTTTCTTCTCTATATTCGCATCTCAAGATCCGTAGGGATAAGGTAGTTTAACCCTAACAGGGTATTCTTGGACACTACTTCGTTGGATGGAGAAAGGGTCTGATCAAGGTTATAGCGATAAGCATAAAAGTGCAGAGTGCAACTCCAAGTTTGCTTTAGCTCGGAGGCTAATGGATGTATGTTTTTTGTCAATAATTGATGGCCATACCATGATGAATGTAATCCAAAGCATCGTATATTATCATGCATAAACTCTTTGGGATATTACCTTTATTAATTTCTCCTATCGTATGTATGCTAGTAACATTTAGGATTGTCGATTAGTAATTAGTAACTTCGACCAGGCACAACATAAATATAGAACAGATCCAGTGACCAGTTTTCAGTTGTAATTATCACCTTGTACTGGATTTCAAGAAAAAGAAAGTCATTCTTAACAAAAAGTTGAAACAACAACTCAGGATACAATATTTTGGTTTCTTATTATTTTTAATCTCTTTCAAGCCCAATTTTCCTAGGATGAATTTAACTGGTTTCTATAATGGTATACAGGAAAAGGACAATGACATTATCTCTTAAGCAACCATTTGGAATTTTCATCCCTTGTTCACATACTAGAAAAATATACCTGTGTGATACGCCTGCAAATTAAATGAAACAAACCTAGTCAGTCTCACTTTTGAGTATTCACTTGATTGTTGGATATTAATGATGCATGGGACGAAGTTAGCACATATGTTGCTCATTGTGACACAAGAAATCTTCAAGGCTTGAAAGGGATGGGGAGGATACAGCAGTCTAATGTCGAATTCGTATGTTGCTTGATCTCTGGGAAATATCCCAAGCTCGATTCTAGTTAGTATCTTGACACATATTAAAAAGACTCACGACCTTACACCAAATTTGTGGAATTAGTCGTCTGTAATAGTCGTTGTCGTTCTTCTTTGTTTTAGAGTTCTCCTTTGCAGAGGTGTTTAGTTTATTAGTTTTGCAATTTTTTTTATTCGAATCTCACATCAATAATGCAATGGGAACATATGTATGGACAGTATATTACCTGGTTTCATGCTTCTTTAAGTTTTGCACATTTATCAAACTTGGTCCTATCTGTTCTGAAACTAGATCCTAATGCTATGAATTTTTTATCTCCAAGCTCTTCATTTAAAAAGGATTCTATTTCTGTTTTTGACAAACTGACTTAAATTAGACTTTTTTTTCCTACTATAAAGAACCCATATTTTGTTTTGCAAAATGACTCAAATTGGACTTATTTCTCAAAGAAAGAATGTGTTCTACTTCTGGGCGTCATTTAAGGTGAGTGCTTTTTCTAAATATGAGGATATGGTGCAACTTGCAAGGTTTGATCATAAACAAAATGAAATATATGGATTTGAGTTTTTTTCCCTTTCGGCTTTTCTTTCAAAAATTTCTTATAATTTTAATACTTGCGATGATGGAATTGCAGATATCGGATTGATGATTTTCCAGAAAAAACTCTTCCTCGCTATTCTTCTTCTGCCAGGTTGGATAACCTTGCATCGAAATCTTTTTTTTTCTCTTTTTTTAGGGTTAGGGTTCCTATACAATCATCATCCTCATCATTATAACTAATATTATTATTATTATTATTATTGTTATTATTATTATTATTATTAAATGTTCTATTATCTAAAATCTAGGTTTGATATAATATGTTTAAATTGATTCAGTCCCTGGTTGAATTTGGTTTTCCCAAAAATGATTCACTAAAATGAATGGATATTTATTAATACAAAAGAAAATATATATTTACTTATTTATTTTAGGTCTTTTATGGATCTGAAGTACTAGATAAATTTTTATTTATTTTCTTACTCTAAATTAATTTTGATTTGTGTATATGTAAATGTGCAACCCTTGAAAGGTGTATTTGCTCGCAACATGCATCCCTTTTGTGGGTTAGTGTTTGGTATACCACTGAAATAATTGTTTTTTTTCCTTTCAGTTAACGAATATTCGAATTTTCAAGTTAATTGCAATGGAATATATTTGATAATAAAATTTATGTTTAGCATAATTATGTATTTGACTTTTGGGTTTGGTCAAATTCCATTATAAAAGTTGAGAAATGTTTTGTGACAAATTGAACCCTAAGCTTCCATACGTTCTGTTATGTATGTGATGACGAGGTTTGCTAAGCAGTGTTAGCCATCAGTTTGCGGAAGGGAAACAAAGATAGTTAATTCATTATTCTATATAAAGTAATTTTTTCACAAACAAATCATCACAATGTGATTAAATCACTTAAATTGATCGTAAAAAGGCCAATGAGGCTTCAGCTGAATGAGAAAAGATCAAGGTTGAGAATTGGGACTATTGTTCCAGGTTTTACTCCCACTGGTGTATCGATTATTTGTCCAGTTTATTGTTTATTTCTCCCGCTTTTAGTTGATGATATGGTAGTTTTGAGGCCTTATGCATATATGGCCTTAAAAAAATATTTTCTTAATAAAAAAACAGTGTTTTCCTTATGGATTGTTTGATTGAAGCATGTCCTTGGGAGGAAATAGTAGCTGAATGAGGATTTAAGCAAGTGCCTGCTTGACATGTGCAGATGCCTGCTTGACATGTGCAGATGGCAGAGATCTACTTTGTTGTGACAGATATCCCTCAACATTCCATACAATCTGCAAGGGGATGGTGTTGAGAAGAAAGTGTTTTTTCTTTATATAAATTTTATTTAAGTTAAACTTATCAAGTACAAGTTGTTTTTCTCTTTGTCTTTTGTTATATATTTTTATGTTTTTGGACTTTGGGTGACAGGGGAAAACATGGTTGTGCCCTTCCTGTGTATGCAAATACTGTGAAAGTGGTGAAGGTGATTTCCACACCTGCACCCAATGTGAAAGGTAATGTATGTTTTTGTTTTTCTTTTTCACTCTGGCTTTTCAATTTTAATATTTAATTGTTTGCAGTTCTACTAGATGGATTTATTGTAATTTGATGTACACCATTTCATAGCCATTGATAAAATTGCATATTTGTGTCCGTAATAGGTCATTGGGGGCTATTTTCTGGAAAGTCAGAATTGAACTCCTGAATCACCCAATTTTGTGAAGATTGCTGCAAAGAGGTACGTCTTCTATATTATAAGGGTTTTTTTTTTTTCATATCATATCCTAAGTTTTGACTAATTCAATGGTGACTGACCATCTATTAGATATATGATGAGCGGCAACAGCTAATTGAGGTGAAAAAGGAAGTAGATGATGGGTATTCTTGGACACTACTTCGTTGGATGGAGAAAAGGGTCTGATCAAGGTTATAGTGATGAGCATAAAAGTGCAGAGTGTAACTCCAAGTTTGCTTTAGCTCGGAGGCTAATGGATGTATGTTTTTTGTCAATAATCGATGTCCATACCATGATGAATGTAATCCAAAGCATCGTATATTATCATGCGTAAACACTTTGGGATTTTACCTTTATTATTTTCTCCTATCGTATGTATGCTAGTAACATTTAGGATTGTCGATTAGTAACTAGTACCTTCGACCAGGCACAACATAAATATAGAACAGATACAGTGATCAGTTTTCAGTTATAATTATCACCTTGTACTGGATTTCAAGAAAAAGAAAGTCGCTCTTAACAAAAAGTTGAAACAACAACTCAGGATACAATATTTTGGTTTCTTATTATTTTTAATCTCTTTCAAGCCCCATTTCCCTAGGACAATGACATTATATCTTAAGCAACCTTTTGCTATTTTCATCCTTTGTTCACTTGCTAGAAAAATATACCTGTGTGATTTGCCTGCAAATTAAATGAAACAAACCTAGTCAATCTCACTTTTTAATATTCATTTGATTGTTGGATATTTATGATGCATGGGACGAAGTTAGCACATATGTCGTTCATTGTGACACAAGAAATCTTCAAGGCTTGAAAGGGATGTGGAGGATACAGCAGTCTAATATCGAATTTGTATGTTGCTTGATCTCTGGGAAATATCCCCAGCTCGATTCTAGTTAGCATCTTGACACATATTAAAAAGACTCCCTGCCTTAAACCAAAATTTGTGGAATCAGTCGTCTGCAATAGTCGTAGTCGTTCTTCTTTATTTTAGAGTTCAACTTTGCAGAAGTGTCTAGTTTATTAGTTTTGCAATTTTTATGATTCGAATCTCACATCAATAATGCAATGGGGAACATATGTATGGACAGTATATTACCTGGTTTCATACTTCTTTAAGTTTTGCACATTTATCAAACTTGGTCCTATCTGTTCTGAAACTAGATCCTAATGCTATGAATTTTTTATCTCCAAGCTCTTTATTTAAAAAGGATTCTATTTCTGTTTTTGACAAACTGACTTAAATTAGACTTTTTTTTCCTACTATGAAGAACCCATATTTTGTTTTGCAAAATGACTCAAATTGGACTTATTTCTCAAAGAAAGAATGTGTTCTACTTCTGGGCGTCATTTAAGGTGAGTGCTTTTTCTCTCTGTTTTAATTTTCTTTCGCTTCTTCTGTTCAATACTCTCCATTTTTTAGGAAAATCTTAAAGGAGGCAATTTTCAGATAGAAAATAATTTAGTACTACCAATGGATAAACTCAGTTTGGATTTTCCTGTTTATATTCGAACCGTGCACAGTGCACACCCATAATTACAGTAACCCTCTCTATTCATAAAGAGTTGTTTGATATTAAATCCCAATAATTTATGAATACACTAAAATACTTAAATTGTTGGATAAGTACTATGTAGGATCATAACAATTTTAATAAATTAAACATCTGTCTTCCAAAGAAAGATGGAAAAGTTTTAGCGCTTTTGGAAAACACCATTGCGGCACTTAAGTTTATCATACTCGTTTTTTTAATCATTTTGACACTTATATGGTCCACAACATTTTTTTTCCCGAAATAAATCTACAACTTATGAACAAATTTTTGCGCTTTTACTAAAGCTCTAAACTGATTTAAGTATAAAACCGCTTTAACCACCAAATTCGGATTGGAGTGATAAATTACATTTTTTTGGGGGTGCTAGCTAGCTTTGTTGGTAAAGTCGCTTGTTATTATTTAAGAGACTAGTATCAAAGCCCTCTCTCACAAGGGATCAAACGCCTCTGATACAAAATTCCACCCCATTTACAGATTTTTTGTTGCATATATCAATAGCACTCTATGCACTCTGCCAGTTATTAAATTGCATAAATAAAAATTTATCGATAAGATTCAACATAGTTATGTTTTTCAGCTACAAATGCAGCTGTGACTTAACAAAAACTTCCAAACAGGAACCACAGACTTCAATCTAATCTTGGGACTAAGACAATGATCAAACAACATCCCACAACTCTTTCTTCAATCCCAAACATTGGACAATCGATTTCCCTAAAATCGAGATCTATCCACACTCTAGTTGATTCGATTCTAATAGTAGCCCATATGCTCTTCACCTTCAATGTTCCTCTTACCAAATCCTCGGGCACTACCTATGCTTCCTCTCAACATGCTAATTTCTTTGCAAAAACCTATGATCGATTTTAAAATATCATAAATGAGTCGTTTATTTTAAATTCACAATGCCATTAGATTTGAATGAATTCTTTAATTTGACAGTCGTTACAAAGACTCAAGGTTTGGTATTACATAAAGAAAACAAATTAGATATTGCGAAACCTTTTAACATAGATGTTGATAAGAATTTGAAATTTTATTTGAACTTTGTAGTTTTTGGATCATTAATTATTGAATGTATATTACACTTGTGTGTTTTTTTTCATTTGATGATATCGTGGGTTGATGATAACATCATCATTACCTAATAAGTTTGTATTTAATCAAATAAAGAAGATTATGTAGTAAAAGAGTAACAAAGCTGGGACCAATTTGGGGAAAAAAAAATTGTCTCTTCAATGTAGACTAATTCAACCAGCATTGGTTTCTATAATTTTTTTCTGTTTAGAATTTTGGAGATTTGCATTTTTACTTTCACCAACTTCATATATGAATAGAATTCCGTTACTAGATTTCTTTCCGTATTTATTACTTACGTAGAATTCTTCGGTAAAATTTTCCATTACCAACAAATAACACGACATCAACCTATTCTATGCTAGATAAGAGAGTTCGAACTAATAGCTATCTAGGTTAGGCATTGGATAATGAGAAATTGTGGTCCATCGATTTATAATAAGTCATTTGACCAATGTATTTCTGAATCTCTTGAACATAAAATCTATATTCCAAATTCTTTCAAATTAAACTCATGGTTTCTTAATTTAGAATAAGAATTTTATAGTCTGAATATTTTAGGAATAATATGATGGATGAAGTGCCTAATTTAGATTGGCACAATGAATCTAGTGACATGGCTATTTAGAGTAGATTAGTTGACTTTAGTAATTTAAGAAGAAAACCTTGATGGAACCAAAGATATATGATGTGCCGCATATAAAATACAAATTAATACCTTCTTAATGAGAAAAGGGTATGAATATGCGATATTGAGTAACAGTACGAGTCCTCCTGAGAAAGAGTATACGACTAAATCCATCCCGACTCTACATAAATATGAAAGAAGGAATAACGCACCATGAACATTGATAAATATTGAACAATTTCATATATATCTTAATATGCATTCATTGTAAAATTGGTGTTAAGTACTTTCGTTTAACATTGCACAATTCATAAAACTAACAGATATGACCTCTTGGTTTAATTGGTTCGCTTGACTTATTGTGTGGCTAAAAATAATAGAGTATTTGATAATTTAATTCAAAGCAAAGTATAGTACTGTAGCAAATTGCATAGCTTAACTGCAGGGATCTTTTTAATTAATGACTTAACCCTAGACAAGAGCTATATATATCTTACTCACACAACTGAATATATAGGTCTAGTACAAGCCTTTGCCTGTTCACTAAATCTTCTAGACCGAGAACATGGGAGAAGCTACTGAAGATGATGACGACCTAAATATGAGGATATGGTGCAACTTGCAAGGTTTGATCATAAACAAAATGAAATATATGGATTTGAGTTTTTTTCCCTTTCGGCTTTTCTTTCAAAAATTTCTTATAATTTTAATACTTGCGATGATGGAATTGCAGATATCGGATTGATGATTTTCCAGAAAAAACTCTTCCTCGCTATTCTTCTTCTGCCAGGTTGGATAACCTTGCATCGAAATCTTTTTTTTTCTCTTTTTTTAGGGTTAGGGTTCCTATACAATCATCATCCTCATCATTATAACTAATATTATTATTATTATTATTATTGTTATTATTATTATTATTATTAAATGTTCTATTATCTAAAATCTAGGTTTGATATAATATGTTTAAATTGATTCAGTCCCTGGTTGAATTTGGTTTTCCCAAAAATGATTCACTAAAATGAATGGATATTTATTAATACAAAAGAAAATATATATTTACTTATTTATTTTAGGTCTTTTATGGATCTGAAGTACTAGATAAATTTTTATTTATTTTCTTACTCTAAATTAATTTTGATTTGTGTATATGTAAATGTGCAACCCTTGAAAGGTGTATTTGCTCGCAACATGCATCCCTTTTGTGGGTTAGTGTTTGGTATACCACTGAAATAATTGTTTTTTTTCCTTTCAGTTAACGAATATTCGAATTTTCAAGTTAATTGCAATGGAATATATTTGATAATAAAATTTATGTTTAGCATAATTATGTATTTGACTTTTGGGTTTGGTCAAATTCCATTATAAAAGTTGAGAAATGTTTTGTGACAAATTGAACCCTAAGCTTCCATACGTTCTGTTATGTATGTGATGACGAGGTTTGCTAAGCAGTGTTAGCCATCAGTTTGCGGAAGGGAAACAAAGATAGTTAATTCATTATTCTATATAAAGTAATTTTTTCACAAACAAATCATCACAATGTGATTAAATCACTTAAATTGATCGTAAAAAGGCCAATGAGGCTTCAGCTGAATGAGAAAAGATCAAGGTTGAGAATTGGGACTATTGTTCCAGGTTTTACTCCCACTGGTGTATCGATTATTTGTCCAGTTTATTGTTTATTTCTCCCGCTTTTAGTTGATGATATGGTAGTTTTGAGGCCTTATGCATATATGGCCTTAAAAAAATATTTTCTTAATAAAAAAACAGTGTTTTCCTTATGGATTGTTTGATTGAAGCATGTCCTTGGGAGGAAATAGTAGCTGAATGAGGATTTAAGCAAGTGCCTGCTTGACATGTGCAGATGCCTGCTTGACATGTGCAGATGGCAGAGATCTACTTTGTTGTGACAGATATCCCTCAACATTCCATACAATCTGCAAGGGGATGGTGTTGAGAAGAAAGTGTTTTTTCTTTATATAAATTTTATTTAAGTTAAACTTATCAAGTACAAGTTGTTTTTCTCTTTGTCTTTTGTTATATATTTTTATGTTTTTGGACTTTGGGTGACAGGGGAAAACATGGTTGTGCCCTTCCTGTGTATGCAAATACTGTGAAAGTGGTGAAGGTGATTTCCACACCTGCACCCAATGTGAAAGGTAATGTATGTTTTTGTTTTTCTTTTTCACTCTGGCTTTTCAATTTTAATATTTAATTGTTTGCAGTTCTACTTGATGGATTTATTGTAATTTGATGTACACCATTTCATAGCCATTGATAAAATTGCATATTTGTGTCCGTAATAGGTCATTGGGGGCTATTTTCTGGAAAGTCAGAGTTGAACTCCTGAATCACCCAATTTTGTGAAGATTGCTGCAAAGAGGTACGTCTTCTATATTATAAGGGTTTTTTTTTTTTCATATCATATCCTAAGTTTTGACTAATTCAATGGTGACTGACCATCTATTAGATATATGATGAGCGGCAACAGCTAATTGAGGTGAAAAAGGAAGTAGATGATGGGTATTCTTGGACACTACTTCGTTGGATGGAGAAAAGGGTCTGATCAAGGTTATAGTGATGAGCATAAAAGTGCAGAGTGTAACTCCAAGTTTGCTTTAGCTCGGAGGCTAATGGATGTATGTTTTTTGTCAATAATCGATGTCCATACCATGATGAATGTAATCCAAAGCATCGTATATTATCATGCGTAAACACTTTGGGATTTTACCTTTATTATTTTCTCCTATCGTATGTATGCTAGTAACATTTAGGATTGTCGATTAGTAACTAGTACCTTCGACCAGGCACAACATAAATATAGAACAGATACAGTGATCAGTTTTCAGTTATAATTATCACCTTGTACTGGATTTCAAGAAAAAGAAAGTCGCTCTTAACAAAAAGTTGAAACAACAACTCAGGATACAATATTTTGGTTTCTTATTATTTTTAATCTCTTTCAAGCCCCATTTCCCTAGGACAATGACATTATCTCTTAAGCAACCTTTTGCTATTTTCATCCTTTGTTCACTTGCTAGAAAAATATACCTGTGTGATTTGCCTGCAAATTAAATGAAACAAACCTAGTCAATCTCACTTTTTAATATTCATTTGATTGTTGGATATTTATGATGCATGGGACGAAGTTAGCACATATGTCGTTCATTGTGACACAAGAAATCTTCAAGGCTTGAAAGGGATGTGGAGGATACAGCAGTCTAATATCGAATTTGTATGTTGCTTGATCTCTGGGAAATATCCCCAGCTCGATTCTAGTTAGCATCTTGACACATATTAAAAAGACTCCCTGCCTTAAACCAAAATTTGTGGAATCAGTCGTCTGCAATAGTCGTAGTCGTTCTTCTTTATTTTAGAGTTCAACTTTGCAGAAGTGTCTAGTTTATTAGTTTTGCAATTTTTATGATTCGAATCTCACATCAATAATGCAATGGGGAACATATGTATGGACAGTATATTACCTGGTTTCATACTTCTTTAAGTTTTGCACATTTATCAAACTTGGTCCTATCTGTTCTGAAACTAGATCCTAATGCTATGAATTTTTTATCTCCAAGCTCTTTATTTAAAAAGGATTCTATTTCTGTTTTTTGACAAACTGACTTAAATTAGACTTTTTTTTCTTCTAATATAAAGAATCCATATTTTGTTTTTGCAAAATGACTCAAATTGGACTTATTTCTCAAAGAAGGAATGTGTTCTACTTCTGGGCATCATTTAAGGTGAATGCTTTTTCTCTTTGTTTTAATTTTCTTATGCTTCTTTTGTTCAATACTGTTCCGTTTTTAGGAAAATCTTAAAGGAAGCAATTTTCAGATAGAAAATAATTTAGTACTACCATTGGATTAACTCAGTTTGGATTTTCCTGTTTATATTCGAACCGTGCACAGTGCACACCCATAATTACATTAACCCTCTCTATTCATAAAGAGTTGTTTGATATTAAATCCCAATAATTTATGAATACACTAAAATAGTTAAATTGTTGGATACATACTATGTAGGATCATAACAATTTTAATAAATTAAAGATCTCTCTTCCAAAGAAAGAAGGAAAACTTTTAGCAGTTTCGGAAAACACAATTGCGGCTCTTAAATTTATCATACTTGTTTTTTATCATTTTGACACTTATATGGTCAACAACTTTTTTTTTTTCCCAAAATAAATCTACAACTTAATAATAAATTTTTGCTCTTTTACCAAAGCTCTAAACTGATTTAAGTATAAAAACCGCTTTAACCACCAAATTCGGATTGGAGTGATAAATTACATTTTTTTGAGGGTGCTAGTTAGCTTTGTTGGTAAAGTCGCTTGTTATTATTTGAGAGACTAGTATCAAAGCCTCTCATACAAAAGCCCTCTCTCAAGGCCCTCTCTCAAGGGATCAAATGCCTCTCATACAAAAGTCCACCCCATATACAAATTTTTTGTTGCATATATCAATAGCACTCTATGCACTCTGCCAATTATTAAATTGCATAAATCCAAAGTTATCGACAAGATTTGACATAGTTATGTTTTTCAGCTACAAATGCAGCTTTGACTTAACGAAAACTTCCAAACAGAAATCATAGACTTCAATCTGATCTTGGGAGTCAGACAATCATCAAACAACATCCCACAACTCTTTCTTCAATCCCAAACATTGGACAATCGATTTCCCTAAAACCGAGATCTATCCACACTCTGGTTGATTCTATTCCAATATTAGCCCATATGCTCTTCACCTTCAATGTTCCTCTTACCAAATCCTTGGCCACTATCTATCCTTCCTCTCAACATGCTAAGTTCTTTGCAAAAACCAATGATCGATTTTAAAATATCATAAATCAGTCGATTATTTTAAATTCACAAGACTATTGGATTTGAATGAATTCTTTAATTTGACAGTCGTTACAAAGATTCAAGGTTTGGTATTACATATAGAAAACCAATTAGATATAGCGAAACCTTTTAACATAGATGTTGATAAGAATTTTAAATTTTATTTGAACTTTATAGTTTTTGGATCATTAATTCACGAATGTACATTACACTTGGCGTTTTTTTTTCATTTGATGATATCATGGGTTGATGATAACATCATCATTACCTAATAAGTTAGTATTTAATCAAATACAGAAGATTATGTAATAAAAGAGTAACAAAGCTGGGACCAATTTGGAAAAAAAAATTGTCTCTTCAGTGGAGACTAATTCAACCAGCATTGGTGCAACTTGCAAGCTTTGATCATAAACAAACGAAGTATATGGATTTAGGTTTTTTTCCCTTTCAGCTTTTCTTTCAAAAATTTCTTATAATTTTGATACTTGCGATGATGGAATTGCAGATATCGGATTGATGATTTTCCAGAAACAACTCTTCCTCGCTATTCTTCTTCTGCCAGGTTGGATAAACTTGTACCCAAATTTTTTTTCTCTTTATTTAGGGTTAGGGTTCCTATACAATCATCATCATCATCATCATTATAACTAATAATAATAATATTATTATTATTATTATTATTATTAAATGTTCTATTATCTAAAATCTAGGTTTGATATAATATGTTGAAATTGATTCAGTCCCTGGTTGAATTTGATTTTCCCAAAAATGATTCACTAAAATGAATAGATATTTATTAATACAAAAGAAAATATTTATTTATTTATTTATTTTAGGTCTTTTATTGATCTGAAGTATTAGATAAATTTTTATTTATTTTCTTATTCTAAATTAATTTTGATTTGTGTATAAGTATATGTGCAACCCTTGAAAGGTGTATTTGCTCGCAACATGCATCCCTTATGTGGGTTAGTGTTTGGTATACCACTGAAATATATTTTTTTTCCTTTCAGTCTAACGAATATTCGAATTTTCAAGTTAATTGCAATGGAATATATTTGATAATAAAATTTTTGTTTAGCATAATTATGTATTTGACTTTTTGGTTTGGTCAAATTCCATTATAAAAGTTGAGAAATCCCTTATGACAAATTGAACCCTAAGCTTCCATACGTTATGGCATGTATGTGATGACGAGGTTTCCAAAGCAGTGTTAGCCATCAGTCTGCGGAAGGTAAACAAAGATAGTTAATTCATTATTCTATATAAAGTAATTTTTTCACAAACAAATCATCATAATGTGATTAAATCCCTTAAATTGATCGTAAAAACACCAATGAGGCTTCAGCTGAATGAGAAAAAATCAAGGTTGAGAATTGGGACTATTGTTCCACGTTTTACTCCCACTGGAGTATCGATTATTTGTCCAGTTTATTGTTTATTTCTCCCGCTTTTAGTTGATGATATGGTAGTATTGAGGCCTTATGCATATATGGCCTTACAAAAATATCGAATTTGTATGTAGCTTGATCTCTGGGAAGTATCCCAAGCTCGATTCTAGTTAGCATCTTGACACATAAAAAAAAGACTCACGACCTTGCACCAAATTTATGGAATCAGTCGTCTATAATAGTCGTAGTCGTTCTTCTTTGTTTTAGAGTTCTCCTTTGCAGAGGCGTCTAGTTTATTAGTTTTGCAATTTTTATGATTTGAATCTCACATCAATAATGCAATGGAGAACATATGTATGGATAGTATATTACCTGGTTTCGTGCAGCTTTATGTTTTGCACAGTTATTAAACTTGGTCCTATCTGTTCTGAAACTAGATCCTAATGCTATGATTATCTCCAAGCTCTTCATTTAAAAAGGATTCTATTTCTGTTTTTGACAAAATGACTCAAATTAGAGTTTTTTTTTTCTAAAATAAAGAACCCATATTTTGTTTTTGCAATATGACTCAAATTGGACTTATTTCTCAATGAAAGAATGTGTTCTTCCTCTGGGCATCATTTAAAGTGAGTGCTTTTTCTCTTTGTTTTAATTTTATATGCTTCTTTTGTTCAATGCTGTTCAGTTTTTAGGAAAATCTTAAAGGAAACAATTTTCAGATAGAAAATAATTTAGTACTACCAATGGATAATTACAGTAACCGTCTCTATTCATAAGAGTTGTTTGATATGAAATCCCAATAATATATTAATACACTAAAATACTTGAATTGTTGGATTAGCACTATGTAGGATCATAACAATTTTAACAAATTAAAGATCTGTCTTCCAAAGAAAGAAAGAAAACTTTTAGCACTTGTGGAAAACCCCCTTGTGGCACTTAAATTTATCATACTCGTTTTTAGTTGTTTTGACACTTATATGGTCAACGACTTTTTTCTTCCCAAAATAAGTCCACAACTTATTAATAAATTTTTGCTCTTTTACCAAAGCTCTAAACTGATTTAAGTATAAAAACCGCTTTAACCACCAAATTCGGATTGGAGTGATAAATCACATTTTTTTTGCGGGTGCTAGCTAGCTTTGTTGGTAAAGTCGCTTGTTAGTATTTAAGAGACTGGTATCAAAGCCTTCTCTCACAAGGGGTCAAACACCTCTCATATGTCAATAGCACTCTATGCACTCTTCCGATTATTAAATTGCATAAATCCAAAGTTATCGATAAGATTCGTCCTAGCTGTGTTTTTCTGCTTCAAATACAGCTGTAACTTAACAAAAACTTCCGAACAGATACCATAGACTTCAATCTGATCTTGGGACTCAGACAATCATCAAACAATGTCCAACAACTCTTTCTTCAATCCCAAACATTAGACAATCGATTTCTCCCACCCCTAATGAACCTTCCTAAAACCAAGATCTATCCACACTCTGGTTGATTCGATTCCAATAGTAGTCCATATGCTCTTCACCTTCAATGTTCCTCTTACCAAATCCTCGGGCACTATCTATCCTTCCTCTCAACATGCTAATTTCTTTGCAAAAACCTATATCGTTTTAAAAATATCATAAATCAGTCATTTATTTTAAATTCACAAGACTATTGGACTTGAATGAATTCTTTAATTTGACAGTCGTTACAAAGTCTCTAGGTTCGGTATTACATATAGAAAACAAATTAGATATAGTGAAAGCTTTTAACATAGATGTTGATACGAATTTGAACTTTCCAGTTTTTGGATCATTAATTAATCAATGTATATTACACTTGTGCATTTTTTTCGTTTGAAGATATCATGGGTTGATGATAACATCACATTACCTAATAAGTTAACATTTACTCAAATATAGAAGATTATGTAATAAAAGAGTAACAAAGCTGAGACCAATTTGGAAAAAAAAAATTATCATTTCAATGGAGACCAATTCAACCAGCATTGGCTTCTATAATTTTTTCACTGGAGACATGTAGACCTATGGTGTGGACTATCAAGACACATTTGCTCCAGTAGCTAAGATGAACACGGTGAGAGTTTTTTTGTCATTGGCTACTAATTTCAACTGGTATGTGGAGAAAATTGATGTGAAAAATGCCTTTCTTCACAGTAAATTCGAAGATGAGATATACATGGACATTCCTCTAGAATATAAGCAGCAACTGAGAGGCAACAAAGTCTGTAAGCTAAGGAAAGTGCTCTATGGCCTAAAACAATCTCCACGAGCTTGGTTCGAAAGATTCACCAAAGTGATGCTAGCCACCAGATACAAGCAAAGTCAGGGAGATCATACACTCTTCATAAAACACTCGTATGCAAGGGGAATAACGGCCCTTTTGGTGTACGTCGATGACATAATAGTCACAGGAAATGATGAGAAGGAGAAGGAAGCTCTATGAAGATGTCTTGTCAATGAATTTGAGATAAAAGAACTTGGGAGGTTGAAATACTTTCTAGGAATTGAAGTAGCTCATTCTAGAGAAGGAATCTTTATCTCACAACAAAAATATGTGACTGATCTCCTTAAGGAAACAGGAAAGTCGGCATGTAAACCAATTTCCATACTGATTAAACAAAATCATAGACTTAGAGAAGCAAAAGATGATCCAGCTGTGGATAAGGAAAGGTACCAGAGACTGGTTAGGAAGCTTATATGCCTTGCCCACACATGGCCAGACATTGCTTATGCCATGAGTGTTGTTAGCCAATTTATGCACAGCCCGAGAGAAGTTCATCTACAAGCTGTCCATCGCATACTACATTACCTAAAGGCTAATCCAGGACAAGGGATTCTATTTAGAAGAAACACGGGGTTAGTCTTTGAGGCGTATACAAATGCTGACTATGCAGG
Organism: Bretschneidera sinensis; assembly: GCA_023935145.1. Lineage (NCBI taxonomy): Eukaryota > Viridiplantae > Streptophyta > Magnoliopsida > Brassicales > Akaniaceae > Bretschneidera > Bretschneidera sinensis. The sequence continues at coordinate 38,100,652 of CM043702.1, read as the reverse complement.
TTCACCAATTGATAGAAGGTCCACGACAGGCTATTGCACTTTCCTAGGAGGCAATCTTGTAACATGGAGGAGTAAGAAGCAAAATGCAGTGGCAAGATCAAGTGCTGAAGCGGAGTTTCGGGCGATAGCACAAGGAGTTTGTGAATTATTGTGGCTCAAAATAATTCTGGAAGACTTAAAGATTAAGTGGGATGGACCTATGAGGCTATTTTGTGACAACAAGTCGGCTATCAACATCGCTCATAATCTCATTCAGCATGACTGGACAAAGCATATTGAGGTAGATAGACATTTCATAAAAGATAAGTTGGATAGCAGATTAATCTGCACACCGTACATCCCAACAAACAATCAATTTGCTGATGTACTTACAAAATGACTAAACAGTGAAGCATTCCAATGACTTATATGCAAGCTGGGAATGAAGGATCCATATTCACCAGCTTGAGGGGGAGTGTTTAAAAAGATAGAATCCTACTAAATAACTTTGTTTCTATTTTCTAAGAGTTAGTTTTATTATTTATCTCATCTCTCAATTATCTCCTTGTAATTAGCTAAGATTATTCTGTACATATAGCCAAAAAATGTCTCATATTCAATACGTCATATATTCATTTTTCTGAAAATTCACAATACCACTGAAATAATTTTTTTTTCCTTTTGGTCAAAAGAATATTCGAATTTTCAAGTAAATTGCAATGGAATATATTTGATAATAAAATTTGTGTTTAGCATAATTATGTATTTCACTTTTTGGTTTGGTCAAATTCCATTATAAAAGTTGAGAAATTTTGTTGTGACAAATTGAACCCTAAGGTTCCATACGTAATGGCATGTATGTGATGACGAGGTTTCCTAAGCAGTGTTAGCCATCAGTCTGCGATAACGATTATGCTGGGCAGACTCACCATCACAAGGCTACAACATCGAGGATATCCAACAACCCAAAATGTGTGATGGCAAGGTTGGTAATAGCCTCGCCTTCCTTAATGGCTGAGGGTAGCAGAATCATCATCACAGGTTGGTGCGATATCTAAAGCCACAAGGGTAGCATCATCATTGTAGTGCATTAAATTCCAACCAAGGTTCAATTTTCTCAAATCATTTTTTTTTTGAATATTTTATGAAACACACCTTGGGAAGGGAAACAAAGTGTTTTTTTTCTTTATATAAGTTTTATTTAAGTTAGACTTATCAACAACAAGTTGTTTTTCTTTTTGTCTTTTGTTACATATTTTTATGTTGATGGACTTTGGGTGATAGGGGAAAACACGGTTGTGCCCTTCCTGTGTATGCAAATACTGTAAAAATGGTGAGGGTGATTTCCACACCTGCACCCAATGTGAAAGGTAATGTATGTTTTTTTTTTTTCACTCTGGATTTTCAATTTTAATATTTAATTGTTTGCAGTTCTACTTAATTGATTTATTGTAATTTGATGTACACCATTTCATAGCTATTGATAAAATTGCATATTTGTGTCCTTAATAGATCATTGGGGGCTATTTTCTTGAAAAATCAGAGTTGAACTCCTGAATCACCGAATTTTGTGAAGATAGCTGCAAAGAGGTACGTTTTATATATTATGAGGTTTTTTCTTCATATCATATCCTAAGTTATGACTAATTCAATTATGACGGACTATCTATTAGATATACGATGAGTGGCAACAGCTAATTGAGGTGAAAAAGGAACTAGATGATGGGTATTCTTGGACACTACTTCATTGGATGGAGAAAGGGTCTGATCAAGGTTATAGTGATGAGCATAAAAGTGCAGAGTGATACTCCAAGTTTGCTTTAGGACAGACTCTAATGGATGTGTGTGTTTTGTCCATAACCGATGGCCATACCATGATCAATGTAATCCAAAGCATAGTATATTACCATGCGTAAACACTTTGGGTTTATTATTTTATCCTATCATATGTATCCTAGTAACATTCAGGATTGTCTATTAGTAACTAGTAACTTCGGCCAGGCACAACATAAATATAGAACAGACAAGTGTATTTCTAAATCTCTTGAACATAAAATCTATATTCCAAATTCTTTCAAATTAAACTCATGGTTTCTTAATTTGGAATAAGAATTTTATAGTCCAAATATTTTAGGAGTAATATGATGGATGAAGTGCCTAATTTAGATTGGTACAATGAATCTTGTGATACGGCTATTTAGAGTAGATTAGTTGACTTTACTAATTTAAGAAGAAAACCTTGATGGAACCAAAGATATATGATGTGCCGCATATAAAATACAAATTAATACATTCTTAATGAGAAAGTGGTATGTATTTGCGATATTGACTAAAAGCACGTGTCCTCTTGAGAAAGAGTATACGGCCAAATCCATCACGACTGTACATAAATATGAAAGAAAGAATAATGCACCATGAATATTTATAAATATTCAACAATTTCATTTATATCTTAATATGTAGGCATTGTAAAATTGGTGGTAAGTACTTTCGTTTACCATTGCACAATTCATAAAACTAACAAATATGATCTCTTGGTTTAATTGGTTCGCTTGACTTATTGGTTGGCTAAAAAGAATAGAGTATTGGATAATTTAATTCAAAGCACTGTACAGTATTGTAGCAAATTGCATAGCTTAACTGCAGGGATCTTTTTAATTAATAACTTACCCCTAGACAAGAGCAATATATATCTTACTAGCACAACTGAATATATAGGTCTATTACAAGCCTTTGCCTCTTCACTAAATTTTATAGATCGTGAACATGGAAGAAGCTACTGAAGATGATGGCGGCATAAATATGAGGATATGGTGCAACTTGCAAGGTTTGATCATAAACAAAACTATATTGTAATACCCGTATTCGTGAATTACAGGTAAAGAAGTAATTTGATAAATATATCATGAGATTTAAATAATATTTTTTATGTGAAGGATTAGTATTGAAAAAAAAAACTTGAATAGTAAAAAGCGTGAATAGTAAAAAGATGAATAGTAAAAAAAAAAAGTTCACGTCCCAGACCGAAGACAGAAATAAAAAAAGAGAAAGGAAAAACTAAAGGAAGAAGGAAAAGGAAAAAAAAGAAAAAAGAAAAAGAGTTTTGTTAAAAACAAAAAAAATGGATAATGGACATCATGCTTCCCATTATCTAGTGGAGGTCCTAAAAAAAATGATGAGAGAGTTAGGTGGGGCGGTGGTTGCTGAAGATTTAAAATGTGGGTGATTTTTTTAAAAAAAGTGGAGAGTTAGGTTGGGAAGGGGCTGAAGCTCCTCCTATATATATGTGTAGAAACTGAAATTGTTCAGTTTCTTTCATTTTTATGTTTTCTTAAAATACTTGGAGACCTAAAGAAAAATCAAAAGAGCAAAATTTTGAAGGAGTTTTCTACGGAATTTCATAGAGGATCATGAGAATTTACTAGTATTATAAGGTAATAGCGTAGTATTTATTTTTTTTGAATTTGTAGCATATATGAAATTCTCGGAACTCAAAGTGGGAATTTTCAAAGGGAGTGGTTTATGATGAATTTAAGAAATAATTAGAAATTTTTGATACAAATATTATGTCAGGTGTTGACTATTTACAACGGGAGATATTTCTGAGAAGAACCGAGAAAGGCAAGAAGGTGACCCACGGGTAGCTTTAAGTGCTACAGGGTGAGTTGGATTTACTTTAAGTAGTCTAAATAAAAATCAATTATTTGGGGATAATATTAATTTTAATATTATTAAAATATGCTTAGGTGTTAGATGAAAATTTGATTTATGGGTATGATAGGAAATTTGGACATGTAGAAATAGTTTTCGGCGAGAAATGATATTTTTGGAAATCATAAGTTCATTTAAGAATAAAAGCAATAAATAAATTATTGATGAGACATACTTATGTTTTAACACGAATTATGACGAGATAAATTTTAGTGGATTTTGCCAAATTTTGATGGATGAATTGATATGAATTTTAGTTGATCTTGCCAAATTTTGAAGGATGAATTGAGATGAATTTTAGTGGATCTTGACAAATTCTGATGGACAATTTGAGATGAATTTTAGTGGATCTTGACAAATTCTGATGGAAAATTTGAGATGAAATTTAGTGGATCTGGACAGACTGTAATTGATTATTTGATGTGATTTGGGAAGAGAAGAATGTAGTGAAATCTTTATATAATTTGATAAAAATCAGGATGATTAGATGTAAATTTTTTTTTTAAAGAAACTTTGTTATATAAAATTTGTGAATAATCAGGATAGCCAAATTAAGTGGTTTGAATCTTTATATTGTTTTTATATTTCTGGTTATATTACAGTTCCATATCATTGTTCATGCACATATGCATTTAAAAATATAACCGAAAGAACCGGGAAGGCAGCCGGTCTAATGAAATAACCGTGATAGCTGGTATATACTGGGATGAAAAGTAAAAACCGTGACAGCCAGTATATGCTGGGATGAAAAGTGAAAACCGTGACAGCTGGTATATGCTGGGATGAAAAATGAAAACCGTGACAGCCAGTACATGCTGGGATGAAAAGTAAAAATCGTGACAGCCAGTATATGCTGGGATGAAAAGTGAAAACCGTGACAGCCGGTATATGCTGGAATTAACCGGGAAGGCAGCCGGTCTGATGATAATAAAAGAACCGAGAGGGCAACCGGTCTAAGATAATAACAACCTGTCCACAGGTGGGAAGACATTCCCATCATAATTATTCATGCATTTGCATCTGTTTAATTATTGATGTATGGTTGAAATGCTGATGTGTGATTTATTATCGTGAAAATAATTATAGATGATTGAGTCTCGCAGAAAGAGACAGTTATGATGAAAATATTATTAAAAAGCTGAGATGAGGTATATTGTCGTGTATGATGGCTGAGTCTCATAAAAAGAGACAGCTATGATAATGAGATTATTGAAATGCTGAGATGTGGCATATTATTGTGAATTTAATTATAGATGGTTGAGTCTCATAAAAAGAGACAGCTATGATAATGAGATTATTGAAATGCTGAGATGTGAAACATTATTGTGAATTTAATTATAAATGGTTGAGTCTCATAGAAAGAGACAATTATGATGTTAAGACTTAGTTAAATAGAAGATTTTATGATGTGAACCTCATTACGAGATAATTATGAGATAATTGATGGTCTTAAAGTGGACTAATGATTGAGAAGAGGATATTGATAGAGAAGAATAAAAGATTAAATATTAAAGGACTATTTATGGAATTTGGAATACTTTTAGTAAATTTAATTCACTGAGCTTGTGAAGCTCACCCCTCATTGTACAATGATTTTCAAGTAACAGGCTTGGCAAATAGTTTGCTGAGTTGAGGTTTAGAAGAAATCATTTCCTGTAAGCCGCGTACGTGTCATCATCCTCAGACTAATGAGAAAATAAAATGAAAAATTTATTTGTAACTCTTGATGCATTTTACGGATTGATGTAAATTTCTTTTAGTAATATTTATTTTTACTACTGCATATATGTGACGTGCTGGGATTCTAAAAATGTAATAACACCGTTTCGGGGTGGCCAACCCGGGATGGGTCGTTACAAATTTTGGTATCAGAGCATTAGGTTGTATGATTCTGTAGACTGCATAAAAAGTAAGAAAGTGGAAGATTAAAGTAAATTATAATGAGCAGTCTGAGGATGACACGTGGACGCATTAAAGCTAGAGTTAGAATTATTGAGGGCGTAGTAGGCCCACAATATTTTTGATAAAGTCGAGGTTGAGTCTGAATCTTTAGTTTCTAGAAGGGAACGTGTTGATAATATGATTGATATTAGTAATATAATCGAGGTATGAGAGAATCAAAAGTTGAAAGAGATGAGCTAAGATAAGCTCTTACTCATGCTTTTAAGAAAATGAATGTATCAGACGATCGAGTGGATAACTTATAGCATAGACTTGATAAGCATACTAGAGCAATGCCTGATGTTGTTAATCCAGTAATGGTAGATACTTAAAAAGGGGAAAAAGTGGATTTATGCATAAGATGCAAGAAGATATAATTAAGCTAAATGCTTTGTTGTTTAAAGTCGGAGAAATATATGGAAACATTATTTAGTATATTTACAACAGATGATTGCCTTTACTTCGTTTGAGTTAGAAAAGGATGTTTTGTGAATGATAGAAGGATATTCTTCCTAAAGTAAGTACAAATATTGATAGACCTTTAACCTAAAATAGGTTTAAGGAAGTTTTTCTTGATAGATATTTTCTTATATCTCTAGAGCTCAACAAGATAGAGATATTATTTATTTGGAGTAAATGTGTTAACTGTGGCTCAATATGATAACAGATTTATGGTTTTGCCAATGGTTATACCAAAAATGGTAGACCAATAAGAGAAGAAATGTAAGAGGTTCAAAGATGATCTATGTTTTAAAGGTTTGATCAAATCTATCTTACACAAGGCATATGAATTATGTTAGATTGGTGAACATATTATTTCAGAGAGATGTGATAGAGTGTAAGGGAAATAGGAAAAGTGGTTAAAGAGGCTTAGACATAAAGGTTATAGAGGTAGTGGTAGTATGAGTGTACAGGACAAGAGACCACCCTAAATGAGGCATTCTTTGTTACTGGAAAACTGAAGTACAGAGTCAGAAGCAAACAGAATCTTATGCTTATGTATTTTAAAATACTATTGGTGGGACCCTTAGATTTATGAGACAGATGATGGAAACTGGAAGTCATGATAGAGAAAGCAAGTATGCCACCAAGTGGAAGTGGCAATCTGATGTATGATTGGGATATAAAATTTTATTATAATTATATTCAGAAAAGATATTTATCCCAGAATGTTCAAAATTTGAAATACTTTATGTGTGGAGAAGGTGGACATGTTAGTGTTGGTTGACTTTGATGCAACCCATTCTGTTGCATCAAGTATTCATATAAAATCTATTGAATAATTTATTAGTCCTTGGATTGCAAAATATTCTTGTTAAAGTTCTCATTTGGGATAGAGTGATAATCATGAATATTCATGAAGGATTGTGTGATTTGTACCAGTGGCAGAAAATCTGAAGTTAATTTATTATCTTCGAATATAATCTATTTTGGGAAATAATTGGTTATCGATGTTTTACGTCTGGGTTGATTATTCTAGAAAGAAGGTTCAAGATATAGACGTGAGATACTTTTAACTATTTTATTTTTGCTCTGGCCAATAAGAGATGATTGAAGAAGGGTTTTAAGGAGTATTGTACATATATCATGAATTATAAAAAGGAGATAGTGATGAAAGAATATTCTAAATAAATTTTTGATGAGTTGTTTAGGTTGCCTCCAAGTAGGGTGATTAAAGTCTCTACTGATGTGATACCAGGATTATCACATATATTTAATAGCACCCTATAGAATGACGTCAGCTGAATTGAGAAAGTTGAACGTACCATTTTAAGAATTTGTAGATAAACAATTTATCTGACCTAATGTATTTGGGGAGTCAGGTGTTGTTAGTGAAGAAGGATGATGGAACGATAAGGATGTGTATAGATTACAGATAGTTGAATAAGAATAAATACATTGTTCCCTGGAGAAATGAATTGTTTTAGCAATTGCAAGGAGTGAGAATGTTTTTTTTAAGATAAACCTGAGGTCAGGTTATCACCAATGGAGGATAGAGAAGGGAGACGTGCCTAAGGCTACTTTTAGGACACGTTATGCTCATAAGCTTTCGTGATGTCATTTGGATTAACTATTGTTCCAGAAACATTTATGGACTGATGAATAAAATATTTAAACTGTTTCTTGATAATCTTATGGTTGTGTTCAGTAATGACATTTTGATATATTCTGAGAAGGAAAAACAACATATGGACCATTAAACAGTGTGCTAGAGATTCTGAGGAGAGAGAAATTATAGGCAAAGTTTCTAAGAGTGAATGTCAGTTGAAGGAAATAACTTTCTTGGAACATATAATATTCGGAAACGGCATAACAGTTGATCCATAAAAAGTAAATATAATGTTAAGTTGGGAGAAACCAACTAATATAACTGAAATTAGAATCTTTTTGGGATTAGCTGGTTATTATAGAAGATTCTTTCAGAATTTGTCTATTATTGAATTGCTCGACCAATAAAGATGTGAGATTTGTATGGTGAAGGATATGTGAGAAAAATATTCATTTACTAAAGGAGAAATTGACTACAGCTCTGGTATTGGTGTTTCCTTCTGGTGATGAAGGATTTGTGGTGTATAATGATAAGGCATATCAATGATCGAGATATATGTGTAACATAGAAAAGTTATGGGCTATACTTCTAGGCAATTGAAGATTCATGATAGAAATTACCCTATTCATGACTTAGAGTTGGCTGCCATAGTGATTGTATAAAAGATTAGAGACATCATTTGTATGGGGACATTTATAAGATATTCATGGGTTATAAGAGTTTGACATACTTTTCTACCCAGAGAGATTTGAATTTGAGGCAAAAATGGTGGATGAAGTTGATTAGTATCTATGATTGTACAATTCATTATCATCTAAAAATGCGAAGGTGATAGCTGATGTATTGAGTAGAAAATTCTACAAGAAGATTAACTGCTATGGGAATCTGGATGTGAAAATGATTATAGATTTAAAAGAGATAATAATGAAGTTGAATAACAGTGGTAGAGGATCATGGTTAATAAATATGGTTGTTCAGTCATCTATAATGAAATGTTTTAGAGATGCAAGGTAGAGATCAAGAGATAGAAAAAGATTAAGCATTGAGTGCTTATTAGAACGTAATATGAGGTTAAACTTGAAGTGACAGTATTTTATTATTGGAACTTGGAAATTGTGTTCCAAATAATGTGAAGGAGATAGTGAGAAAGGTATATAATAATGTAGATTCGATGCAATCAAGTAACAATAAGAAATAAAGAGGACCGAGACAAAAATTCTGATGGTCAAGATTGAAAAGGGATGTAGCTAAGACTGTGAGGTTGTATGGAATGCTACTGAGTGTAGTGTCAAATAAAGATGTTAGATTTACATCTTGGTATTGGGAGAGACTTTTAGAAAGCCACAAGTACACAATGGTAATTTAATATAATTTTCATGTTCATATTGGATTTTTAGAATACTAGAAGTTATGCTAAGGACAAATGTGATGAATTTCTCAGTAAATTGAGATGCTTGCATGCCATTGATTGAAGTTGTTTATAATAATCGGTATCAAATTTGTATTGGGATGGCACCTATTGAGATATTGTATGATAGGAGGTGTAGAACTCCTATATGTTGGGAAGAGATGGAAGAGAAAAATATGTCTGGTCTATCTATTATTGAGCTAACAATAGAGATGATCAAATTTGTTAGAAAGAACCATAAAGCAACTTAGAGTAGACCTCTTGAGTCTCAAGTAGGTGATTGGGTATAGTGAAAAATATCTCGATGAAAAGGTGTATTGAGATTTAAACATAAAAGGAAAGTTGAATCCGAAGTATGTGGGACCCTATGAGGTTGTTGTGAGTAACCTGAATTTTGCCTCCATAATTTAAAACATTTATATAATTTATTTCATGTTTCACTTTAAGAAAGTGTTTACATGATATTTCGAGCTAAGTTATAGAAATTCAGAAAGTTTGAACTTATATGCAAGTACCAGTGAGAATTTTGGACAAAGAAAGTAAGCCTTGTGTAAAAGAATAATTTCACTAGTGTAAAGTTTGATGGCGGAATAGGGATGTTGAAGAGATTTCGTGAAAACGTAAGACAAGTATGAAGAGGGATTATTTTTTACTACGGAGTAAAGTAAAGAAATTTCGAGGACGAAATTTTTGTAAGGTGGGTAGAATTGTAATACCCGTATTCGTGAATTAAGGGTAAAGAAGTAATTTGAAAAATATATCATGAGATTTAAATAATATTTTTTATGTGAAGGATTAGTATTGAAAAAAAAACAAAGTTCAAAAAAAAATGTGAATAGTAAAAAGCGTGAATAGTAAAAAGATGAATAGTAAAAAAAAAGTTCACGTCCCAGACCGAAGACAGAAATCAAAAAGAAGAAAGGAAAAAGTAAAGGAAGAAGGAAAAGGAAAAAAAAAAGAAAAAAGAAAAAGAGTTTTGTTAAAAACAAAAAAAATGGATAATGGACATCATGCTTCCCATTATCTAGTGGAGGTCCTAAAAAAAATGATGAGAGAGTTAGGTGGGGCGATGGTTGCTGAAGATTTAAAACGTGGGTGATTTTTTTTTAAAAAAAGTGGAGAGTTAGGTTGGGAAGGGGCTGAAGCTCCTCCTATATATATGTGTAGAAACTGAAATTGTTCAGTTTCTTTCATTTTTATGTTTTCTTAAAATACTTGGAGACCTAAAGAAAAATCAAAAGAGCAAAATTTTGAAGGAGTTTTCTAAGGAATTTCATAGAGGATCATGAGAATTTACCAGTATTATAAGTTAATAGCGTAGTATTTATTTTTTTGGAATTTGTAGCATATATGAAATTCTCGGAACTCAAAGTGGGAATTTTCAAAGGGAGTGGTTTATGATGAATTTAAGAAATAATTAGAAATTTTTGATACAAATATTATGTCAGGTGTTGACTATTTACAACGGGAGATATTTCTGAGAAGAACCGAGAAAGGCAAGAAGGTGACCCACGGGTAGCTTTAAGTGCTACAGGGTGAGTTGGATTTACTTTAAGTAGTCTAAATAAAAATCAATTATTTGGGGATAATATTAATTTTAATATTATTAAAATATGCTTAGGTGTTAGATGAAAATTTGATTTATGGGTATGATAGGAAATTTGGACATGTAGAAATAGTTTTCGGCGAGAAATGATATTTTTGGAAATCATAAGTTCATTTAAGAATAAAAGCAATAAATAAATTATTGATGAGACATACTTATGTTTTAACACGAATTATGACGAGATAAATTTTAGTGGATTTTGCCAAATTTTGATGGATGAATTGATATGAATTTTAGTTGATCTTGCCAAATTTTGATGGATGAATTGAGATGAATTTTAGTGGATCTTGACAAATTCTGATGGACAATTTGAGATGAATTTTAGTGGATCTTGACAAATTCTGATGGAAAATTTGAGATGAAATTTAGTGGATCTGGACAGACTGTAATTGATTATTTGATGTGATTTGGGAAGAGAAGAATGTAGTGGAATCTTTATATAATTTGATAAAAATCAGGATGATTGGATGTAAATTTTTTTTTTAAAGAAACTTTGTTATATAAAATTTGTGAATAATCAGGATAGCCAAATTAAGTGGTTTGAATCTTTATATTGTTTTTATATTTCTGGTTATATTACTGTTCCATATCATTGTTCATGGACATATGCATTTAATAATATAACCGAAAGAACCGGGAAGGCAGCCGGTCTAATGAAATAACCGTCATAGCTGGTATATACTGGGATGAAAAGTAAAAACCGTGACAGCCAGTATATGCTGGGATGAAAAGTGAAAACCGTGACAGCCGGTATATACTGGGATGAAAAATTAAAACCGTGACAGCCAGTACATGCTGGGATGAAAAGTAAAAACCGTGACAGCCAGTATATGCTGGGATGAAAAGTGAAAACCGTGACAGCCGGTATATGCTGGAATTAACCGGGAAGGCAGTCGGTCTGATGATAATAAAAGAACCGAGAGGGCAACCGGTCTAAGATAATAACAACCTGTCGACAGGTGGGAAGACATTCCCATCATAATTATTCATGCATTTGCATCTGTTTAATTATTGATGTATGATTGAAATGCTGTTGTGTGATTTATTATCGTGAAAATAATTATAGATGATTGAGTCTCGCAGAAAGAGACAGTTATGATGAAAATATTATTAAAAAGCTGAGATGAGGTATATTGTCGTGTATGATGGCTGAGTCTCATAAAAAGAGACAGCTATGATAATGAGATTATTGAAATGCTGAGATATGGCATATTATTGTGAATTTAATTATAGATGGTTGAGTCTCATAAAAAGAGACAGCTATGATAATGAGATTATTGAAATGCTGAGATGTGAAACATTATTGTGAATTTAATTATAAATGGTTGAGTCTCATAGAAAGAGACAGTTATGATGTTAAGACTTAGTTAAATAGAAGATTTTATGATGTGAACCTCATTACGAGGTAATTATGAGATAATTGATGGTCTTAAGGTGGACTAATGATTGAGAAGAGGATATTGATAGAGAAGAATAAAAGATTAAATATTAAAGTACTATTTATGGAATTTGGAATACTTTTAGTAAATTTAATTCACTGAGCTTGTGAAGCTCACCCCTCATTGTACAATGATTTTCAGGTAACAGGCTTGGCAAATAGTTTGCTGAGTTGAGGTTTAGAAGAAATCATTTTCTGTAAGCCACGTACGTGTCATCATCCTCAGACTAATGAGCAAATAAAATGAAAAATTTATTTGTAACTCTTCATGCATTTTACGGATTGATGTAAATTTCTTTTAATAATATTTATTTTTACTATTGCATATATGTGACGTGCTGGGATTCTAAAAATGTAATAACACCGTTTCAGGGTGGCCAACCCGGGATGGGTCGTTACAAATTTTGGTATCCGAGCATTAGGTTGTATGATTCTGTAGACTGCATAAAAAGTAAGAAAGTGGAAGATTAAAGTAAATTATAATGAGCAGTCTGAGGATGACACGTGGACGCATTAAAGCTAGAGTTAGAATTATTGAGGGCGTAGTAGGCCCACAATATTTTTGATAAAGTCGAGGTTGAGTCTGAATCTTTAGTTTCTAGAAGGGAACGTGTTGATAATATGATTGATATTAGTAATATAATCGAGGTATGAGAGAATCAAAAGTTGAAAGAGATGAGCTAAGATAAGCTCTTACTCATGCTTTTAAGAAAATGAATGTATCAGACGATCGAGTGGATAACTTATAACATAGACTTGATAAGCATACTAGAGCAATGCCTGATGTTGTTAATCCAGTAATGGTAGATACTTAAAAAGGGAAAAAAGTGGATTTATGCATAAGATGCAAGAAGATATAATTAAGCTAAATGCTTTGTTGTTTAAATGATCAATGTTTAAGTTTCGGAGAAATATATGGAAACATTATTTAGTATATTTACAACAGATGATTGCCTTTACTTCGTTTGAGTTAGAAAGAGATGTTTTGTGAATGATGGAAGGATATTCTTCCTAAAGTAAGTACAAATATTGATAGACCCTTAACCTAAAATAGATTTAAGGAAGTTTTTCTTGATAGATATTTTCTTATATCTCTAGAGCTCAACAAGATAGAGATATTATTTATTTGGAGTAAATGTGTTAACTGTGGCTCAATATGATAACAGATTTATGGTTTTGCCAATGGTTATACCACAAATGGTAGACCAATAAGAGAAGAAATGTAAGAGGTTCAAAGATGATCTATGTTTTAAAGGTTTGATCAAATCTATCTTACACAAGGCATATGAATTATGTTAGATTGGTGAACATATTATTTCAGAGAGATGTGATAGAGTGTAAGAGAAATAGGAAAAGTGGTTAAAGAGGCTTAGACATAAAGGTTATAGAGGTAGTGGTAGTATGAGTGTACAGGACAAGAGACCACCCAAAATGAGGCATTCTTTGTTACTGGAAAACTGAAGTACAGAGTCAGAAGCAAACAGAATCTGATGCTTATGTATTTTAAAATACTATTGGTGGGACCCTTAGATTTATGAGACAGATGATGGAAACTGGAAGTCATGATAGAGAAAGCAAGTATGCCACCAAGTGGAAGTGGCAATCTGATGTATGATTGGGATATAAAATTTTATTATAATTATATTCAGAAAAGATATTTATCCCAGAATGTTCAAAATTTGAAATACTTTATGTGTGGAGAAGGTGGACATGTTAGTGTTTGTTGACTTTGATGCAACCCATTCTGTTGCATCAAGTATTCATATAAAATCTTTTGAAGAATTTATTAGTCCTTGGATTGCAAAATATTCTTGTTAAAGTTCTCATTTGGGATAGAGTGATAATCATGAATATTCATGAAGGATTGTGTGATTTGTACCAGTGGCAGAAAATCTGAAGTTAATTTATTATCTTTGAATATAATCTATTTTGGGAAATAATTGGTTATCGATGTTTTACGTCTGGGTTGATTATTCTAGAAAGAAGGTTCAAGATATAGACGTGAGATACTTTTAACTATTTTATTTTTGCTCTGGCCAATAAGAGATGATTGAAGAAGGGTTTTAAGGAGTATTGTACATATATCATGAATTATAAAAAGGAGATAGTGATGAAAGAATATTCTAAATAAATTTTTGATGAGTTGATTAGGTTGCCTCCAAGTAAGGTGATTGAAGTCTCTACTGATGTGATACCAGGATTATCACATATATTTAATAGCACCCTATAGAATGACGTCAGCTGAATTGAGAAAGTTGAACGTACCATTTTAAGAATTTGTAGATAAACAATTTATCTGACCTAATGTATTTGGGGAGTCAGGTGTTGTTAGTGAAGAAGGAAGATGGAACGATAAGGATGTGTATAGATTACAGATAGTTGAATAAGAATAAATACATTGTTCCCTGGATAAATGAATTGTTTTAGCAGTTGCAAGGAGTGAGAATGTTTTTTTTAAGATAAAACTGAGGTCAGGTTATCACCAATGGAGGATAGAGAAGGGAGACGTGCCTAAGGCTACTTTTAGGACACGTTATGCTCATAAGCTTTCGTGATGTCATTTGGATTAACTAGTGTTCCAGAAACATTTATGGACTGATGAATAAAATATTTAAACTGTTTCTTGATAATCTTATGGTTGTGTTCAGTAATGACATTTTGATATATTCTGAGAAGGAAAAACAACATATGGACCATTAAACAGTGTGCCAGAGATTCTGAGGAGAGAGAAATTATAGGCAAAGTTTCTAAGAGTGAATGTCAGTTGAAGGAAATAACTTTCTTGGAACATATAATATTCGGAAACGGCATAACAGTTGATCCATAAAAAGTAAAGATAATGTTAAGTTGGGAGAAACCAACTAATATAACTGAAATTAGAATCTTTTTGGGATTAGCTGGTTATTATAGAAGATTCTTTCAGAATTTGTCTATTATTGAATTGCTCGACCAGTAAAGATGTGAGATTTGTATGGTGAAGGATATGTGAGAAAAATATTCATTTACTAAAGGAGAAATTGACTACAGCTCTGGTATTGGTGTTTCCTTCTGGTGATGAAGGATTTGTGGTGTATAATGATAAGGCATATCAATGATCGAGATATATGTGTAACATAGAAAAGTTATGGACTATACTTCTAGGCAATTGAAGATTCATGATAGAAATTACCCTATTCATGACTTAGAGTTGGCTGCCATAGTGATTGTATAAAAGATTGGAGACATCATTTGTATGGGGACATTTATAAGATATTCATGGGTTATAAGAGTTTGACATACTTTTCTACCCAGAGAGATTTGAATTTGAGGCAAAAATGGTGGATGAAGTTGATTAGTATCTATGATTGTACAGTTCATTATCATCTAAAAATGCGAAGGTGATAGCTGATGTATTGAGTAGAAAATTCTACAAGAAGATTAACTGCTATGGGAATCTGGATGTGAAATTGATTATAGATTTAAAAGAGAGAATAATGAAGTTGAATAACAGTGGTAGAGGATCATGGTTAATAAATTTGGTTGTTCAGTCATCCATAATGAAATGTTTTAGAGATGCAAGGTAGAGATAGAAAAAGATTAAGCATTGAGTGCTTATTAGAACGTAATATGAGGTTAAACTTGAAGTGACAGTATTTTATTATTGGAACTTGGAAATTGTGTTCCAAATAATGTGAAGGAGATAGTGAGAAAGGTATATAATAATGTATATTCGATGCAATCAAGTAACAATAAGAAATAAAGAGGACTGAGACAAAAATTCTGATGGTCAAGATTGAAGAGGGATGTAGCTAAGACTGTGAGGTTGTATGGAATACTACTGAGTGTAGTGTCAAATAAAGATGTTAGATTTACATCTTGGTATTAGGAGAGACTTTTAGAAAGCCATAGGTACACAATGGTAATTTAATATAATTTTCATGTTCATATTGGATTTTTAGAATACTAGAAGTTATGCTAAGGACAAATGTGATGAATTTCTCAGTAACTTGAGATGCTTGCATGCCATTGATTGAAGTTGTTTATAATAATCGGTATCAAATTTGTATTGGGATGGCACCTATTGAGATATTGTATGATAGGAGGTGTAGAACTCCTATATGTTGGGAAGAGATGGAAGAGAAAAATATGTCTGGTCTATCTATTATTGAGCTAACAATAGAGATGATCAAATTTGTTAGAAAGAACCATAAAGCAACTTAGAGTAGACCTCTTGAGTCTCAAGTAGGTGATTGGGTATAGTGAAAAATATCTCGATGAAAAGGTGTATTGAGATTTAAACATAAAAGGAAAGTTGAATCCGAAGTATGTGGGACCCTATGAGGTTGTTGTGAGTAACCTGAATTTTGCCTCCATAATTTAAAACATTTATATAATTTATTTCATGTTTCACTTTAAGAAAGTGTTTACATGATATTTCGAGCTAAGTTATAGAAATTCAGAAAGTTTGAACTTATATGCAAGTACCAGTGAGAATTTTGGACAAAGAAAGTAAGCCTTGTGTAAAAGAATAATTTCACTAGTGTAAAGTTTGATGGCGGAATAAGGATGTTGAAGAGATTTCGTGAAAACGTAAGACAAGTATGAAGAGGGATTATTTTTTATTACGGAGTAAAGTAAAGAAATTTCGAGGATGAAATTTTTGTAAGGTGGGTAGAATTGTAATACCCGTATTCGTGAATTAAGGGTAAAGAAGTAATTTGATAAATATATCATGAGATTTAAATAATATTTTTTATGTGAAGGATTAGTATTGAAAAAAAAACAAAGTTAAAAAAAAAATGTGAATAGTAAAAAGCGTGAATAGTAAAAAGATGAATAGTAAAAAGGGTGATGAGTAAAAAAAATCTGGGACGTGAACGTCCCAGACCGAAGACAGAAATCAAAAAGGAGAAAGGAAAAAGTAAAAGAAGAAGGAAAAGGAAAAAAAAAAAGAAAGAAAAAGAGTTTTGTTAAAAAAAAATGGATAATGGACATCATGCTTCCCATTATCTAGTGGAGTTCTTAAAAAAAAAAAAAAAATTATGAGAGAGTTAGGTGGGGGGGTGGTTGCTGAAGATTTAAAACATGGGTGATTTTTTTAAAAAAAAAAGTGGAGAGTTAGGTTGGGAAGGGGCTGAAGCTCCTCCTATATATATGTGTAGAAACTGAAATCGTTCAGTTTCTTTCATTTTTATGTTTTCTTAAAATACTTGGAGACCTAAAGAAAAATCAAAAGAGCAAAATTTTGAAGGAGTTTTCTACGGAATTTCATAGAGGATCATGAGAAGTTACCAGTATTATAAGGTAATAGCGTAGTATTTATTTTTTTTGAATTTGTAGCATATATGAAATTCTCGAAACTCAAAGTGAGAATTTTCAAAGGGAGTGGTTTATGATTAATTTAAGAAATAATTAGAAATTTTTGATACAAATATTATGTCAAGTGTTGACTATTTACAACGGGAGATATTTCTGAGAAGAACCGAGAAAGGCAAGAAGGTGACCCACGGGTAGCTTTAAGTGCTATAGGGTGAGTTGGATTTACTTTAAGTAGTCTAAATAAAAATCAATTATTTGGGGATAACATTAATTTTAATATTATTAAAATATGCTTAGGTGTTAGATGAAAAATTGATTTATGGGTATGATAGGAAATTTGGACATGTAGAAATAGTTTTCGGTGAGAAATGATAATTTTGGAAATCATAAGTTTATTTAAGAATAAAAGCAATAAATAAATTATTGATGAGACATATTGATGTTTTAACATGAATTATGACGAGATAAATTTTAGTGGATCTTGCCGAATTTTGATGGATGAATTAAGATAAATTTTAGTAGATCTTGTCAAATTTTGATGCATGATTTGAGATGAACTTTAGTGGATCTTGACAAATTCTGATGGACAATTTGAGATGAAATTTAGTGGATCTGGACAGACTTTAATTGATTATTTGATGTGATTTGGGAAGAGAAGAATTTAGTGGAATCTTTATATAATTTGATAAAAATCAGGATGATTAGATGTAAATTTTTTTTTTTAAAGAAACTTTGTTATATAAAATTTGTAAATAATCAAGATAGCCAAATTAAGTGGTTTGAATCTTTATATTGTTTTTATATTACTGGTTATATTACTGTTCCGTATCATTGTTCATGCACATATGCATTTAATAATATAACCGAAAGAACCGGGAAGGCAACCGGTCTAATGAAATAACTGTGACAGCCGGTATATGCTGGGATGAAAAGTAAAAACCGTGACAGCCGGTATATGCTGGGATGAAAAATGAAAACCGTGACAGCCAGTATATGCTAGGATGAAAAGTAAAAACCGTGACAGCCGGTATATGCTGGGATGAAAAGTGAAAACCGTGACAGCCGGTATATGCTGGGATGAAAAGTGAAAACCGTGACAGCCAGTATATACTGGAATTAACCGGGAAGGTAGCCGGTCTGATGAGAATAAAAGAACTGGAAGAGCAGCCAGTCTAAGATAATAACAACCTGTCGATAGGTGGGAAGACGTTCCCATCATAATTATTCATGCATTTGCATCTGTTTAATTATTGCTGTATGATTGAAATGCTGATGTGTGATTTATTATCGTGAAAATAATTATAGATGATTGAGTCTCGCAGAAAGAGACAGTTATGATGAAAATGTTATTGAAAAGCTGAGATGAGGTATATTGTCGTGTATGATGGCTGAGTCTCATAAAAAGAGACAGCTATGATAATGAGATTATTGAAATGCTGAGATGTGAGACATTATTGCGAATTTAATTATAAATGGTTGAGTCTCATAGAAAGAGACAGTTATGATGTTAAGACTTAGTTAAATAGAAGATTTTATGATGTGAACCTCATTACGAGCTAATTATGAGATAATTGATGGTCTTAAGGTGGACTAATGATTGAGAAGAGCATATTGATAGAGAAGAATAAAAGATTAAATATTAAAGGACTATTTATGGAATTTGGAATACTTTTAGTAAATTTAATTCACTAAGCTTGTGAAACTCATCCCTCATTGTACAATGATTTTCAGGTAACAGGCTTGGCAAATAGTTTGGTGAGCTGAGGTTCAGAAGAAATCATTTTCTGTAAGCGGCGTACGTGTCATCATCCTCAGACTAATGAAAAAATAAAATGAAAAATTTATTTGTAACTCTTCATGCATTTTACGGATTGATGTAAAGTTCTTTTAGTAATATTTATTTTTACTACTGCATATATGTGACGTGCTGGGATTCTAAAAATGTAATGACACTGTTTTGGGGTGGCCAACCCGGGATGGATCGTTACATATATGGATTTGGGTTTTTTTCCCATCCAGCTTTTCTTTCAAAAATTTCTTGTATTTTTTCTGCTTGCGATGATGGAATTGCAGATATCGGAAAGATGATTTTCCAGAAACAATTCTTCCTCGCTATACTTCTGCCAGGTTGGATAAACTTGTACCCAAATCTTTTTTTTTCTCTTTTTTTAGGTTTAGGGTTCCTATACAATCATCATCATCATCATTATAACTATTATTATTATTATTATTATTATTATTATAATTACATGTTCTATTATCCAAAATCTAGGTTAGATATTATATGTTTAAATTGATTCAGTCCCTGATTCAATTTGGTTTTCCGAAAAATGATTTACTAAAATGAATGGATATTTATCAATACAAAAGAAAATATATATTTACTTATTTATTCTAGGTCTTTTATTGATCTGAAGTACTGGATAAATTTTTATTTATTTTCTTATTCTAAATTAATTTTGGTTTCTATATGTTCATATATGCAACCCTTGAAACGGGTATATGCTCGCATCGTGCATCTCTTATATGGGTTAGTGTTTGGTATTCCACTGAAATAAATTTTTTTTCCTTTCGGTCTGACGAATATTCGAATTTTCAAGTTAATTGCAATGGAATATATTTGATAATAAAATTTGTGCTTAGCATAATTACGTATTTGACTTTTTGGTTTGGTCAAATTCCATTATACAAGTTGAGAAATGTTTTGTGACAAATTGAACCCTATGATTCCATACGTTATGGCATGTATGTGATGATGAGGTTTCCTAAGCAGTGTTAGCCATCAGTCTGCGATGACGATTATGCTGGGAAGACCAGCCATTACAAGCCTGCAACATTGAGGGTATCCAACAGCCCAAAATGTGTGATGGCAATGTTGATAATAGCCTTGCCTTCCTTAATGGCTGAGGGTAGCAGTATCATCATCACAGGTTGATGCGATATCTAAAGCCACAAGGGTAGCATCATCATTGTAGTGCATTAAGTTCCAACCAAGGTTCAATCTTCTCAAATCAATTTTTTTTAGAATATTTTATGAAACACACATTGGGAAGGGAAACAAAGATACTTAATTCATTATTCTATATAAAGTAATTTTTTCACAAAAAAAATCATCACAATGTGATTAATCCCTTAAATTGATCGTAAAAGGTCAACGAGGTTTCAGCTGAATGAGAAAAGATCAAGCTTTAGAATTGGGACTATTGTTCCGAGTTTTACTCCCACTGCGGTATCGATTATTTGTCCAGTTTATTGTTTATTTCTCTTACTTTTTGTGGATTATATGGTAGTATTGAGGCCTTATATATATATGGTGTTACAAAAATATTTTCTTAATTAAAAACAGTATTTTCCTTATGGATTGTTTGATTGAAGCATGTCCTTAGGGGGAAAAAGTTGTTGAATGAGGATTTAAGCAAGTGCCTGCTTGACATGTGCAGATGGTAGAGATCTACTTTGTTGTGACAGATATCCCTCAACATTCATGTATGTTTTCTTTTTTTTTTCACTCTAGATTTTCAATTTTAATATATAATAGTTTGCAGTTCTACTTAATTGATTTATTGTAATTTGATGTACACCATTTCATAGCCATTGATAAAATTGCATATTTGTGTCCGTAATAGATCATTGGGGGCTATTTTCTTGAAAAGTCAGAGTTGAACACCTGAATCACCCAATTTTGTGAAGATAGCTGCAAAGAGGTACGTCTTATTTATTATGAGGGTTCTTTTTTTTCCATATCATATCCTAGGTGGTGACTAGTTCAATAATGACTGACCATCTATTAGATATATGATGAGCGGCAACAGCTAATTGAGGTGAAAATGGAATTAGATGATGGGTATTCTTGGACACTACTTCGTTGGATGGAGAAAGGGTCTAATCAAGGTTATAGTGATGAGCATAAAAGTGCAGAGTAAAACTTCAAGTTTTCTTTAGCTTGGAGGCTAATGGATATGTGTGTTTTGTCCATAATCAATGGCCATACCATGATCAATGTAATCCAAAGCATCGTATATCACCATGCGTAAACACTTTGGGATTTTCCCTAATTATTTTCTCGTATCGTATGTATGCTAGTAACATTCAGGATTGTCTATTAGTAATTAGTAACTTCGACCAGGCACAACAAAAATATAGAACAGATATAGTGATCAGTTTTCAGTTATAATTATCACCTTGTACTGGATTTCAAAATAAAGAAAGCTGTTCTTAACAATAAGTTGAAACAACAACTCAGGATACAATATTTTGGTTTCTTATTATTTTTAATCTCTTTCAAGTCCAATTTCCCTAGTATGAATTTAAGTGGTTTCTATAGTGCTATACAGGAAAAGGATAATGAGATAATCTCTTAAGCAACCATTAGGTATTTTCATCCCATGTTCACTTACTAGAAAAATATGCCTATGGAATTGTTTTATTCAAATAATAATAAATCTTTCACATATATTTTATTTTAATTCTATGTTATATTTATTAAAATACTTCTTTACCCTTACTTTACGATTACGGGTATTACAAATCTACCCACCTTATAAAAATTTTGTCCCCAAAATTTCCTTACTTTACTCCAGAAACAAATGTCAATAATATTTCTTCATAATTGTCTCACGCTTTCATGTAATCTCTTCAACATCCTTATTCCACCACAGAACTTGAATTAATGAAATTTTTGTATTATACAATATTTGTTCTTTTTGTCTAAAATTCTCACTGGTACTTGTATATAAGCCTAATCTTTCTAAATTTCTATAGTTTAGCTCGAAAATTATAATATTCATCATGTAAACACTTTCTTAACAGTGAAACATGAAATAAATTATATAAATGTTTTAACTCTGGTGGCAAATCTAGGCTACTCACAACTAGCTCAACTTTCTCAACAACCTTATAGGGTCCCACTTACCTCAGACTCAACTTTTCTTTCTTTTTGATCCTCAACACACTTTTTCATGGAGATATTTTTAATTACGCCCAATCACCTACTTAAAATTCAGGAGGTCTTCTTCTATTATTAGCATAGCAATTTGGTCTACTCAATGCTACTTTACGGTTTTCTCTAACTAGTTTGATCCTATTTAAAGAGTGAAAAAGACCATGCCAGACATTTGAAGATAGTACTGGAGACTCTTAGAAAGGAGAAGCTTTATGGCAAGTTTAACAAATGTGAGTTTTGGTTAAAAGAAGTGACCTTCTTAGGACATGTGGTGTCAAAAGCAGGAGTGGCTGTGGACTCTCAGAAAGTTGAAGCACTTCTAAACTGGGAGAGACCTATAAATGTGACCGAGATTACGAGCTTTTTGGGATTGGTGGGATATTATCGGAGATTTATCAAAGATTTCTCACTGATTGCGGTACCCTTAACCAAATTACAAGAAAGAGAGAAAAGTTTATATGGTCAGAAGAGTGTGAACAAAGTTTTCAAGTGTTGAAGAAAAAGCTGAGAATGGCACCGGTGTTAATCCCTCCTTTGAATGATGAGGGGTTTGTGGTTTACAGTGATGCTTCATATCAAGGGTTAGGTTGTGTCCTAATGCAGCATAGGAAGGTTGTGGCTTATGCTTCACGCCAGTTGAAGAACCATGAAAATAGCTACCCCACCCATGACCTAGAGTTGGCAGCGATAGTCTTTGCCCTGAAAATTTGGAGACACTATCTTTATGGAGTAAGATGTGAGATCTTTATGGACCATAAGATCCCCCAGTATCTACCTACCCAGAAGGAGTTAAACTTAAGACAAATATGATGGATGGAACTGATCAGTGACTATGAATGTACCATAAGTTATCCTAGAAAGGCTAACGTGGTGGCTGATGCATTAAGTCGAAAATCCAATAGCAAGTTGGCAACTTTGAAGATTTATGATTCCAGGTTAATTGAGGAATTAAGAAGTTTAGAAGTGAAGCTTGAGGCCAACACCATTGGGGGGTTAGTAGCTAACATGGTGGTAACATCATCAATAGGTCGTCTACTGGATGCTCAAGTTAAGGATGTAGTGTTAATGGCTATTAAGAAGGAGGTTTTAGAAATCAAGTGGAGTGATTTTATGGTGAGAGAGGATGGAATGGTGATGATGGGAAATTGAATCTATGTGCTGAGCGAAGTGGAGTTAAGGAAGGAGATCCTAAAGGAAGCTCACGACACTATTTATTCTATGCACCCGGGGAGTAATAAAATGTATAGAGGGCTTAAGCAAAATTTCTGGTGGTCAGGTTTAAAGAGAGACGTAGCAGACTATGTTTCTCGATGCTTAGTATGCCAGCAGGTGAAGACTGAGCATAGACATCCGGCAGGGTTGCTACAACCTCTTCCTATACCGGAGTGGCCATAAGAGAGGGTGACTATGGATTTTGTGACAGGACTTCCTTGTATTCAGAGAGGTTTTGATGCCATTTGGGTCATAGTTGATCGATTATCTAAATCTGTTCATTTTCTACCCATTAAGATAACTTGGTCTCTTAAAAGATTAGCAGAGTTGGATGTGGCTGAGATAGTAAAACTGCATGGTGTACCATTAAGTATTGTATTGGATCGTGATGCTCGGTTTATGTCTCGATTTTGGAAGGGATTTCAACAAGCAATGGGTACTCAATTACATTTCAGCACAGCTTTCCACCCTCAAATGGATGGTCAATCAAAAAGAACAGTTCAAATCTTAAAAGATATGCTACGAGTATGTGCTATGAACTTTTCGGTTTGTTGGGATGCGTACTTACCCCTTATGGAGTTTGCACATAATAATAGTTTTCAAACCAGCATTGGGATGGCACCTTTCGAGGCATTATATGGTAGGAGGTGTAGGACTCCGATATGTTGGGAAGAAGTGGGAAAAATAAGTGTCTTAGGACCAGAATTGGTAGAGATAACCACAAAGAGGATCAAGAAAATACGAGAACTTCTAAGGATGGCTCAAAGTAGGCAAAAAAGTTATGCAGACAAGACGAGAAGACCGTTGGAGTTTCATGTTGGTGATCGTGTGCATCTTAAAGTTTCCCCTTAGAAGGGAGTTCTGAGGTTTGAGTGAAATGGGAAGTTAAGCCCTCTTTACATCGGACCTTATAAGATTATTGAAAGGATTGGACTTGTAGCATACCGATTAGCCTTACCTCTAGAACTTTCACAACTTCATGATGTCTTCCTTGTGTCAGCTTTGCACAAATATGTACCGGATGAGTGACATATCATTCCATTCCAATCCATAGAAGTTCAAAAGGACCTTTCATATGTGGAGATGCCAGTAAAATTCTTGGACTCTAGGGACCAAGTTCTTCACAACAAAGTCATTCCCTTGGTTAAAGTGCTTTAGAGAAATAGAGGAGTCGAAGAAGCTACATGGGAAAGCAAAGTGGAAATGAAGACCCAATACCTTTATCTATTCCTCAATTCAAGTTAGTTGAAAATTTCGAGGGCAAAATTTTTTTAGGAGGGGAGAATTGTAGAATCCGATATTTCTTTTAAGCTTTTATAATCTTGTTTTATAATTCAGTTTTTTTTTTTTAGGGAACTCTTGGTAAGAAACAAAAACTTTGGGGATGTTTAAATACTAGATGGAAAATTAAAGGAAAAGACATGTAAATTAATAAAAGAAGAAGAGGAATGGTAGATTGGTAAAAGGTCAAGTGTTAGTGGGAGTATATAAGAGAAACATTAACCTAGAAGAGTGAAATCTCTCATTTTGGCATTTGAGAAATCAGCAGAAGAAAGAGTGGAGAGAAAAAAAAATGGTTCTGGAAAAATTTCCTTCTTAAAAACCCATTTTCTTCCAAACTTTGACCTAGCCTTAACCCAACCATTGAAGATCTTTTTGCCCCCAAACTTCCAAAACCCTCTTCTGCCACCATCAGCTGTCTTCTGGCCAGGGAGGTGAGCCTCCATGAGCAGGCTACGGTGGCGTGTGTCCTACACGTGCCGAGCAGGGGAGGAGCAGCCCATTTTGTTCTTTTGGCTTTTTTCGTGCCGATTGTGAGGTAATTTCGAAAAGTGTTCACCTACAAACTTAAACTAGACTTATTGATGTTGATTTCTGGCTTTTATTTGAGGTCATTTGGATTTAATTTGAGGGATTTATGAGTTGTCTAAGTTGGGAGAATTGTGCAGAAATTCTGGAAAACATTTCATGTTCTGGGCAGTTTTGTGAGCGGTATTTCAGCAAGAATTTGAGGTAGTTTTGGGCCAATTATTTTTAAGTTAAAGTATACTTCCTAAAGTTGACCTAGAACTTTAGTTCAGATGATTTGAATTTAAATTGGTTTAGTTTGAAATATTTGAAGTTGGGAGAAAATTTGAAAGAAATCTGAAAATTTTTGTATTTTGGAACTTTGGTGTTAAGGTTTAATTTTTGCTATGAGTATTGTAAAATCTAAAATCTATGGATGGAATTTTGATTATATCCCACACTTTGGAAGAAAGTAATAAGAGTTTGTGAAGTTTGAAATGTTATTCTTGTATAACATGATTTTTGAGATGGGTATTGTTAGAGAATCTTACTATAGGCTATAAATTTGAAACTCCTTTAGGAATTAAAAGAAATTCCTCTAAGTAAGACTTTTTCTTGATTGGGAAATTATATTTAGAATGAATACTTTTTACAAGTTGGGATTTGTTGGTAATTACCCTAAGTTAGTGTTTTGAAAATTAAAGTCCATATGAATTGAGAGTTTTATGGAGTAAAGAATGAAGGAAAGAAGGAAAGAGTGAAAATAGGTGATTAAGGAGAAGAATGAACTTTAGTAGTATTTTCTTTGATTTATATGTGTACGTAAATGGAATGATTGATTCCTTATTAAATGTCTAAGTTTTAAATACTATACTCATTGGCTATTTGTATATGTAGTTTGCTTTAATTGTTAAAAATGGCATTTCAATAGGTATGGCGGATGATCGTAGTAAAGGTAAAGAAGTGATCCACGACTAGTATTTGGCGTAAGGTGAGTATTACCCTACTCTTGGTAAGCATGAATGTTAGTGAGGAAACCAAAACAATAAGGTTACATAAGAATTGTATTTCGCTATTTATATATAATAATTATATTTATAACTATGTGGTAAGATAAGTTAATTATATATTAATGATGAGATAGTGATTTCAAAACCTTTGTGCTGAATGTTGTGTGATTGTATGGATTGATGAGAATTTGATGATGTTCATCACTTGATTTCATTTCATTTCATGCATTGAAATTTACGGTAAGTTATTGAGGGAGGAGTGATGTGTGAGGATGATAGGTCTCTTCCCACAAGGCGTGTAAGGGTACCGAATATATTTGGATGATTCAACCCAGTCCGAATTAAAAGGGGTTTCGAAAAATTACTATTTGTGAAACGTACCGGTACGTGGGAAGAAATCCTCGATGGATTATGATTGATTATGAGATGATACATTGCATTGCATCATGCTACATTGGCATACCATACATAAATTTGAATTACTTGGCCCGTAAGGGGGCATACGAAATGTTTGGTTATATGGATAAATTGTGATATTTTGATTGACTATGAAATAGCGATTGCAAGTTGGTCGTGGCTTTTATAGGACTGTATTATGATTACTAAGATTGTTGTTTTGTAAAGTACTAAATGACTATGTATACGAACAAATAAATTAGAAAGGAAAAAGAAATAATAATAAGCCCTCAACTCTTTCGAACAAGTGATTACTTTGTGTAGTGTAAGAACTCGCTGAGCTTTATAGTTCATCCCCTCTTCCTCTTTATAACCTTTCAGCTAAGCTTCCAGGTGATTTCGGATTTTAAGTGGTGAAGCTTTGAAGTTCAACGAAGTTTTAGGTGGGTCTACGAGCGTCGCATCCTCATTGAAGCCCTTTTTTTTAAGTGTTATATTGTATATTATGTGTGAAGTTGTAACTGGTTGGTTGTGTCTCTTTAAACACCTTATAAAACTACAACCTTATAGTTGTAATCTCTGTATGATCTTAACTATATATATATATATATATATATATATATATATATATATATATATATATATGATGTTGTTCTGTTGTAGTATATATTTGTGTGTCCAGATGCTCGATTCTAAAAGGTAATTGACACCGTCCTGAGTGGGCCCACTCGAGATGGGTCGTTAAAAAATAACTGTTGTAAAATGTAGATTTGAAGTAGAGAAATTCCTTAGTAGTAGTTTTGTGAGTGTGTACTTAGATGTTGAATACGAGGAAAAGGTAGTTGATTAGGTATTGAACTAAAGAATTTTAAAAAGTTTGGGTTGTGATTATATTAGAAATGTGGAGAGGTTCGAAAACATAGAGAATGGTGCTGATTCATAAGAATTGTAAGTATGATATTAGAAAGTGAGACTTAAAAGAGTGATTAATGTTGGCAAGAGTGTAGATGGATTAACAAGTATAGAAAGAGATAAGAGCAAATCATTGGATATATGGTTAGCATAAGAGATAAGGTTTAGTAAGGAGTGATTATGGTAAAACGAGAGAAATAAACCAAGTAAAGAATGATGGTGCTAGGTAAATTACAAGTGAAGTTTTCATGATATCTTGGACTTAAGAAGGATAATAAAGGAAGTATGTTGGGAAGTATAAATTGTTATATGAGAAATCTTAAAGGAGAAAGGTGTAGGGAAATTTGAATTGATCTTAATGTTAAGTGAAGTTTGTTACAACGAAATGGTGGATCTTGATTCTAAAATAATGAACGAATGATTAAATGGTTGATACTAGTTGAGTAAGAAAATTTCTTTGCTTTACTTTGAGCTATAGATTAAAGAATGTCAAATTGGATCTAGTGAAAGATATGTGATAATAAGCAAAGGTATTTGAAATGCTTGAAAAGCTAGAGGTTAGTGAACGACTTATTTTAGATGTGGTTGAGGTAATAGAAAGGATGATGACTAGTGAAAGTGATGAACGAATATTTGACCTAGTATTTTGTATGTTTTTCAAGTATTTTTTTATATGTTTAGCTTAGGAATTTGTTACTTTGAGTTGTTTTTCGTTGTTTTACAAGTTCACAAGCACTTAGAAATGAGTTTCACTAAATTGCCAGAATTATCCGTACAGATCAGTCATTTTTGGAGATTAAACTGTATTAATTCAGGAAGAACCAGGAGATGAACCATATATACCTGGAAAGATCCGGATGTCTATTTTCTGGTGAATTTTACGGCTCATAAATATGATTTTTCTAGAGAAAGTTATGGCAGTTTTAGTAGACAAAGGTCAGGCTGTGCGTGATTTCAGCATGCCAGAAGTGATTTTGCGGATTAAACTGTATTGATTCAGGAAATACAAGGCAATGAGCCATATATGCTTGGAAATATCCATATGTCTATTTTTTGGAGAATTTTACGGCTCATAAATATGATTTTCCTAGAGAAAGTTATGACAATTTTAGTAGACAAAGGTCAGGCTGTGTGTGATTTCAGCGTGACAAATTGAACCCTAAGCTTCCATACGTTATGGCATGTATGTGATGACGAGGTTTCCTAAGCAGTGTTAGCCATCAGTCTGCGGAAGGGAAACAAAGATAGTTAATTCATCATTTTATATAAAGTAATTTTTTCACAAACAAATCATCACTATGTGATTAAATCACTTAAATTGATCGTAAAAATGCCAATGAGGCTTCAGCTGAATGAGAAAAGATCAAGGTTGAGAATTGGGACTATTGTTCCAGGTTTTACTCCCACTGGTGTATCGATTATTTGTCCAGTCTATTGTTTATTTCTCCTGCTTTTAGTTGATGATATGGCAGTAGTGAGGCCTTATGCATATATGGCCATACAAAAATATTTTTTTAATAAAAAAACTGTGTTTTCCTTATGGATTGTTTGATTGAAGCATGTCCTTGGGAGGAAATAGTAGCCGAATGAGGATTTAAGCAAGTACCTGCTTGACATGTACAGATGGCAGAGATCTACTTTGTTGTGACAGATACCCCTCAACATTCCATAAAATCTGCAAGGGGATGGTGTTGAGAAGAAAGTGTTTTTTTTCTTTATATAAGTTTTATTAAAGTTAAACTTATCAAGTACAAGTTGTTTTTATTTTTGTCTTTTGTTATATATTTTTATGTTTTTTGACTTTGGGTGACAAGAGAAAACTTGGTTGTGCCCTTCCTGTGTATGCAAATACTGTGAAAGTGGTGAAGGTGATTTCCACACCTGCACCCAATGTGAAAGGTAATGTATGTTTTTTTTTTTTTTTCACTCTAGCTTTTCAATTTTAATATTTAATTGTTTGCAGTTCTACTTAATGGATTTATTGTAATTTGATGTACACCATTTCATAGCCATTGATAAAATTGCATATTTCGTCCATAATAGGTCATTGGGGGCTATTTTCTTGGAAAGTCAGAGTTGAACTCCTGAATTACCCAATTTTGTGAAGATAGCTACAAAGAGGTACGTCTTATATATTATGAGGTTTTGTTTTCATATCATATCCTATGTTGTGACTAATTCAATAGTGACTGACCATCTATTAGATATATGATGAGCGACAACAGCTAATTGAGGTTAAAAAGGAAGTAGATGATGGGTATGATAGGCTATGTGTGGAGCCTGGAGGTTTTTTTGTCCAATATGGTGTTTTCAGCACTGTTTGTTATCTGTTTTATTTTAACCAGGAAATATAAGGATTTCATCTTATTCTTTTGTGTAAGTGAGTGAGCCATCTTCTTTTTTTGTGAATACTGTGAGGGGTGAGACCTCCTTGTATTGTTCTTGAAGACATAGTGAAATCACTGCAACTCCATGGACATAACCCGAGTTTGGGTGAACCACGTAAATCTGTGTGTTGTGTGTTTGCCTTTGATTTATTTCTATTTTCTTCTCTATATTCGCATCTTAAGATCCGTAGGGAGAGGGTAGTTTAACCCTAACAACTGGTATCAGAGCTATCAGTTTTTGAGTGGGAACGATTGCCGGAGAAGAAGGAAAGGCGACAAGAATAGAAAAATTCGATGGCACAGATTTTGGGTATTGAATTATACAAATCGAGGATTATCTCAATGGGAAGAAATTACATTTGCCTCTCTTTGGGGCAAAGCCAGACAGTATGAAAGAAGACGAATGGAATCTTCTTAATAGACAGGTACTGGGAGTTATTCAAATAACTCTATCAAGATCAGTGGAACATAATGTAATGAAAGGGAAGACCACCAAGGATGAGATCCGTGCTTTAATTGTTTTGGCTTCTTTGCCAAACAGTTGGGAAGCCATGGGAATGGTGGTGAATAATTCTGTAGGGAAGAATAAACTAAAATATGAAGATATTCGGGATTTGATTTTAAACAAGGAGGTTCGTAGGAGAGATGCGGGTGAAACCTCGGGTTCTGGTTCCGTTTTAAATCTTGAGACAAGAGGTAGACCACAGGATAGAAATTCAAATTGGAGTAGATCAAAATCCAGAAGATGAGGTAGGAGTAAATCCAGATCTGGACAACAACTGGAATGCTGGAATTGTGGCAAGACTGGCCATTTTAAGAAAAATTGTAGAGAACTGTAGAAGAAAAGGAATGAGAATGATGCTGCAAATGCTGTGACAAAAGAACTACAGGATGCCCTATTACTTTCTGTTGACAGTCCCATTGACTCTTGGGTTTTGGACTCAGGAGCTTCTTTCCATACCACTGCACACTGAGAAATCATGGAGCACTATGTGACAGGTGATTTTGGGAAGGTATATTTGCCTGATGGAGAAGCCTTGGATATTGTGGGTATGGGAAACATTCGCATTAAATTGTCGAATGGGTTTGTATGGTTGGTACAGAAAGTGCGACATGTTCCAAAATTGATGAGGAACTTGATATCTGCAGGATAGCTTGATGCTGAAGGTCACACGGTGACATTTGGGGGTGGTACTTGGAAGATTACAAAAGGAGCCATGGTAGTGGCTCGTGGAACGAAAACGGGTACTCTGTACATGACCTCAAGTGTGAGAGATACTATTGCAGTGATTGATGCAAAAGTTGATACAAACCTATGGCACCGTAGGCTTGGTCACATGAGCGAAAAAGGGATGAAAGTGATGCTGTCTAAAGGTAAACTACCAGAGTTGAAATCCCTTGACTTTGATTTGTGTGAGAGCTGCATTCTTGGGAAACAGAGAAAGGTCAGTTTCTTGAAATGAGGCAGAACTCCAAAGTCTGAAAAATTGGAGTTGGTACACACAGATTTGTGGGGAGCTTCCGCGGTTGCATTTCTTGGAGGTTCGCGGTATTATATCACATTTATTGATGACTCAAGCAAGAAGGTATGGGTTTATTTACTGAAAAATAAATCTGAGGTATTTGAGACCTTTAAGAAATGGAAGGCCATGGTTGAGACTGAAACAGGTTTTAAGGTAAAATATTTGAGGTCTGATAATGGTGGAGAGTACATAGATGGGGGGTTTAGAGAATTTTGTGCTACTAATGGGATTAGGATGGAGAAGACTATTCCCGAGACACCACAACAGAATGGCGTGGTAGAGCGCATGAATAGGACCCTCAATGAGCGTGCTAGAAGTATGATGTTGCATGCTAGGTTGCCAGAAACTTTTTAGGCTGATGCAGTTCGCACAACAGCTCACTTGATAAATCGAGGACTGTCAGTTCCTTTGGATTGTAGGATACCTGAAGAGGTATGGAGTGGAAATGAGGTAAACCTTTCTTACTTAAAAGTTTTTGGCTTTTTATCTTATGTTCATAATGACTCTGATGCTTGCAGTAAACTGGATGCTAAATCTAGAAAATGTTTCTTTATTGGCTATGGTGATGAAGCTTTTGGTTATCGGTTTTGGGATAATCAAAATTGAAAAATCATCGGGAGTAGAAATGTGATTTTCAATTAACAGGTTATGTACAAAGACAGGTCAAGTGCAGAATCTGTTGTTACAGGGCCAGAACCAAAGAAGTCTGAGTTTGTTGACTTGGATGAATTTTCTAAGAGTATGGTGCAGAGTAGGAGTCAGGAAAATGATCAGAATACAGACCTACAGGTAGAACAGTGTACGCCCATAAGTGCTTTCCGAAGGTTTTCTAGGAACATTAGACCCCCACAGCAGTTCTCACCATCCTTGTTCTATATTTTGTTGACTGACAGTGGTGAGCCAAAATGTTATGATGAAGCTTTGCAGGTTAAAAATTCTAGCAAGTGGGAGTTGGCCATGAAGGATGAGATGGACTCACTGATGACGTATCAGACATAGGAACTAACTGAATTGCCAGAAGGGAAGAAAGCTTTACATAACAAATGGGTGTACAGAGTAAAAGAAGAGCATGATGGAAGCAAACGCTACAAGACCAAATTGGTTGTGAAAGGGTTTCAACAGAAAAAGGGTGTTGATTATACAGATATTTTCTCTCCAGTTGTGAAGCTAACAACAATCAGGCTGGTATTGGGAATTGTGGCTACAGAGAACCTATATCTTGAGCAGTTAGATGTGAAGACAACATTCCTTCATGGTGATTTGGAGGAGGATATTTATATGCATCAGCCACAAGGATTGCCAGTGCAGGGAAAGGAAAATCAGGTTTGCAAACTGAGAGAGAGTTTGTATGGGTTGAAACAAGTTCTAAGACAATGGTATAAGAAGTTTGACAACTTCATGTGTAGCACCGGGTTCACAAGGTGCCAGGCAGACCATTGTTGCTATGTTAAGAGTTTTGACAACTCTTATATCCTATTATTGTTGTATGTGGATGGTATGCTCGTTGCAGGGTCTAACATTGAAGAGATTAATAATCTCAAGAGGCAGTTGTCAAAACAGTTTGCAATGAAGGATTTGTGTGCTGCAAAACAAATCCTTAGTATGAGAATCATCAGAGACAGAGTCAGTGGGACTTTGAAACTTTCACAGATAGAGTATGTGAAGAAGGTTCTCAGTCGATTTAGCATGGATAGAGCTAAACCAGTGAGCACACATTTGGCTAGTCATTTTAGACTATCTAAGGATCAGTCACCAAAGACAGAGCAGGAGTAGGACTACATGAGTAGGGTTCCCAATGCCTCAGCTATTGGAAGTCTTATGTACGCCATGGTCTTCACAAGACCGGACATTGCACATGCAGTGGGAGTGGTGAGTAGGTACATAAGTAATATGGGAGGCAGTCGAATTGATCCTGAGGTATTTGAAAGGCACTTCAGATACATCTCTGTGCTTCACAAGGGCAGGTTTAAAACTGCAGGGTTTTGTGGATGCAGATTTAGCTGGAGATGTTGATAGCAGGAAGAGTACTTCAAGGATTGTGTATACTTTGGGTGGTACAGCTGTAAGTTGGGCTTCTAAGTTGCAGAAGATCGTTGCTCTCCCAACTACAGAAGCTGGGAGGGAGATAGTTTGGTTACAGAGTCTCTTGGATGAGCTGGGTAAGAAGAATGAGAGGAGTACTCTACACAGTGATAGTCAGAGTGCTATTTTTCTTGCTAAGAATCCGGCATTTCATTCCAGGACGGAGCATATACAGTTGAGATATCACTTTATTCGCTCTCTTCTCGACAGTGAACAGTTGGTACTAGAGAAGATTCATGAAACTGAGAATCCAGCAGATATGTTGACTAAGGGTGTCACTATTGAGAAGTTGAAGTTGTGCTCAGCTTCAGTTGGTCTTCAAGGTTAAGGACAGGTGAATGAGTTGCGGTGATGGTTGCTTTGTTTGAAGGCATGTGATGCTTGGTGCTGGCGAATGGACCAGTCTCTAAGTGGGAGATTGTTAGGCTATGTGTGGAGCCTGGTGGTTTTTTTGCCCAAACTGGTGTTTTAAGCACTGTTTGGTATCTGTTTTATTTTAACCCAGAAATATAAGGGTTTCATCTTATTCTTTTGTGTAAGTGAGAGAGCCGTCTTCTTTTTTTGTGAATACTGTGAGGGGTGTCTAGGGGTGAGACCTCCTTGTATTGTTCTTCAAGACATAGTGAAATTGCTGCAACTCCGTGGACATAACCCGAGTTTGGCTAAACCCCGTAAATCTATATGCTATGTGTTTACCTTTGATTTATTTCCATTTTCTTCTCTATATTCGCATCTCAAGATCCGTAAGGATTGGGTAGTTTAACCCTAACAGGGTATTCTTTGACACTACTTCGTTGGATGGAGAAAGGGTCTGATCAAGGTTATAATGATGAGCATAAAAGTGCAGAGTGCAACTCCAAGTTTGCTTTAGCTCGGAGGCTAATGGATGTATGTTTTTTGTCAATAATCGATGGCCATACCATGATGAATGTAATCCAAAGCATCGTATATTATCAGGCATAAACACTTTGGGATATTACCTTTATTAATTTCTCCTATCGTATGTATGCTAGTAACATTCAGGATTGTCGATTAGTAACTAGTAACTTCGACCAGGCACAACATAAATATAGAACAGATACAGTGATTAGTTTTTAGTTATAATTATCATCTTGTACTGGATTTCAAGAAAAAGAAAGTTGTTCTTAACAAAAAGTTGAAACAACAACTCAGGATACAATATTTTGGTTTCTTATTATTTTTAATCTCTTTCAAGCCCAATTTCCTAGGATGAATTTAACTGGTTTCTATAATGGTATACAGGAAAAGGACAATGACATTATCTCTTAAGTAACCATTAGGTATTTTCATCCCTTGTTCACTTACTAGAAAAATATGCCTGTGCGATTTGCCCGCAAATTAAATGAAACAAACCTAGTCAGTTTCACTTTGGAGTATTCACTTGATTGTTGGATATTAATGATGCATGAGACGAAGTTAGCACATATGTTGTTCATTGTGACGAAAGAAATCTTCAAGGTTTGAAAGGGATGTGGAGGATACAGCAGTCTAATATCGAATTTGTATGTTGCTTGATCTCTGGGAAATATCCCAAGCTCGATTCTAGTTAGCATCTTGACACATTAAAAAGACTCACGACCTGACACCAAATTTGTGGAATCAGTCGTCTGTAATAGTCGTAGTCGTTCTTCTTTGTTTTAGAGTTCTCCTTTGCAAAGGTGCCTAGTTTTTTCGTTTTGCAATTTTTATAATTCGAATCTCACATCAATAATGCAATGGGGAACGTATGTATGGACAGTATATTACCTGGTTTCATGCTTCTTTAAGTTTTGCACATTTATCAAACTTGGTCCTTCCTGTTCTGAAATTAGATCCTAATGCTATGAATATTTTATCTCCAAGCTCTTCATTTAAAAAGGATTCTATTTCTGTTTTTGACGAACTGACTTAAATTAGACTTTTTTTTTTCTAATATAAAGAACCCATATTTTGTTTTTGCAAAATGACTCAAATTGGACTTATTTCTCAAAGAAAGAATGTGTTCTAATTCTGGGCATCATTTAAGGTGAGTGCTTTTTCTCTTTGTTTTAATTTTCTTATGCTTCTTTTGTTCAATACTGTTCATTTTTTAGGAAAATCTTCAAGGAAGCAATTTTCAGATAGAAAATAATTTAGTACTACCAATGGATAAACTCAGTTTGCATTTTCCTGTTTATATTCGAACCGTGCACAGTGCACACCCATAGTTACAGTAACCCTCTCTATTCATAAAGAGTTGTTTGATATTAAATCCCAATAATTTATTAAAACACTAAAATACTTAAATTGTTGGATAAGTACTATGTAGGATCATAACAATTTTAATAAATTAAAAATCTGTCTTCCAAAGAAAGAAGGAAAACTTTTAGCACTTTTGGAAAACACCATTGCGGCACTTAAATTTATCATACTTGTTTTTTTATCATTTTGACACTTATATGGTCAACGACTTTTTTTTTTTTTCAAAATAAATCTACAACTTATTAATAAATTTTTGCTCTTTCACCAAAGCTCTAAACTGATTTAAGTATAAAAACCGCTTTAACCACCAAATTCATATTGGAGTGATAAATTAAATTTTTTTGGGGGTGCTAGCTAGCTTTGTTGGTAAAATCGCTTGTTATTATTTAAGAGACTAATATCAAAGCCCTCTCTCACAAGGCATCAAATGCCTCTCATACAAAATTCCACCCCATATACAAATTTTTTGTTGCATATATCAATAGCACTCTATGCACAATCCAAAGTTATCGATAAGATTCGACATAGTTCTGTTTTTAAGCTACAAATGCTGCTGTGACTTAACAAAAACTTCCAAACAGAAACCATAGATATCAATCTGATCTTGGGACTCATAAAATCATCAAACAACGTCCCACAACTCTTTCTTCAATCCCAAACATTGGACAATCGATTTCTCGCACCCCTAATGAACCTTCCTCAAACCGAGATCTATCCACACTCTGGTTGATTCGATTCCAATAGTAGCCCATATGATCTTCACCTACAATGTTCCTCTTACTAAATCCTCGGGCACTATCTATCCTTCCTCTCAACATGCTAATTTCTTTGCAAAAACCTATGATCGATTTTAAAATATCATAAATCAGTCGTTTATTTTAAATTCACAAGACTATTGGATTTGAATGAATTCTTTAATTTGATAGTCGTTACAAAGACTCTAGGTTTGGTATTACATATAGAAAACAGATTAGATATAGCAAAACTTTTTAACATAGATGTTTGTAAGAATTTTAAATTTTATTTGAACTTAGTAGTTTTTGGATCATTAATTAATGAATGTATATTACACTTGTGTGTTTTTTTTTTTTTTTTTCCGTTTGATGATATCATGGGTTGATGATAACATCATCATTACCTAATAAGTTAGTATTTAATCAAATACAGAATATTTTGTAATAAAAGAGTAACAAAGCTGGGACCAATTTGGAAAAAAAAAAAATGTCTCTTCAATGGAGACTAATTCAACCAGCATTGGTTTCTATAATTTTTGCTGTTTAGAATTTTGGGGATTTGCATTTTTACTTTCACCAACTTCATATATGAATAGAATTCCGTTGCTAGATTACTTTACGTATTTATTACATATGTAGAATTCTTTGATAAAATTTTCCTTTACCTACTAATAACACGACACGAACCTATTCTATGCTAGATAAGAGAGTTTGAACTAATAGCTATCTAGGTTAGGCATTGGATAATGAGAAATTGTGGTCCATCGATTTACAATAAGTCATTTGACCAGTGTATTTCTGAATCTCTTGAACATAAAATCTATATTCCAAATTCTTTCAAATTAAACTCATGGTTTCTTAATTTAGAATAAGAATTTTATAGTCTAAATATTTTAGGAATAATATGATGGATGAAGTGTCTAATTTAGATTGGCGCAATGAATCTAGTGATATGGCTATTTAGAGTAGATTAGTTGACTTTAGTAATTTAAGAAAGAAAACCTTGATGGAACCAAATATATATGATGCGCCGCATATAAAATACAAATTAATACCTTGTTAATGAGAAAGTGGTATGAATATGCCATATTGAGTAACAGCACGAGTCCTCCTGAGAAAGAGAACACGACTAAATCCATCACGACTCTACATAAATATGAAAGAAGGAATAACGCACCATGAACATTGATAAATATTGAACAATTTCATTTATATCTTAATATGCATGCATTGTAAAATTGGTGTTAAGTACTTTCGTTTACCATTGCACAATTCATAAAACTAACAAATATGATCCCTTGGTTTAATTGGTTTACTTGACTTATTGTTGGCTAAAAATAATAGAGTATTGGATAATTTAACTCAAAGCAAAGTATAGTACTGTAGCAAATTGCATAGCTTAACTGCAGGGATCCTTTTAATTAATAACTTAACCCTGGACAAGAGCTATATATATCTTACTAACACAACTGAATATATAGGTCTAGTACAAGCCTTTGCCTCTTCACTAAATCTTTTAAATCGTGAACATGGGAGAAACTACTCAAGATGATGACGACATAAATATGAAGATATGGTGCAACTTGCAAGGTTTGATCATAAACAAAAGTTTGCGTTTTTTTTCCCTTTCAGCTTTTCTTTCAAAAATTTCTTATAATTTTTATACTTGCGATGATGGAATTGCAGATATCGGATTGATGATTTTCCAGAAACAACTCTTCCTCACTATTCTTCTTCTGCCAGGTTGGATAAACTTGTACCCAAATCTTTTTTTTCTTCTCTTTTTTTAGTGTTAGGGTTCCAATACAATCATCATCATCATCATCATTATTACTAATATTATTATTATTATTAAATGTTCTATTATCTAAAATCTAGGTTTGATATAATATGTTTAAATTGATTCAGTCTCTGGTTGAATTTGGTTTTCCCAAAAATGATTCACTAAAATGAATGGATATTTATTAATACAAAAGAAAATATATATTTACTTATTTATTTTAGGTCTTTTATTGATCTGAAGAACTAGATAAATTTTTATTTATTTTCTTATTCTAAAATTAATTTTGATTTGTGTATATGTATATGTGCAACCCTTGAAACGTGTAT
Source organism: Bretschneidera sinensis (assembly GCA_023935145.1). Taxonomy (NCBI): domain Eukaryota; kingdom Viridiplantae; phylum Streptophyta; class Magnoliopsida; order Brassicales; family Akaniaceae; genus Bretschneidera; species Bretschneidera sinensis. The sequence continues at coordinate 38,061,885 of CM043702.1, read as the reverse complement.
TTGCTCGCAACGTGCATCCCTTATGTGGGTTAGTGTTTGGTATACCACTGAAATAATTTTATTTTTTTTCCTTTCAGTCGAACGAATATTTGAATTTTCAAGTTAATTGCAATGGAATATATTTGATAATAAAATTTGTGTTTAGCATAATTATGTATTTGACTTTTTGGTTTTGTCAAATTCCATTATAAAAGTTGAGAAATGTTTTGTGACAAATTGAACCCTAAGATTCCATACGTTAAGGCATGTATGTGATGACGAGGTTTTCTAAGCAGTGTTAGCCATCAGTCTGCGGAAGGGAAACAAAGATAGTTAATTCATCATTCTATATAAAGTAATTTTTTCACAAACAAATCATCACTATGTGATTAAATCACATAAATTGATCATAAAAATGCCAATGAGGCTTCAGCTGAATGAGAAAAGATCAAGGTTGAGAATTGGGACTATTGTTCCAGGTTTTACTCCCACTGGTGTATCGATTATTTGTCCAGTCTATTGTTTATTTCTCCTGCTTTTAGTTGATGATATGGTAGTATTGAGGCCTTATGCATATATGGCCATACAAAAATATTTTCTTAATAAAAAAACATTGTTTTCCTTATGGATTGTTTGATTGAAGCATATCCTTGGGAGGAAAAAGTAGCAGAATGAGGATTTAAGCAAGTGCCTGCTTGACATGTGCAGATGGCAGAGATCTACTTTGTTGTGACAGATATCCCTCAACATTCCATAAAATCTGCCAGGGGATGGTGTTGAGAAGAAAGTGTTTTTTTCTTTATATAAGTTTTATTTAAGTTAAACTTATCAAGTACAAGTTGTTTTTCTTTTTGTCTTTTGTTATATATTTTTATGTTTTTGGACTTTGGGTGACAGGGGAAAACATGGTTGGGCCCTTCCTTTGTATGCAAATACTGTGAAAGTGGTGAAGGTGATTTCCACACCTGCACCCAATGTGAAAGGTAATGTATGTGTTTTTTTTATTTTTCATTCTGGCTTTTCAATTTTAATATTTAATTGTTTGCAGTTCTACTTAATGGATTTATTGTAATTTGATGTACACCATTTCATAGCCATTGATAAAATTGCATATTTGTGTCCGTAATAGGTCATTGGGGGCTATTTTCTTGGAAAGTCAGAGTTGAACTCCTGAATCACACAATTTTGTGAAGATAGCTGCAAAGAGGTACGTCTTATATATTATGAGGTTTCTTTTTTCATATCATATCCTAAATTGTGACCAATTCAATAGTAACTGACCATCTATTAGATATATGATGAGCGGCAACAGCTAATTGAGGTGAAAAAGGAAGTAGATGATGAGTATTCTTGGACACTACTTCGTTGGATGGAGAAAGGGTCTGATCAAGGTTATAGTGATGAGCATAAAAGTGCAGAGTGCAACTCCAAGTTTGCTTTAGCTTGGAAGCTAATGGATGTATGTTTTTTGTCAATAATCGATGGCCAAACCATGATGAATGTAATCCAAAGCATTGTATATTATCATGCGTAAACACTTTGGGATTTTACCTTTATTATTTTCTCCTATCGTATGTATGCTGGTAACATTCAGGATTGTCGATTAGTAACTAGTAACTTCGACCAGGCACAACATAAATATAGAACAGATACAGTGATCAGTTTTCAGTTATAATTATCACCTTGTACTGGATTTCAAGAAAAAGAAAGTCGTTCTTAACAAAAAGTTGAAACAACAACTCAGGATACAATATTTTGGTTTCTTATTATATTTAATCTCTTTCAAGCCCAATTTCCCTAGGAAGAATTTAACTGGTTTCTATAAAGGTATACAGGAAAAGGACAATGACATTATCTCTTAAGGAACCATTAGGTATTTTCATCCCTTGTTCACTTACTAGAAAAATATGCCTGTGTGATTTGCCTGCAAATTAAATGAAACAAACCTAGTCAGTGTCACTTTGGAGTAATCACTTGATTGTTGGATATTTATGATGCATGGGACGAAGTTAGCACATATGTCGTTCATTGTGACACAAGAAATCTTCAAGGATTGAAAGGGATGTGGAGGATACATCAGACTAATATCGAATTTGGATGTAGCTTGATCTCTGGGAAGTATCCCAAGCTCGATTCTAGTTAGCATCTTGATACATATAAAAAAGACTCACGACCTTACACCAAATTTATGGAATCAGTCGTCTGTAATAGTCGTAGTCGTTCTTCTTTGTTTTAGAGTTCTCCTTTGCAGAGGTGTCTAGTTTATTAGTTTTTACCTGGTTTCGTGCAGCTTTATGTTTTGCACAGTTATTAAACTTGGTCCTATCTGTTCTGAAACTAGATCCTAATGCTATGATTTTTTTATCTTCAAGCTCTTCATTTAAAAAGGATTCTATTTCTGTTTTTGACAAAATGACTCAAATTAGAGTTTTTTTTTTCTAAAATAAAGAACCCATATTTTGTTTTTGCAATATGACTCAAAGACTTATTTCTCAATGAAAGAATGTGTTCTACTTCTGGGCATCATTTAAGGTGAGTGCTTTTTCTCTTTGTTTTAATTTTCTTATGCTTCTTTTGTTCAATGCTGTTCAGTTTTTAGGAAAATCTTAAAGGAAGCAATTTTCAGATAGAAAATAATTTAGTACTACCAGTGGATAATTACAGTAACCGTCTCTATTCATAAAGAGTTGCTTGATATGAAATCCCAATAATATATTAATAAACCAAAATACTTAAATTGTTGGATTAGCACTATGTAGGATCATAACAATTTTAACAAATTAAAGATCTGTCTTCCAAAGAAAGAAGGAAAACTTTTAGCACTTGTGGAAAACCCCCTTGTGGCACTTAAATTTATCATACTTGTTTTTAGTTGTTTTGACACTTATATGGTCAACGACTTTTTTCTTCCCAAAATAAGTCCACAACTTATTAATAAATTTTTGCTCTTTTATCAAAGCTCTAAACTGATTTAAGTATAAAAACCACTTTAACCACCAAATTCGGATTGGAGTGATAAATCACTTTTTTTTTTTTGCGGGTGCTAGCTAGCTTTGTTGGTAAAGTCGCTTGTTAGTATTTAAGAGACCAGTATCAAAGCCTTCTCTCACAAGGGGTCAAACACCTCTCATATGTCAATAGCACTCTATGCACTCTTCCAATTATTAAATTGCATAAATCCAAAGTTATCGATAAGATTCGTCCTAGCTATGTTTTTCTACTTCAAATACAGCTGTGACTTAACAAAAACTTCCGAACAGATACCATAGACTTCAATCTGATCATGGGACTCAGACAATCATCAAACAACGTCCCACAACTCTTTCTTCAATCCCAAACATTGGACAATCGATTTCTCCCACCCCTAATGAACCTTCCTTAAACCGAGATCTATCCACACTCTTGTTGATTCGATTCCAATAGTAGCCCATATGCTCTTCACCTTCAATCACTACAAGACAAGTGACAATTGCCGGCGCTTTATTTCCGGCGCTTGAACAAGCGTCGCAATATATTAACCGCCGATGCTTTCTTAGTGGCACTTCGTTGAAGCCCCGCAATAATCAAAGCGCATATAACAGCGCTTAAAAGCGTCGTTATATGTGAAACTGATAACATATTCCGACGCTTCTAAGCGCCGGTATATATACCGGCACTTGTAAGCGCCGGTATATGTTACTTTCATATTTCGGCGCTTCAAAGCACCGGAATATGAAATGGATTTCGAGCATATTCCGGCGCTTAAAAGCACCGCTATATGCTGGAAACTCATTTCATATTCTGGCGCTTTGAAGCGCCGAAATATGAAAGTAACATATACCGGAGCTTACAAGTGCTGGTATATTTGACTTTCATATTTCGGCGCTTCAAAATGCCAAAATATGATATAAAATTTCACATATTCCTTCCATTCCTTGCAGCGCCGTGCTTTGCCTAAAATTTTATCTCCCTCTCGACTCACGCCAGATCCTCAACTCGGCTATCTCCCTCTTCCATCGATCGCTACCTCTCTTTGTTTTCCTCCTCCATCGGATTGTACTTGGGCTAAGTCATAAGTGAGTTTTCTCTCTCCTCTTCTCGTTTCTCTTTTTTCTCCCTCAAAGCCCCTCACCAAAGCTTACCTTTTTCTCTCTTCCTTCCAGAAGCACCGGCGGCGTCTTTGCATCTTTCCAAGACTGGGTTCAATTTTTCGACGAAGCTATCCCACCAGGCACCAGTAGCTCCAATACTCCCTGCCAGGTACCGAAACATATATAGTTGGCCATGAAGAAAATATCTCACATGGTTGCTTTCTTGTGATTGAGACTTTTGATTGCTGGATTATCATTACCATTGGGTTAGGTTTCGTGTGGCCTTTTGCTTCTTATGCCTTGTGGGAATCTGTCTTCTTACTTCTCTATTTGTGAACTATAATCCATCTAGTGGTGGTTGTTGTCCAAAACTCCATCACTATTGCATGAATAGATCTTGAAATTAAATATATATAGTTGCTATCTGTACAATCATATTATTAGGGTGTGCTTCCCTTATTAATGAATAAAAAGGAAGTAAAAATCCGCAGTTTTATTGAGAAAGAAGAAACTGGCCTTTGAGCTTCTATGGTGGATAGTACTTGCTTGTCCATAATGTATTCACTTTCATGTTGAATTGTTTCTAATTTTAAATATAATTGGGATGGTGATAGGGTGCTCTAATAGTTCTAATTTGTTAAACTTTATTGATTTTTTAGGTAAGCAAGGCTAAAATTATGTGATATTTTTTTGAATGTATCAACATACCATGGTCAATGTAGTCATATAATCTGCATATATGTTGAAATGTGCACGGGTGGAACTTATTTTATGATGAAATGATATATGGAATTAAAAGTTGAAACCCTAGTCCCTGTATGTCAGTTGTAATTTGTAAACAAAGGAAGCACCATTCTTTTCTGTAATGGACTAGGATTTTTTTTTTTCAATTAGTGTAGGCATTCTTTTATTATATAGTAGATCTTTTTAGGCCTACAGGTAGTCTTAAATAATAAGACTGATTAAGCATTTTAATCTGGTGCTTTTTAGGAGTAGAATGTCTATGATTTCTTGCGGCTCATGGGGTGCTTTTTTGATTGAGCATTAGTGATGTTTTTAAGAAGGAGGGTAGTCTTAAACAATATTCCATTTTTTCAAATATATCTAAATCTTGGTAAACTTCCATTGATGCAAGCATCCACAGATACAACTTTTGTTAACCTACCATGACTTTTCGGTTTTTGTGTGTCTCTTTCATGTCAAAGAAGTTGTAAAATCCGCATACATGTGTTATTTGCAACTTTTTGTTTTGTTGAGACCAATTGCCAACATGTGCTTGAGTTTGTATCAAGTTGCCTAGAAAGAAAGAGAACTCACTAGAACAAATAAATACTCACTTTCGATGGGACAAATTTTAATATATGGAGAACTAACATGTGATTATCAATTTATTGTTATTAATTTCAGTTCATCCACTTAGCAATCAAATCTAGGTTTGTGATTATGCCTGCTTTTGCCAAAAATATTTCAATTATGACTTTCTTAATATTGTTTTAGGAAAGTCTATTGGTTCATCTAAAAATGGATAAAAGTTGGATAGATAAACCGAGGTCGAGTAAAGCCTATATGGATGGTGTTGCAAACTTTATTATATTTGCATGTCAGAAAGCTTGTGGTCGTGGCAGTATTGTTTGTCCATGTAGGAGATGTGGTAATTGTTATTCATTTGAACCAGAAATTGTGCAGAAGCATCTATTGTATAATGGTTTTAGTCCAGGTTATACCGAGTGGGTTTTTCATGGGGAGAAAGTCTCTCGTATAGACCACACTCACACTTGTTCATAACCCACTAGTGTTCCAGGTGGCTTTATGGGACGAGATGACGTGTTGGGTTTGCTCCGAGGTGCCTTCGAGGTTACTTGTGAAAACTCAAACAATGAATCGTTAAGTTTAGGAATCGAAGTGGGATCTTCAAATGAGCATGGTGAAGAGCAATAGGCTTATGGTGGGTTTGAGTTCAATAATTATGGTGATCCTTCACACGTCGAACATCCAGTTCGTTCTGCTATTGATGAGACGACTCAGTATCACAATTTGATGAAAGATTACGATACTGAGCTTTATCTGAGTTGTCAAAATTTCACAAAGTTAAGTTTCATGTTATATCTACTACACCTCAAATGTTTGAATGGGTGGTCTAGCAAATCTCTGACTATGTTGCTTGAGTTTATCAACATGGCATTTCCGATGTGTGCTCCATTTCCATCAAATTATTATGAAGCCATGAAGATTATCAAAGGATTGGGTCTTGGGTATGAGAAGATTCATGTTTGTCCTAATGACTGCACACTGTATTGGGGTGAGCATGTGAATGATGAATTTTGTCATGTGTGTGGTGTGGCACGGTGGGTCAAAAACACAGATGATGATGAGGATCCGTTGAATGAGATAGATGGTCAATCGAAAAAGAAAAAGTCAGCTAAGGTATTGCGTTATTTTTCGCTAATACCGAGACTGAAGAGGATATATATGTCATCTAAAACGGCTTCGTTGATGAGATGGCATGACAAAGATCGGACAAAGGATGGGATTTTAAGACACCCTGTGGATGGATTAGCCTAGAATGAATTGGATAGATTGTATCCCGATTTTGCAGTTGATCCTCGGAGTGTTAGGCTTGGCCTAGCTAGTGACGAGCAATCCCTTTCGAACAATGAGTTCAACTTATAGCACATGGCCCTTCTTTTGGTCCCATACAACTTGCCACCGTAGCTTTGCGTGAAGCAAACATCCTTCATCCTTTCAATGGTGATTCCTGGTAAGAGAAGCCCCGGTAATGATATTGATATCTTTTTGCAGCCCCTAATGGAAGAGTTGAAACAATTATGGGATGGTGTTGATACATTTGATGCGTCCACCAATCAAAGCTTTAAGCTGTGCGCTTCTCTTCTTTGGACACAGGAAGAGGATGATGACACTTACAATCAGTGCATGCCTTCTAATGTAGTGGTAGATGATCAATTAGATTGTATCTCAACTTGGGCTAGGATGGACATTGACGAAGATACCAACTAGTTTTATGTGCATTTCCTTGTAATTATATTTGGATGTGTATTTATGTGATGGACATGTGTGTCAACGAATTTTGTAAGGTTTTATTGTAATCCATCAGGTTATTGTTGCTTTGTATCACACATAACAAGAGTCTTGAACTTTTTTGTGTACAGTTTGTGGAATGCTACTTTAGAATGTCTTAAATTTCTGTTTTGGTTGTATCATTGATTATTGCTTATTCTTTAAATCCTATTTGAATCACTTATTTGTTCATTTGTTCTTAGGTACTCTGAAGTTATTGATTGCTGCATTTGCTGCGACCCCTTGACCATTCCTATCTTTCAGGTGTGGTTCTTCTAATTCTTGTTAACTTTTAATGCATTCTTGATAGTGTGAGATATAATTATTTTAATGTTTTTATGTATACAGATTGCAAGATGTATAGGTCAAAAAACATTACTCCATCAGTTAGAGATAACATGTCAAACCAGTATGCAGCTAAGTCTTCTCACCATCAAGAAGATATTCACCATGAGCATGAGTATCACCTTGATGATGATCATAACTCGCAAAATGATTCTGAGACCGATCCAATAACAACGGGAAGTGATCACAATGATAGTGAACAATACGAGATAATTGGTAATTTTTGTATTAGAATACATTATCTCTATAACTAGTTTGATACCACATTGTTATACTAATTATAAAATTTATGTTTTCAATGTATAGATTCTGAAGGGAGGGTAAGGAAGCAAACATGTGTCCTGAGAACCTCACAAGTGTGGTCCCTTGAACGTGGGGAAAAAATTGTGGTCCACTTTAATGCACATCATCAACCTATTAAGAAAGTTGGCCAAATGTTAAGTAGCTGGTTGGGCAAGGTTGCGAAGCGAGGGAACCTTTGTCCGCTTAATTTCACGGATTAGAAGAAGGTCCCTTCTAGCTACAAGAAGGACCTTGTTATATTGATTCGGGTAAGTAACAACTTAATAACCATTGATTGCCTCCAATTTTTTTTTGTTTTTTTGTATTCGTGGTGTTGTACATGCATAATCCCTAACACCAATAATGCTGATTTGACATCGATTTTCTTTTTTTGTGGTAAAGGAAGTTCCATTACCCTACGATTGAGGCAATAGACAACATTTTGTTGAGGATGATAGGGAAAAAATGGAAGGACTACCGATATGTGCTGAAAATGGACTACATGAGGAACAAAACAAAACAACAAGTTTTGAGCAATGATGTTTCAAAAGGCGTAGATCAAGACCAGTCGAAGCAACTGGTGAACTACTGGTTCTTTGACCGGAGTGAGGTTGTTTTAAGATAATTATGTTCATTTGGATTCTCATTGTTTCTATTTTTTTAATAATGACTAATTATTCAATTGTTCATGATTGGTGTGTTTTGGTTGTAGAAAAAGTTTGAAGTTTGACTGTTTATCTGATATTAAATATGGCTTGAAATGTATTGAGGCATTCAATCCTTTATTTCATCTACAAGAAAAGTACTTATTTCTCATTTCTGTATATTTGTGATTTTAAATGTCATACTTTGTACTTCCATGTTGATTAGGTCATCATTACCTTGAATAACTGATGGGAAACTGAGAAATTTAACTGTTCATCATCATTAATAATGATTTATCAGTTCATGTGAGTTGTGCTTTCTGTTGATTAATTATAGAAAAATCAGAATTGTTGTATTCAGGTACTAAGTTCAATCACAAGTAAATTATGGTAGTTGATACTCTATTATGTGTATTGGACTGTCTTTGGGTCATTTAAACTACTAAATTATCCTTACTTATGCCTTCTATGGGTAAGTTATATTCTTATTGCAAATTTGACTACGGTTTTGCTTCTGAATAGATTCCTTGAACCTTTAGCAGCATCTAATTCGAACAACAAGAATAGTACACACACATCACATATATATGTTTACCATTTCTGTGATTACTTGTTGTCAGGATCTAATTTATCATGCATGTGTTTTTCTGTTGTTTTCTCTCTGTTTGACTGAGCAAGTGAATATTCTGAATGTCTACTACATCAATGCAGTCGAGTGGCTTCAAATTTATTCTAGCCTCATATGGTGGCTATTATGTACTGCTTTTCACTTTTCTCTTTTGATGTTTGCTGCAGATTCTTGAATTTTTGTCTTATGTCATGTTGTAGTGCATTTCTGTTATGAGTATATTCTTTGTATTTGTTATTGATAAGTAATTCCAGGATGTTTTGTTCTGTTCTTGCAATGAGTCTACTAGAGCATTATTTTCAAATTTGCATTTGTTATGCTTGTGCTATATTTCTTTTTTCATTTAAAAATGGATAAGTTTTTCTTCTCCCATGCAGCTCAATAGTCCTTTGTTTATAACTTCTAAAATGAATGCATTTTGTGGCTAAGCATGAGGCTTGAGAAATTTTATCAACTGTAGCATCAGTATGCTAAAGTAACGATAGATTCATATTCTAAATGTCTCAGGATCCATTTAATGTTATGGATGATGGCTTTTGGGTTTCCATCATTCATTCATGAAGTTTTTAAAGTTCTATTGAGGGAAATGGTCTTCAGAATTAACTTGGGACTACAGATTGAATTCTTTGTTTGTAATCTCCTTTTTGGTTTGTGCTGATTTGATCTAATTTGATTTGTAAACCAACGTGCCTTATTATTGTGATTTAGAAAGAATGATCTTGATTGGTCTATGTTCATATCTGGGAGTTTCGTTTGGTTGGGGTGTGTCTTTGTCTCCGTTGGTTGTTGTTTCAGGTTGCTACTGTTTTGAGTTTTGATTGATACTTTGATCTCTTATCCTATGGTTTGACATGGTTCTTTTAAGACTAGGTTGTGTTTCATGTTTTTCCATTATTATTTGTGGTTTTGGAGCCTAGCAGTGCTATTGGGATTGTGGAATTGTGTTTTTGTTGAGATTTGTTGTGGGGCAATTAGTGCCTTGTAATGTTTCCTATTGAACGTTAATAAAATCATATTTTGCGGTTAAAATTAGAGCTGGATAAGAATTAGGTCTTTTTCAGTATGAGACATGATTCTTTATTGCATTTTTATATATGGGTTGTCAATTCAGAAAAATGTAGTGTATGAGGCAGAATTTTTTAGGGGGACTTTATTATTTTTTTTTCAAAAAGAAAGAAAAAAAGTAAGCTTCCCCCCTCAATTTGATTTCTTTTAATTTTTAATGATTCATTGAATCTATTAGATTAGGCTGATCACCATTATATTTGATTATTGAGGGTATTTGTTGAAGGTGGTCGAGATCAGCAAATCCATTTATTTTGTAAACTTAGGCTGATAAGAATTAGGTCCTCTTTTTTTCTGAGCATATGGCTATTATTAAATATCATTAAGTTAATGATTCTTTAATTTGCTCCTCTGAGATAGACCTAACAGTGAAAATAAACTGTAATTTAAATCAATTTATGTTGGATGTCCTATATTTGAATGAAACTTGTTGTACTTATCGGTTGAATATTGTTTTTCTAGGAGTTTATTGTCGATTTGCAATTTGGCTCTTGACTCTTGTCTCTTGGAGGATCTCTTCTAATTAGCAGCTGGATGATGTGATTCTCTTTAACTGTTTGCTAATTTGTTATATTCACTGCTTATAGATGTAATGTGCTTGCTACTTTGCTTAAAAAGTGGTATTTGTATGACTGGTGGAACTGTATATTGTTGGAGAGGGATTCCTGTTAAGATCCCTATAGCAGATTTCCCGAAAATTGCTTGTGTGGTTTCCGCAATGCACGCGTTTGGTAAGTGTTTTTTATGTGTCTGTTGCACAAAGCTGTGGTGTTTTGAGAAAGCTTCTAATAGGGTGCTTTGTTAATGCCTTAATGGTATGCATCAATTACTTGACATAGTTATAAAACTCAATTTAAGGTACAATTTTGATAACACAAGAGGTAGTAATGTGAAAGGTTGTTGTGTGCCATGGTTATTTGCCATTTGAATCGAGAAAAGTAAACTGAAGCATGATGGTAAAATGAAGCTTAATTAGCATTAAGATAGTACATCTTAGTTACAGTTATATAATGCAAGTTTAGGCCAGTCTATGTGTTATATACTAGAGGTGAGCATGGAACCTGGTTGACCTGTGGATTCGACCTAAACCGATACAATAGGTTGGGTTGGGTTGAAATTTTTTTGAACCCGATGGGTTGGGTTGGGTTATGGGTTCAAAATTTTCAAACCAACCCAAACCGATAACCCGGTCAAATATACCCTTTGGTCGTTAAAAACAAGATAAAAACAAGCATTAACAGATACCCTTTCCAACATACAACACACCAAAATTCCCGGTACCTGTATAGTACTCGTTGGTGGGTAAAAACAAGCATTAACAGATACCCTTTTGAAAATCATTATAGTTAGAAGACCATGGTTTTGAAACATTTCCCTTTTCCATCCCTTTGTATTTCTGGTTGACTACTGATTGAATAAAAGCAGTTAAAATTGGTTGTGAATTGGCTACATTGTTTGGATTATATATTTGTTTTTCTTGCAGGAGGTTTTATGGAAAAATAGGGGAAATTCTGCCCCTTTTTCTATAAAATATGATAAGCACCTTTTGTTTTATATATATTTCGCTGTAATTAGCTACTAAATATTCGAAGGAGTTTAATCTTTATTGTTTCCTAATTGTAGGTGACAGCTGAAGCTCGTGTTGCTGAACTTGTTGCAACTTCAAGATCCTCTTATGCTAGCAATAATTTAGCAATACAAAATGAAGTCTTCACCGAGCTTATGGGTAAAGAGAGTTTCAGTCGTGTCTGAGGTCAGAGTTTTAGAGTTTCACCCTCTGCTGTGTTTGGACTTTCAGCTCAAATGAGGAATGAAATGGGATACCATGGGGTTTATACTGAAGAGATAAATAGTCTAAGAGCACAAATGGAAGAAACCAATCAACAGCATGCGCATCAGATTGAACAGTATGTGCACCAGATTGAACAACAGTCGCATCAGATTCAAGAAATTACAGCTAAGCATAATGATCAAATGAACAGTATGCAATCCCAAATGGATGAGCTGAAGTCTTTACTAAAACAATTGGTTAGTAGAGGACCTCAAAATTGATGTCAAGTGTGATGGTAACTATGATTTTTTTTTTTTTTATACATGAGATGACTTTTGTACTGAGTAAAAGAATTTTTATGGATGATAGTATATTTTATATAATGAAGAACATTTTAAAATTTTATGGTACATTCTATTTATTGATTTTGAAATTTTATGGTACATTTTATATATTGAAGAGAATTTTAAATTTTATGGTACATTCTATTTATTGAAGGGTTCATTTTATTGTACAATATTAAACCAAAATAATGTGAATAAAAAAATTAAAATAGTTATATATATCAGCGGTTAGAAGCGCTGGTATATTTTGGAAAAAGGCCACAATATACCAGTGCTTGTATGCACCGCAATATACCGGCGCTTGTAAGCGCCGAAAAAATAGGCACATTGCGGCGCTTTCTCTAAGCGTCGGTATTTGTGCTTTCACACTACACATACCGGCGCTATGAAAAGCACCAGAAATTCATATTCCGGCACTTTAAAGCGCCGAAATATGCACACAAAAAAAATGCAGGGGATAACTTTTTATGTTGCAGTGAATGTTCCTCTTACCAAATCCTCGGGCACTATCTATCCTTCCCCTCAACATGCTAATTTCTTTGCAAAAACCTATGATCGATTTTAAAATATTATAAATCAGTCGTTTATTTTAAATTCACAAGACTATTGGACTTGAATGAATTCTTTAATTTGACAATCATTACAAAGTCTCTAGGTTCGGTATTACATATAGAAAACAAATTAGACATAGCAAAACCTTTTAACATAGATGTTGATATGAATTTGAAATTTTATTTGAACTTTCCAGTTTTTGGATCATTAATTAATTAATGTATATTACACTTGTGCATTTTTTTTCGTTTGACAATAGCATGGGTTGATGATAACATCGTCATTACCTAATAAGTTAGTATTTACTCAAATATAGAAGATTATGTAATAAAAGAGTAACAAAGCTGAGACCGATTTTGAAAAAAAAAATTGTCATTTCAATGGAGACCAATTCAACCAGCATTGGCTTCTATAATTTTTTCAATGGAGACACGTAGACCTATGGTGTGGACTATCAAGAGACATTTGCTTCAGTAGCTAAGATGAACACGGTGAGAGTTTTGTTGTCATTGGCTGCTAATTTCAACTGGTATGTGGAGAAAATTGATGTAAAAAATGTCTTTCTTCACAACAAATTCGAAGAGGAGATATACATGGACAGTCCTCTAGGATATAAGCAGCAACTGAGAGGCAGCAAAGTCTGTGAGCTAAGGAAGGTGCTCTATGGCCTAAAACAATCTCCACGAGCTTGGTTCGGAAGATTCACCAAAGTGATGCTAGCCACCGGATACAAGCAAAGTCAGGGAGTTCATACACTCTTCATAAAACACTCGGATGCAGGGGGAGTAACGGCTCTTTTGGTGTACGTCGATGACATAATAGTCACAGGAAATGATGAGAAGGAGAATGAAGCTCTATGAAGAGATCTTGTCAATGAATTAGAGATAAAAGAACTTGGGAGGCTGAAATACTTTCTAGGAATTGAAGTAGCTCATTTTAAAGAAGGAATCTTTATCTCACAACAAAAATATGTGACTGATCTCCTTAAGGAAACATGAAAGTCGGCATGTAAACCAATTTCCATACTGATTAAACAAAATTATAGGCTTGGAGAAGCAAAAGATGATCCAGCGGTGGATAAGGAGAGGTACCAGAGACTGGTTAGGAAGCTCATATGCCTTGCCCACACATAGCCAGACATTGCTTATGCCATGAGTGTTGTTAGCCAATTTATGCACAGCCCGAGAGAAGTTCATCTACAAGCTGTCCATCGCATACTACATTACCTAAAGACTAATCCAGGACAAGGGATTCTATTTAGAAGAAACACAGGGTTAGTCTTTGAGGCGTATACAAATGCTGACTATGCAGGTTCACCGATTGATAGAAGGTCCACGACAGGCTATTGCACTTTCCTCGGAGGCAATCTTGTAACACAGAGGAGTAAGAAGCAGAATGTAGTGGCAAGATCAAGTGCTGAAGCAGAGTTTCGAGCGATGGCACAAGGAGTTTGTGAATTACTGTGGCTCAAAATAATTCTGGAAGACTTAAAGATTAAGTGGGATGGACCTATGAGGCTATTTTGTGCCAAGAAGTCGGCTATCAACATCGTTCATAATCCCATTCTGCATGACCGAACAAAGCATATTGAGGTAGATAAACATTTCATAAAAGATAAGCTGGACAGCGGATTAATCTGCACACCATACATCCCAACAAACAATCAACTTGCTGATGTACTTACAAAATGACTAAACAGTGAAGCATTCCAACGACTTATATGCACGCTGGGAATGAAGGATCCATATTCACCAGCTTGAGGGGGAGTGTTGGAAAAGATAGAATCCCACTAAATAACTTTGTTTCTATTTTCTAGGAGTTAGTTTTATTATTTATGTCATCGCTCAATTATCTCCTTGTAATTAGCTAAGATTATTCTGTACGTATAGCCGAAAAATGCCTCATATTCAATATATCAGATATTCATTTTTCTGAAAGTTCACAATACCACTGAAATAATTTTTTTTTTCCTTTCGGTCTAAAGAATATTTGAATTTTCAAGTTAATTGCAATGGAATATATTTGATAATAAAATTTGTGTTTAGCATAATTATGTATTTCACTTTTTGGTTTGGTCAAATTCCATTATAAAAGTTGAGAAATTTTTTTGTGACAAATTGAACCCTAAGGTTCCATACGTAATGGCATGTATGTGATGACGAGGTTTCCTAAGCAGTGTTAGTCATCAGTCTGCGATGACGATTATGCTGGGCAGACTCAGCCGTCACAAGGCTACAACATCGAGGATATCCAACAACCCAAAATGTGTGATGGCAAGGTTGGTAATAGCCTTGCCTTCCTTGATGGTTGAGGGTAGCAGAATCATCATCACAGGTTGATGCGATATCTAAAGCCACAAGGGTAGCATCATCATTGTAGTGCATTAAGTTCCAACCAAGGTTCAATTTTCTCAAATCAATTTTTTTTTAGAATATTTTATGAAACACACCTTGGGAAGGGAAACAAAGATAGTTAATTCATTATTCTATATAGAGTAATTTTTCCACAAACAAATCATCACAATGTGTTTAAATCCCTTAAATTGATCGTAAACACGCCAACGAGGCTTCAGCTGAATGAGAAAAGATCAAGGTTGAGAATTGGGACTATTGTTCCAGGTTTTACTCCCACTGGTATATCAATTATTTGTCCAGTCTATTGTTTATTTCTCCCGCTTTTAGTGGATGATATGGTAGTATTGAGGCCTTATACAGATATAGCGTTACAAATTAAAAACAGTGTTTTCCTTATGGATTGTTTGATTGAAGAATGTCCTTGGAAGGAAAGAGTTGGGGAATGAGGATTTAAGCAAGTGCCTGCTTGACATGTGCAGATGGCAGAGATCTACTTTGTTGTGACAGATATCCCTCAATATTCCAAAAAATCTGCAAGGGGATGGTGTTGAGATGAAAGAGTTTTGTTCTTTATATAAGTTTTATTTAAGTTAGACTTATCAACTACAAGTTGTTTTTCCTTTTGTCTTTTGTTATATATTTTTATGTTGTTGGACTTTGGGTGATAGGGGAAAACACGGTTGTGCCCTTCCTGTGTATGCAAATACTGTTAAAGTGGTGAGGGTGATTTCCACACCTGTATGTTGGATCATAAACTTGATCCATTATGGGAGTCCAAAACCAAACTCAATCAAATTGGAGTCCAAGTCCATAATCAAGGTCCAAAACTACAAGCATTCTACCTAGAATTTTATTGGTGTGGTAGTTGAGCATGTGAATCATTTGGTAACCTAAAATATTGTTAGAACCACCAAGAAAAATGAGGTGTATGGTTGTTGTAATTTTGGATTAGTTTATTTGTGTGGTGTAGGATTGTTCTTAAGTAGTATAAATACCCCTCCCCATTTTGGTTTAATCATCAAGAAGAAGCAAGAGCTTCTAAGTGAGTGAAGAAGCAAAGTCTTCTAAGAGTGAGTTCTAGTATCTTCTTCTTTTGAGTGAGAGTGCTCTTGTAATATTTCTTTGAGTTTGAATAAGAGTTGTTTGTGTGAGTGTTTTATTTCCAACAAAGTGGTATCAGAGCTTGAGTTGGAAAGTATACACCATTGCATATCAAATCGAAGGTCTCGACGAGAGAAATCCGACGCCACCAGAATCTCCCCGATCGGAGTTCAGACGCGCCTCCACGAGCAGCCGGAAGATTGCTGCCAGAAAACCGAATTGACTCACCGAGTTAAGCTGGGTCAGCCGAGTTGGAGCCGAGTTGACCGAGCCATAAGCCTGTTGACCGAGCCGCTTGACCGAACCGCTTGAGCCGAGTTGACCGAGCATTCAAAGTCAACTGTTGACCAGGTTAGTGTTGACTTTGACCGTTGACCGAAAGTTGAAAATTTTGACCAGGTCCCTCCCAAAGTTTTTCAACATTCCAGATCTATCTACGCAATCAGAATTTCCAAATTCTCAACATATTGAGTGATATGGCAAATGGTGTGGCATCCTTCCAAGTCTCGACGTTCATCAATAACAATTACGACAACTGGAGTATCAAGATGAAGGCTCTTCTTGGCGCACATGATGTTTGGGATATCGTAAAAAAAGGTTTTAGTGAGCCAGATAACGAAGCTGCGCTGACCACAGCTCAAAAGGATAGTTTGAAAGATGCGAGAAAGAGAGACAAGAAAGCTCTCTACCTCATCTATCAAGCATTAGATGATGATGTTTTTGAGAAGATTTCGAGTGCAAGCTTTGCTAAGGAAGCGTGGGAAAAGCTGCAAACCTCTTACAAATGATCCGAGCAAGTGAAGAAGGTCCGTCTCCAAACATTAAGAGGTGAATTCGAATCCTTACACATGAAAGTATCTGAGTCTATTTCAGATTATTTCTCAAGAGTAGTAGCTGTTTCTAATCAATTAAAAAGAAATGGTGAAAAGTTAGAGAATGTGAGGATAATAGAGAAGATACTCCGTTCATTGGATTCCAAATTTGAGCACATCGTCGTGACGATTGAAGAAACTAAAGACTTGGAAGAAATGACGATCGAGCAACTCCAAGGATCATTACAAGCATACGAAGAGAAGCATAAGAAGAAGCAAGGGTTTACTGATCAACTCCTCAAGCTGCAATTCAAGGATATGCATGAAAGCCAAGGAGATGATAGAAACCAACGTGGCCGAGGCAGAGGTAGAGGCCGTGGACGAGGAAGAAATCGCGGTCGTGGACGAGGTTGGAATTACAACAACAACAATTCCAACAATAACTACGAGAAAGGAGAAAGCTCAACACGAGGCCGTGGAAGAGGCAATCTAAACTCGAGGAATGACAAATTTCAAGTTCGATGCTATAATTGTCAAAAGTTTGGGCATTATGCTTCAGAATGTAGAGCTCCTAACAACAGAATTGAGGAGAAGGCCAACTATGTGGAGGAGATGACCGATGATAAAGAAACTCTTCTTCTAGCACGAAAAGAGACTGATGGTGTCCAAGCAAAATCCTGGTATCTTGACAGTGGTGCAAGCAATCACATGTGTGGAAGGAAAGACATGTTTGTGGAGCTGGACGAGTCAGTAAGTGGAAATGTCTCATTTGGCGATGATTCCACAATAGCGGTAAAAGGGAGAGGTAACATTCTTATCCGTTTGAAAGATGGGAGACATCAGTTTATTTCCAATGTCTACTTTGTGCCCAATATGAAAAGTAACATCTTGAGTTTAGGACAACTGTTAGAGAAAGGTTATGATATTCATATGAAGGATCATAATCTTTCTATAAAAGATGATAAGAATAACTTCATTGCTAAAGTACCGATGTCAAAGAATAGAATGTTCCTGATCAACATACAAAACGATGTTGCAAAGTGCTTGAAAGCTTGCTACAGAGATGCATCATGGCTATGGCATCTTCGTTTTGGGCATCTAAATTTTGGAGGTCTAAAGCTGCTATCCAAGAAGGAGATGGTGAAGGGACTACCTTGCATCAACCATCCTGACCAGCTTTGTGAAGGGTGTCTAGTCGGGAAGCAATTCAGAAAAAGCTTTCCAAAGGAGTCAAACTCAAGAGCCAAGAAGCCACTCGAGCTCATCCATACCGATGTGTGCGGTCCTATCAAACCAAGCTCTCTCGGTAACAATAACTATTTTCTTCTCTTCATTGATGATTTTTCAAGAAAAACGTGGGTATATTTCTTGAAACAGAAGTCAGAAGTTTTCGAAGTCTTCAAGAAGTTCAAAGCTGCAGTAGAGAGAGAAAGTGGTAGAAAGATCAAAGCTATGAGATCCGACCGAGGAGGAGAATTTACTTCTAAGGAGTTTCAAGAGTTCTGTGAAGCAAATGGAATTCGTCGACCAATGACAGTTCCTAGATCCCCTCAACAAAACGGCGTAGCGGAAAGAAAGAACCGAACTATCCTCAACATAGCTCGGAGTATGCTCAAAAGCAAGAAACTACCCAAGGAGTTTTGGGCTGAAGCAGTGGCGTGTGCGGTCTACTTATCCAACAGATCTCCAACAAGAAGTGTTTGGGGAAAGACACCGCAAGAAGCATGGAGTGGAAGAAAGCCCGGCATCTCCCACCTAAGAGTTTTTGGAAGCATAGCCCATGTTCATGTTCCAGATGAGAAAAGAACAAAGCTTGATGATAAAAGCGAGAGTTTCATCTTCATTGGCTATGATGCAAATTCAAAAGGCTACAAGCTGTACAATCCGAACAATAAGAAGGTTGTGATCAGCCAAGATGTGGTGTTTGACGAAGAAGGACTATGGGATTTTGGATCTCATATAGATGACTTCAATTTCTCTCCCCCGTTTGAAGATGAGCTGACACAAATAGAACAGCCTGGAGAAACCCAACAAGAGCCAACAACTCCACCTACTTCACCAACATCAACTACCCACGGAGACGAGTCACCTTCATCATCTTCAAGTGGGAGTCAAAGTGAAAGAGATGTGCAACGAACAAGAAGCCTTCGAGATCTCTATGAAGTGACTGAACGACAAGATAATCTTACATTATTTTGTTTATTTGCTGATTGTGAACCAATGAGCTATCAAGAAGCTGCAAAAGAAATGGAGTGGAGAGATGCGATGAATGAAGAAATCAAGGCTATCGAGAAGAACGACACATGGGAACTTATTTCACTTCCCAAAGGACACAAGGCGATAGGTGTCAAATGGGTCTACAAAACAAAGCGAAATACTAAGGGAGAGATTGAAAGACACAAGGCGAGGCTTGTTGCAAAAGGCTACAGTCAAAAAGCTGGAATTGACTACGATGAGGTATTCGCCCCTGTTGCTCGGTTGGAGACTGTTAGACTAATTATTTCCTTGGCAGCTCAAAACAAGTGGAAGATACAACAAATGGATGTAAAGTCTGCCTTCCTAAATGGAGTTCTTGAAGAGGAAGTCTACATTCAGCAACCATCAGGCTACGAAGTCAAAGGCCACGAAGACAAGGTGTTGAAGTTGAAGAAAGCTCTTTACGGGTTGAAACAAGCACCAAGGGCATGGAATAGCCGAATCGACAAGTACTTCCAAGAGAATGGCTTCAACAAATGTCCCTATGAGCATGCTCTATATATCAAGATCAAAGATGGAGATATTTTGATCGTGTGCCTCTATGTGGACGATTTGATCTTCACCGGAAACAACCCAAGCATGTTCAATGAATTCAAGGAAGTGATGACGAAGGAATTCGAGATGACAGACATGGGGCTCATGGCGTACTACCTTGGCATTGAAGTTAGGCAACAAAATGATGGAATTTTCATTTCACAGGAAAGCTATGCAAAGGAGATCCTGAAGAAGTTCAAGATGGAGAACTGTAAGCCGATAAGCACACCGATGGAATACGGAGTCAAGATGTCCAAACATGAAGAAGGCGAAAGTGTAGATCCAACATTTTTCAAAAGTTTGGTGGGAAGTCTACGCTACCTAACTTGCACGAGGTCCGATATTCTTCACGCAGTTGGTTTGGTTAGTCGCTACATGGAATCTCCAACAACCACCCATTTTAAAGCCGCAAAGAGAATTCTTCGCTATCTAAAAGGTACAATTGACTTTGGCTTGTTCTATTCAGTTTCTAATGATTACAAGCTTGCTGGATATAGCGATAGTGATTGGGGTGGAGACATAGATAATCGAAGGAGCACTACTGGATTCGTATTTTTCATGGGAGATACTGCTTTCACATGGATGTCAAAGAAACAACCGATTGTCACATTGTCCACTTGTGAAGCAGAATATGTTGCTGCTACCTCATGCGTTTGTCATGCAATTTGGCTTAGAAATCTATTGAAGGAGATAGGCTTGATACAAGAAGAGCCGACCAAGGTTTATGTCGACAACAAGTCAGCCATTGCCTTAGCAAAGAATCCAGTATTCCATGATCGAAGCAAGCACATCGATATTCGCTACCACTATATAAGGGAGTGTGTTGCAAGAAAGGATGTGCAAGTTGAATATGTGAGGTCACAAGATCAAGTTGCTGATATTTTTACTAAGCCACTGACAAGCGAAAACTTCATAAGATTAAGGAACTTACTAGGGGTCACAAGATCAAGTTTAAGGGGGGGTGTTGGATCATAAACTTGATCCATTATGGGAGTCCAAAACCAAACTCAATCAAATTGGAGTCCAAGTCCATAATCAAGGTCCAAAACTACAAGCATTCTACCTAGAATTTTATTGGTGTGGTAGTTGAGCATGTGAATCATTTGGTAACCTAAAATATTGTTAGAACCACCAAGAAAAATGAGGTGTATGGTTGTTGTAATTTTGGATTAGTTTATTTGTGTGGTGTAGGATTGTTCTTAAGTAGTATAAATACCCCTCCCCATTTTGGTTTAATCATCAAGAAGAAGCAAGAGCTTCTAAGTGAGTGAAGAAGCAAAGTCTTCTAAGAGTTAGTTCTAGTATCTTCTTTCTTTTGAGTGAGAGTGCTCTTGTAATATCTCTTTGAGTTTGAATAAGAGTTGTTTGTGTGAGTGTTTTATTTCCAACACTGCACCCAATGTGAAAGGTAATGTATGTTTTTTTTTTTTTACTCTGGATTTTCAATTTTAATATTTAATTGTTTGCAGTTCTACTTAATTGATTTATTGTAATTTGATGTACACCATTTCATAGCTACTGATAAAATTGCATATTTGTGTCCGTAATAGATCATTGGGGGCTATTTTCTTGAAAAGTCAGAGTTGAACTCCTGAATCACCGAATTTTGTGAAAATAGCTGCAAAGAGGTATGTTTTATATATTATGAGTTTTTTTCTTCATATCATATCCTAAGTTGTGACTAATTCAATTATGACGGACTATCTATTAGATATACGATGAGCGACAACAGCTAATTGAGGTGAAAAAGGAACTAGATGATGGGTATTCTTGGACACTACTTCATTGAATGGAGAAAGGGTCTGATCAAGGTTATAGTGATGAGCATAAAAGTGCAGAGTGATACTCCAAGTTTGTTTTAGGTCAGAGGCTAATGGATGTGTGTGTTTTGTCCATAATCGATGGCCATACCATGATCAATGTAATCCAAAGCATCGTATATTACCATGCGTAAACACTTTGGGATTTTCCCTTTATTATTTTCTCCTATCATATGTATCCTAGTAACATTCAGGATTGTCTATTAGTAACTAGTAACTTCGGCCAGGCACAACATAAATATAGAACAGATATAGTGATCAGTTTTCAGTTATAATTATCACCTTGTACTGGATTTCAAGAAAAAGAAAGTCGTTCTTAACAATAAGTTGAAACAACAACTCAGCATACAATATTTTGGTTTCTCATTATTTTTAATCTCTTTCAAGTCCAATTTCTATAGGATGAATTTAAGTGGTTTCTATAGTGCTGTACAGGAAAAGGACAATGACCTAATCACTTAAGCAACCCTTAGGTATTTTCATCCCTTGTTCACTTACTAGAAAAATATGCCTGTGTGATTTGCCTGCAAATTAAATGAAACAAACATTGGAGAATCCCAAACATTAGACAATCGATTTCTCTCACCCCTAATGAACTTTCCTCAAACTGAGATCTATCCACACTCTGGTTGATTCGATTCCAATAGTAGACCATATGCTCTTCACCTTCAATGTTCCTCTCACGAAATCCTGGGGCACTATCTATCCTTCCTCTCAACATGCTAATTTCCTTGCAAAAACCTATGATCGATTTTAAAATATCATAAATCAGTTGTTTATTTTAAATTCACAAGACTATTGGATTTGAATGAATTCTTTAATTTAGCCGTCATTACAAAGACTCTAGGTTCGGTATTACATATAGAAAACAAATTCGATATAGCAAAACCTTTTAACATAGATGTTGATATGAATTTGAAATTTTATTTGAACTTTGTAGTTTTTGGATCATTAATTAATGAATGTATATTACACTTTTGCTTTTTTTTTCATTTGTTGATATCATGGGTTGATGATAACATCATCATTACCTAATAAGTTAGCTTTTAATCAAAGAGTAACAAAGCTGGGACCAATTTGGAAAAAAAAAAAAATTGTCTCTTCAATGAGGACTAATTCAACCAGCATTGGTTTCTATAATTTTTTCTGTTTAGAATTTTGGATATATGCATTTGTACTTTCACCAACTTCATATATGAATAGAATACCTATGCTAGATTTCTTTACGTATTTATTACTTACGTAGAATTCTTTGATAAAATTTTCCTTTACCAACTAATAACACGACACCAACCTATTCTATGCTAGATAAGAGAGTTCAAACTAATAGCTATCTAGGTTAGGCATTGGATAATGAGAAATTGTGGTCCATCGATTTACAATAAGTCATTTGACAAGTGTATTTCTAAATCTCTTGAACATAAAATCTATATTCCAAATTCTTTCAAATTAAACTCATGGTTTCTTAATTTGGAATAAGAATTTTATAGCCCAAATATTTTAGGAGTAATATGATGGATGAAGTGCCTAATTTAGATTGGTACAATGAATCTTGTGATACGGCTATTTAGAGTAGATTAGTTGACTTTACTAATTTAAGAAGAAAACCTTGATGGAACCAAAGATATATGATGTGCCACATATAAAATACAAATTAATACATTCTTAGTGAGAAAGTGGTATGCATTTGCGATATTGATTAAAAGCACGAGTCCTCCTGAGAAAGAGTATACGACCAAATCCATCACGACTGTACATAAATATGAAAGAAGGAATAATGCACCATGAATATTTATAAATATTGAACAATTTCATTTATATCTTAATATGCAGGCATTGTAAAATTGGTGGTAAGTACTTTCGTTTACCATTGCACAATTCATAAAACTAACAAATATGATCTCTTGGTTTAATTGGTTCGATTGACTTATTGGTTGGCTAAAAAGAACAGAGTATTGGATAATTTAATTCAAAGCGAAGTACAGTATTGTAGCAAATTGCATAGCTTAACTGCAGGGATCTTTTTAATTAATAACTTAACCCTAGACAAGAGCTATATATATCTTACTAGCACAACTGAATATATAGGTCTAGTACAAGCCTTTGCCTCTTCACTAAATCTTATAGATCGTGAACATGGGAGAAGCTACTGAAAATGATGATGACATAAATACGAGGATATGGTGCAACTTGCAAGGTTTGATCATAAACAAAACTATATGGATTTGGGTTTTTTTCCCATCCAGCTTTTCTTTCAAAAATTTCTTATATTTTTTCTACTTGCGATGATGGAATTGCAGATATCGGAAAGATGATTTTCCAGAAACAATTCTTCCTTGCTATACTTCTGCCAGGTTGGATAAACTTGTATCCAAATCTTTTTTTTTTCTCTTTTTTAAGGGTTAGGGTTCCTATACAATCATCATCATCATTAAAACTATTATTATTATTATAATTACATGTTCTATTATCCAAAATCTAGGTTAGATATATGTTTAAATTGATTCAGTCCCTGATTCAATTTGGTTTTCCGAAAAATGATTCACTAAAATGAATGGATATTTATTAATACAAAAGAAAATATATATTTACTTATTTATTCTAAGTCTTTTATTGATCTGAAGTACTGGATAAATTTTTATTTATTTTCTTATTCTAAATTAATTTTGGTTTCTATATGTGCATTTGTGCAACCCTTGAAAGGGGTATATGCTCGCATCGTGCATCCCTTATGTGGGTTAGTGTTTGGTATTCTGCTGAAATAAATTTTTTTTCCTTTCGGTCTAACGAATATTCAAATTTTTAAGTTAATTGCGATGGAATATATTTGATAATAAAATTTGTGCTTAGCATAATTACGTATTTCACTTTTTGGTTTGGTCAAATTCCATTATAGAAGTTGAGAAATATTTTGTGACAAATTGAATCCTATGATTCCATACGTTATGGCATGTATGTGATGATGAGGTTTCCTAAGCAGTGTTAGCCATCAGTCTGCGATGACGATTATGCTGGGCAGACTCAGCCATCACAAGTCTGCAACATCGAGGGTATCCAACAGCCCAAAATGTGTGATGGCAATGTTGATAATAGCGTTGCCTTCCTTAATGGCTGAGGGTAGCAGTATCATCATCACAGTCTGATGCGATATCTAAAGCCACAAGGGTAGCATCATCATTGTAGTGCATTAAGTTCCAACCAAGATTCAATTTTCTCAAATCAATTTTTTTTAGAATATTTTATGAAACTCACATTGGGAAGGGAAACAAAGATACTTAATTCATTATTCTATATAAAGTAATTTGTCCACAAAAAAAAAAATCATCGCAATGTGATTAATCCCTTAAATTGATCGTAAAAAGTCCAATGAGGCTTCAGCTGAATGAGAAAAGATCAAGCTTTAGAATTGGGACTATTGTTCCAGGTTTTACTCCCACTGCGGTATCGATTATTTGTCCAGTTTATTATTTATTTCTCCCACTTTTAATGGATGATATGGTAGTATTGAGGTCTTATATATATATATATATATATATATATATATATATATGGCGTTACAAAAATATTTTCTTAATTAAAAACAGTGTTTTCCTTATGGATTGTTTGATTGAAGCATGTCCTTAGGGGGAAAAGGTTGTGGAATGAGGATTTAAGCTAGTGCCTGCTTGACATGTGCAGATGGCAGAGATCTACTTTGTTGTGACAGATATCCCTCAACATTCATGTATGTTTTCTTTATTTTTCACTCTAGATTTTCAATTTTAATATATAATAGTTTGCAGTTCTACTTAATTGATTTATTGTAATTTGATGTACACCATTTCATAGCCATTGATAAAATTGCATTTGTGTCCGTAATAGATCATTGGGGGTTATGTTCTTGAAAAGTCAGAGTTGATCACCTGATTCACCCAATTTTGTGAAGATAGCTGCAAAGAGGTACGTCTTATTTATTATGAGAGTTTTTTTTTTTTATATCATATCCTAGGTGGTGACTAGTTCAATAATGACTGACCATCTGATGTGAGTTTTAAATTACTCGCAAGCGCACGAATCGTTTGCAATATAGTGTTGTGCAAGTGCGAGGTCGAATCTACAAAGAATGCATTGTGAAAATAGTTTTTTTATCTAAACTAACCTTATTTTAACCTAGTTCCGAATTGTGAATTATATTTTTGCAAAACAAATATAAACTAGACTAAACTAAATTGATTTAATAACTAATGATGAAAACACTAAGGTTTAAGAATCCACCTAACCAAAGTAAAGCATATATCTTCATGTTCTATATAAAAAATAATCTGTCTAACATTCCATGAATCCAACAAAAAACAACGAATATCCCAATTAAATCAAAAGCATCCAATGTATCCGCTTTTAACAAATCACAAAGGAAATCCAATTTAATCGAAAAGGATTTGATGTATCCATCGGATGAAACACGCAGAATATCCAACAGAACAATTAAAAACTATCAATCGTAAGAATTTACTCAAACAATTGAAATAGAACATTTAAACTAAACATATTATAATTGTATAAACATATCTGAAAATATAATGCTAAACAATGGCGAGGCTTCATCTTCAACCTTAGCTGAAGATTTTAGCCACCCATCATCATGAAACTAAATTTCACAATAAAAAGTGCTAAGCATTAAAAACTTGAAAAGAATTAAAACTGATTATACATTGGGAGAAATTCCACATGCTGTTGGGCAGCACTTCCCCCGGGGGTGGCAAAAGCCCTTAGGAGATCTACTAGAATGCTAGTAGAAATCCACCAGATTGCACACTGAATAATGAGGTGGGATAGTGTTTATATAATGGAATTCTCGGAGTACAATGAGCTGTAAATTTGATGTAAGATACTGCCTCTTTGTGATCGATCGCAAGTCTGGTTCAATCGATCGCAGCATGGTGCGATGCACTGCATCTGGCGCGCTGTAAGTGTTTCCTATCTGATGTGGGATGTGTGAGTCAACTGCGATCGATTGCAGCCATGTTGTGCTCGAGCGCATCACAGTGCGCTGCAATATATATGCAGTATCAAAAGTTTCCTTTCCAATGTGGGATTTGCGAGTCACTTGCGATCGATTACAAGTCTGGTGCGCTCGAGCGCAGGTGCGATTAATCTCATGCCATGTGCGCATGATCGCAGATGCGATCGATCGCATGTCCTGTGCGCTCGATCGCACTAGGCATCCTCAGCTTTGCTCTTTAAGCCCTGAAGTTTCCACATTGCTTCATTTTATTCCAAAACCTATAAAAACACAGAAAATAGATAAAATAGCACGAAATAACATAATTAAGAACTCAACAAATGTAAACTAAGGGGCTAAAACATGTAATATTTAGCACTCATCAAATACCCCCAAACTTACAAATTGCTAGTCCCATAGCAATACGAAACTAAAAACTAAATGAAAAACAAAGAATATAAAGATAAATTCATAACTCATGGTATCCAAAGATTTTAGGAGCACACACCATCATGATAATGATTCATGAGCAAGCTTAAAAAGATAAACCCATCTTCGTAATGAACAGAAATGTTAAAATCTAATTACTTACAAAAGGCAGGTTAATGCATCATAAGTCTGACTCAGTGTAAAATGAATTAGAAAATAAAAATGAAGCTTCCAAATGAGTCCAATGTGTAAGGTCTCTAAGTCTCAAGATTCACCGTATTTCCCATCAGAATGAACGAAAATGGCATGGTTTTTATTTTCTTCTCTTTTTGTAAGGCTCTGTTATGTTTAGTTTCCTTAAGCTTTCTAATTGACCCATGTAGCGAGTGTTGAGTCAATGACTCCCAAACCAGATGGTTTTAGGGCATTAGGTGTACAGACACCCCTTAGGACTTACTAATTCGAGTAAAAAAGACTACAAAATTAAACTGGCCTTAATACTATTAAACAAAATTCTAACCTTTTGACGTGAACACTCACTGCTTACTGAGGCAAGAGGTCCAGTTACTCAGTGAAAATTTTATTTATGATCACCATTTTCATTCGTCATCATTTTTTTTTATATATATATGCCAAAGTGTTAATCCAACAAGTCATCCAGTTTCAGTTAAGACATAAACGTACACATTAAAATCACATGTCATACCTCACATAATGCGTACTAATGTGCTCGTGTTAGATTCGAGATCAAACATGTAAATTCACAAATGCCTCAAGTAAGTAACTAAATTTTAAAACTTCATCAACGGATCATGTGTTCCAAAATTTAAGCTCACCAATGAATCACATCACAGAAATTGTTTAGATCAACCAAAATTTCAAAATAATATGAGCATGCTTTAAAAAAAACAACAACAAATTAGGACAAAGTGTGTGTAATGTGTCTCCCATACCCCCAAACTTAAATTACACATTGACCCCAATGTGTGAATAATATGGAAAGAGTTGACCTGGGATATGGAGAACTATCTGGACTAGTATGGCCTGTAGCATACCCCCAAACTTGAACTGAAGCACGCATTGTCCCTGAAAAATAAATACTGGAAAACGAAAAATACTGGAAACAAACATTAATCATAAATGTGTAAAATAATAAATAAATATAAAGGATATGTTGTGGGGTGCCTCCCATGAGCGCTAAGTTTAACATCTTCAGTCAGACCCAACATTAATAATCATGCCCAACTAAGCGCTCCACCATCTGATCAATAAATGGGAGTGAAAAATGATCCTTCAGTGTGGTAGCATTCAACTTACGGTAATCTAGACACATTCTCCATCTTGATTGCACTCGAGTTGGAACCAACTCGTCGGCTTTATTTATTACTACCGTCAATCTAGCCTGTTTTAGCACGACATGAATCGGGCTCACCTACTCGCTATCAAAGATTGGATAAAGGATCAGAACCTCTTGTATAGCTGGGTTGAGCCCTCTTTGTGGCTCCTTCGATGGCTTGGCATTCTCCTCAAAATGTAACTTGTGCATCACCACCGAGGGGCTTATCCTCTTGATATCCTCAATAGTCCAGCCGATAGCTTCATTGTGCTCTCTTAAAACGTCTAATAATTTATCCTCTTGAGCATCAACCAAATCTGAAGCTATAGTCACAGGCAAAGAATCTGCGGGACCTAGGAACTTATACTTAAGATTATTCGGTAAAGGCTTAAGTTCCTTCTTGGGGGGTTCAAGTGTTTTGGTTTCCTTCGTCTCACTAATCTTTTGAGGAGCAGACTCCAAAGTAGCATTAGCTTGCTCAAACAACTTATCCAAATCCAAATCCTTTTCAAATTGAGCAAAGCATGCCTCCAGGGGGTCCTCAATGCGTGATTCATCCATAGTCTCCTCCGTCTCACTGCTCATCTGAGGAGCAGGCTCCAAGATAACAGTTGTTTGCTCACGTAGCTTATCTAAATCCAAATCCTCTCCAAACTTAGCAAAGCATGCCTCCAGAATGTCCTCAGACTCTCCTTCTTTCTTGGGCACTTGTAATCTCTCAGGGTAAGGCGCTTTAGGTAAAAACGACCTAGGGAGATCCTTAATAATAGGTGTGGCTGTAGATGGCTCAACATATCTCTTTTCTTTGTTGCTGCTTTTTTGCCCTTGTATAGGAGTTGATAAATTTCCCTCCGCAAACTGTTCCTTCGGGTTAGGATCAGGTTGACTGGGGAACTTTCCGTTCTCTCCTTCACCCAAGTGACTTATGATTTGACCAATTTAACTCTCTAGCTTGGCAATCACTTGGGTGTTTACTATTGTTGCACTCCTCACTTCACTCATAGATTGGCTAGTCGTTTTCATGAAACATTGAGAGCATCCTCCAATGACTGTGAAACCGACACTGGCGTTTGAATGGGAGCTTGGTAAGTGGGTGATGGTGCTGGATAGGCTGAGTGACCATAACTTGGAATTGGTGGAGGAAATTCGGGAGGGTATTGATTGTGAGCATGATAAGGGGCTCCTCCCTGATTCATCAGTTGATTCTGCTCCCATGAAAAATTGGAGTGGTTCCACCACTTTGGATTGTATGTTTCGGAGTAAGATCCATTTGATTGCCAACTATAGTCATTGAAAGCATTCGTTTGTTCCATAGGATACTCAGCAAAAGCAGGCATTGATGAACACTTCTATGCTAAATGCATAGGACTAGCACAGATGGAACAACTATCAACATTGAATGTATTGGCTGCACTGATGGACTGATCAGTCATTCTCATGAAATCCTTGAGGGTGTCCTCTAAAGATTGTGAAACTGGTGCTGGATTCATCCACATTTTTGTTTTGTTTTTTTTTTTTGAGCAATTGTAAATAACATAAAACCAAATCAAAATCAAAATCAAAATCAAAATTAAAATTAAAATTAAAATTATATAAATAAAACAAAAATGCTAACTAAACTAGTAGAAAAATAAAATCAATTTAGACAAAAATTTCACAAACAAAAACATTCCCCGGCAACCGCGCCAAAAACTTGTTGTGAGTTTTAAATTACTTGCGAGCGCACGAATCGTTTGCAATATAGTGTTGTGCAAGTGCGAGGTCGAATCCACAGGGAATGCGTTGTGAAAATAGCTTTTTATCTAAACTAACCTTATTTTAACCTAGTTCCGAATTGTGAATTATATTTTTGCAAAACAAATATAAACTAGACTAAACTAAATTGATTTAATAACTAATGATGAAAACATTAAGGTTTAAGAATCCACCCAACCAAAGTAAAGCATATATCTTCATGTTCTATATAAAAAATAATCTATCTAACATTCCATGAATCCAACAAAAAACAACGAATATCCCAATTAAACCAAAAGCATCCAATGTATCCGTTTTTAACAAATTACAAAGGAAATCCAATTTAATCGAAAAGGATTCGATGTATCCATCGGATGAAACATGCAGAATATCCAACAGAACAATTAAAAACTATCAATCGTAAGAAATTACTCAAACAATTGAAATAGAACATTTAAACTAAACATATCAGAATTGTATAAACATATCTGAAAATATAATGCTAAACAATGGCGAGGCTTCATCTTCAACCTTAGCTGAAGATTTTAGCCACCCGTCATCATGAAACTAAATTTCACAATAAAAAGTGCTAAGCATTAAAAACTTGAAAAGAATTAAAACTGACTGTACATTGAGAGAAATTCCACACGCTGTTGGGCAGCACTTCCCCCGGTGGTGGCAAAAGCCCTTAGGAGATCTACTAGAATGCTAGTAGAAATTCACCAGACTGCACACTGAATAATAAGGTGGGATAGTGTTTATATAAGGGAATTCTTGGAGTACAATGAGTTGTAAATTCGATGTGGGATACTGCCTCTTTGCGATCGATCGCAAGTCTGTTGCGATCGATCGTAGCATGGTGTGATGTAATGCATCTGGCGCGCTGTAAGTGCTTCCTATCCGATGTGGGATGTGCGAGTCAACTGCGATCGATCGCAGCCTTGTTGCGCTCGAGCGCATCACAGTGCGCTGCAATATATATGCAATATCAAAAGTTTCCTTTCCAATGTGGGATGTGCAAGTCACTTGCGATTGATCGCAAGTCTAGTGCGCTTGAGCGTAGTGACTTGCGCTCGATCGCAGGTGCGATTGATCTCATACCGTGTGTGCACGATCGCAGGTGCGATCGATCGCATGTCCTGTGCGCTCGATCGCACTAGGCATCCTCAGCTTTGCTCTTTAAGCCCTGAAGTTTCCACATTGCTTCATTTTATTCCAAAACCTATAAAAACACATAAAATAGATAAAATAGCACGAAATAACATAATTAAGAACTCAACAAATGTAAACTAAGGGGCTAAAACATGTAATATTTAGCACTCATCACCATCTATTAGATATATGATGAGCGGCAACAGCTAATTAAGGTGAAAATGGAATTAGATGATGGGTATTCTTGGACACTACTTCATTGGATGGAGAAAGGGTTTGATCAAGGTTATGGTGATGAGCATAAAAGTGCAAAGTAAAACTCCAAGTTTGCTTTAGCTCAGAGGCTAATGGATATGTGTGTTTTGTCCATAATCAATGGCCATACCATGATCAATGTAATCCAAAGCATCGTCTATTACCATGCGTAAACACTTTGGGATTTTTCATTATTATTTTCTCCTATCGTATGTATGCTAGTAACATTTAGGATTGTCTATTAATAACTAGTAACTTCGGCCAGGCACAACAAAAATATAGAACAGATATAGTGATCAGTTTTTAGTTATAATTAACACCTTGTACTGGATTTCAAGAAAAAGAAAGCCTTTCTTAACAATAAGTTGAAACAACAACTCAGGATACAATATTTTGGTTTCTTATTATTTTTAATCTCTTTCAAGTCCAATTTCCCTAGTATGAATTTAAGTGGTTTCTATAGTGCTATACAGGAAAAGGACAATGAGATAATCTCTTAAGCAACCATTAGGTATTTTCATCCCATGTTCACTTACTAGAAAAATATGCCTATGGAATTGTTTTATTCAAATAATAATAAACCTTTCACATATATTTTATTTTAATTCCATGTTATATTTATTAAAATACTTCTTTACCCTTACTTTACGATTACGGGTATTACAAATCTACCCACCTTATAAAAATTGTCCCCGAAATTTCCTTACTTTACTCCAGAAACAAATGTCAATAATATTTCTTCATAATTGTCTCACGCTTTAATGTAATCTCTTCAACATCCTTATTCCACCACAGAACTTGAATTAATGAAATTTTTGTATTATACAAGATTTGTTCTTTTTGTCTAAAATTCTCACTGGTACTTGTATATAAGCCTAATCTTTTTGAATTTCTATAATTTAGCTCGAAATATTATAATATTCATCATGTAAACACTTTCTTAACAATGAAACATGAAATAAATTATATAAGTGATTTTATTCTGGTGGCAAATCAAGGCTACTCACAACTAGCTCAACTTTCTCAACAACCTTGTAGGGTCCCACTTACCTCAGACTCAATTTTTCTTTCTTTTTGATCCTCAACACACCTTTTCATGGAGATATTTTTAATTACACCCAATCACCTACTTAAAATTCAGGTAGTTGATTAGGTATTGAACTAAAGAATTTTAAAAAGTTTGGGTTGTGATTATATTAGAAATGTGGAGAGGTTTGAAAACATAGAGAATGGTACTGATTCATAGGAGTTGTAAGTATGATATTAGAAAGTGAGACTTAAAAGAGCGATTAATGTTGGCAAGAGTGTAGATGGATTAACAAGTATAGAAAGGGATAAGAGCAAATCATTGGATATATGGTTAGCACAAGGGATAAGATTTAGTAAGGAGTGATTATGGTAAACGAGAGAATAAATCAAGTAAAGAATGATGGTGCTAGGTAAATTACAAGTGAATTTTTCATGATATCTTGGACTTAAGAAGGATAATAAAGGACGTATGTTGGGAAGTATAAATTGTTATATGAGAAATCTTAAAGGAGAAAGGTGTAGCGAAATTTGAATTGCTCTTAATGTTAAGTGAAGTTTGTTACAACGAAATGGTGGATCTTGCTTCTAAAATAATGAACGAATGATTAAATGGTTGATACTAGTTGAGTAAGAAAATTTCTTTGCTTTACTTTGAGCTATATATTAAAGAATGCCAAATTGGATCTAGTGAAAGATATGTGATAATAAGCAAAGGTATTTGAAATGCTTGAAAAGCTAGAGGTTAGTGAACGACTTATTTTAGATGTGGTTGAGGTAATAGAAAGGATAATGACTAATGAAAGTGATGAACGAATATTTATCCTAGTATTTTGTATGTTTTTCAAGTATTTATTTATATGTTTAGCTTAGGAATTTGTTACTTTGAGTTGTTTTTCGTTGTTTTACAAGTTCACAAGCACTTAGAAAGGAGCTTCACTAAATTGCCAGAATTGTCCATACAGATTAGTCATTTTTGGAGATTAAACTGTATTAATTCAGGAAGAACCAGAAGATGAGCCATATATGCTTGGAAAGATCCGGATGTCTATTTTCTGGAGAATTTACAGCTCATAAATAAAATTTTTCTAGAGAAAGTTATGGCAGTTTTAGTAGACAAAGGTCAGGCTCTGCGTGATTTCAGCGTGACAGATGTGATTTTTGCGGATTAAACTTTATTGATTCAGGAAGAACAAGGCAATGAGCCATATATGCTTGGAAATATCCAGATGTCTATTTTTTGGAGAATTTTACAGCTCATAAGTATGATTTTCCTAGAGAAAGTTATGGCAGTTTTAGTAGACAAAGGTCAGGCTGTGTGTGATTTCAGCGTGGCAAAGTGAAGGAGCTATTAGATTCTGATTTTTTTTTGGATTTGCACGGGCTGGATAGCAGCACAACCAGACCAGTTTTGGACAACAGAAACCTGGCCTGGATAGCAGCAAACACAAGGCCTGACAGCAGCAGAATCAAGCCTGGACAACAGCAAAAGCACACGGCCTGAACAGAAACCCTAGGGCGACTTTTCTGCCTACAAAGTCGTCTCCATACAGCTATATATACCAATTTTAGACTCAGAGAAGAGGGGAGACGATGACAGTTCTTGGAGAGATATTATCAAGAGGAGTTTTGGGAGACTAAAGAAGAAGACGGTTTCTTTCATCAAGACGGCTTATCAAGAGATTGAAGACGACGATCAATCGCTTCAAGACTTTAAGGATTCATCTTGTAATTTGGGAAGAAATTCTATCTTTGCTCCTTTTGTCCTTCAATATGCTTGTCACCCTAGTATTTGAATTCTATGATTGGGATTTAAACATGAGTGGCTGAATGCATTGTTGGGCGTTTGGCTTAGCTGCCTTGATTGTTTTGGATATTTTGGTGGATTTAGTTTTATGAATTTTTCCAAATTATTTCTTATTCAATATCCTTCATACCTTTGATTATTACTTGTGGATTGGCCATCTATTATTGACAGTCAAGGTTAATATTTGAGATTAAGTTGAGGACAAATCATCTAGACCTAATTAAGCTTTCTTGAATAGGAATTTAAATCAGGATTCAAATCAAATTGTGGTTTAGGTGGTTGTGTTTTCCTTGTACTTAATTTAACTAATTAATTGATGAACATGATCCATGAGATTTAATTAATTAGTTATAAATTGAGAATAAACACGATCAATGGCATTCTCTAGTCATAGTAGAAATACCAATAATCTTGGATGCTGATTAATTCTTTAAATTCACCAAATGTTCCAATTCATGATTGGATAGCAAGCTAAAGTCCTAATTGGTCTCATTGATTATACTAATCTCTTCATAATTCGTTTTGTTTAATTTACTTAATTGTTTTTATTTCAATTTTCTCTTCACTAATCTTTTAATTAGAGTGTTTAGGATTTAATTTCAGAGTTTGTTTGAGAAATTTTAAGAAAGTAATTTAGGATTTAAACCACTGCAATTCCTTGAAAGATCGACCTCGAGAGTAAACTCATCGCAATACTATTTGTGATTCGTGCACCTGCGAGCATTTAAAATTTGCACATCAAGTTTTTGGTGTTGTTGCCGGGAAATTGGTGTTTAATTCTTTAGTTATTTTCTTTGTTTTTATTTTTATTTTATTTCTTTTCTTTCTTTTAGGTGAAATTTTTATTTCTTTTATTTCATCAAATTTTCTTTATTTGCTTCTTGATTTTCTTGATTTAAATTGGCATTAATTTTTTTCTTGATGTTCGCTCTCTTGATTACTGGTAGCTTAATTTTTCTTTTGTTTTCTTCAGGTACATGCACGGTAGAAAATCCCAAGAGAGAAATCTAGTGCCAGCAATAGATAACATCCATAGGCTAAGGGAGACATTACAGCCTACTGGGGAAGAAGAAAAGGTTGAGGGAATAGAAAAAGAAGAGCCTGAAAGAATGAAAGTAGCTGAAAGATAAATTATGATGAAGGAGCATGCAAGGCCGATCAATGGCACTTCCACATCTTGCATCCAATTGGGGGAAGCTGCACGGAATTATTAGATAAAAAATATCCACTTTAGCATGCTCCCTTCATTCTACGAAATTCCAAATGAAGACTCATTAACCTTTATAAGGGATTTCTGTGCAACAGTGCAGACTTTTCCTCCACAGGGGCTAAATGAGGATCAACTCAGGATGATATGCTTCCCCTACACATTAAAAGATAGAGAAAAAGTGTGGTTGATGACTCTTATACCCGGTTTTTTGACTACATGGGAAGTGATCTACAATCGGTTCATGAACAAATTCTACTCCCACCAGAAGACCACTGAGTTGAGAATTAAGACTGCCACGTTCTCACAAATGGAGGGAGAACCCTTTCATGAAGCATGAGACAAGTTCAAGATACTTCTAATCCAATGTCCCCACCATCATTACCCATTGCAGCTACAAAATCAATTCTTTTATGATGGATTGACACAACAATATCAATATACGGTTGATAACACTGCTGGTGGAGCCATGGGAGAAAAGACTGCTGAGGAGACATGCGAGCTATATGAGATGTTGGGTGCTAATTCCCAATAAAAGAGTGCAAGAGGAATGAGAGTTGAGATTAATAAATTGAACTCCAACAATGATATGGCAATGCAACTTGCAGAGTTGACCAAACAAGTCAAACTTCTCACTACCACAAACACGCCCAACAATGAGGTATGTGGAGTTTGTGGGGTTTTTGGTCACGGTGCTAAGACTTGTTCTTTGTCTTATGAATCTTTTGCAGGAAATGAATAAGAACAAGCTAATGCAATGGAGTCTTACCAACCTAGGTCGAAGAATGATCCATATTCTAACACCTATAACCCTGGGTGGAGAAATCATCCCAATTTCTCCTGGAAGACTGACAACACTCCAGCATATGTCAAAGTTCAAGACCGGTTCAATATCAAAACTAGGTTGCACCAACCAATCAGCCTAGAAATCCAACTTTAGAGGAGAACTTGAGTGCTTTTATTTAAGTTAGCAAAGAGAACCATGAGAGACATAGCCAAAGGTTGGATTCCTTAGTGGAATCAATGAAGAGGATGGAAGTACAAGTTGGGCAACTTGCAGAACAATTGCAAGTACATCAAAAAGGGAAATTGCCTAGTCAACCTGAGCAAGCAAAGGCTATCACAGTGCTGCGAAGTGGTAAAATTCTTAACAACAATTCTGATGATAAAATTTCTTATGACTTGCCACACGATGCAGGAAAATCAATTGAAAAGTAAAAAGAGCATGACGCACCTAAAGGAAATCCAGCTGAATATCCACAATCTTCTCAAACATCTGAGGAGAGCAAGGAGAATGAGTCATCTTCTTTCATGACACTACACAAGGCGACCGAGCCTTACAGGCCTCCTATTCCTTATCCAAGCCATTTGAAGGATTTTAAACAAGATAAGCACTTTTCTGATATTTTTGACATGCTTTCTAAAGTGAATATTAATTTGCCTCTTTTGGATGTTATCAGGAATGTGCCATCATATGCGAAATTTTTTAAGGAACTTAACACCAAAAAGTGGAAATATGAGAAGAACGAGAAAGTGATGGTGCCAGAAATTACTAGTGCGATGCTCCAACAAAGCTTGCCACCTAAGCTGAATGATCCTGGAATTTTTTTCATCAACATCACAATGGGAAACAAGAAGGTTGCCAAAGCAATGCTAGACTTAGAAGCAAGTATAAATCTCATGCCATATTCGATATACTTGCAACTAGGTTGGGGGAGCTTAAGTCAACAACTATGTCCCTTCAACTCGCTGACAGGTCAGTTAAATATACAAAGGGAATAGTTGAGGATATATTGGTTCAGGTAGACAAAGTGATTATGCCTGTGGATTTCATGGTATTGGAGATGGAAGAAACCCCATCTAAGGACAAGGAGCACACAATTCTTCTTGGTAGACCATTTATGGCCACAACCAAGACTATTATTGATGTCTATAATGGGAGATTAACGATGACAGTCTTAGGAGAGACTGTACAATTTAAAGTGTTTGATTCTCTAACCACTCCTTCTTCTATTTCTACTAACGATTAATGTTCTTTTATTGATTGTGTGGACTCACTTGTTTATGACACTTATTTGCAGACATAAATAGAGGACAAACTTGAAGTTGCTCTTACAACTGAGAGAGTAGAGGAAACACTAGAAGAGGAGACTAAAGGGTATAATGAGATGTTAGAAAGCGCAATACCAGTGTCACCCCAAGAAGAGTCTAACAAACCTTTAGAATTGCCAAGTTCCTTACCTAGTGAAGATACTACTCCACCTAAGCTTGAACTTAAAGAGTTACCTAAGCACCTTAAGTACATATTTTTGGGAGTGGGAGACATATATCCTGTGATTATTTCATCTACTTTGACCCAAACCTAAGAGGAGAGAGTTGTGAAGGAGCATAACAGACTTAGGGAAGCCATAGGATGGAGTATAAGTGACATAAGGGGTATTAGTCCTGCTACATGTATGCATAAGATCATTTTAGAGGATGGTGCCAAACCTGTGAGAGAAGCTCAAAGGAAACTAAACCTTAACCTACAAGAGGTAGTGAAGAAAGAAATTTTAAAACTCTTGGATGCAGCAGTTATCTACCCTATTTCAGATAGTAGATGGGTTAGTCCAATTCATGTTTTACCTAAGAAGTCTAGGATTACTGCGGTGAGAAATGAGAAGAATGAGCTAGTGCCCACTAGGATGACTACAGGATGGAGAATGTGCATTGATTACAAGAAACTAAACTGAGCTACTAGAAAGGATCATTTTCCACTTCTTTTATTGGTCAGATGTTGGAAAGACTAGCAAGGCATGATTTTTATTGTTTTCTTGATGGTCTTTCAGGTTATTATCAAGTGCCGATTGCGCCAAAGGATCAAAAGAAGACAACATTCACCTGCCCATTTGGGACATTTGCCTTTAGAAGGATGTCGTTTGGCCTATGCAATGCTCCAGCCACATTCCAAAGATGCATGATGTCAATCTTCTCGGATATGGTGAAGAAATTCATTGAGGGGCTGTTTTGGGGCAACGAGTGGATAAGTAATCAAAAAATCAAGGGAATTCTGGAAAATACGGTGCGACCATCACGGAAAGACTGTGCAACCAAGCTTAATAATGCGTTGTGGGCATACCGCACGGGGTACAAGACACCCATTGGGATGAGCCCCTATCGATTGGTTTTTGGAAAGGCATGCCACTTACCGGTTGAGCTTGAGCAACGGGCGTATTGGGCAATCAAGGAGTTGAACATGGACATAGAAATGGTAGGAGAGAAGCGATTACTACAACTCAATGAGTTAGAAGAGATTCATGATGAAGCCTATGAGAA
This sequence comes from Bretschneidera sinensis, assembly GCA_023935145.1. Taxonomy (NCBI): domain Eukaryota; kingdom Viridiplantae; phylum Streptophyta; class Magnoliopsida; order Brassicales; family Akaniaceae; genus Bretschneidera; species Bretschneidera sinensis. Next base: position 38,023,011 of record CM043702.1, on the reverse strand, counting down.
TACAAAGATCTACAAAGAATGCACTAAGCATTACCATGACAAAGGCCTAATCCGTAAGTCTCTTTATCTTGGAATGAAAGTTCTTTTGTTTAACACTTGTATTTCTAGAAAAATTGAAGTCAAGATGGTGTGGACCGTTTTCAGTAGTCAATGTTTTTTTTTATTTAGTGGTAGAATTGTTGAACCCGAAGACTTAAGTGACATTCAAGGTCAACGAGCATCGTGTGAAGCCTTACTTGGAAGGAGTCCATGAGAAGGGGGTTGTTGAGTGCATTGAGGTGCACGATCATGAATAAAGTCAACCAACGTCTTGCTAAGACGTTAAAGAAAGCGCTTGGTGGGAGGCAACCCACCCATTTGATAGAGTATGTTTTCTGTTCTTTCATTTTCATTGTTCCCTTTTAAATGTTTTTCTAAACGTGTGTTTGATTTCATACATTGAGAACAATGTTTAGTTTAGGTTTGGGGGTGCAATTAGAACTTGTTGAGACAAAATTTTCATGCTATAATTTGTTTTATGGTTAGTAATCAAGTCTTTTATGCACGTTGAGTTTAGTTTCTTTAACGTTGACAAGTTGTTGTGAGGATTGATGCATATTTATATTCCATAGATCGTGCTCTTGATGTTGATACTGAGATGAACCTAGATCTAATGATTGAAAATCAAATAGTTGAGACCACTTAGTGAGTTATTTGAGCCATAAGCGTTTTATTCTGAGAGTTAGTTTCTTAGTACTCTTAAACACTTTTCGTTATGACCTTAATTGTTAGATGATCTCTATAGGTTTTGCATTGAATGCTAGGATTATATAACTCACTTGAAGTATCATGTTGTGTATTCTCATTATTTTAGTTGAATGACTTGAGTAAGAAGTTTGAGTATGTGCCTATCGTTATATGCCCTAGTTGCCACTGTCTTTGGAGAAAGCTCCAAATTTCTTATTCAAAATATTTTATATATATATATAGACACACATGAGAAACATTTCAAAAAGGGATTTGGTTAGACAAGAAAGAGGACTTAAGATACTTCAAGGGTATTGAAGTCACTCTTATAAAGAGTTGAAAAGAATGAGCTTTGGTGTAAATCAGGTTCAGCCAACCACGCCCATCTATGCATAGGTTCATACTCAATATGTTTTTCTTGAGGTTTTTGACTAGGATATGATATAGGCGATGCGATAGCTTTGCAATCCTAACATTTGATTCCTTTTCTGAGATCTATTTTGCGAACATATGAGCGTTCTTTGATGATATCCATATTCATATGCGAATTTATATTTGAAATTTCTTGTTTACATAACTTCTATTCGCATATGCTTGATGAGTGTTTGAAACCTAGGTTCGGTGTGCTTAATGAGTGAATCCTGTGAGGCCTAGAGTCGAAGCGAAGTCGGATTCTTGACGTTAGGTTTGAGGGGTAATTGACGTGAGGTATTTTGAGCATTGGAATATGGATGTACAATGTGTACTTGATTCGAGCAATGAATTGTGAAGTGTTGAGACTATGAACACAATTTTACATAAGATATCTAGATATGAGTCATAATAAGAATTAAGGCATGAGGGTTTTGTTGATTTAAGTTTTTAGGTTTGTTTTGTTTATGTTTTCTTTTTGTTTTGCTTGAGGACTAGCAAAATCTAGGTTTGAAGGTATTTAATGAATGAATATTTGTCCTAGTATTTTGTATGTTTTCAAGTATTTATTTATATGCTTAGCTTAGGAATTTTTTACTTTGAGTTGTTTTTCATTGTTTTACAGGTTCACAAGCACTTGGAAAGGAGTTTCACTAAATTGTCATAATTACCCGTACAGATAAGTCATTTTTGAGGATTAAACTGTATCGATTCAGGAAGAATCAGAAGATGAGCTATATATTCATGGAAATATCTAGATGTCTATTTTCTGGAGAATTTTACGGCTCATCAACATGATTTTTTTAGAGAAAGTTATTACAGTTTTAGTAGACAAAGGTCAGCCTGTGCGTGATTTTAGCGTGGCATAAGTGATTTTTTTGGATTAAACTATATTGATTTAGGAAAAACCAATAGATGAGCCATATATGCTTGGAAAGATCCGGATGTCTATTTTTTGGAGAATTTTATGGCTCATAAATATGACTTTTCTAGAGAAAGTTATGACAGTTTTAGTAGACAAAGGTCAGACTGTGCGTGATTTCAACGTGGCAGAAGTGAAGGAGCTATTAAATTCTGATTTTTTTGGGATTTGCATGGGCTGGAAAGCAGCACAACCAGACCAGTTCTGGACAGCAGAAACCTGGTCTGGAAAATAGCAAACACACGGCCTGGACAGCAGCAGAACCAGGCCACGACTGCAGCAGAACCGGGCCTAGACAGCAGTAGAAGCACACGGCTGAACAGAAACCCTAGGACGACTTTTCTATCTACAAAGCCATCTCTATACAGCTATATATAAGAATTTTGGACTTAGAGAAGAGGGGTGATGACGAAAGTTCTTGGAGAGATATTATCAAGAGGAGTTTTGGGAGACTGAAGGAGGAGACGGTTTCTTTCAACAAGACGGCTTATTAAGATATTGAAGACGACGATCAATCGCTTCAAGACTTTAAGGATTCATCTTGTAATTCAGGAAGAAATTCTAGTTTTGTTCCTTTTTTCCTTCAATATGCTTGTAACCCTAGTATTTGAATTATGTTATTGGGATTTAAACTTGAGCAGCTAAACGTATTGTTGGGCGTTTGGCTTAGCTGCCTTGATTGTTTTGGATATTTTGGTGGATTTAGTTTTATGAAATTTTTCATATTATTTCTTATTCAATATCCTTCATACCTTTGATTATTCCTTGTGGATTGGCCATCTATTATTGATAGTCAAGTTTAATATTTGAGATTAGGTTGAAGACAAATCATCTAGAGCTAATTAAGTTTTCTTGAATATGAATTTAAATCAGGATTCAAATCAAATTGTGATTTAGGATGTTGTGTTTTCCTTATACTTAATTTAACTAATTGATTGATGAACGCAATCCATGGGATTTAATTAATTAGTTATAAATTGAGAATAAACACGATCAATGGCATTCTCTAGTCTTAGCGGAAATACCAATAATCTTGGATGTTGATTAATTCTCTATATTCACTAAATGTTCCAATTCACGATTGGATAGCAAACTAAACTCTCAATTGTTCTCATTGATTATACTCATCTCTTCATAATTCATTTTGTTTAATTTACTTAATTGTTTTTATTTCAATTTTCTCTTCACAAATCTTTTTAATTAGAGTGTTTAGGATTTAATTTCAGAGTTTGTTTTAGTAATTTTAAAAAACTAATTTAGGATTTAAACCACTGCAATTCCTTGAGAGATCGACCTCGAGAGTAAACTCATCAAAATACTATTTGGGATTTGTGCACTTGCGAGCATTTAAAATTTGCACATCAGAAAGTACGATGTATATACTTAACAAAGGAGATTAGTATGTGAAGAGAAATATTAGGAATGTGTATTAAAAGAGACCAAAAGTTCAATAAGATTGTAAGGGGAATGTTAATAGTTTAAGACTCAATGAAGTTTGAAGTATAGTGGAAAAGAATTGTGTTTGGAGAGATGGTTGGTAAAGGAGATAGTAGAAAGAGTAAAGGTTTCTAGAGATGGTGAAATTGTGTCGAAGTTTAATGTCAAGTGAAAAGAATATCTTAAATCAACTAAGGTGTTATCGAGAAGCATTAAGGAGATGAGAATAGATTTTTTTTAGTGTATGAAAGGAAATATCAATTATTATCGGATTAAGAGGTACCTTTCAAAGGATGAGGTAGACTATATCATGTGAATGTGAAATACTATATTTGAGGACTATTAATCATAGTAAGTTAAAGGAAATTATTGGACTTGATGTTCACAGTGTGACTAGACTTCAGAGTTTGAAGGAAAAAAAAGGGTAGAGATGAGGTGTTAAATGATTTCCTAGAAGTTTTTATTTCTAAAATGGATCAGAAGGAGAAACAAGAATTGGATGTGTAGTTAAATCAAGAGACTAGTTAGAGCGTGTGAATACCCCGTTCCACTTGGACCTACAGAAAATACCTAAAGCTTCCTCAATGCCATCAGCTTTGCAAGACTAGACTCAGCTAACCCAATACTTTTAGAAAAAAAATTGCAAGAACATGTCATGTATGATCTCTCAAGGCACCTCCTATTCCAGCCAAACCAGGTTTTCCAACAGATGAGCAATCAACATTGAATTTCAGAATATTCCCATTGCCCGGAGGTGGAGACCACAATGCAAAAGCAAAAGATTTTTTGTTCATACCACTACTTCCAGCATTATTGATGTTAAACATAAAATCATTCACTAAATGGCATTGAAGATTTATCTTGCCCGAAGCTTTAATCTACCATGCCAATCTGACTTTGATGATATCAAGCACATAAGACACCACAAATTGTATGTTGGAAAAAACACAAATCATTTCTCCCTAATAAAATGGACCAGGTTATAACATACGACAAAATTTTCCTATGACTTTTAATATCAGCCTGAGGACAAAGACTACCCCAAAGCTGAAAGATCGACTTTGTGAATTTTGTCAAGAATGGACCAACAAACATCCCACCAGGAAAGAACACCACACCAGATACTTCAAGAATTTTCGCAAAGCTAAAACAAATGATTTACAGATCCAACATGAGCTGAGCATATTGAACAGTTATCATCACCCGGGAGACATTTCTTTTCCTCATTTCATACTTCACCTAGATTTTTCCATGCAACAACTGCCAACTGAGCACCCTAACTTTTGAAGGAAACAGACACCAAATTCAAAAACCTATCAAGTTTATTAGACGTACTTGAAGCACAATTGCAATAAGACTTATTATTGAAAAGATTTAAAAACCAACTGAATTATTGAAAAGATTTAATGGACCACGGGAGGCAACCAACCAAACTTAAGTAATCAACATAATCATAATAGGGCAATAAGGAAATGTCGTACACAATTTGGCATAATAGCTTAATATACTAAGCACAAATTTGCAAGCACCAAATGGAAATGATGTACTGGTGCAGTAATAAAATGAAGCAAAAGATAGTATTGAATAGAGCAAGTGTAAAACATAATGGTACATAATAAAACAATGAAATAGAGTACAGTAAACAATGAGGCCCAATGCACTAAACTATATTGTAGGATAAAGTACAAAAAAAATAATGAAAAATGGAAAATCACAAAGGAGTTTATAGTTAAAGTGTAAGTCAAAGTAGCAGAGTAGTGAAAGAAATAATAAAACAACACTAAGGACAAAGTAATGCAAAGCAAGTTGTGAAAATTTGTAGGGTGAAATTAGTATAACAGTTAACCTCAAACACATAATATCAACATTCAAACCCAGATTTGGTTGAAGTTTCAATAATAGAACAAGATAAGGGATATAATAAAACCGTAACTTTATAACAGTGAAACGAACATACTAAAAAAAACAGTTTTTATATGAAAATTCAATAAATTAAGAATGAAATTTGCAGAAAGATGAAAACAGATTTCAAATTGGGTGCGTGAAAAGGTGGGAATCACTGTTAATGTCTGTTAGGCAATACTTCACGTTTTTTTAATAGCAAAATAATATATTATTAACATATCAATCAGGGAATTTACAGTGAAAGTCCAACCCAAACGACAAGAAATTTTAACAACACAATAGCATGGCAGAAAGATAAATACAACCTAACACCCCTCACAAACTAGCCAAAATCAGCAAAACATATTCTGCTCCTACTAAATGAAACTATAAGCCAGACTACTTAACTTCTTCTAAGCACACCCTTGAAGCTTTCTCCTTACTTTCAACAGATCACGAGTCCTGTCTGCCACTTCTTTGTTGGAAATAAAACACTCACACAAACAACTCTTATTCAAACTCAAAGAGATATTACAAGAGCACTCTCACTCAAAAGAAAGAAGATACTAGAACTCACTCTTAGAAGACTTTGCTTCTTCACTCACTTAGAAGTTCTTGCTTCTTCTTGATGATTAAACCAAAAACGAGGAGGGGTATTTATACTACTTAAGAACAATCCTACACCACACAAATAAACTAATCCAAAATTACAACAACCATACACCCCATTTTTCTTGGTGGTTCTAATAATATTTTAGGTTACCAAATGATTCACATGCTCAACTACCACACCAATAAAATTCTAGGTAGAATGCTTGTAGTTTTGGACCTTGATTATGGACTTGGACTCCAATTTGATTGAGTTTGGTTTTGGACTCCCATAATGGATCAAGTTTATGATCCAACACCCCCCCTTAAACTTGATCTTGTGACCCCTAGTAAGTTCCTTAATCTTATGAAGTTTTCGCTTGTCAGTGGCTTAGTAAAAATATCAGCAACTTGATTTTGTGACCTCACATATTCAACTTGCACATCCTTTCTTGCAACACACTCCCTTATATAGTGGTAGCGAATATCGATGTGCTTGCTTCGATCATGGAATACTGGATTCTTTGCTAAGGCAATGGCTGACTTGTTGTCGACATAAAGCTTAGTCGGCTCTTCTTGTATCAAGCCTATCTCCTTCAATAGATTTCTAAGCCAAATTGCATGACAAACGCATGAGGTAGCAGCAACATATTCTGCTTCACAAGTGGACAATGTGACAATCGGTTGTTTCTTTGACATCCATGTGAAAGCAGTATCTCCCATGAAAAATACGAATCCAGTAGTGCTCCTTCGATTATCTATGTCTCCACCCCAATCACTATCGCTATATCCAGCAAGCTTGTAATCATTAGAAACTGAATAGAACAAGCCAAAGTCAATTGTACCTTTTAGATAGCGAAGAATTCTCTTTGCGGCTTTAAAATGGGTGGTTGTTGGAGATTCCATGTAGCGACTAACCAATCCAACTGCGTGAAGAATATCGGACCTCGTGCAAGTTAGGTAGCATAGACTTCCCACCAAACTTTTGAAAAATGTTGGATCTACACTTTCGCCTTCTTCATGTTTGGACATCTTGACTCCGTATTCCATCGGTGTGCTTATCGGCTTACAGTTCTCCATCTTGAACTTCTTCAGGATCTCCTTTGCATAGCTTTCCTGTGAAATGAAAATTCCATCATTTTGTTGCCTAACTTCAATGCCAAGGTAGTACGCCATGAGCCCCATGTCTGTCATCTCGAATTCCTTCGTCATCACTTCCTTGAATTCATTGAACATGGTTGGGTTGCTTCCGGTGAAGATCAAATCGTCCACATAGAGGCACACGATCAAAATATCTCCATCTTTGATCTTGATATATAAAGCATGCTCATAGGGACATTTGTTGAAGCCATTCTCTTGGAAGTACTTGTCGATTCGGCTATTCCATGCCCTTGGTGCTTGTTTCAACCCGTAAAGAGCTTTCTTCAACTTCAACACCTTGTCTTCGTGGCCTTTGACTTCGTAGCCTGATGGTTGCTGAATGTAGACTTCCTCTTCAAGAACTCCATTTAGGAAGGCAGACTTTACATCCATTTGTTGTATCTTCCACTTGTTTTGAGCTGCCAAGGAAATAATTAGTCTAACAGTCTCCAACCGAGCAACAGGGGCGAATACCTCATCGTAGTCAATTCCAGCTTTTTGACTGTAGCCTTTTGCAACAAGCCTCGCCTTGTGTCTTTCAATCTCTCCCTTAGCATTTCGCTTTGTTTTGTAGACCCATTTGACACCTATCGCCTTGTGTCCTTTGGGAAGTGAAATAAGTTCCCATGTGTCGTTCTTCTCGATAGCCTTGATTTCTTCATTCATCGCATCTCTCCACTCCATTTCTTTTGCAGCTTCTTGATAGCTCATTGGTTCACAATCAGCAAATAAACAAAATAATGTAAGATTATCTTGTCGTTCAGTCACTTCATAGAGATCTCGAAGGCTTCTTGTTCGTTGCACATCTCTTTCACTTTGACTCCCACTTGAAGATGATGAAGGTGACTCGTCTCCGTGGGTAGTTGATGTTGGTGAAGTAGGTGGAGTTGTTGGCTCTTGTTGGGCTTCTCCAGGCTGTTCTATTTGTGTCAGCTCATCTTCAAACGGGGGAGAGAAATTGAAGTCATCTATATGAGATCCAAAATCCCATAGTCCTTCTTCGTCAAACACCACATCTCGGCTGATCACAACCTTCTTATTGTTCGGATTGTACAGCTTGTAGCCTTTTGAATTTGCATCATAGCCAATGAAGATAAAACTCTCGCTTTTATCATCAAGCTTTGTTCTTTTCTCATCTGGAACATGAACATGGGCTATGCTTCCAAAAACTCTTAGGTGGGAGATGCCGGGCTTTCTTCCACTCCATGCTTCTTGCGGTGTCTTTCCCCAAACACTTCTTGTTGGAGATCTGTTGGATAAGTAGACCGCACACGCCACTGCTTCAGCCCAAAACTCCTTGGGTAGTTTCTTGCTTTTGAGCATACTCCGAGCTATGTTGAGGATAGTTCGGTTCTTTCTTTCCGCTACGCCGTTTTGTTGAGGGGATCTAGGAACTGTCATTGGTCGACGAATTCCATTTGCTTCACAGAACTCTTGAAACTCCTTAGAAGTAAATTCTCCTCCTCGGTCGGATCTCATAGCTTTGATCTTTCTACCACTTTCTCTCTCTACTGCAGCTTTGAACTTCTTGAAGACTTCGAAAACTTCTGACTTCTGTTTCAAGAAATATACCCACGTTTTTCTTGAAAAATCATCAATGAAGAGAAGAAAATAGTTATTGTTACCGAGAGAGCTTGGTTTGATAGGACCGCACACATCGGTATGGATGAGCTCGAGTGGCTTCTTGGCTCTTGAGTCTGACTCCTTTGGAAAGCTTTTTCTGAATTGCTTCCCGACTAGACACCCTTCACAAAGCTGGTCAGGATGGTTGATGCAAGGTAGTCCCTTCACCATCTCCTTCTTGGATAGCAGCTTTAGACCTCCAAAATTTAGATGCCCAAAACGAAGATGCCATAGCCATGATGCATCTCTGTAGCAAGCTTTCAAGCACTTTGCAACATCGTTTTGTATGTTGATCAGGAACATTCTATTCTTTGACATCGGTACTTTAGCAATGAAGTTATTCTTATCATCTTTTATAGAAAGATTATGATCCTTCATATGAATATCATAACCTTTCTCTAACAGTTGTCCTAAACTCAAGATGTTACTTTTCATATTGGGCACAAAGTAGACATTGGAAATAAACTGATGTCTCCCATCTTTCAAACGGATAAGAATGTTACCTCTCCCTTTTACCGCTATTGTGGAATCATCGCCAAATGAGACATTTCCACTTACTGACTCGTCCAGCTCCACAAACATGTCTTTCCTTCCACACATGTGATTGCTTGCACCACTGTCAAGATACCAAGATTTTGCTTGGACACCATCAGTCTCTTTTCGTGCTAGAAGAAGAGTTTCTTTATCATCGGTCTTCTCCTCCACATAGTTGGCCTTCTCCTCAATTCTGTTGTTAGGAGCTCTACATTCTGAAGCATAATGCCCAAACTTCTGACAATTATAGCATCGAACTTGAAATTTGTCATTCCTCGAGTTTAGATTGCCTCTTCCGTGGCCTCGTGTTGAGCTTTCTCCTTTCTCGTAGTTATTGTTGGAATTGTTGTTGTTGTAATTCCAACCTCGTCCACGACCACGATTTCCTCCTCGTCCACGGCCTCTACCTCTGCCTCGGCCACGTTGGTTTCTATCATCTCCTTGGCTTTCATGCATATCCTTGAATTGCAGCTTGAGGAGTTGATCATTAAACCCTTGCTTCTTCTTATGCTTCTCTTCGTATGCTTGTAATGATCCTTGGAGTTGCTCGATCGTCATTTCTTCCAAGTCTTTAGTTTCTTCAATCGTCACGACGATGTGCTCAAATTTGGAATCCAATGAACGGAGTATCTTCTCTATTATCCTCACATTCTCTAACTTTTCACCATTTCTTTTTAATTGATTAGAAACAGCTACTACTCTTGAGAAATAATCTGAAATAGACTCAGATACTTTCATGTGTAAGGATTCGAATTCACCTCTTAATGTTTGGAGACGGACCTTCTTCACTTGCTCAGATCCTTTGTAAGAGGTTTGCAGCTTTTCCCACGCTTCCTTAGCAAAGCTTGCACTTGAAATCTTCTCAAAAACATCATCATCTAATGCTTGATAGATGAGGTAGAGAGCTTTCTTGTCTCTCTTTCTCGCATCTTTCAAACTATCCTTTTGAGCTGTGGTCAGCGCAGCTTCGTTATCTGGCTCACTAAAACCTTTTTCTACGATATCCCAAACATCATGTGCGCCAAGAAGAGCCTTCATCTTGATACTCCAGTTGTCGTAATTGTTATTGATGAGCGTCGGGACTTGGAAGGATGCCACACCATTTGCCACATCACTCAATATGTTGAGAATTTGGAAATTCTGATTGCGTAGATAGATCCGGAATGTTGAAAAACTTTGGGAGGGACCTGGTCAAAATTTTCAACTTTTGGTAAACGGTCAAAGTCAACACTAACCTGGTCAACAGTTGACTTTGAATGCTAGGTCAACTCGGCTCAAGCGGTTCGGTCAAGCGGCTCGGTCAACAGGCTTATGGCTCGGTCAACTCGGCTCCAACTCGGCTGACCCAGCTTAACTCGGTGAGTCAATTCGGTTTTCTGGCAGCAATCTTCCGGCGGCTCGTGGAGGCACGTCTGAACTCCGATCGGGGAGATTCTGGCGGCGTCGGATTTCTCTCGTCGAGACCTTCGATTTGATATGCAATGGTGTATACTTTCCAACTCAAGCTCTGATACCACTTTGTTGGAAATAAAACACTCACACAAACAACTCTTATTCAAACTCAAAGAGATATTACAAGAGCACTCTCACTCTAAAGAAAGAAGATACTAGAACTCACTCTTAGAAGACTTTGCTTCTTCACTCACTTAGAAGCTCTTGCTTCTTCTTGATGATTTAACCAAAAACGAGGAGGGGTATTTATACTACTTAAGAACAATCCTACACCACACAAATAAACTAATCCAAAATTACAACAACCATACACCTCATTTTTCTTGGTGGTTCTAATAATATTTTAGGTTACCAAATGATTCACATGCTCAACTACCACACCAATAAAATTCTAGGTAGAATGCTTGTAGTTTTGGACCTTGATTATGGACTTGGACTCCAATTTGATTGAGTTTGGTTTTGGACTCCCATAATGGATCAAGTTTATGATCCAACATTCTTTACTTACTACCAATAAAATTGTTTCCACGTTGTAATAACAATAGAAGTAAATCTAATCTAGCATAAGATCCCACACCAACAACCACCCTTGGCATCATTAATGATAGCAAACAGGATGCAACACTATCAACAATAATGCATGGTTTACTGCCTATGAATTAAACCACTGTTCAAACAATTCACGATCCAACAAAACTCCCATTGGGCCCTCTATCGTATCAAACAATCACATTAGCTTCAGAGATTCACTTGGGTCTTTTATCAAACAATTGTCTTGTATAAGCTCAAACAACATAACACTCATCCAAACAAAACTGAAAATTGATCCACCTTAACCACCATAGACTCATCCGAGAAATTATTTAGAAATTCCTCCACAAAACAATTACAAAATTGATTAAGTTACTAGAATTTTACCACTAAAATTCACCTATTCAAACTTACAATAATTAAATGGGTAAATAAACAAACAAATATCAAGCATAACAATTTAACATGGTTTGACAACCTCTTTGCCCACGCCACTAATAAACTCACAACTTTATTAATCCTTAATCACAACTTTAGGAAAAAACAAAGTTATTACCTTGACAACCTCGTAACATAAAATTCTCAATATACACAAAGCTCTCAACCTAATTCTAGTTGCACATCTCTATGATTTATAATGTATGCTAGAATTATGAGTGTATCTCAAAACTTCTATAGAGTCCCTTTATATAGATGATATTTTTTTAATACTGCTAGGAAAAGAACAACAACAACAACATAGTAAACTTCTATTATTAGAACAAGTAAAAATCCAATAAGAAACTACTACTCCTCCTACTAGAACACACAACTACAAAATAGGAAATTAAATTTTTCTTAAACCAAATTGAATTCTTTCATGTGAGGATTTGAACCAAAATCTTAACACTAACAAAATTTCAGACACACATCACCCAGCAACATAGACTTCTTTTCTGCCACCAAAACAGAACCCATTGGACCTTAGCTAGTTTCACCCAGAACCCATCGAATACCAGCACAACAGACTCTCTTATACCGCCTCATTACTGAAGCAAGACCATAGAAAGTATAGAAAGTGATGTTGCTACATTAGAATACTTAACCCCTCCAATTTAAGCTTTGGGATAATAATTTAGTATTTAATTGTGTGTAACTATATATTGAAAATTAATATTTTGATAAACTGGAAAATGATAAAAAAAAAAAGAAGAAAAAAGTAGAAACATGTCTTGGCATAAATTATCATCACTTTCTGGGTTCTTTTTAGGAGAATTTAACTAACACATGGAGTTCCTTCAAAAAAGAGACCCACAAACATTTTTTTCATTAAACATGTTAAGTCCTCAAAAATTAGCAATTTAAAAAAAATAAAACAATCAAACATTTTTTTTCTTTTTTACTTCAAAGCTTTGGAAAGTAAGTTGTTGGACGCAAACTCATGTAGCAGACACTTATGTTGTATTGATGGTTTTTGCTTTCTCCACTCAATGAAGCAACCCTTAATATTTGTTTCACCAAAGTGAAAACTTTGCTTCGCTTACTAAAGAAAAAAAAACTTATTTCAAGAGCTGAAAAATTCACCAATTCCATGAAATTCATCAAACTTCAACTCATTTGGTTCCGTAAGATTTGAATCAAAGGTACTTAATAATTAATTGTTCCTTAAAATTGAGAATATAAAAATGGAGGTTCAGTACAATGCTGCATTGGCCAAACTGAAAGAGGCATGTGCCAAAAAATAAAACTTGACATTTTTTGTGTACTTTGCTGAAGAGTTGTTTGAACGTGGTTTTCTTGCATAAGGTAGGCCTATTAAGTGTGATTTATGACATTATAATGTTAAAGGGAACTAAATGTATTCTGGTCAATTAAGAAAAGTACAAAAAGACCTGAACATCCAATTTATAACAGTAATCCCCTTTTAATTCATACATAATAAATGAAGCGACGAAGAGGCAAGGAGCAGAACTAAGTTGTTTCACTTGCTTTCCTAACCCCAACCTTCTTTCTTGCATTCTCTAAAATAGAATTTAAAATCAACTATTGTTTAAAATGCACCCAAGAAATGCCACATCACACTATAGTAGAAAAACTCAGGAGGAACCTAAATCTTACAAACACCACCAAACACCTTATCTACACTCAAATCAAAGAACAGTAATTCCTCCACCAATAATCATCCAAACTAACAATCGAGATACTTACCACTTGAGCCCATCACTACTGACAAGGATTACCAAAGGACCACACCACCTCTAAACAACTGCCCTTAGCTTATGTACAATCAAACCATAACACAACACACCATCACAGAACAACAGAACATTATTTCTTAAATATGTAAATACACCTCAAAAAAAAATATCCTTCCCATATACCTCACATCCCAAATTAATATATAATTTTTCCATATCCACATGCACACATCACATTTATATACGGTACAAATACAAAATTCAACAAAAATGGATTATGATTTAGAAACCACAATGTATGCAAAAATGATGTTGACGGGTCAGATAACACATAGGAACACATTGCAGAGGCTAGGCTAATTAAAAAAATGTACCAGGGTTTCTTTGGAACAAAGAACAAGAAGAACCAACATACAATTTGTAGAGTCCTGGCAAAGCAAACATGTTGTGCATTGTACACAAACTTAAATCATACACAAGAAAAATAAAAAATTAAATGAAAAAGAAAGAAGATTGGTTTTTACAGGGAGTGGAAAGAGGTCTTTGGAGTGCGGACTAGAAGTTGAAGCCAGATAAACCTCTAACAGGAAAGAAGAACTAATACCGAATTTGACCACGAGCCTCGAAGGAGAAGACCATTGATGGATGACTGCTTGATGAAATCCATCGAATTCAACACCAATAATTACGAAATTTTCTGAACGATTCGAGACCTGTCAATCACAAAAATTATAAACCGAAAGAAAAGAATATAAGATTTACCCAAGTTCACCCCAAAATAGGGTTACATCCTACCAGAAGTTTCTTATTATCAACCTCACAAATCTCTTGTTACAATGTATGCTCACTACATAAAGAGTATTTATAAGCAACTTAAGACGTCCTAATTAGGGTCGAATTAGGATTTCCACTTGCTATAGAACTACGACTATTCATAGGCCCAAGCCCAAACCACCATGCAAAAAACCAAACCCAACTCATGTATAGGGCTTGAAAGTTCCGGGGGTGCTGCCCCCTAACCCCCACCCAGTCTCGGAGGAGCAGGACCCCGTGTTCGTTCGAGGTTCTACAGATCTGGTCCCGAGAAGTATACACCAACTCTAACAATCTCCCACTTTGTAAATACTTCACACACATGGAAAACTTCCCAAGACTTTATTTTTTCAATACCATCTTAGTAGCATACCACTCAAACTTTGCTAGATTAACTGCCAGAGTCAAGAAATCTGCGTTGTTCACTATTGTATCGACTTTCTCCAAGATTATTACCTTTTCTTCAATCTTTTCTCGGATGAAGTGATATTTGATATCAATGTGCTTTGTCCATGAATGAAATGCAAGATTCTTTGCTAAGAAGATAGCACCTTGATTGTCACATTTCATCTTCACTTCTTCTTGTTTAAACCCAAGCTCAGCACACAACCTTTGAAGCTAAACCGCTTCCTTTCCAGCATGAGTTATTGTCATATACTCTGCTTCTATAGATGAAAGGGAAACAACACATTTCTTTTTGCTTATCTAACACACTGCCCCACCAAACAGAATGAACACATATCCGCTTGTAGACCTCCTACTATCAATGTCTCCTCCCTAGTTAGCATCAACTGATCCTACAATATCAAGATTCTTCTTACCTCCCATACCTCCATAATACAATGCAAACTCTGATGTGCCATGAAGATATCTAGTAACTCTCTTGATTGCAGTCCAATGCTCTTTCCCAGGATTAGACATATATCTACTCAAAACTCTCACTGCTTGGGCAATATATGGTCTCGTATACACCATAGTGTGCATCAAGCTTCCAACCGCACTAGCATAAGGTACGTGCGCCATCCCTTCAGATTTTTCCTTCGTCTTCGAACATTATTCGATAGATAACTTGGTTCTCAAATGCATGCGAGTCCCTACTGGCCTGCTATGAGACATGATGAATTTCTTCAACACTTCTTCAATATACTTTTTTTGATTTAGCCACAGTTTTCGATTTTCACGATCCCTCTTTATCTGCATGCCCAATATAAAGTTTGCTGGCCCTAGGTCTTTCATGTCAAACTGCCTTGCCAACAATGCCTTCACAGTGCTAATCATATTCCTATTATTTCCACTCAACAGCATATCATCAACATACAAGGTTAAAATGACAAAATCAACCCCTAACCTTTTCACATAGACACAGTGATCAGCATAGCAGCGAGTGAGCACAAATTGAATGGCATATTATCAAACTTCTAGTACCACATCTCTGGTGATTACTTTAGTCCGTACAAATACTTCTTTAATTTATAAACCAACTCTTCCTTGGCTTTGCTCATAAATCCTTCAAGCCGTTTCACGTAAATTTCCTCCTCTAAGTCCCCATGAAGGAAAGTTGTCTTAACATCCTAGTTTCTCAACATCTAGATCATAAGTAGCTGCTATAGATAAGACACATCTGATAGATGTCAACTTTGCTACCGGGTAAAATATCTCACCACAGTCAATTCCTTCTATTTGCGAGTACCTTTTTGCAACCAAACATGCTTTGTACTTTTCTACCATTCCATCTGCATTTGTTTTCATCTTGAAAATCCATTTGCACCCAATTGTCTTCCTATCTCTAGGCAATTTCACAAAGCTCCATGTTTCATTCTTGTCCAGTGTCTGCATCTCCTCTTTCATAGCATCCTCCCACAGATTTGCATCCTTCGAGGTCCTTTCCTCTTTCACTGTGCTAGGATCATCACCAGTAATATTTAAAGCATATAATGCACTATAAGCACTAGAGGAATACCTAATGGGTGGTTTCCTAACCCGTGTGGATTGTTTTATAATAGGCATGATCTCTACCCCCAAGCCAACATTTGAATTCTCATCCTCTACATCAGAAACATAAATATCGTGCTCAGACCCAACTGACGGGGTAGTCTCCCACTCTTTGTCTCCTGAGCTAAGATCAATTTGAACCTGCTTTGGCTGTTCCGGTACATCTTGGACAGCTGCCATATCTCTTTATATTTCCCTAAACACAACATCTCTTTTGTAAACTGTACTCTTGTTTTCCAGATTCCATAACTTGTAACTCTTGACCCCATCCTTATAACCAATGAAAATGCATTTCACTGATTTGCTGTCAAGTTTGTTTCTCTTTTCTTTTGGCACATGCATATAAGCATCACACCCAAACACCTTAACATGAGCCAAACTCGACTTCTTACCGAATAGTGCCTCAAACGGTGTCTAATTCTGCAAAGCTGATATAAATGACCTATTCTTCAAATAACATGCTGTAGCAGCTGCCTCTGCCCAGAATTCCGGCTCTAAGCTTGCACAACTCAACATACTCTTTGATTTCTCCATGAGTGACCAATTGAGTCTCTCGGCCACCCCATTCTATTGATGTGTAAATGAAGTTGTTTTCTGTCTTACAATGCCGTTTGCCCCACAGAATTGCTCAAACTTGTCTGAGCAGAATTCCTATCCATTATCTATTCTCAATACCTTTATCTTTATTTCTATCTGATTTTCTACAAATGCTTTAAACTCACAGAACTTATCAAATGCTTCTGCTTTACTCTTCATGAAGTAAATCCATGTATACATTGAAAAATCATCAATGAAAGAGATATAATACCTTGATTTTCCAAGAGATTAGACCGGAACTGGCCCAAACACATCATTGTGTATTAAATCCAGAATATCCTTTGCCCTCATGCCAGTAGACTTAAAACTCACACTGTTCTGCTTGCCATGTAGACAATGCTCACAAAAACTAAGTCCTATGGAGCAGTCTGGGACTCCCTTCACCATCTGCTTTAACGATGAATTAGATAGTCTTTTTTCATCGCTATGCCCAAGACACTGATGCCACAACATAGAGGATGTCGCCTCATCATCAGTCACTTTCTTAGGGATAAAACCTCCACTGCACTGACTTTGTACTGTACTTCCTAGCAGCTTCTACAACGTACCATACCGAAAACCTCATAAAATTATTAATGATCCACGAGTCATCTTTCATGGATTTTTGTCACAGCTTAAATTCACTCCCCCATCTTCCATCTTGCTGACTGACATCAGGTTCCTGTTGAGAACTAGAATATGCATCATGCTTGAAAATGTTTTGACCGTCCCATCATTCACCCTCAACTTTACCTTCCCATGACCAATAATTTTCACCGAAGAGTTATCGCCCAATAAAACGTTACCCCTATCAAAGGTTTCATACTCACGAAACCAGTCCATGTGAGGTGTCATGTGAAAGGATGCTCTTGTTTCAATTATCCAAACACTTCAATCAGATTGAGCCAAATAAGATGCCATATTTAAGTCACCAGCATCATCATCATATTGGTTCCTATTACTTGAAGCTGATATCTCACCTGTTCGCTTTTCAGGGTTCATACTCTTACTTCTGCAATCCTTCTTTAGATGCCCGAGCTTCCTACACTTCCAACACTTCAACCCAGATTTATCTCTACTTTTCAATCTTCCCCAGAACTTGGGTTCATCACCAGACCACTTGTAGTCTTTATCATGGGTTCACCATCTCACAGATAAAGCCTCCTTTGATGAGTTTTATGTACCCTGCCGCTTTATCTCTTAGACAATAAGGCTGCCATGACATTCTTGAAGGATAGATCAGTCGTACCACTACCAATCGCAACTATCAAGTTATCCCACAAATCAGGCAGTGAACAGAGTAGTGTAATAGCCTTATCGTCATCCCTCACATCAACACTAATAGACAATAACTAACCTATCAAAGTGTTGAACTCATGTAGATGAATAGAAAAGGAATTGCTCTCAGCCATCCGAAGGTTGTACAACTTATTCCGCAAAAATAGTTTTTTACCAGAGATTTACTCTGATAAAGGCTTTCCAGTTTTTTCTAGAGATTTTTCCCAATCTTTTCCCCAAAAACGTTTATAAGGGGAGAATCGGCCAGGCACAACCGAATTAGACTTCGTGACTTTTAATCGTGCTTCTCCCACTCCATGATGGTTGCTGAAGATGATGTCGAAACCACCACCGGTGGCACCTCTGCCGTGGACGCCGTACTCTTCGGTATCTCATCGATTATCACCGTCCATAGATCCCTATCCACAAGTAGATCATTCATCTTCAGTTTCCATAACTCAATGCTCTTCCCTCCAAACTTCTCGATTTCAATCCGTGATCCAATCGACATCTCTGATCCTTAATCTTTGAACACAAGGCTCTGATACAAGTAGAATGATTCAAGACCTATCAATCACATGAATTATAAACAAAAAGAAAAGAAGACAAGATTTACCCAGTTTCACCCCAAAATAAGGCTACATCCTGCCAGAAGTTTCTTATTATCAACCTCACAACTCTCTCATTACAAGGTATGCACAGTACATAAAGAGTGTTTATAAGAAACTTAAGACGCCTTAATTAGAGTCTAATTATGATTTTTGCCCTACTGTAGAACTATGGCTATTCATGGGCCTAAGCCCAAATTTCCAAGCAAAAAACCAGACCCAACTCATGTACAGGGCCTAAAAGTTTTGGTGGCACTAACCCCTAAACCTCGCTCGCTCTTCGGGGAGCGGGACTGTAATGACCCATCCCGGTTTGGCCACCTCCGAGATGGTGTCATCACATTTTGAAGATCCCAACACGACACATATATGCAACAATAAAAATTTATCAACTACAATTATTTACATAAATTCTCAACCCTTAACAGGGAAGATGCATCATTTAGATTTCAACTTAAATATTGTATAGAACATAATATACATGAATATTTACAAATTTTTTTTTCTCATTAGCCTGAGGATGTGGACCACGTGACTTACATATAATAAATCTGTTTGAATCTCAGCTCACCAACTATTTGTCCTGCCTGCTACTTAAATCATTTAACATTGAGGGATGAGCTTCACAAGCTAAGTGAATTAAATTTACTAGAAGTATTCAATTCATATAAATAGTCTTTTAATATTTAATCATTTATATCTCATATGTTATCATTACACATATCATAAGTTTCATTCTCTATCAATCTCTTCTTCTTATATATTTGTTCTCCGTAAAACCATCAATTATCTCATAATTACCTCATTATGAGGTTCACAACATGTAGTCTACCATTTAGACAGTTCTTATCATATAATACTTCTATGTTTCTTTCTCACCATAACTCTCTCTCTGTAAGACTTATTCATCTATAAATTTAAAATAACAAACAACACTTCAGCATTTCAGTAATACAATCAATATTTAAAATAGATGCAATGCATGAATTATTATTAGGGAACGTCTTCCCACATGTCCACATGTTTTTATCTTAGACCGGCCCCCTCCCGATTCTTTTATTTCCAACATATACCGACTGTCACGGTTTTAATTTATTTCCAACATATACCAGCTGCCACAGTTTTTCATTAGATCGGCCACCTCCCAGTTCTTTTATTTCATTCATATGCATATGAACAATTATATGAAATATGCATATGAACAATAATATAACAACAAACATGTATTCAAACATTAAATTTAGCTATCCTACCTTTTCTAAAATTACTATTTGATCAATTTCACTAATTTCTTCTTCTCATATATCACATCAATTTATCAACCATAACTCATCAAGAATTTCATTTATCCCATTCATTATTAAATCGACTCATTATTCCAATAATATTACTTCTCATATAATAACTTTCCACATATTAATTATATTTATTATACCCATCAAACAACTTTCATCTATTATCAAATCATAGGTTAATAAGTTATTCAAATATTATCACTATATATATCATATTTATCTTGATTACTTAAAGTAAATCTAACTCACCATGTAGTACTTAAAACTACCCATGGATTACCTCCTTGTCTTTCAAGCTCTTCTCAGCAATTCCCCCCGGTTGCTGATCGTCAACACCTGATATAATATTCATATTAAATTCTAATTTATTCTTCAATTCTTCCATAATTCACACCCTTTGAAAATTTTCACTTTGAATTCCAGGAATTTCATGTATGCTAAATTTCAAAAAATAAGCTTCAAGTTATTACCTTCTGTTTTCTTAGAGTTTCCCATGGTTCTCTATAAAATTCTCCCATAAACCCCTTCAAAATTTTACTATTTCAACCTTTCTTTCGGTCCCTAAGTGTTTAAAGAAATAGAGTAGTTTAGATTTGAAATTGAAGAAAACCAAACAAGATTTGGTAAACTAATAAAACAATTCAATATAAATAAATGGAATTACACGGCACCGCACCGCTTTGCACCAATTTCAATTCAATAGATGCATAACATGCAGCAATCTCACTTTGGTGAAGAAACACTTGGAGTCCAGGTGTTGCAAGCTGGTTTTTTTTAGAGAATTATTTTATAAAAATTAAATCTTTCGCATATATATTATTTTAATTCCATGTCATATTTATCAAATTACTTTTTTTCCATTTCTTTACGAATACAGGTATTACATGAACCCCGTGTTCATCCAGAGTTCTACAGATCTGGTCCCATGAAGTATGCACTAACTCTAGCATTGTCTGATTAGAGGAATGGGTAATCTCAAATAAGACCAATAAGAGAGAAAGAGAGTTACAAAGAGAGTATTACAGGGAAAGAGGACGATTGTCTGAGAGAGGGAGTATTCTAGAAACCCGTTAAAGAGAGAGAGAGAGAGAGTATTAGAGAGAGAGATAGTATTATAGAGAGAGGATGAGTGTCATGAGGGAAGGAGTGTATTCTAGACCCTCCATGTGATTTATGATTTCATTCAGTGTTACACGAACCGTTTTGTTGTTTGGCAAATTCTATTACATTCGACTCGTTTTGTTTTGGTGCAAAAAACTACTATGCATTGAAATTTTGGACAAACTTTAATTTAGATACAGCAACGAAAATTTGTCATTGCAAACCAACAAGTTTGTAATAAAAAAAACATAATAAAATGTTATTCAGCTATTGCAAGGTGACACGTAGTTGTGATATGATTTTAAGACATAGCAATGACATTTTATCGTTGCTAATTCAAAAGTTGTTAATAAAAAAATCAAAAAGAAATTGGCATATTGATTTTTTGTATTGACAAAAGGATTTCGCAATGGCTTTCTAAAGTTCTTGCGATATGCCTGATATGTCGCAATGAAATCTATTTTCGTTGCTAATTCTTGCAGCTAAAAATCAATTTTCTTCTAGTGTTTGAAGATCTTTGATACTTGAAGAATCCTCTCATAAAAAACATAGAAAATTTATACCTTTTGTTTTTGGAAAATAAATTTTATTTATGAGGATAAAAAGATGCAAAAATTACAGACATACTCCAGCTAGATTACAAACAAAACGAAAAAGCCAAAACTTAACCCACAAAAAATAGTCAACAACAACAGAAAATACAAACCAAATAAAACAGCTCACAGAAATAAACTGCCCCCATTTTAATAAACGAAACAGAACCATAGAAGAAACTAAACCACCAAGATAAACACTAACACAAGATTATACTTCTAGTATAAAGAATCCGGATCAGATAGGTATAATATTGACAGTTAAATTTATAATCAATAATAATGTATTTTTTTTTTTGGGCCCCCAGGGCATATGGTGCAGTGGTAAGTTCGACCTTCGAGATGGCGGTTCCCCCGTAAGGTCTCAGGTTCCAGTCCTGTCACTGCACTGTACATACTGCGATTTACATCCTCCACAGAATCCTAGGGCAAGGATTGTGGGGGCGGTCGTAATGATCCGTTATCCAAAAAAAAAAATAATGTTCTTTTTTCTCCTTTGGTATTAAAAGGATGGAACCATGAGAAGAATAAAGAGGACATAGGCATATGCACAAAATAGTTCTTAATTTGATAAGATCATTGTTATGGCTAGAAAACTAATTTCTTAATTTGATAATCATATTATAATTTATAAAAGAACATTAGACCTTGCAAAAGAATATTTTTTACCAACTGGGAAAATTATCTCTAGTATTTCAATGATCTAATATCTGAAAGTCATGATTTGGAAAGAAAAAGTATAAAATAATAAACTAAAGTGACTATAACACTAAAATCGAATTAGCAAGAAAGTTGAGTGGTAGCAACACAAGATATTGAGAAGGAAAAAAAAAGTCGAAATTAAACTTGAAGGACTTGACTCCATTGTCATCATCTTGAGCTTCTTTGGTATTGACCATGACTGTAAATTGTAATGTTGCAATAATAGATTTCTTTGAACTGGAAATCAAAGATTGACTTGAATTATATCTTGCCTAGTTAAATATTTAGGGCTGATTCACCGACAACTAAGAGCTTCAGGAGTTTTTTTTTTCGTTCATAGGGATTTTAAAAATTATTTTTCTTTAAATTCGATAGTTTTAATCTTATTGTCAAAGGTTGTTTGTGTCATGTAAGCATACAAGTAATGTCATTCTTTTCTTTCAAATTTTCTTTTTTCCTCCACCACTTTAACACTATAAGTTTCATGCATACCCCTAGAGGTGGTGATAGCTTCCCAAATCATCTTGATAAATTTAGGGTTTATCGTATTGTGAATTTTAATGCTTGGCTCAAGACTCTCTTCTATACCTCATCGTTGTTTTGTTCTACCATTTCGGCTCGTTTGGATTTTCTAGTTTTATGCTCCGGTATGCTTGATGATTATTCACAGCAATGAAATGAGAGAAGTGACTTGAGCTTTTTGCCCTAGTGATCTCCTATGGAACTTCCATATAAGAGACTCAAGTTGGATTCCTCTCCCCACCATTGTAATAAAGAAGAAAAAAAAATTTAAAAAGGAATCAAAGAAGTCATGTTTGCATAAAATTGGTGTCCCTCGATATTCTAATTTACTAGCGTGGTGATGAAAGTACTACAACGTACATAATTTTCCTTGTTGATCTAGTTTGCAAATAGCTCAACTAGTGTTATGCACTTACTAATTTATTTCTTTTAACCAAACTACTAAGTATAAAATTTATTTTTATGACGATAACTTTATTTGAGGAAAATTGCATCAAAGGTTTTTGAACTTTTGACCTCTAGCTTGAGGGAGCTTTAAGGGTATATATGTCTGTTTCCTTGTCAACACTCACGTGGAGCTACTAAATAGAAAGCCATGATTTTTATATATTTTTCTTAATGCAAGGAATTTTGTTAAACCTTGCATTAATTTCATTGACGTCCTCCATTACCCTGTCAACACTTACATGGAGCTACAGCTACGGTAAATAGAGAGCCACCAATTATATATATTTTTCGTTAAACAAGGACTTTTGTTAAACATTGCACTAATTTCATAACACTAGGTGTTAAACTGATTTGTCTAAAACATTAGTGAAATCTTTGAGTTTAAATTTCAATTTAAGTAATTACAAAGGTAGTGGAGTAATAGTAATTAGAAAGCAACAACAGGTTCCTGTGTTAATCCTGTGATTACTCATCTCTCACACTCTCAAAAGCCTAGGCTCTGATAATTGTGACTGTACTTTTTCATATATTATATTATACTATATTTATTTATCTATTTGTTAGTTTATATGAGTTTATCGAGAATTAACAAAAGTATCTTTCTTCTTATTCCCAATTTCTAGTGTAAACCAGATTCAATCCTAATTCTTTTTGGCGAAGATAAATGAAATTACCAATTAAGCATACTTTTGAAAAATTTTAGCAACTACAATTTATGGAAACTTCACTTGTGCCAAAAGTAAAAGTGCAAATTATACCATATGCAACAGCAACTATATCTAAAGAAAATTTTTATGACCAAATTGAAAGAATTTAGGAAAATACGCTTAGCTACAGAGACATAATCAAGTTTTCCTTGAGGCTTTTGTCCAATAAGAAGTGACTCTACTAATTAAGCTAGTTGGCATTAGAGGTGGCAATTCGGATTGACGGGTCATGTTCGTGTCGTGTCGAAATTAGGTAAAACATTAAATGGGTCGACACAATTATTAATCATGTCAAGAAACTCAACATTAGCACGACCTGTTTATTAAACGGGTAACACACGCTTAACCCGTTTAATAAACGGATCGTGTTAGACACGACAACCCGACATGATTAACCAGACACGATCTGTTTACTACATAAACAAATATAAGTTATATTACATAACCATCCATCTAATCAATCATAATTCAAATTCCAACATATTCATGATCCAAATACACATAAAAAAAATCTAATTAATAACATAAACATTATTTTATCAACTATCATCTATATTGGGAGAGATGAGAGTCTGTAGACTCTGTGATGCGTCACTATTGAGTGAGTCTGTGAGTGAGTGTTTTGTGTTCAGACCCATGAATTTAATCATGTCATAATCGTGTCATTTCGGGTTAGCAGGTCAACCTGTGACACGACACGATTTTTCCGTGTCATAATCGTGTTGACATGATTACAACACGAACGCGATTATACTCAACACTAACACGTTTTATTTCGTGTCGTGTCGTGTCGGGCTCACGTGTCGTGTCCAAAATTGCCACTCCTAGTTGGCATGCACAAAAAAATTATGATTTACCACTCTAATCCGAATCAGCAGCAAATTAATAGAACTGTTAAGAAAATAAAAGAAACTGAGAGAAGTAAAAACTTCAATGAACATAAAAAAAAAGCACAAGAAAATTAAAACAAAGAAAAAAGCACTCACCTTTAATGATGCCCAGAAGTAGAAAAAATTCTTTATTTTAGAAATAAAAATTTTATTTCCTCAATTACTGTTTCAACTTTTTGTTGAGAAGGAATTTCTTTTTCTTGAATTCCAGTACAAGGTAATAATTATAACTGAAAACTGATCACCATATCTTATCTATATTTGTGTCCTCCCTCGTCGAAGTTATTAATTACTAATATAGACAATATGATCTGAGAAAATAACAATGGGAAGATCCCAAAGCGTTTACGCATGATAATATACGATGCTTTGGGTTACATTGATCTTGGTATGGCCATCGATTACGGGCCCAAGCACTCATTCATAATCCTAGGAGCTAAAGCAAACTTAGAGTTGCATTCTGCACTTTTATACTCATCACTATAACATTGATCCAACCCTTTGTCGATCCAACAAAGTAACGTCCAACAATGTCCATCATCTAATTGCTCTTTCACCCCAATTAGCTGCTGCTTCTCATCATATATCTAATTGATGATCAGTCATTATTGAATTAATTACAATTTACGTAAGAATGGCCATGAACTTAGAAAATGATAAGAAAAAAAAATCATAATAAGAAGTACCTTTTCGCAGCTATCTTCAAAAAATAGGGTGATTGGTGAGTTCAAAATCTAACTTTTCTGATTTTTCCAGGAAATAACCCCAAAGATCTATTACAGGCACAAGTATTCAATTTCGTCAATGGCTATGAAATGGTGTCATCAAATTACAATAAATCAATTAAGTAGAATTGCACATAATTCAATCTTAAAATTGAAAATCCAGATTGAAAAAAGAAACATACATGTCCTTTTTGGGTGCATGTTTGGAGATCACCCTCACCACTTTCATAGTATTTGCATGCATAGGACGGGCACAACCATTCTCCTTTGTTTCCCCCTGTCACTTAAAGTCCAACAACATAAATAAAGACTAGAGGTAAATCACTGCAAAACACGATCAAGCAATTCAAAGACTAGAGGTACAAATGGGACAGTTGGCCAAGGAATTAAGTAGCAGAAAGCAAGGAGAGCTCCCAGCCCAGCCACTGCCTAATCCAAGAGGACATCAGCAACTGAATGCTGTAACATCCTTAAGAAGTGGTAAGATCATCGGCACCAATGAGCCTACACAAGTATCTCCAGACCAAACCTCCACATCTAAGGTAAGAGAGATGGAAAAGGTAAATACACATCCACCCTTCCCTCAAAGGTTAGTGAAGCCTAAAAATGAAACTAAAATGATTGACATTTTCGAAACCTTGAAAAAGGTGGAAATAAATATTCCTTTATTAGATGCAATAAGACAACTACCTGTTTATGCTAAGTTTTTAAAAGATTGTTGCACTAACAAACGGAAATTTCAGGAGCATGAGACGGTAGCCTTGACCGAAGAGGTGAGTGCTGTATTATTGAGAAAATTACCACCTAAACTAAAAGATTCGGGTAGTTTTACTATTCCTTGCAGGCTAGGTGACCAGCTTTTCGAGCATGTATTATTGGACCTAGGAGCGAGTGTCAATTTGCTACCCTATAGTGTATTCGAGACACTAGATTTGGGAGAACTCCAACCAACCTTCATTACTTTATAATTGACTAACAGAAGCATCAAACGACCAAGAGGTATCCTCGAGGATGTTTTGGTAAGAGTAGATAAATTTATTTTACTTGCCGATTTTATTGTATTAGACATAGAGGAATGTCATATGCCTGTACCACTACCTATCATCTTAGGGAGACCATTTATGATCACTGCTGACACAAACATTAATGTGAAAAGAGGCATAGTCACTATGAGAGTAAATGATGAAGAGGTAGAATTTAAAATATTTAATACTCTAGACTCCACTAAAACTAATAATGAGTGTTATAATGTGAGCTTCATGCAAGGTATCGGTGAAAAAATGTCTAAAGTCCATTGCACTATTCCATTGGAGACCATCCACAACCATGTTGACACGAGATTGGACAATAGGCCAGAGGATGATAACGTGATTAAGGATATTAATGGAGCTGTGCACACCATCAAGAAAACACCTGAGCTTTCAAGTAAGTGTAATCCTCAATTTAAAAATCTTGCACTTACTAATACGAATTTTCCTTATTTTATTGACCAGGCGCCAAACTTGGAGACAAAACAGCTATCGACGGCACTAGAACCACCTGATGGGGGCCCTCAATGCCTTCTTCAAAGGAAATAGCACTAAAGCTACTATAAAGAGCACTTGAGAAATTCCACATGCTTAACATATAGCTCAAGTGCCTTTATCAAGGTTAGTGGTACTGAATGCCACTAAAATATGGTATGACTGTATCGTTCTAAATTTGTTTTTGGTAAAGTTTTAAATACGCTGTGCATACTGCATTGCGCTCGAGTGCACATCCCCTACACCCCAGTGCGCACGAGCGCATTACCTTATGCACATGTGCATCATGAGATCGAGCGCACTCAGGGCAGAGAGGGCACGTGCATATTATAAATAGTTTCCCTTTTTCCCCTCATTTACGCTCTAGCGCAACTCTCACTCTCACTATCGCACTTAGCCTCCTCTTGCCCTAATCTTGCACGGTAATTGCCTCCAAATCATCGGTCGTCCATCACAATCACCACCTACCACCATACATCACCCTTCCACAAGCACGACCACCCTTCCCTAAATTTCTCCTAACCCCACACAGTATGCAAACCGATTTTGTTCCATTTTACCTGCACACCAGCACACATGGGTTTTTCATTTATATTTTTCTCGTATTATCCATTTTTCTTGTGTAATTGGTTGTTCTATTTCATGCTTGCTGGAGGATAAGATCGAGCTCTTAGGTTTTTCCACAGCTTCAAGTGTTTGTTGCACGCCAACTGTTCGACCTATTGCCTGACCAAGTGCGATCGAGCGCAATTTTGATAGAAACACAGTTTCAGATCTCAGAACATAGCTTCCACATCCCGAGCTTCTAGCAGTCGCCACCAGGCATCCCGGACCAGTTTCAAACAGCGTGAATATTGTTCGAAACCACATTCAGTGTAGATGCAGACTTTAAGAGTTTGGACACCACAAGATGGGCGGTCCAAGAGTTCAAGAACTGGGGTCTCAAGCGGCTGTTCAAGCCAGTCTGCTCGATAGTATACACTCGATTCGTGGTCAGTTTCTACGAGAACCTGACCTAACACTAAGCCAGAGATTTTGTCTTCCTTAGTCCATGGCAGATTCATAGAGCTGACCACGACTGACATAGCCAGCTCTTTACACTGCTGTGATGAATCCCCACCAGAGGACAGCCATATAAAGGAACAGCCTGACCTGTTCCCTCTACCACACATCATAGAGGATATGTGTGTAGGCCAGTATGCAGACCGCCACAACAACGCAGCAGAATGTGTGTCCTTTGGGCACAAGACACAGAAGTGGGATTAGTTCTTACAGGCTCTCTACGCCTTTCACCGGGGTCACTACTACTCTATCCCAGCGGTCATATGGAGTCAAATACACAAGTTTTGGGATGGGGTGCATAACCGACAAACGACCACAGCTAATGCCTGGGGCCTTCCTTTCCCCTTCTTGATCAGTCATATCTTCAAGAAAAAGGGGATTAGAGGTTTCTCTATCGACGGCCCGGTTAGTGACCATCTTTTCTTTGGGAGAGCCCAGTGGAGCCTCAGCCAGTCTCACATGCATTGAGGACCCCGGGCACAGATTCCAGCTGTCGAGCCTATAGCAGATGATCCGATAGAGGCCGAGCATACACTAGCCAGCCCTTCATGGGAGAAGGATCAGATAGACATGGGATCCATGGAGTATCAGCACCTCCTAGATGAACTGTCTTTCTTCCGTTGTGAGCTATCCGACATCCGTCGGAAGGATCATGAGGCAGCCCATTTGATCCATCAGCGGATCAATGGGTTAGAGGCACGGTTTACACGACATGAGGCGATAGTACAGGCCATCCTTGACCGCCTACCTCCTGCACCCAGTACCTCTCCGACTGTACCCACTGATGACCAGCAGTGAGAGATACCCTGTCTGGCTGAAGATGTAAAACTTAACGCTCATGGGAGGCACCCCAGACATATCCTTTTCATTTTAGCACTTTTCTTTTCTTTTGTTTATCTTTATATTTACATGTCTATTATTTATATTTCTTGTTTTCTGGAACAACATTTCTTTCTCTTTGTCAGGTACTTAGTGCGTGCATCCAGTTCAAGTTTGGGGGCGTGTACAAGCAAGCAAGCAACCTACTTCTCCATCTCCCAAGTCAAATCTTTCCATGCCACACACACATTGGGGACAATGTGTATTTTAAGTTTGGGGGTAGTGAGAGACACTGTTACGCACACACTTGAAACACATGCACACATTAAGTCCCAGTTTTTTTTTTTTTAGAAAAAATAAATACATGTTCATTTGGTAACAAAAATTTTGGTTGATTTTAAAATTTGATAACACTTCATTAGTAAGCTTAAAATCTATAACACATAGTCTTGTAATAGGAATTTTACAAAGTTTAATTACCTACCTCAAGGCACCTAAGAATTCACGAGTTTTATCCAAATTTGCACAAGCATATTTAGCACGCATTTGTATGGGGTATGACAAATAATTCTCCTATATATGTTTCCATAACCTAACTGTAATCGGATAACTTGCTAAAAAGAACACTTTAGCATAAGAAAAATAAAGAAAAATGTCCATCATGCAAAAAAGTGATTAAAAAAAAGCTTCTAATGATCATTAAAAACTTTCCACATAGTAACTGGGCATCTTGCCTTAGTAAGCATTGCGTGTTCACGTCAAAAGGTGGAAAGTAAGCCTTTAATGATCATAATAAAAAATTTTCACTAAGTAACTGGGCCTCTTGCCTCAGTAAGCATTGAGTGTTCACGTCAAAAGATGAGAATTTCATTTAGAAGCATTAAAACCTGTTAGTTTCGTAGCCTTTTTTATTCGAGTTAGTAAGTCCTTAGCGGGCGTCTTTACACCTAATGCCCTAAAACCATATGGTTTGGGAGTCAATGGCTAAACACTTGTTACAAGAGTCAAATAGAAAGCTCGATGGAACTCAACATGGCAAAGATCGCATGATAAAAAGAAAAAAAAAAAAAGAGCAAGTATTATGCTATTTTTTGTTCTCTTTAATAAGGAATTCGATAGAGGTTTGGGCATCGAAACCCTATACACTAAAATTATGTGGAAGCCCCATCTTATATGTGCTAATTCATCACACACAAATCAAACTTGTGATAACTTAAGCCAACCTTAGGTAAGTTACATGAACTTTTGAAAATCCTTTTTCAATACAAAAATGTGTTTTTATTATAAGCTTACTCATGAATGGTTATCATAGTTTTATGCACAACCCAAATTTTTGAGTATCATGGAAATGAATTTATCTTTAAAATTTTGTTCTAACATAGTCTTTAGTTTTGTATTGCTAAGGGACTAGCAATATGTAAGTTTGGGGGTGTGTTAAGTGCTTAAATAGTCATATTTAAGCCCTTAATTTACACTTGTTAGACTCTTTATTTATATATTTTAGTAGTTTCTACTTCATTTTCGTGTTTTATGTGTTTTTCACTGGACTTGGACAAAAAAATGATAAATTGGAGCTTTTAGGAGCAAAAGTCAAGATCTACCATCCAGCAAGGTGCGCTCGAGCGCACCTCATTGAAATTGAGCGCACAAGAGCACAAGTGCACTTGAAGAAGGCTCGAGCACACACCTGTGCTTGAGTGCATCTTGTATATGCTCGAGCGCAATCACTCTAGAGGCGGCAGAGCCAGATATGGAAAGAAGTCTCCAGACTCCAAATAGGAAATTAGGGTTTCGGGACACCAAGAGGACCCTATAAATAGCCCTGTAAAACACATAAACCATACCTTTTGTTTTAGATTCGAAGTAGCAAGCTTAGGAGAGGAATTGACGACTCGTCTCCTAAGTCTTCTTCGGTTTTAGTTTTCTGTCTTTATTTCATTATGTTTAGAATGTTTAGTTTACTTAGTATGTGTAACTAAACTCTTATAGGGCTCGATTGAAGCCCTAGTTATGTTTTTCCATATGTTCGTTCATTGATTATGTTTGTTATAGCCTTGTTAGAACATTTAACTTAATTAATGTTTGTTTGTATTTAAATTCCTCATATGTGTGTGCCTGAAAAAACATATGCATGTGGTATGGATAAGTTAGTCGAATCAAATTGGATGACCGAGTCCTGGGTTCCACATTAGTAACAAGGGATATCCACACCGGATTCCCGGGTTAATCAACATGGGTAACCAGGAGCGGACCAAGCCCTAGGTCCCGTGTGGTTGCCGATCTCCACAGCCCTTATGCTCTCTTAAGGAACAACTCAGTATACACCCATGCTGAATCCCTTAAGAGAGAAAAGAGTTAGAACCATGCCTAACTCGTTGCATAGGGAGATCAATAGCTTAAGGTGTGGACCAAGCCCTTAGGTTGGCAGCCATTAGATATTCATGATAAGGCTAGAGCATTGACACTTTATTTAGTGGGAAAGTATAATTAGGGTGGATATCGTAGTCTTATGTTCTCATTATTGTTATTTACTCACAATCAAATTTGCTATTTCTCTTTTTAACTTGAAGAAACTAATTCTAAAATGAAATTCACCAATCCCTGTGGAAATGATCTCGCACTTGCATATTATGCTACCACAGACCTTGTGCACTTGCAAGTAAAACTAGGACAGTTATTTGCATATTTATTTAGATAGATAAACGTACAACAACAAGCTAAAGTAACGGCTAATTTCAAGTATCACTATGTAGTTGACAATTGACTATATACATAGCAAAGAAAATTTCAAATTCATATCAATATCAATGTTAAACATTTCGCAAGATCTAATTTGCTTTCTATATGTAATTCAAAACCTAGAGTCTTGTAATAATAGTTAAATTAAAGAATTCTTTTAACTCTCATAGATTTGTGAGCTTAAAATAGACAACTGAACTATGCCTGGGGATTGAATTTATAAGAGGAACATTGAAGTTAGAGAGCATATCGGCTACTATTGGAATCTAATCAACCAGAGTGTGGATAGATCTTAGTTTGAGGAAGGTTCATTAGGAGTGGAACAAATCGAATATCCCATTTTCAGGATTCAAGAAAGAGTTATGGGACATTGTTTTTTGAATGTCTGAGTCTCAAGATTTGATTGAAGTCTATTGTTTCTGATTGAAAGTTTTGGTTAAGTCACCAATGTATTTGTGGCAGAAAAACATAGCTAGGTCAAATCTTATCAATAAATTTGGATTTATTTGATTTAATAATTGACTGAGTGCATAGAGAGCTATTGACATATGCAATAAAAAAATTGTATACGGGTTGGAATTTTGTACATAGTATTGTCACACAAATGTATAATGAAATCTTTTTTATTAAATCAAAATTCACATTTTCAACTAAAAAAACATGCTTGTGTTGAAACTTTATTTGCCTATATTGTTAGGATTTTGGCTCAATTCCCTAAAAGGAGGACTTCTAATTGATTTGAGAAAAGTGGTTTCCTATTTTATAGTTGCTTATTCTATTATGAGGAGTAGTAGTAGTTTATTATGTTGCTGTTCTTTTCCTAATAATATTAGGAAAATATCGTCTATATAAAGGGGGCCTTAGAGAAAGTTTGAGACACACTCGTAATTCTAATATTATAACTAAAGCTAGGTGGAGAGCTTTGAGTGTATTGAGGATTTTGGAAAGTGAGGTTATGAGGGTAATAATTTTGTTTTTCCCAAAGCTGTTATTAAGGATTAATAAAATTGTGAGTTTGTTAGTGGCTTAGGCAAGGAGGTTCCCGAGCCACATTAAATTTTTATGCTTGATATTTGTTTATTTGTTTGCCTATTTATTATTATAAGTTTAAGTAGGTAAATTTTAAGGGTAAAGTCTGAACAAGTGGTATTAGAGCCTGATCATCTATTTGAAGAAGTTGTTTACTATTATTTGTTATGTCTACACCAGTATACCTAAATTTGAGATTATTTTATTTATTGGAAGTAGTAATTTTACTTTGTAGTTGAGTAGAGTTCAAGATCCTTTAGTACAACAAGATTTTGATAAGGCTTTAGAGAAAGAAAATGCAGAAGAGATGACTTATAAAAAGTGGCAATCAATTCAGAGAAAGGCTGTAAGCACAATCTGGTTAGTTCTTGCTCCCAATATCAAGTATATTGTCTTGAACGAAACTAGACATAAGGGTTTGTGGGATAAGCTCAAGAACATCTATGCATCAAAGTCTTTGAATAACATATTGTGTCTCATGCTGGACATTTATTCTCTAAAGATGGAAGAAGGTACAAGTCTTTATGATCACTTGAATGAATTTAACAAGTTAGTGTCTCAATTGTTAAATGGAGAAGAAACATTGAAGGGCGAGGATAAGTTATTACTCTTGTTATCAACTTTACCAAAATCTTACAAACTATTGGTGCAAACATTATTGGTGGGCATATCGACATTGAGCTTAAATGATGTTACCGCGCTCATGCATGAGAATGACAGGTTGATGGGAAACGATAGCTTGTCTAGTAGTAGTCAAGCACTTGTTGTTGAGAGGTCTAATCGAGGGAGGAGCCAATAGAGAGTGAACAATGGCTCAAGGTGGAGATCTAAATCTAGACCTAGAGATGACGATGACAAGGAGTACTTCTATTGTGGAGAGATAAGACACATACAATAATATTATAAGGCCATAAAGGATGATTTAAAAGAATTGAGAAGGATAAGTGGGAAGAAGAGTCATGATGATAGGAGTAATGGAAGTGTTAATATCACAGAGGGAAATAATGAAGAGGTTCTATCTATTAAGCACATTAAAGAAAAAGTTGATGAGAATAATATAGTGTTATTTGATTCAGTGTCCTCCATTCACATATTCAATAAGAAGAAGTAATTTGATTGTATGAAGGAACCTACCCATGTCAAAGTTGCTATCGCATGTGGAAAACACAAAGCAATTGATGGCGAAGGAAGCTTAAGGTTTTAGCTTCATGATGGAAGTATGAAGACATTTGAGAAGGTAAAGAGTTCTTCCTCTTTCACTACAAATATCATCTCTTTGGGGGATCTTGATAAGATGAGATACACATGGATTATAGGCAATGGAAAGCAAAAATTTCTCAATGGATCAAATGTGTTGTGGAAGGCTACTATGAACATGAAGGGCTTGTGTGTGCTGGATAGGAAGATTTTGTTTGGAAAATTAGGTGGAAGAGATACAGAAGAACCAAAAGGAAGCATGGCACCAACCAAGAATAAAGTAAGATTTGTTGATGAGGTGTAGAGAATTTGAGCTAAGGTGGAGATTTGTTAGAATTTTGGCTCAATTCACCACAAAGAAGGCTTCTAATTGATTTGAGAAAAGTGGTTTCCTATTCTATAATGGCTTATTCTACTAGTAGTAGTTTATTATGTTGTTATTTTCCTAATAGTATTAGGAAATTATCATCTATATAAAGGGGGTTTCAGTGAAGCTATGAGACACACTCAAAATTCCAATATTATAACTAGATCTAGGTGGAGAGCTTTGGATGTATTGGGATTTTGGATTGTGAGGGTAATAGTTTTGTTTTTCCTAAAGCTGTTGTTAAGGATTAATAAATTTGTGAGTTTGATAGTTGCATAGGCAAGGAGATTACCGAATCACATTAAATTGTTGTGCTTGATATTTGTTTGTTTATTTTCCTAGTTATTATTATAAGTTTGAGTAGGTGGATTTTAAGAGTAAAATCCCAATATATATATATGCACCATTTTTGCAGGGAAGATCCTTACCTATCAAAATCATATATTTGTTGTGAATGCTGGAATTTTTTTTTCATGAATAAATATTGCACATTTATATCTAAAACCTTAATTCCATGGTAAATCAATAAAACATTTCAATAATTGCTCTCAACAAGTTTTCATCTATTTTGGTACAAAAGTGAACCGTGGAGAAACAATAAAGGAGAGTTGGAGGGAAACATCATAAATTTTGAAATTTAAAACTTTCTTTTTCCGTGTCTTTCGTAGAAACCAAACAACCAATCAATTAGCTTAAATAGAAAAACAATTAATTTCAAATCTCCCTAATCAATTGAATTAATCAAAACATGGAATCAATCTAATTCAAATCAAAGATAATGTGCTCAATCAAATACTAGAAAATGAAATCAATTCGATTAGCTCCTATATATTTTTTTAAACTACCTAGCAATAGTAACCTAACCAACCGTTTTCTTTAAAAGACAAACGATGCTTTAATTTATGGAGACAGAGTTGGTTTACCTTAGCATGACGATGACAGAGGTTTAACAAACCATCAACAAACCGATTTAACAAACACGATGGTGGAAGCAGTGGCAGATCTAATGCAAATGTAGAAGTTTTGGTTGTATGTTGTGATGGGCTGACTTGAAACTATAAATGTTGAAGTTTTGTATTGTGGTGCATTACATCCATGGCATTTCAGGTTAGGGATTAGTGCCCAAAAGTAATGACACCATTCAAGTAGGGCCTATGTGGGATGAGTCGTTACAAAGAAGGACATGTGTCCTTCAAAAGAAAAGCTAAAGAATAAAAGTATAAGAAAAAATTAAATTGAGAACAACATCTAAAAGTTCACATCCTAATCCTAATCATCTTCTTTTTCCCTCCATGTCTCCTCCCTAATCCAAAACATTTTCATTGTTGAATGTTGAAATGGATATGGTAAGTAATTAGAAGTTAGGTATATATGGATCAATGGGGGATATATTAAATGTATGCAATATTTGATAATTTTGAGATAAATATGAAAAAATTCAACTAGCTAGAATTAAGGAATATGTGTATATAGCCGTCCATATTAATATTTAAAAGACTTGTTATATTTATACTTCACTCTACATGAGCAGTGAATGGGAATTTACATATGTATAAAGAGAGAGGTACAAGAAGGAAAATGTCATTGGCACCATGTGCGTTAGTCCCTCACATTCAAACTAGGCAGTCAAGAAGATGGTTGGAAGATTTGTGATACTTGAAGAATGCTCTCATAAAGAATATGAAGAATTCTTTTTTCTTTTTCTTTTTGGATGGATAAAAGAATTTTTATTGAAGAGCATTAAAAAGATGCAGAAAAATTACAAAAACACTCCATCCAGATTAAAAAACCTCAAAAAAAAATATAGACAACAACAACAAGAAATACAAACCAACTAAAACAGCTCGCAGAAAGAAACTAGCCCCCCTCTGCATAAACAAAACAGAACTATAGAAGAAACTAAGCCATCAAGATAAACACTGTTAGAAATTTGAATAAATTTTCTAACAAATTTGGGACTTCCATCCATGGAAGTAACCTCCAAGGAAAAAGATTTTTGATTAATTCTTCAGTAATGCCCAAATTACAAAGTACTGAATATAAGGAAAGGAATTGCTCTTCTCCGACTGAAGAGTTAGTTACAATAGAATTCGCAATCGACTCAAGAACAATTATCCTCTACAATAATATCCTATTAGACTTATTTACTACTAAAGAAAGAAATGAAAACATTTAGCGGAGGAATGAAACGACGATGCGAAGGAAATTCATTAAAACCCAATTAAAGCTTGAAACGACTAAATATTGTCAAATGAATATTAGCTGTTAACCTTATACCCTGTGATCCTCACATTCACTCCTCCTTCAAAACCCTTGACCTCAAGGGTGGAATGATGGAAATTTGGACTTCAAAAAAGCCCAATCTTTCCATGTAGCATCCTTTGGTATGGTGTTAGACCACTGAATCAAGACCTTAGTGACAGCTTTGTTGCCTTGCTTAATCATGCAACAATCAAGAATGGCCACCGGTTCAACCAACAATTATCCCTCGTCACCCACCCGAGGAAGGACTATCAAAGGTACCACTGCATGCCCTACCTTACGCTTAAAGAGAGAGACATGAAATACTGGGTGCATTTTAGAGCTTGGAGGTAGCTGGAGCTTATACACTACTTCCTCAATTTGTTTAAGGATCTGGTATGGCCCGTAGAAGTGAGGTGCAAGTTTAAAATCCCATCGAAGAGCGAGGGAAGTCTGTCGATACGACTACAATCGAAGGTACACCCAATCTCCTACCTGAAACTCTCTCAAAATGGTGGTTATCTACAAAATATTTCATAGAACTGTGAGCTTGTTCTAAATTTTGCTTTAAAACCTGTAACATTACTGATCAATCTTGTAAGAGAGTAGCCATGACATCCACATTAGCAGTAATGGATGACCCAAAGGATAATGGTTGTGGCTTCTAACCATACAGAGCTTTGAAGGGGGACATCTGCATAGCTGAGTGGAATGTGGTGTTGTACCACCATTCAGTAAGGGTCAACCACTGTGCCCATTGTTTAGGCTTATCCCCAGTCATACACCTAAGATAAATTTCAAGGCATTTGTTAAGAATCTTAGTCTGACCATCCGTCTGTGGATGATAAGCAAAGCTTAGTTAAAGTGTGATGCCTTGAAGCTTGAATAGTTCCTTCCAAAATTGACTGGCAAATACCTAAGGCATTCCATGAAGTTTGAAGATGTGATCAAAGAATGCTTGTGCTACAGAAGAAGCTGTATAATGGTGAGAAAGGCTGATGAAGTGTGCATATTTGGTGAGTCAATCCACATTATAAGAACAAACGGCTTCAGAGACAGATTATCACGGACGAAAATTGTTCCATTGGTGATACCTACTTTCCCCGATGGACTTTATCCCTTGGTGATATTCAAAAAATTATCACCATAACAAATTCATTTTAAAAACATATTACATTGTTTTTTTTTTATTTTCTAAAACCAAAAACTACTATCACCAACGGCATATTCCGTATTGTTGACCCTCGCCCGTATTTTAATGATGGCAAAACACAACTGTTATTTAACTAACATGTTTAAACTAAGTTGTATTAAGGATCAAACACATTCAACCAAGGAACAAAGTGTAAAAACTCGAACCAAATCAAGTATCAAGTGAAGACTGAAGATCTAGAATAGGTCTTAAGGTTTAGAACCAATGTAAGTCTCACTCATACATTGTATTAGCTTGTTCAAAGGCTCAAACACAAAAGGTTTTTCTAAAACCATTATTTTTAAATGTTTTTGATGAAAAACAGAAGAAAAACTGGGTTGGAAGACAACCCAGTCGACTGAGTACATATACCAGTCGACTGGTATATGGGTCAGAAGGTACCCAGTCGACTGGATGAATTAACCCAGTCGATTGGTACTTTGACCAGTAAGTCTCCAGTCGACTGGATGAAACAACCCAGTCGACTGGTAAAATGGACAGAAAGTCCCCAGTCGACTGGATGATATATACCAGTCGACTGGATACCCAGAAGGTCTGAAAACGAGTATTTTTCAAGTGAACCCAGTCGACTGGTATCTCGACCCAGTCGACTGGTAATTCAAAATTATGACCGTTGGACACCAAATCTGAACGTTTTAAAGTAAATCTTTTTCAAATTAAAGTCCTAAACGGCCATATTAATTGATTCCTATATAAACCCATTCAGTTAAACATTCAATAACAAGCTGCACATATTCAAAAAGAGTTGATCTCACATAATCAAGTTTTTATACTCTTGAAACACAAAAAGCTTTGAAATAATCTTATTGAGCCATTTCTTCAAGCTTTACTTTGAAAGAGAGACATTTCTGTTGTAATAAGCTTTCATTTGCTGTTTCTCTACCTTTTACTTTACACCATCTTTGTAAAGGGATTACTTCCGAGAGGAAGGGGAAACTTCCGAAAGGAAGGAGATTTTTCGGTTTAAGCAATTCCTGTAATTTGCTTGTGTACGGTTTGTGCAACACCCGGCTAAGTTATGCGACTAAATTTTCTTAGTGGATTACTTCAAGGTGTTCCTTGAAGAGAGTGGACGTAGGGTCGGAACGAATCCGATATTGCCAAACCATTATAACTGTGTTTGCATCCTCTTTCCTTAAACCCTTTATTTACAGCTCATTACTTGTATTTATTATCTGTTGCTTGTTAGTTTTTATAAACTTATATTAATTCCGCGAAAAGTTTTTAAAAACCCAGTTCACCCCCCCTCTTGGGTTGAAACCTCGAGCTACAATTGGTATCAGAGCCTCGTTCTCTTTATTAGGCTTAAAATCCTAGAGTTGATCCAATGGCAGCAAATAGCTACTCTGAGGGACACTCTTATACTAGACCACCATTGTTCAATGGCTCAAATTATAACTATTGAAAAAATAGAATGAAAATCTTCGTCGAAGGACAAGAAATCTATGGAAATTTATAGAAGAATGACCTAAAATTCCTTCAAAAGAAATAGTTATTGGAGAGACTCTTCATACAATGCCTAAACTCAAAACTGAGTTTACTGACGAGGATTGTAGAATGATGTCTCTCAATAGTAGAGCAACAAGCATGCTACATTGTGCATTAGATATTTCTGAATATAACAAAATATCTGCATGCGTTTCTGCTAAAGAAATATGAGACAAATAGCAAGTCACATATGAAGGAACAAGTGAAGTAAAAAAGTCTAAAATTTACATGCTAATTTCTGAGTATGAATCTTTTAAGATGTCTCCTAACGAAACCATTTCCGAAATGCACTCACGATTCACTACTATTATAAATGGTTTAAAATTGCTTGGCAAGAATATTGAAGAAGTTGAACTAACCAGAAAAATCTTAATATCTCTGCCACCAGAATGGAAACCAAAGAGGACAGCCATTCAGGAGGCCAAAAATCTTGACAAGCTTGATGTTGAGACGATGCTTGGGTCATTATTGACATACGAGATGAAAGAAATGACTCCCATCATCAATGATGATGAGAAGAAGAAAAAGCAAATTGCTCTCAAAGCTTCTACGAGCAACAAAGAAAAGGAATTAGAACAAGAAGCAGAGAGCAGTGAAGAGGATGGTGAAATGGCTTTAATCACCAAACGATTCCATAGGTTCTTAAAGAAAAGCAAGAAACCTTACTCAAAGGATCCCACCTCAAAAAGGGAACCACTTATGTGCTATGGCTGCAAAAAGCCAGGACATATAAAAGCTGATTGTCTGGTTTCAAACAAACCATACAAGGGCTTCAAGAAGAAAGCTATGGTAGCAACTACCTGGAGCGATGACGAAGAAGATGAGTCATAAGACAAAGAAATCGGATACGAGAAAATTGCCAACCTTTGTTTGATGGCAATCGATGATGAAAGTGAGGTAACATCTTCTCCCTCTTCAAAAAATAATATTATTACTAGTAGTGAAGAACTGCTAGAAGTCATAAATGAAATGCATGAAGAATTAAAGAAATTTGATTCTAGAAATTCTGTTCTTAAGAAAGAAGTATCATCTCTTTCTAAAGAAATGATAATTCTTAGAGAAGAAAAAGAAAAATTATCATCTTTACTGTATGATTCGTCTCAAGATTTTCTTAAAGATGAAAATGAGAATTTGAAAAATAAAATTTCTGAATTAAACAGCACTATATCTAGACTTATGCTTGGTAAAGAAAAACCTGATGAAGTGCTTTCTTCCCAAAGATTAAGTGGAGGAAAATCTGGTGTAGGATATTCTCCATTGGGAAAACAAAAAACAAAAGATAGCTTATTCATGAAAGCCTCTTGTGTAGATGGAGCCTCTACTTCAAAAGCTCCTAGCATTGTTAAAAGCACTCCCTCGATAAATGCTAGGAAGTCTAGAAACTTAAATGATCATACTAAATTGAAGCATTCTAAAAATACTCATGCTTATATATATGCTCATTCTAGAAATGCTCATACACATCCTAGAAATAATTATCATGCTCATTCTAGGAACAATGTGTATAATCAAAGAATGCATTCTGGTCATGCTCATCCTAGGAATTATCATCATGGGTATCCTAGAATGCATCATCATACTCTTTATAGAAATGACATGAATTTTCATACTCCTTACCATAGAAACATGTATCCAATGAACTATTATCCCAAGGTTTATAGGAATTCACATGTAAGACATCCTAGAAATTTCTATGACTATTATGCTAGGACTGTGCATCATCAACTTGTTCATAGAGCACCTCATATTAAGAAAGTATGGGTCCTAAAAGGAACCGTATTTTTCAGGACTAACCCCAAAGGACCCAAGAAATTTTGGGTACCTAAAAGTGCTATCGTATATCCTTGTGTGATGTAGATTTGTCTTCACACCAAGGAGAAAGGTAACTGTTGGTACCTTGATAGCGGTTGCTCGAAGCATATGACCGGTGATAAAAGCGTATTCAATGAGCTAACTCTAAGAGATGGTGGACTTGTGACCATTGGAGACAATACTAAAATAAAGATCATCGGGCATGGAAAAGTCGGTAATGATTTCTCAACCTTAGATAATGTATTGCTAGTACAAGGTCTTAAGCCAAATTTACTTAGCATTAGTCAATTATGTGACAAATGATATAAAGTCACATTTGAGACCTCTCATTGTCTAGTTATAGACATCAAGAGCAACAAGATCAAATTCATTGGCCATAGACATGAAAATGTCTATATAGTTGATTTGAAATCTTTGCATTCCGATAATGAAAAATGTTTTCCTGCTTTTAGTGAAAATCAATGGCTATGGCATAGAAGGCTTGGTCATGTAAACATGAATTTGCTAAAAATTGTTTCAAGAAAAGATTTAGTTATTGGACTTCCTAAAATCAATTTTGAGAAAGACAAAATTTGCAATGCTTGTCAAATGGGAAAACAATCTAGGATATCTTTTAAAGCAAAAAATATAGTCTCAACTACTAGACATTTGGAACTTTTGCATATGGACTTATTTGGTCCAATTAGTACCATTAGTCTAGGTGGCCATCAATATGCTCTTGTTATTGTTGATGACTATTCAAGATATACCTTTGTTATTTTTATTGCTTATAAGGATAAAGCTTTCAAAGGATTTGAAAAGTTTTGCAAAAAGGTACAAAATGAAAAAGGAATTTGTATTTCAAGCATAAGAAGTGATAATGGCAAAGAATTTGAAATCAAAGCTTTTCAAAATTTTGTGATGAAAATGGAATTAATCACAACTTTTCAGCTCCTAGAACTCCTCAACAAAATGGAGTTGTTGAGAGGAAAAATAGAGTTCTAGAAGAATTTTCAAGAACAATGCTTTGTGAAAATAATTTACCAAAATATTTTTGGGCTGAAGCCGTGAATACTTCTTGCTATATTTTAAATAGAATTTTGATAAGGCCCTTGCTTGATAAAACACCATATGAACTATGGAAAGGGAGAAAGCCCAATATTTCCTATTTTCGTGCCTTTGGTAGTAAGTGCTTCATCTTAAATAACAATAAAACTAACTTGGGTAAATTTGATTCCAAGACCGATGAAGGGATATTTTTAGGATATTCAACTACTAGTAAGGCTTATAGAGTTTTCAATAAGAGAACTCTAGTAGTAGAAGAATCTGTGCATGTAACTATTGATGAATCTAACCCAATGAGTAGTGGAGAAGTTTCCTTTAAAGATGATGCAGATTTTATTCCAAGAATGGGAACTCCTACTCCCATTGTTGACCCAAAAGTGAGTTCTTCTCAAACAAATAAAGGGATGGAAACTCCCAATTTGGACCAACCATCATCAAGTCAACAAGAGGAAAATCTACCCAAGGATTGGAGGTATGTAAATCAGCATCTAATTGATCAAGTAATTAGTGATCCTTCACAAGGGGTAAGAACTCGCTCTTCCATTAGAAATATTTGCAATTTTGTAGCTTATTTGTCTCAAGTAGAACCTAAAACATTTATAGAAGCTGAAAAAAATAATGATTGGATAATTGCAATGCAGGAAGAGATAAATCAATTTGAGAGAAACGATGTTTGGAAACTAGTTCCAAGACCTAAAGATCATTCAATTATTGGAACTAAATGGGTATATAGAAATAAAATGGATGAAAATGGTACAGTAACTAGAAATAAGGCTAGACTAATTGCTAAGGGATATAACCAAGAGGAAGGAATAGATTTTGATGAAACTTATGCTCCTGTAGCTAGATTAGAAGCTATTCGAATGTTATTAGCCTTTACATGCTTTAATAAATTCAAGCTATTTCAAATGGATGTGAAAAGTGCCTTTTTAAATGGCTTTATAGAAGAAGAGGTTTATGTTGAACAACCTCTTGGATTTGAAAATCTTAGTCTTCCAAATCATGTCTATAAACTTTCTAAAGCTCTATATGGGTTGAAGCAAGCTCCAAGAGCATGGTATGAAAGATTAAGTAAATTTTTGATTAACAATGATTTTGTAAGAGGTAAAATAAACACAACTCTCTTCACAAAAACTCACAAGAATGACACTTTGATAGTTCAAATATATGTTGATGATATTATATTTGGTGCTACTAATGAATCTATGTGTCCAGAGTTTGCAAAGTGCATGCAAGGTGAATTTGAAATGAGCATGATGGGAGAACTTACCTACTTCCTTGGTCTTCAAATCAAACAACTAAAAGGAGGCATCTTCATCAATCAATCAAAGTACATCAATGACCTACTTAAGAGGTTCGGGATGGAAAGCTCAAAGCCAATTGGAACGCCTATGAGCACAACCACCAAACTTGATCTTGATGAAGGAGGTAAAACTATAGATTCTAAATATTATAGAAGCATGATAGGTGCTTTACTATATTTGACTGCAAGTAGACCTGATATAATGTTCAGTGGATGCATGTGTGCTAGATTTCAGTCTAATCCTAAGGAATCACATGTAGTTGCAGTAAAAAGAATCCTTAGATATCTACAAGAGACCCAGACCATAGGATTATGGTACTATTGAGAATCATCTTTTGAGTTAGTAGGTTATTCAGATGTTGATTTTGCTGGATGTAGGTTAGATAGAAAGAGCACAAGTGGAACATGCCAATTCTTAGGTGCTATGTTAACTTCTTGGTTCTCCAAGAAACAGAATTCAGTTGCACTATCAACCGCTGAGGCGGAATATGTAGCAGCTGGCAGTTGTTGTGCCCAAGTACTATGGATGAAACAACAACTAGAAGACTATGGCATGAGTCTCAAAAATATTCCTATATTTTGTGATAATACTAGTGCCATCAACCTAACCAAAAATCCTATTCAGCACTCTAGAACCAAACATATAGAGATTAGACATCATTTCCTAAGAGATCATGCTCAAAAAGGTGATATAAGATTAGAATTCATACCTTCAGAAGATCAAATTACTGATATTCTTACGAAACCCTTAAGTGAAGCTAGTTTTTGTAAGATTTGAATGTTGATGGGATTGCTTGATTTTGATAAACTAAATGTTTGATTGCATCTCATTTCATCATTTGCATGTTTGACATTGAGTGATAGAGTATTAATTCATGTTTAATTATTTCCCTCACTCAAAAATGTCATAGATAAACAAAATCGTGCTAAAAAAATTCAGGACTGGAAATTTTACTCAGGATCCAGTCGACTGGTAAATGTGCTCCAGTCGACTGGTAAGTATCTGCCTGATCTTTCAGTCGACTGGTACTTTTGACCCAGTCGACTGGTAATTCTCTGCCAAATATTCCAGACGACTGGTAAGTCTTCTCCAGTCATCTATAAGATCAAATCCTATTTGGAGCCAATTTTTTGAAAAACCCTTGTCCTCCAGTCGACTGGTAAAGTTAGCCCAGGCGACT
Source organism: Bretschneidera sinensis (assembly GCA_023935145.1). NCBI lineage: Eukaryota > Viridiplantae > Streptophyta > Magnoliopsida > Brassicales > Akaniaceae > Bretschneidera > Bretschneidera sinensis. Next base: position 37,978,319 of record CM043702.1, on the reverse strand, counting down.
GGTAACTCACTGCCAGTTTACCCAGTCGACTGGTACGTTTACCCAGTCGACTGGTAAAGAAACTGTTCATCTTTTCAAAGGGACCCAGTCGACTGGTATATCAACCCCAGTCGACTGGTATCGCGATTCTATAAAAGGGACTGTTCATTTTCGCCATTTTCAAAGAGCCAAAGCTTTCTCTCTCTAGAAAAATTCATCCTTTTGATCCAAAAACCATCCAAATCCCTTCTAAACACACCGATCTACACATTCCTAAAGAGATTTTTAACTTTCTACGGTTAAAATCTCTCATTTTTACAAAAAAAAAAAATTTTCAAAAACTCCAGATTTCTCCAAAATGAGTGACAAAATCCGTATTAAACTCACAACAAGTGGACCTAATGCGCCTAAAAAGCCAAGGTCTTCAAAACCTTCGGCTTCGGAGTCGAAAGAGAAGGGAGCAGCAGGGTCATCCAGCAAGGAGCCCAGAACAGAGCTGGAGCAGACTCTGTTTTACAGCCCAGCGGCTCATAAGAGGTATAATTCAATAATCCGTCACAAGAAAATCATGACGGGTAGAGTCGTTGATTTCGACTCTATTCGCCATGGTAATTTCGATATTCTACCAGCCTTTGAGGCAATAAATCTGACCCCACTGGTCAGAATTCATGAAAAGTATTACCCGCGACTGGTTCACCAGTTCTATACGAACTTGGTGAAACCCAGTCCTCTGGCTCTGAGATTCAGAACCAGAGTTAGTGGTGTGGAGTTTGAGGTCAACACTGACCTCTTGATGAGCATTCTGAGAATCCCTATAAGGGGGGTTCAATGGAGTCTGGATGGATGGCCAGACAACTTTGAAGTTGAGGAGGCCTGTCGGATAGTCAGGGGCGACCCTAACTATGTGTACAGACCCACTACATTTCACACATGTAGTGACTTACCCCTCGACTCAAAGTTGTTTCAGTTGATTGTTAGTTGGACCATCCACCCAAGACTCGGGAGTCGAGGGTATTTATCTAAAATAGATACGGTATTGATTTGGTGCCTAAAATCTAGGCACCACTTCAATATATATCCTCTGCTGCTCGCCAACATGATAAACGACGAAGCAAACGACTCCGGGTGTCTTCCTTATGGGATGCTCATTACGCTCATCCTCCAGCACTTCCGGGTACCTTTGCCTGCCTCCGAGGCTCAGGATATCGGATTGACGGACATCATCAACATCTCATCTCTGAAAAAGATGGGATATACTGTTCATGAAGGGTTCCTCTATCCGAAGGCCGGAAAGCGCCTAAGGATCCGAGAGGATGCGAGTGACAGTGATGAGGATGCTGATACGGCTGCTGAGATGGAGACGGATACCCGAGCACCTCCCATTGGTGACTCGAGTACCAGTCAGACTGGTTATGGTGACATCCTACGAGCTATCACGAGTCTTCAGATGACGTTGGAGTCCGGTTTTCAGTCCATGCAGTCTGATTACCAGAGGCTGAGCTCCTCCATAGACCATCTACGGGATGACTTCGAGTTACATCGAGAGCACACCGAGGGTTCCCTAGCTGAGATTAGGGAATTTTTTTGTGACAGCTCGGACTCTCCCGCACTATGAATCTCTATCTTTTATCTGTACTTAGCACTTTTCCAGTTTTTATCACATAGCATAGACATCTCATGTATTTTTTCTTAATTATGGCTTTGTGAAGCCCTGCCTGTAGTGACTTTTTCTCTATGATGATGTATTACTATTAGCCATATTTCTTGCATTTATTTACGCTATTTGTAATATGTTAGCACTGTTTTAAAACTCTGTTTGGTCACTAAAACTGCTATAAAATGCTTATACGCTTGAAAACTTCCGGTTCTTCCCGGGAAGGCTTCCGAGATTCGAATGAAGCCAAATCTTCGCCTACAACTTTGTTTTCTTATAATCTATTTGACTGTATTGGCTAAGTAGCTTATTTTTTATGTTATGCCCCCTTTGGTTGCTGTTGTCAAAACATGGGAGAAAAATGAGAAAAACGAGAAAATCTAAGTAAAATGCAACCAATGCATAGATTTAGGGGGAGCATTGCTCCATAACTTTGTTAAAATGTTTATTGATTGGTTGAAAGAAATATAAACTGTGTTTGCTTGTTTACAGGGTGGTTTTACTCGAAAAACAGAGGAGACTCTATCCAAATTTTTGAAAAATCCTATCACTTAGTTTTTACGTTTTTCTCATTTTTTTTTTATATTATGCCCCCTTTGGTTGCTGTTGTCAAAACAGGGGAGAAAAATGAAAAAAAAATGAGAAATTTTTTGAAAAACAGAGGAGACTCTGTCCAAATTTTTGAAAAATCCTATCACTTAGTTTTTAAAACTGATTTTACATTATTAGTTTTGTCATCATCAAAAAGGGGGAGATTGTTGACCCTCGCCCGTATTTTAATGATGGCAAAACACAACTGTTATTTAACTAACATGTTTAAACTAAGTTGTATTAAGGATCAAACACATTCAACCAAGGAACAAAGTGCAAAAACTCGAACCAAATCAAGTATCAAGTGAAGACTGAAGATCTAGAATAGGTCTTAAGGTTTAGAACCAATGTAAGTCTCACTCATACATTGTATTAGCTTGTTCAAAGGCTCAAACACAAAAGGTTTTTCTAAAACCATTATTTTTAAATGTTTTTGATGAAAAACAGAAGAAAAACTGGGTTGGAAGACAACCCAGTCGACTGGGTACATATACCAGTCGACTGGTATATGGGTCAGAAGGTACCCAGTCGACTGGATGAATTAACCCAGTCGACTGGTACTTTGACCAGTAAGTCTCCAGTCGACTGGATGAAACAACCCAGTCGACTGGTAAAATGGACAGAAAGTCCCCAGTCGACTGGATGATATATACCAGTCGACTGGATACCTAGAAGATCTGAAAACGATTATTTTTCAAGTGAACCCAGTCGACTGGTAATTTAAAATTATGACTGTTGGACTCCAAATCTGAACGTTTTAAAGTAAATCTTTTTCAAATTAAAGTCCTAAATGGCCATATTAATTGATTGCTATATAAACCCATTCAGTTAAGCATTCAATAACAAGCTGCACATATTCAAAAAGAGTTGATCTCACATAATCAAGTTTTTATACTCTTGAAACACAAAAAGCTTTGAAATAATCTTATTGAGCCATTTCTTCAAGCTTTACTTTGAAAGAGAGACATTTCTGTTGTAATAAGCTTTCATTTGCTGTTTCTCTACCTTTTACTTTATACCATCTTTGTAAAGGGATTACTTCCGAGAGGAAGGGGAAACTTCCGAAAGGAAGGGGATTTTTCGGTTTAAGCAATTCCTGTAATTTTTTTGTGTACGGTTTGTGCAACACCCGGCTAAGTTGTGCGACTAAGTTTTCTTAGTGGATTACTTCAAGGTGTTCATTGAAGAGAGTGGACGTAGGGTCGGAACGAATCCGATATTGCCGAACCACTATAACTGTGTTTGCATCCTCTTTCCTTAAACTCTTTATTTACAGCTCATTACTTGTATTTATTATCTGTTGCTTGTTAGTTTTTATAAACTTATATTAATTCCGCGAAAAGTTTTTAAAAACCCAATTCACCCCCCTCTTAGGTTGAAACCTCGAGCTACACGTATCACCGACGAAATTAATCCAACAGTGATAATGAACACATTTAAAAATCCATCTTAAATTATTTTTGTTATTTTTATAATCGAAAAAATACACATTTAAATATTAGTTTAATAATATTAATAATTAATAAATAATATGATTTAATAATAAAAATATAGTAATATATGACTAATAATAAAAATAATTAAATATTAATATAATACGAAATATTTAAAAATAATATAATTAACTAATATAAGATATTTATATAATTTATGTTGATATAAAAATCATATATGAATAAAATAATAAAATAAATGTTAATTCTATAATATAATTAACTAAATATAAGATATTAAAGTTTAGGGTTTAATGTTTATGTTTAGGGTTTAGTATATATTATTTACGAATCTCTTTTATATTATTTATGAATTAGTATATATTAATAATAAATTAATTAATAAATAATATTTTTATAATAAATAATAAGATTTAATAATAAAAATATAATAATATATGACTAATAATAAAAATATAATATAATTAAATATTAATATAATTTTAAATATTTTAAATTAATATAATTAACTAATATAAGATATTTATATAATTTATATTACTTCCATTACTGAAACAAAACGTGACATTACAACATTTTAAGATTGATAATTTTTGAAACTATATATAATAAATATTTATCTTATTTTTTAATTTTAATATGTTAAAATTGAAATTTTATTGATTCTCATATATCAACACTAATCAATTAAGGTTGTAAGGTTTAGGGTAATTAGTGTTTCAGTTTCCTTTTAGGGTTTAGGTTAATTAAGATTTAGGGTTGATAGTTTGACGGAATTAAGAGTTAAATAATATAATATTATGATAGTAAATAATATTATATATATAATAAAATGGTAATAAAATAAATATTAACACAATAATAGTAAATAATATGATTCATATAATAAAATGGTAATAATAATTGTTATGATTATTTTTTATGGTAATAACAATTATATATACACAATAATTGTGTATATATAATATGATATATATAACAATAATAGTTAATTAGGACTAGGTTACTTAGAGTTTAGGGTTTAGAGTTTATGGTTGATATTTGTTATTTGTTCCTGAATAATTATTTTATGAAAGAAAAATATGAATTAATTCTAAAAAAATATTTTATTTCTGTATATTTTAAAAATACATAGATAATGTATTAAATTACATTGAATATTTTTTTCAACACAATGTCTTAAAAATAAATTAGTTATATTAAACTTAATAGTTCATTTAATGTTATAAATTAAAATCACAATCAATGACATAAAGTAATATTTATCATTAGTGAAAATATTTTATATAATTGAAAATGTCGCCATTACTGGTAATTAAAAATCATAATAAAATTTTCCTTGTCGAAATCAAAGCTATGTAGTCTTCATTGTAAGTATCAATCCCTAACTCTTTCGTAATCTCTAACTTAAAACTATGTAGTTTTGATTCTTAAGTGGAAATCCCTAGCATAAAATTACGTAGTTTTGATTCCTAAGTAACCCTAAGTAAAATTTCTCTCATTATCAATGAGAAATTTCTCTCACCACCGAGAGAATTTGGTTCCCTTGGTGATAAATAATTTATGTGACTGATACATAATATAAAAATAATATTTAAAAATAAATGAAAAATGAGTTTTAAGTATAGAAAAATAAATTAAAAAATTCATGTAACTAAATAACAAATCAATATAATTAAATAATGTAACAAAATATTAGTAAAAATAATATATACACTACAAGAATCTGTAGGGAGGCACCCGATCACATACATATCCAAAAATACTTGACTAGATTAGGTTTAAACTTTTAGTTTTATATCTATCTGAAACTTCATTTGTAACTTTAGAAAACTTCATTGATAATGTCAATATAGTGGTGGAACTCAAAACTAATTTTATCAATAAAATTATTTAAAATAATCAATAAAATTTTGGACGAATCTGAAACATTAACTTCAGACAAAACCTAACCAACTATTCCTCCGCATATAATTTTTGTTTGCACGTGCGAAAATTGGCAGAAATGCAACGCGGTTAGGGAAATTAGATTTTCCGCACAAACCAAACCCTAAGTCCTCAAATTTCTTTCTCCATCTCTCTTTTCTCTCACTCCTCGCGTCCTCTTCCTCTCCCTAAAGAACTCTGCTGCTCGTCTCTCTCTTCTCACGATACTTTCTCTCTCCAGACATTTCTTGATCTATTTCTTTGTCTCTTTGTCTCCGCCGATGTAACGATCTCTAATTGAACAAGTAGCTCTTGATATCTTCTCAAGGTGAGTTTTTTCTTTTCTTTCTTGAGATGATGTTTATGATTGTGATTTATTGGGGGTTTGGTCGAAAACTAGAGATTGTGAACCGAGGAGGTTTTTATTTCACTACTTTCTCCACTCTTTTAATTGCCTCGTGATTTTACAACCACCAAATAAATTACCCCAGCTTCAGGTCAGGTTCTTACTTGAGGCAATTTCCTTAGCATTACTATAGTTTTTATTTTATTTTATTTATTTTTAACTCAAATGGATCTACATGTAGTCATGTCGTGTTTGCTAGCTCGAACAGGTAGATACACGCAACGATATGAGGATCAATTAAGGCTTATTGCTGGGTGATTTCTTCTACATTCGTTGTTTTCTCTTTATTACTACACTACTTTTCTTGTTTAAGTCTATTTCTGGGTACTTTTGCAGCTTTTTCATCTCTACTTGCAATTATTTAATTTTTTTTTTGTCTGGTGCAAATTAGAATGCTTTCTAATAAAGAGTTAACATATTGTGGGCAAGAATTATTAAGGTAGTGTGATGAAATGATTACAATGTTCTGAGTTTAGTGATTAAAACTAAAGCAGATATGGACTTGAACATTTACTTTGCATTACCCAAATTATTGTGTGAACCATTGATTTACCAGTCCCAGTTTTTGTTTAAAAAACCTTTTTACGTTTTCCATGTTTCCAGCTGTAGTAATGTTGGCTTAATGGGTTGGTGGGGTATCGGGTACTTTTTGATGGTTCCTTATGATTGCTCACAACAATTCAAAAAGAAAGAATAATTATGTTCAAGATTGGTCTTTAAGCCTCATGTTCACATACCATGTCCAATGGAGTGATGAAGTTGACTTTGTCGCTCTATGTTGGTTTGGTTTTGCAACGGTAGGAATTTAGTGCATCTATCCCATCTTGTGAAAATGGTTTCATTGAAGTACTTTATAGACACCAGCGATTGTGTTTATAGACACCAGCGATTGTGTTTACAATTGTTAAATAATATGGATTTCTGCTTATTGCTTACTTTGTGTATGCGTGGCCTTCTTCAATTTGGATATGTATCTCTCGAAATTAATACAATTTGATAATAAATCTTCAATGAATAGAATGCTAATAAACATATATCTTCTTATGAGTTAATGGTAACGAAGCACAATGTTGACTGTTTACATGTATGCTTCTATGTAAACCTCAGTTTTGAGCTTTATCCTTCCTCATATTGATAAACCTGAGTAAAACATCTTAAAATAAAGAATTGCTAATTTGAATATACATGTTGGATCTAGAAACTTATGATGTCTACTCATATTCTTCTCCTTTGGTTTCGGCTATGTTATCAATGGTTCATTCAGGTGACAAGAGTGGACTTTCTAGAGAATTTGAATGTATTTGTGGTGTCATATTTTTCACATTGTTTGTGTTGAATTTACCTTCACATTAAAGTTCTATTGCCAATGTTTCTTCTTGTTAATGGTGATATGTTGTATATGTTTTTTGCATTATTGATCTGAGTGATGCTTCTCCCCCCTCCTGCAGCATCTAGTTTAGTTTAGTTTAGTTTTTTTTTTTTTTTTTTTGGCCTTTTATGCTTATATTTTCCCTTGTGGTGCCAACAGTAGGTGCATTCCTTAAAGGCTTAAAAGAAATTCTATTGATTGTCAAAACTGTAATTTGGAGAACATAGTTCTTGTCCTCATGATATCTACAGCAAATCGTGATGATCTTGTGTTTCCGAAGGTATCTATTTCCTACTTTCCTATTCTATAATCGTTGTCAAGCTATATTGATGACATGATATGACATTGTATTATTGATGGGAAACTTGAAGTGAACACTGATGCCTTCATTTATTGTTAGGGTGGATGGGAAGATGATGAGATCATCAATGAAGTTGCATATTGTGAGGCACGTCCGTCTCCGCTGCGTCGACCTCCAATCAGATTGCTCTCTCCGATCACTATTGAAAGGTAATGGTAACAGTTGGCTTAGAAGTTAGAAATTTGAAATCAAAATGTGAATGTGGTTGATGGAAATTTTATTTTTGTCTCACTAATTAAACAAGTGATCAACCATGCATTTTTCTTAAGATTATCAAAGGTGGATTGCGAATGGAACATCAACCTGCTGGTGGACTTTGATTTTTGAGTTATAAGAATACAAATTAAGAACAATAAACATATCTAGTAGATTAAATTACATGGTGTTAATAGATTGAATATCTTTCGACCTTCTTTATTAAGGAAAATGGAAATGAGAAGGAAACATAGAAGTTGATCTTTTCCCTTTTCCAATTTTATATATTGAGGCTAATAACAAATGCTGAAAACTCATTGGTTTCTATGTTAGTTAGTAAGCATAGTAATCCATCATTTTAAGATTGTGCTGTCACTTCTTAAGCTTAATTTCTCTGTATGAAATTGATGGGTTGCTTATTGTTCAAAAGGGTGGATATATGTACTGGAGATGGCTCTAAAAATCTATTGATTAGGATTTTAGAATTATTGGAGAGATAGTCAAAATCGATTTGATTTTCTGGTCACATGGATAATAGGACTTTGGGTAGCATATCCTCGGTGTTAATTCCCCCTCCCCCTGTATGCTCTTATGTGATTGAATTGCAGCTATTTTAATATAATGATTCTTTGGTGTTTACCCTCTCTTAAAATCTTCTAATGCAAAAAAGTAATAAACCATAATTTAATTTTGTGGTCTCATTCATTTAGCGATCACCCTTATAAAGCAGCAGTTTTATTGGTGTTTGATATTCTTAAATTTTGATGCAAGAAAAGGGGGAGGGAGGGAGAGATTTTATTGATTGCATTAAGTGAATATTTCTGAATCCTCAGGACTAACTCATATAGTAGAGTTCTGTGGTGAGTTGCTTAAGGTTGATGTTTATTGTAATATTTCTGATCAAATTGTAAATTACTTTCTTGTATTCTTTTTGCTTTTTACTGAAAATGCAGCTGAGTTGGACTGAGATGGATTTCACCCTTCAGTTGAAGGGTTTCGTTGATTGAATAAATTGGATTTGATATTTTAGCCTCATCTTTGCTATAAATTTTCCTTTTTTTTAGTACTCTCATTGTTTTACTTTTCTATAACTGTCTGGTGGAGAACTTAAGCTATTACTATTCTACTCTTTTATATCATCAAGTCAAGCTGGTGCATCATGTGCATCTTCCAAATGTAATTGCTCTGATATTTTCATTTATGAACTTTTTGATCACGTGATTAAAAAGCAAGTATCTTCTTGTTAGCTGACCTGGCTAAGCTGTACGATTTGCAGCTATAGTGATTGCTTAATGTATATGGTCCAATCTATTGCCTGTAAGTGATGAAAGCCCTTCCTGTTTTTTATTTGTGCTTAGATTCTCGAAGCTACAACTAATGTCTTTTCTTTTTAACGAAGATAAAATGATCAATTTCAGAACCTTCTTTTATTTATTATGTAGGGACAGAGTTAGAACATCTATTAGAATTGTTCCATCTATGATCCATAATAGATTGTCAGCTTCTCCCGTTTATGTGTTTCTTAGTATACATCTTACTCCTTTTCTCATTTTCTTCTTCTTTTTTTATTTATTTAACTGTTGCTCTCCAACTGTTAACGCATGTTTTCTGTTGTAAGGTGTATATATTACCAAGCACACCATAGAATTTGTAGTGATTATCCTGAATCGTACTGTTTTTAATTGGTTATCCTGAATCCTTGATTGGAATTTGTGAACTTGATGTTACAGGGAAGCAGTGCAATGTTGTGCATTGGCTTTTAGAAAATTCAGGGTCAAGGAATGCAATTTTTGGAGGTATTGGCACCAAAAAGAAAATCTATTTCTTGTGTATACTCCATTTTGATAGTTAATTTCCTTTAGACCATGAAATTTTAGGCTTTTTGCAATGCATATGAAATTTCATATGATTGTATTGATCGAAAATGCTTTAGAAAGGAAACTTTTTCTTGAACATTTTAATTTCCAATCCCACATACCTTCTATATCCAATAATATCAAATGTGAAACGTGATATCAAATGTAAATATGATGTCTTGTAACTGTTCCATTGCAAAGAATCTGGGTTGCAATCTTCGGTGACCTCGACTGTCTGCCTGGAGAAGTCTTGCTGCTGATCTTTCGCTGTTTTTAAGAAGTTTGAAATTTTTGTGTTATTGTCGCTCTATTATAATTCTTGTAGCTATTGATTTTAGCATCCCCATAACCAGGTATTTTTTCTAGCATTTGTCAAGTTTATTACGTATTGTTTGGATATTAAATTTTTTTTTTGAAATCCATTATCACCGACGGATTATTCCGTTGGTGATAAATAATATATATATTTTTTTGAAATTTAGTATCATCGATGGAATGTTCCATCAGTGATAAATAATTCTTATTTATTTTTTTATTAACAACTATCAAAATCAATTTTTTAAAGAAGCGTCAAAGATAAAATATTCTATTGGTGATAAGTTATTTTTTTATTAAAAACAACCAAAATTAAATTTTTTTGAGGAAGCATCACTGACAGACTAGCTGTCGGTGAAACTTTTTTTTCCGACGAATTTGAGCTGTCGAAAAAAATTGGTATCACCGAGTAGGTTATCATCACCCATCGACAAAAATCCGTTGGTGATGACTATCACTTCAGAGAACTTATTTTTCTTGTAGTGCCACTACTACCATCACTACCTCTTTGCCCATTGATTTTGGAAAACCGCTGATGAAATCCATGGATATTGCAGACCATCTTCTTTTAGGAATAGGAAGTGTAAGCTACAGTCTCATTCTTGCTTTTTTGACACATCACATTCAGCCACAATTTTTTTTAAATCAATGGTGAGTTTTGGCCAAAAGAAATATTGATTCACTCTATGTATGGTTCCCCGAATACCCGAGTGTGCTCCAATGCCATTAGAGTGCAAATTTTGAATTATAGTAGTTCTCAATGTCCCTGAACACCCAATTACCAGCTTTCCCTTAAAACTCAAAAAACTTTATTTCAACTAATAATCGGTCACAGTCGTGGTTCAAAGCCGTGGGTCAATTGTGAGCTTGGAGATTAATAGCCGCACATCTTCAACTCCTTCCCAACTTTGGTGTATCTCAGCTAACCAGGTAGGCACTACCAGTCAATGCTGGACAAGCTCCTATAGGTTTAGGTGTACGAGAAAGAGCATCTGCAGTTAAATTTTCTTTACCTGCCTTAAACCCAATTTCATAATCATGACCCAACAATTTAGTAAGCCACTTTTGTTGGAGAAGAGTTATCACATGCTGTTCTAGGAAGTATTTTAGACTCTGGTGTCCGTTTTGATGATAAAGTGACATCCCTTGAGATAGTGATGCCACTTCTTGACAGCATACAAGATGGCAAGCATTTCTTTCTCAGAAGTGGACAGTCCAATATTCTTTTGTGAAAGAGCTTTGCTGAGAAAGGCAATGGGATGGTGATCTTGCATTAGTACAACACCTATTCCCACTCCACAAGCATCACATTCTAGCATAAATGGTTTAGTAAAATCTGGTTGAGCCAATATAGGGATGCTGACCATAGCTTGCTTCAACTGTGCAAAGGCTAGTTCAGATGCGAGGCTCCATTGGAGGCTGTCCTTCTGCAACATTTGTGCTAGAGGTTTACTGATACTGCCGTACCCTTGTACAAATCACCTATAATAGCCTGTTAACCCCAAAAGCCCTCTTAACTCCTTGACAGATTTTGGTTTAGGCCAATGTACCATTGCAGGCACCTTAGCCTCATCAGTGGCCACTCCTTTACCTCACACAATATGGCCAAGGCAGTCAATCTCCGCTTGACCAAAGGCACATTTGTTAAACTTGGCATATAGATTGTTGGCTCGATGAATGGTAAGTGTAGTGTGTAAGTGTTGTTTATGGTCCTCCCAAGACTTGCTATGCACCAAGATGTCATCAAAGAAGACTAGGATAAACTTTTGGAAATGGGGCTGAAATATATCACTCATGAGACTTTGGAAAGATGCTGATGCATTAGTTAAGCCAAAAGACATAACCAAGAACTCATAATGACTTTTATAAGTTCGAAACGCTGTTTTGTGATGCGAATTCGGTAATACCCCGATCTCAATTCAAGTTTGGAAAACCGCCAAGGAGTTTATCAATAACTGGTATAGGGAACTTATCCTTGATTGTTGCATGGTTGAGTGCTCAGTAGTCTACACAAAACCGCCAAGATCCATCTTTCTTTTTTGCTAATAGAACAGGTGATGAAAATGGACTAACACTGTTCCTCACAATCCCTGTTTGCAACATTTCTTCCATAATCTTTTCTATCTCATACTTTTGGATGTAGGGGTATTGGTAGGGTCTCACATTAATTGGAGGACTTCATTCCTTCAAAGTAATTCTGTGGTTATGTGATCTATTAGGAGGTGGAGACTTTGGAAGTTCAAAATTTATTAAAATGCAGTCAACAAGGGCTGGAGTTGTGTTGGCACAGGATGTTTTGGAGTGGCTTCAGTGGCAAAAGAACATAATTGAGCCATAAATCAGTGTTTGGTCTTATTCAAGAACTTGCCCCGAGTTTGGCTAGTAATCTGTTGTAATGCTGCGTCACCCTTATCCCCTCTTAATGTCACCTTCTTCCCTTTAAATTTGAACTGCATTCTCAACCTATAAAAAGCCCACAAGATTGGACCTAGTGTGGCCAACCATATTATGCCAAAGACCACATCACAGCCTCCCAGGGGTAAAATTCTACTCATAGGAAGTACTCATGGCATTACTGCACAATTTACCACCATCTGCTACAGACACCCATAGAGGCTCTGTCTCTTGCACACGAAATCCCAACAATTTTACCAATTTGACATCAACAAAGTTATGAGTACTACCCGAATCAATCAATATAGTAATAGGTTGTTTTTTGATATATCCTCTCAGTTTCATAGTATTATACGTTTTGAGATCGAGATAGTGCAGAAACAGAAATGTGAACATCATCACTTACCTCCTCCATTCCCTCATTTTAATATTGTAGGAACTCTTGGTGATGACTTGAGCTTCCTACCATTCCTTCAACCTCAGATTCAGCAATCATCAAGAATAATCGTTGCTTCTTACACTTGTGGCCTGGCATAAATTTCTCATCACAACTATAAAACAATCCTTGAGCTCGATGTGATGCCATCTCAGCTGAGGTGATTCTTTTGATAGTTGCTTAAGAAAAATCTGAGGAAGTGAAAGGTTTAGCAACTACAGAACCCTTAGATCCAGATTCCATAGCAGAATAAGTTTTAGATCTGTTACTGTTGAATGCTTTCTTGGTCATTGCATCAGCAGCTTCTTCTTGAAGTTGAGCTAAGCAAAAGGTTTGTGGCATGGTTGTTATTGGAACAACTAAACAGCTTTTGTCACCTCCTCCTTCAAGCCACCGATGAAGCACTTACTGAAGAAGGTCTCTCGCAACCCTCTCGTGCGATTTCCTAACTCTTTAAATCTACCATGGTAAGCTTGAACAGTGGTAGTTTGCTGCAATTTTGTCAACTTACCAACGGTATTCTAACTTTGAGTTCCCCCAAATCTCTTGCAAATATCAATAGTGAATTGTGGCCATCTCACCACTACCTGATTCAAGGATTTATACCAGGGGAACCACTGTATAGCTCTTCCTTGTAGATGAATGGATGCAATCTGCATCTTTTGATCCTCCTGAGTTTCATTTTAAGCAAAAAACTCTTCTGCTTTGTAAATCCAACCCTTAGGATCATTTCCATCGAATCGAGGAAAGTCTACCCTCTCAATATTGAGTGTGCACCACCTGTCTTCGATGAGTATGTCCTCTCACTCCTGGCGCTTCAATTTCCCGTCCTCTCACAGTGTCATGTCTCTGCGGAAAGGAATTGAACATGTTGGCCAAGTTGTGTATCTCACTTCAATTCTTCCCATTTGTTGTTGAGTTTCCACCTAGTTGATTCGAATGGCCTCATCCAATCCCTTCAACTCATTATCACGTTTCTCTTGAGCTCTTGTTCCCTCCGCCATGGTTGAACCTTCACCACAGAATCCAGGAAAGTGCTCTGATAGCAATTTGTTAGGAATTTGAATAAATTTTCTAACAAATTTGGGACTTCCTTCCAGGAAACTAACCTCCAAGGAAAAAGACTTCTGATTAATTCTTCAATAATGCCCAAATTACAAAGTACTGAATATAAGGGAATTGCTCTTCTCCAACTGAAGAGTTGGTTACAATAGAATTCGCAATCGACTCAAGAACAATTATCCTCCACAGTAACATCCTATCAGACTTATTTACTCCTAAAGTAAGAAACGACAATGTTTAGTGGAGGCGTGAAACGACGATGCGATAGCAATTCATTAAAAGCCAATTGATGCTTGAAACGACTGCGTTAGGCGCACTTGTGGAACAACAGCATATTGTCAAATGAATAGTAGCCGTTAACTTTATACCCTGCGATCCTCACCCACTAGCACAAGATTATACTTCAATTATAGAGAATCCAGATCAGATAGGGATAAAATTGAAAGTTAAATTGATAATAAATGATGTTATTTTTCTCTTTTGGTGCTGTTGTTTGGTTGAAAACCTCCTTGTGGTGGTGGGAGGTTTGGTGAGAACCTCTACCAGATTTTTTCATAAATAAGCAAAACACGTACAGGCAAGGGGGACAAAAGGACATACCATACCTGAAGGTGACAACAGCCATGCCTCAGAGGTGACCCTAGGCCTAACCCTAAAAATAAATACAAATAAAACTAGGGAACAAAACGCTTTAAAATAAAGCTACGTATCTAGTGCGAGGTGAGGCAATGCAGTGGAAATCTGCTAAGAAAACAGGTTTGACCTGAGAAGGAAGGTTCGAAAATTGAGGATACACAACTTGGTCCTTGACGATTATGACTACAATTCAAGCTGCTAATCTATCGGCTACCTTATTCTCATTCCGAAAAATATGTTTGATATTTTGTGAAAGCATTGAACAAATGCCACAAAATACGTAAGAAATCTACGAGGGAGCTGCAATCCTACTAGTTAAGTAATGGACTAAAGCTTTATCATCACTCTCAACTATGTCAATTATAATATTATGCGTAGCGCAGAGCCTGAGTCCCTCCAAAAAACCCAATGTTTCTGCATAAATTGAGGAGGCATGTTCATAGTAACTGGAGAAAGCCAAAATCATATTACCCATGTGATCACACATGATGCCCTCTCTAGTAGCCATACCAATAACAAACAGCCCGTCATTGTTCAATTTAACATAACTATAGTTTGGTGGAATCCAACAGATCAACTTTGTAAATTTTAATCCCGGAGAAAAAGTAGGGATATGAAGGGTGGAGAAACATAGTGTATCGTGGAAACCAGCCATCTTATGCTGTTTATAGAGCATTCTCAACTCACCAACCCATTTTTTTAAACTTAAAATCAATTAAATCTGTATTTGTTGGGATCTCCTAATGAATTGCCTTATTATGAGCAATCCAGATTTCCCATAAACCACAGCACAAGATAATGTCACAAACCATGCCAAATTGGGTGCAATTATTAGCATAGTACAACAAACCATTAATTAAGACAGACATAGATTGGAAGGTAGTAATATCGAGAATAAAGGAAAAATAAATCCAAACCTTAACCGCCACAACCATGAAAACAATGAGATGGGAAATAGTCTCCACAGCTGAATTTTTGCAATAGCAGCATTTTGAGACAATGAGAATTCCAAGATGCCTAACATTAGAATCTATAGCCACCCCATTATTAAAAAACTTCAACACAAAGCCATCAATCTTAGAGGGGATGCATATGTTCCAAACAATTCTATGCCACTGAATAGTTGAAGCATGAGCACAAATTAGCCGGAAGAATGACGCAGTTGTGAAACGGCCGGACGGTTCCAGCTTCATGATTGACGTATCTTGCGCTTCGGAAGCAAATCGGATAGCCAGAATTTCTACCAAGGTTTCGCTATATAAGATGTGTCGAATAGATCGGAAGAATGATCCAGATTCCACAGCTGAAGCTACCGAAATATTAGGATAAGGACGAGAGTCAGATTCCTTTGGTGTTAAAAGTATGAAATCATGGGAAGAATCGAGAGTACATACGCAGATGCACAAAATAATCAAAATGGTTTGATAAGATCATTGTTATGGCTAGAAACCTAAGTTCTTAATCTGATCATCATATTCTAACTTGTAAATACACAAATGAAGATATGCAATTAATCCACATTGATAATCTACTGAGTAAACAAACAAATGAAACAGATAAATTATAAGAAGACAAGGAAATATGAAATCAAACTTCAGAAGTAAAAAAAAAAAAGAAAAAAAAGGAAAAAACTTCTTACATCAAACCTTGCAAAAGAATATTTTGTACTAATTGGGCAAATTATCTCTAGTATTTCATTGATCTGATATCTGGAAGTCATGATTTGTAAAGAAAAAGCATAAAATAAACTAAAGTGAGTATAACACTAAAATCGAATTAGCAAGAAAGTTTTGAGTGGTAGCTTGAACGTACAAGATATAGAGAAGAAAAAAAATTGAAATTAACCTCGAAGGACTTGAATCCATTGTCATTATCTTCATCTTCTTTGGTATTGATCATGGCTATAAACTGTAATGTTGCAATAAAATATAGCTTTGAAGCAGAAACCCAAAATTGACTCTGTTAAATGTGTGTCTCTCTCTCTCTCTTTATATATATATATATATATATATATATATATTTATATTGTCTTGCCTAGTTAAAATATTTAGGTTTGACACACGAACAACTAAGCACTTTAAGAGATTTTTTTTTTTTCTGGCATAGGGGTTTTTAAAAATATTTGTTCTTCAAATACAAAAGTTTTAATCTTATTGTCAAAGGTTGTTTGTGCGAGGTTAGAAAACAAGTCATGTTATTCTTTTCTTTCAAATTGTTTTTTTCCTCTACCACTTTAAAACGTAAGTTTCATGCATACTCCAAGAGGTAGTGATAGCTTCGCAAACCAACTTGCTCAATTTGGGGTTTATCGTATTGTGAATTTTGATTCTTGGCTCAAGACTCTCTTCTATACCTTATCATTTTTTTTGGTACTTCCATTTATGCTCATTTCGATTTTCACATTTTATCCTATTGTATGCATGATGATTATTTGTAGCAATGAAATTAGAGAAATGACCTGAGCCTTTTGGCCTAATGGGTCATCGGCTTCCATATAGGAGACTTGGGTTGGATTCCTCTCCCCACCATTGTAGTAAGATTTTTACTGTTCGAGAAGGGGTAATTTGGTAATAGCTTATTTTATTTCGTCATCATGCATCCATATACCTATTGGTTTAAATTAAAAATCAAATATAAGACAATATTGATACAAGAATTTAAAATATATTGAAGAAAAGAGGTTGCAAGGCATTAAATCGATGAAAAATAGGGTTTGGAGTGCATCACAGGGCACAAGGTGCCTAGACAGGTGATTAGAAAGGGCTTATATATATATATATATATATATATATATATATATATATATATATATATATATATATTGCATTGAAAGCTTTATTTCTCTTCTCATTCTTGTTTTGAGAGTTTCTTCTCTCTCTAAATATCTCTCTAAATTCTTGAAGAATTATATAAGAACTTGAGAATTTCATAAGTGTTTATTGTATTTGATCGTTCAAGATTTGGTTTCAAGAATTTTCTGACAAAATTTTTGAGGATGTAATCTCTTTATTTCTTGTTCTTTTTCAGATAGAAATCATGATTTTAAAAGCTTAAAACTTCACATTCTTCTTGTTAGGTGAAGGTACAGAAGGAGAAGGAGATTCGAGTAACCCTGGTTTGAGAAGAGTATCTGGATTAGGTGTTGCAGAAGGACGTGCTAAAGGAAAGGAAGTGATTTATGGATAGTGTTTGGTGCTTCTAGGTGAGTTCCCTTAGTTCTAGTAAGTGAGAAGAAACATGAAATGTGGATAAAACATAAAATGAACTATAAGTGAGAAAAGCTAAAGGGGTATATTATAAATATGTTAAATTTGAAGGAATAAAGAATATAGGTATGAATTTAATGAATAAAGTAAAATATAATTCTAAGTGATGTTAATTTGATGAAAAGATTGAGTATATGTATATACATGATAAATTGTTGTGAATTGTATTTTTGGAAGGTTGTGTAAATCTTGTAGACAGGAATGTTGTGATATATTTTTAATTTTTTGATGTGGTTATTTGATGGAATGTTGTTATCCATGCGCTTACTTGTCTGTGATTGCACATGCAATATAGGGTCACAGAAAAGGAAGGGTGTGGTACGAGGAGGACCGGATCCATGGCTGGTCCTAATGAGTGGTTTAGTGCCGACACATGGGGAGACATCCTCAATACCTATATCAGAGACTGATACGGATGCCTATACTTATGTTATTGGTACGTATTAAAATGAGAAAAAAATGATTTATGATGAGATGTGGAAAGGAAGAGGGAGACTATGCATATGCATATGCTTTCATAGTATTTTCTCATTATATCATTGAGATGTTGATAAATCAACGTGATTGTGAAATTCTATGATGTGTAATGAGAAGAATGATGTTGAACTAGATATCATGAGTGAAATCTATATTTGAATCAAATTCTTGAAACATGATATGATATGAAATATGATGATTAAATGAAGTATAATGACTTGTAAATCAGTTGTAAATAAAATTATAAATTGAAGTATAAAAATTAAGTACTTCAAGTAAATTTTGGCTTCACTGAGAAATGTAAAGCTCACCCCTCCCTCTTTATTAAATTTTAGGTTGAATGCATAAAGGTTGAGAAAGTTCTGTGATACGAGTTCTATTGTGGCTACTTATGTGGGTCCATGCGGTTGGCATCTTCAGGAAATACTTTTCTTTGATTTATAATTGAGTTTTGTACTTAATCTTGCATAGATATGTTTACTGTTATGTAATAAATTTGTGTATCTCCTCGATAAAAATAGTTGGATGTATATGATGTAAATATATTTTAAGTTATGGAATTGTTGTATATAAGTCTGTGCTTAGTGCTTAAAGGTGACAATTCCATCTTGGGTGAACCTGTTCGGGATGGATTACTACGATTGTACTAAAGAAAAAAATGAGAGAAGTCATGCTAGCATAAAAGCTATGTCCCTCGATATTCTACTTTAGTAGCATGGTGATGAAGGTGGATGATGTCTCGGGTGATGAAGGAGGACGATGTCTCCTATAGTTTCCATTATTACAACGTAAATAATATTACTTGTATAGTTTGCAAATAGTTCAACTAGTGTTATGCCCGTACTAATTTATTTCTTTTAACAAGAGTTTCAAACTACTAAGTATAAAATTCGTTTTATGGCAATAATTGTATTTTAAGATAATTGCACCGAAGGTACCCTACATATCTTCTTTTTGTTACGTTACAATGATTCTTCATAGAATTCCTCGTTTACCCTTGTGACCATGACATTGCTCAATAAATTTTGCACCAATATGTTCTTCTTAATTCGCCAATGGTGTCGATCCAATCTTTGGGCCATTATTTTAAAAGTGAAACATCGTGTTGGCTGTGGCAATAACGTGTGCCATTGGACATGTACGTAAGCGTCACACCACTACAAGACAAGTGACTGCATAGGTTGCTCAATGCTAACCAAGATGAAGATCCCTAGACAATGGGTGTCCTCGCTCAATTAGGCAGGATGAATATGGGTATGAGAAATGTGAAGAGTTTAAAGTCATTTAAAGAGAATAGAATGTTTAATTGTTATAAAGAGTTGGCATATTCATGATGATGCTTATGTGTTTGATATGATAGTTGAATTATATTCTATGGAACAAGTTTCTTCTCGTTTGATAGAGAGAGTGAGTAGAGAAAAAAAAAAAAAGCATGGAAGAGCATTTTCCTTTTTATTTTCTTAGACGACGGTTTTCCTTGTTGGAAATCACCTTGACAAGATGCCCAGGTGGTGATCTTCCAAACACCCAAGTCTAGAATGACTTGTAAAGATTTGGAATTGAAAACAGAAACAGAAAATCAAAGAAAGAAAGAAGACAAGCAATTTGTTATCGAGGTTCGGCAATGTGCCTACGTCTCCGTGAGTTCCTCCAAACTCTCTGCACTAAATCAATGGTTCTTACAAGTTACAACAATCCCTTCAAGAAACCTCAAGTTCTTGAAGAAACCAAGAAGAGAAGTAAGGAAGAAGATGAGAACTAACAATGCTCTCTATCTAATCTAATCTCTCTTCTTTACAATTAGCCTCACTACACAGAGTCACTCTTGTGTTTATGTCTCTCACACAATTCTCTCTTGTATTACAGTTGATCTCACACAATGTCACAATAATGATTCTTCTCTCATGTGAAAAATGAGGCTAGGGAACCCCTTTTATAGCCACCAATTTCTTGGTCATTCTTGAGAATCAATCTCCACCCTTTGATCATGATCTCCATTTAATCATGGCCCTTCATCACTTCCCAAGTGATGCTATGCATTTTGACCTTGCACACACGCACCTAAGAGAGTCCGTATGCATGCTGCCTATGTGTGCTTGACTTTGCCTAGCACCTAGGTGCTCAACAGGGCAAGGTGCGATGTTGGGCAGAGTGTACTTGCAGCAGCTTCTGGGCGGTGCGCCGTTGGTGGAAGAGCGGTGAGGTGCTGGTGCGTTTCTGCCTGAGCGGTGCGGTGTTGGGTTGTGAACATTGCTGTGCTGGTGCGTTGCTAGAGCCCTCATTCTGCAAGGTGCGGTGCTGGAGAAGGAGGGGCGCGGTGCACACTGATGCTGCCTCCTTCTCCCAGCTGTGCGCACACCTTTCTGCTTACGTGCAGAAGTGCACACACTAGTGCGCCTAGCCTTACCTTGCTCCAAAGGGATGCACACACATGTGTGCAGTCTTCTAACTTGCTGAACTTTAATTCTCCACCAATAGTTTAGACTTTAACCATCTATGAACCATGTTGGGACCTACTTAAACCTTAAACAAATACTAACAATCTCTACCTTTGTCTAAGCGTTTAAACCCAAACCATTTTTGCAGAGAGCTTCGGGATCCAAACTAATCTTGAGTCATCAATCAACTGACTCCATTCCTAAGAAGTCCAAGGCAATGATTGGACCTTCTTAGAGGTAGAACCTTGGTGCCTAAATCTGCAGGGCTTTCTTCCGTGGTCTTCTTGTCAACATGAATGCATCCTTTCGTACCATTTGCTAGAATGTAATGATACCGAACATCCACATGCTTCATCCCCTCATGGAACACTGGATTCCTCCACAAGTGCCACACACTTTGGCCATCTGAATACACCACCACATGCTCTTTTAGGACCTCCCACTCGTCCAACAACCCTTTGCACCCCATAGCCTCCTTTATTTCTTCCATAGCCGCTATGCATTCTGCCCTGGTTGTTATGAGTGCTACCACCAGCTGTCATTGAGCCTTCAAATACCTCAGCAACCTCTTCATCCCAAGCCAATGCTTCTTTCTGGGATTACTCATAAATCTACTGAGAACACCCATTGCCCAAGAAACCCTCAACCGGTTTCTCTCATTTTCTTGGATTATACACATCCCAAGGATTTTTTGTGTAAGGCTGAGATCCTTCCTCTTGAACTCCTCATTGACTTGAGATGTAAAACTTTCCATCCTCTCCCTACTGTTCTGAACCAATAGCACACTAATGACATAGATGAGGATACTCACCATCTTCTCCACCTTGTGTCCAGGTGAGAAAGTTTCTGTGAAATCTATATCTTCTCTTCTTGTGAACCCATTCGCCACCAGCCTAGTTTTATTCCGGACTTTATCTCCTTGAGGGTACCCTTCTTTGATCTGGTAAGTGCACTTACATTCTACAACTTTATGCTTTCCTGGAATTTTCACCAATTCCCAGAAGTTGTTCTTCTTCAAAGAATCCATATCTTCCTCCTCAGCTAGCTTCCACTTTGATGAATCCTTACACTCTATGGCATCCGTGTAAGTCTCTTTTTCACTCATCGCTCCTTCTGTCCAAGGAGCTGCTGCATCCGCAGCATCCACAAACCTATATCTTGAAGGTGGTCCGACCAGCCTTCTTTCCCGGTCTCTTGTGAGCTAGTAGTCATTCCGACTTGCTGCATCAACCTCTTATTGTTCAGCCTCTTCTTGAGTTTCTTGAGCTTGGCCTTCATTCAAGGGCTCTACCTAGTCCGAACCCTCTTGCCTCCTTTGCTCTACCTGAACCGAGTTCTTCTTTATGCAATGCTCCACAAGAACCAAACTAGTTTGCTCACTAGCCCCTACAGGGTTAGTTTCTTCCAAATAGGGAAATAACAATTCATTAAAATCAACATCCCTACTTATTATGAGTTTCAATACTTCTTTCTTTAAGGACCATAACCTATACCCCTTAGCCCCTTCCCCATATCCTAGAAACACACACTTTCTAGATCCTGGGCTAAGTCTATCATCTTTTTGTTGTGCATACGCAGCACACCCAAAAGTCCTAAGGTTGTCTAACTCAGAGGGTTTTCCACTCCACATCTCTATGGGAGTATTTTGGGACATAATCCTAGAGGGTGATCTATTTACCAAGTATGCAGCAGTAGACACAGCTTCCCCCTAAAAACATTCGGGTAATCTAGATCCATTTAACATGCACCTAACCTTTTCCATAAGGGTCTTATTCATCCACTCAGTAACTCCACTTTGCTGAGGGGTTTCCACAACCGTCCTATGTCTTAGAATCCCATTTAACCTATATAATTGATCAAGTTCTTGGTTAAAAATTTCTAAGCCATTATCGGTTCTTATCCCCTTAACTACTCTACTCATTTGAGTCTCAACCAGCCTTTTCCACACCACTAATTTATTCAAGGCATTTGATTTATTTCTAACCAAATAAACCCACACTCTTCTTGAATAATCCACAATTAAAGACAGAAAGTAAATGTTACCTCCCTGTGTTGGTGTTCTTGCTGGTCCCCAAAGGTCCGCATGAATATAGTCAAGAATGCCCTTAGACTTGTGCACTCCGGTGTCGAAGCTAACCCGATGTTGCTTCTCAAGAACACAACACTTGCAGAAATCAAGTTCCTCTACTTTGTCTCCACCAAGTAGGCCATCCTTGCTGAGAACTTGCAGAACCTCTTCGCTCATATATCCCAAGCGAGTGTGCCAAAGGGCTGCCCTATCCATCTCAGCCATCAAGCTTACTGTTTGATCATTGATTTTTGTGTCTCCGATCATCTCATAGAGTCCATCGTTTCTTGCTGCCTTGATCACTACCAAAGATCCCTTGGCTACCTTGATATTTCCTCCCTCTATCTTGTATGTGTATCCCATGGAATCTAGCTGCCCCAATGAGATCAAATTCCTCATCAAATCTGGGAGATACCTCACATTTTCCAGTAGCCTTGTTATTCCATTAAACATCCTCACCTGGATGTCTCCTATGCCTCTCACTTGGTAAGAAATATCATTCCCCAAGAAAACCCTTTCATCATTGGTTTCCTTAAAATTCTTGAACCAACTCCGGTGAGGGCACATGTGATGAGTGCACCAGGTGTCCAAGATCCATTTCCTATTGCCTTCTTGCCCCTTCCTCACACCCAATCACACAACAAGAACAACACCATCTTGCTGTTCTGTTTTGGCAACCGAAGCCTCTCCATTCTTGGTATGGCTTCCTCCTCTATCCCTTATCATCTTCTTGCAATCATTCTTGACATGACCCTCCTTATGGCATTAGTAGCAACTATTTCCTCTAAATCTTAGTTTGGAATGCATTCTCCCATGGCTTTTTCCTCTACCTCTGTCCCAGTAGTAGCCATGCATGCTACTGTGCACTCTCCCATGGCTCTTTCCTCTACCTCTGTCCCGGTTGTAGCCATGCATGCTGCTGTGCACGCTCCCATGGCTCTCTCCTCTACCTCTGTTAAGGTAGTAGCCATGCATGCTGCTGTGCACTCTCCCATGGCTTTCTCCTCTACCTCTGTCCCGGTAGTAGCCATGGTTACTGCCATACCGAGTTGCTGGCCTTCTTTTAAAGAACAACCTTTTACCACTTGATGTACTTCTTATCTTGGCATCAAGATTATCTTGCAACTCTTTCTTAGGATCAAATTTAAAAGCAAAGATTCTTTTACGAAGATACCTCTTATCCGGGAGAGTCTTGGCAAGAAACAACTCATTTAGTTTCTTCCATATTGCAGATGGATCTTCCGAGTCTCCGCACTCCCTTGTGACATTATCCGATATGTACAAGAAAGTGGTGCTGTAAGCCATCTTATTCATCTCATTCCGCTGGTCATCCGTGACAATTGCTGGAAAAGCATCATCTTCTCCAAGAGACAAGTCCGCTTTCTGTTGCACTAGAACCTCCTTGATCTTCCGCTTCCACAGGGAAAAATCTACCTTTCCATCAAACTTGTCAATACCGAAATTTGAAGCCATCTTTTGTGGACAAGATCCCTAATTTATGCACTTCCCACAAATGCTTTCTTCAACCTCAGGAACACAGATCGAAGATGGATCTTAACATCGTTCTTGAATCTACCTCAAAAACACAATCAGATCTTGATCTTTACACCGTTCTTGAATCACCCTCAAGAACACGATCAGATATTGATCTTAAATCCGTCCTTGATTCACCTCAAGAACACGATCAGATATAGATCTTAACTCCATTCTTGAATCACCCAAGAAGTTGATCTTTGATTCTTGAAAGTCTAAGCTTTAGACAGTGGTATCGGAGCTTTGGACAGTAGTATCAGAGTTGCACAGCTGGGTATCAGAGAAAGATCAAGAAGGTGATGGAGTCATGTCAAGAAAGATTGCAAGAAGATGACAAGGGGTAGAGGAGGAAGCCATACCAAGAATGGAGAGGC
This sequence comes from Bretschneidera sinensis, assembly GCA_023935145.1. Lineage (NCBI taxonomy): Eukaryota > Viridiplantae > Streptophyta > Magnoliopsida > Brassicales > Akaniaceae > Bretschneidera > Bretschneidera sinensis. The sequence goes on along the minus strand of CM043702.1, from coordinate 37,953,529 downwards.
TTCGGTTGCCAAAACAGAATAGCAAGATGATGATGTTCTTGTTATGTGCTCAGGTGTGAGCAAGGGGCAAGAAGGCAGCAGGAAATGGATCTTGGATTCCGGGTGCACTCATCACATGTGCTCTCACCGGAGTTAGTTCAAGAATTTCAAGGAAACTAATGATGAAAGGATTTGATAGAATGATAAGGCTGCTAGAAAATGTGAGGTATCTCCCGTATTTGAGGAGGAATTTGATCTCATTGGGGTAGCTGGATTCTATGGGGTACACATGCAAGATAGAGGGAGGAAAGATCAAGGTGGCCAAGGGATCTTTGGTAGTGATCAAGGCAGCAAGAAACGATGGACTCTATGAGATGATCGAAGACACAAAAATCAATGATCAAGCAGCAAGCTTGATGGCTGAGATGGATAGGGCAGCCCTTTGGCACACTCGCTTGGGACATATGAGCGAATAGGGCCTGCAAATTCTTAGCAATGATGACCTACTTGGTGGAGACAAAGTAGAGGAACTTGATTTCTGCGAGTGTTGTGTTCTTGAGAAGCAACACTGGGTCAGCTTCGACACCAGAGTGCACAAGTCTAAGGGCATTCTTGACTACATTCACACATACCTTTGGGGACCAGAAAGGACACCAACACAGGGAGGTAACATTTACTTTCTGTCTTTAATTGATGACTATTCAAGAAGAGTGTGGGTTTATTTGGTTAGAAATAAATTGGATGCCTTGAATAAATTAGTGGTGTGGAAAGGGCTGGTTGAGACTCAAATGGGTAGAGTAGTTAAGGAGATAAGAACCGATAATGGTTTAGAAATTTTTAACCAGAACTTGATCAATTCTATAGGTTAAATGGGATTCTAAGACATAAGACGATTGTGGAAACCCCTTAGCAAAATGGAGTTGCTGAGTGGATGAATAAGACCCTTATGGAAAAGGTTAAGTGCATGTTAAATGGATCCGGATTGCCTGAATATTTTTGGGGGGAAGCTGTGTCTACTGCTGCATACTTGGTAAATAGATCACCCTCTAGGATTGTGTCCCAAAAGACTCCCATGGATATGTGGAGTGGAAAACCCCCTGAGTTGGACAACCTTAGGACTTTTGGGTGTGCTGCGTATACACAACAAAAGGATGATAGACTTAGCCCAGGATCTAGAAAGTGTGTGTTTCTAGGATATGGGGAAGGAACTAAGGGGTATAGGTTGTGGTCCTTAGAGAAAGAAGGATTGAAACTCATAATAAGTAGGGATGTTAATTTTAATGAATTTTTATTTCCCTATTTGGAAGAAACTAACCCTGCAGGGGCTAGTGAGCAAACCAGTTTGGTTCTTGTGGAGCATAGCATCAAGGAAGATTCGATTCAAGTAGAGCAAGGAAGGCAAAAGGGTTCGGACCAAGTAGAGCCCATTGATGAATGCCAAGCTCAGGACACTTAAAAGGAGGCTGAACTAGAAGAGGGTGATGCAGCAAGTAGGAATGACTACCAGCTCACAAGAGACCGGGAAGGAAGGCTGGTCGGACCACCTTCAAGATATGGGTTTGCGGATGCTGCGGATGCAACAGCTCCTTGGACAGAAGAAGAGATGAGTGAACGAGAGACTTACACAGATGCCATAGAGTGTAAGGATTTGCCAAGATGGAAGCTAGCTATGGAGGACGAAATGGATTTTTTGAGGATGAACAACTTCTGGGAATTGGTGCACATTCCGGGAAATCAGAAAGTTGTGGTGTGTAAGTGCACTTACAAGGTCAAAAAAGGAAACCTTCCAGGAGATGAAGTCCGAAACAAAGCTAGGATTGTGGCGAATGGGTTCCAGTTGAATGATGAAAAAGATTGAGAACAAATTAAAAGGGCATGCTAGTTTTTTTATATAATAAAAGGGCATGCTAGCTAGTTGAGCCTTTTGGCCTAATGGGCCATGGCTTCCATATAAGAGACTTGGGTTGGATTCCTCTCCCTACCATTGTTGTAAGATCTTCACGGTTCAGGTAGGGGTAATTTAGTAATATCTTATCTTATTGAGACAAGAATTTTAAATATATTGAAGTAAATAAGTGGAAAGGCATTAAAATGATAAAAATAGGATTTGTGGTGCATCAGAGGGCATAAGGTGCCTAGACAGACGACTAGCAAGGGCTTGGCTATATATACATACATATATATATATATATATATATATATATATATATATATATATATAATACTCGTATTTGCAAAGTAAGGGTAAATAACTACTTTAATAAATATGACATAGAGTTAAAATAATATATATATATATTTAAATGCGAAAAGTTAAATTTAAATTAAAAATAAATAAAATAAAATATTTGGGACATCTAAAAGGAAAAAAAATAAAGATGGCAACAGGTGTTACCACCTGTTGCTAGGAGAGCAGCCCTTGCTGCATGTAAGGCAGCAAGGCTACTTAAAATGTAAAAATTTGGGCTGCCGAAAATCTTAACCAAATTTTACTTATATATATATACATATATATATATATATATATATATATATACACACACGTATATGTAAACATAATTTATATTATTACTTACCAAATCTCGTTTGGTTTTTCTTCAATTACTCGATTTCTTTAAACACTTGGGGACCAAAAGAAATGCTGAAAGAGCAAAATTTTGAAGGGTTTTACGGGAGAATTTTATAGAGAGTCACGAGAAGCTATAAGAAAAACAGAAGGTAATAATGTAATGTTTATTTTTTATTTTTTAGCATACATCAAAATTTTCGAAATTCAAAGTGGGAAAAAAGTGTAAATTATGAAGAATTGAAGAATAAATTAGAAAATTAATGTTGGTATTTGTCTAAGGTTTAAACATGGTTAAGGTTTAAACAAGAGGTTGGAAGAATGAATTTCAGCATGTTAAAGGAGTGCACACAAGTGTGCGCATCTCTTTGCATGTGTGTGCACACCTCTATTCAGCAAGACAAAGAAGTGTGCACAGCTGTGAGGGGTCCAGCTTCAGTGTGCGCTACAGCCCTCCTCCTCCTAGGCTGCAGTGCCCAGTAAGAGAGGTGTTGGAGGAAGGCCAGCACCACATCTCTCCCTCACCAAGGTCGCGACGCCCAGAATGTGGTGAAAAGTGTGTTTTGCCTAGCGCCGCAGCATGCCCTGTTCAGTGCCTAGGCGCTAGGCACACTGAGGCACACATATTCCACTTGATTCAGCCTCTCATTAAGTGCGTGAGTGCAAGGTTAAAATGCACAACATCACTTAGGATTGATGAAGAGCCATGGTTGATTGGTCATCAAGATCTAAGGGTGGAGAATGACACTCAAGATTAATCAAGAAGTAGGTGCACTATATAAAGGGTCACCTAGGTTCAATCTCAAGATGGAAAAAAATGTAACATAAACAATTGTGACATAACATGTGAATGAGAGTGCAAAGACACAGACATACAAGAGGGACTCATTAGAAATGCTGGTTATAAAGAGAGAGATTAGTATAGAAAGGGGATTCAAGGGACTTGTAAGTGGAATTTCCAAGGGGGAAAGTTCCAGAATATCTCAAGACCTTATCACTTTCTTGTTCTCTTCTTTTTTTCTTCAGGAACTTGTGAATTTTTGGAGAGGGGTTGCTGTGATTGTAAGAACCATTGATTTAGTGCAGAGAGTTCAGAGGAACTCACGGGGACGTAGGTTATTGCCGAACCTCGATAACAAATTGTTTGTCTTCTTTCTTGCTTTGGTTGTTGTATATTTTCTTTACAAGTCATTCTAGACTTAGGTGTTTGGAAGATCACCACCTGGGCATCTTGTCAAGGTGATTTCCAATAGTGGTATCAGAGTTGGAAGAGATACCACCAACAGTGGTATCAGAGCTTTGGACAGCGGGATTAGAGCCAAGATTAGCGGGTATCGGAGCAAGAACAAGAAGGTGACGAAGTCAAGACTCCAAGAATCGGAGGTCAACTTCTTGAGTGATTCAAGAATGGAGTTAATATCTATATCTGATCGCGTTCTTAAGGAAAATCAAGGACAGAGTTAAGATCAATATTTGATCATGTTCTTGAGGGTGATTCAAGAACGGTATAAAGATCAAGATCAGATCGTGTTCTTGAGAATGATTCAAGAATGGTGTTAAGATCCATCTTCGATCTGTGTTCTTGAGATTTAGAAAAAGTTGGAGAGCAATTGTGGGTGCTGCACAAATCTGGGATCATCTATGCAAGATGGCTTCAAATTTCGGTATTGAGAAGTTTGATGGAAAGGGAGATTTTTCCCTATGGAAGCAGAAGATCAAAGCTGTTCTTATGCAACAAAAGGTGGACTTGGCGATTGGAGAAGATGATGCTTTTCCAGCAAGTACCACGGAGGACCAGCAGAATGAGATGAAGAAGATGGCATACAGCACCATCTTCTTGCACATGTAAGATAATATCACAAGGGAGTGCGAAGACTCGAAAGATCCAGCTGTTATATGGAAGAAACTAGATGAGTTGTTTCTTGCCAAGACTCTCCCTAATAAGACGTATCTTTGTAAATGAATCTTTGTTTTTAAATTTGATCCTAATAAAGAGTTGCAAGATAATTTTGATGCCAAGATGAGGAGTGCATCAAGTGGAGAAGGGTTCTTCATTAGAAGAAGGCCAACAACTCAGTATGGCAGCAACATCCATGGCTACTACCGGGTCAGAGATAGAGAAGAGAGCCATGGGAGAGTGCACAGCAACATACATGGCTACTATCGGGACAGAGGTAGAGGAGAGAGACATGGGAGAGTGCACAGCAGCATATATGGCTATTACCAGGACAGAGGTAGAGGAGAAAGCCATGGGAGAGTGCACAGCAACATGCATGGCTATTATCGGGACAGAGGTAGAGGAAAGAGCCATGGGAGAGTGCACAACAACATGCATGGCTACTATCGGGACAGAGGTAGAAGAGAGAGCAATGGGAAAGTGCACAGCAACATGCATGGCTACTACCAGGACAGAGGTAGAGGAGAGAGCCATGGGAGATGTTTCTATTGCCATAAAGAGGGTCATGTCAAGAAAGATTGCATGGAGAAAATGAGGGATAGAGGAGGAAGCCCTACTATGAATGAAGAGGCTTTGGTTGCCAAGGAAGAACAGTAAGATAATGATGTTCTTGTTGTGTGCTCGGGTGTGAGCAAGGGGCAAGAAGAAAGCAGGAAATGGATCTTGGATTCTGGGTGCACTCATCACATGTTCCTTCACTGGAATTGGTTCAAGAATTTCAAGGAGATCAATGATGGAAGGGTCTTCTTGGGGAATGATAATTCTTGCCAAGTAAGGGGGATATGAGACATCTAGTTGAGGATGTTTGATGGAATGACAAGGCTGCTGAGGAATGTGAGGTATCTTCCAGATGTGAAGAGGAATTTGATCTCATTGGGGTTGTTGGATTCCATGGGGTACACATAAAATGCAGAGGGAGGAAAGATCAAGGTAACCAAGGGATCTTTGGTAGTGATCAAAGCAACAATGAAGGATGGTCTCTATGAGATGATCGGAGACACGGACATCAAGGGTCAAGCAGCAAGATTGATGGCTGAGATGGAGAAGGCAGCCCTTTGGCACACTCACTTGGGACATATAAGTGAAGAAGGGCTGCAAGTTCTAAGCAAGAATGGATTACTTGATGGTGACAAGGTAGAGAAACTCAATTTCTACAAGAGCTATGTTCTTGGGCAGCAACATCGAGTCAGCTTCAACACCAGAGTGCACAAGTCTAAGAGCATTCTTGACTACATTCATGCAGACCTTTGGGGACTAACAAGGACACCAACACAGGGAGGTAACTTTTACTTTTTGTCTTTAATTGATGATTATTCAAGAAAGATTTGGGTTTATTTGGTTAGAAATAAATCAGATGCTTTGAATAAGTTAGTAGTGTGGAAAAAGCTAGTGGAGACTCAAATGAGTAGAGTAGTTAAGGTGTTAAGAACCGATAATAGCTTAGAAATTTTTAACCAAGAATTTTATCAATTCTGTAGGTTAAATGGCATTCTAAGACATAGAACGGTTGTGAAAACCCCTCAGCAAATTAGAGTTACTGAGAGGATGAATAAAACCCTTATGGAAAAGGTTAGGTGCATGTTAGATGGATCCGAATTACCCAATTGTTTTTTGGGGGGAAGCAAGCGATGTCTACTGTTGCGTATTTGGTTAATAGATCACCCTCTAGGATTGTGTACCATAAGACTCCCAAAGAGATATGGAGTGGAAAACCCCCTGAGTTGGACAACCTCTTGGGAAAATTTCAGGGTTAGTTCTTATCACTTTCTGTTTCATTTTCTTCTTTGTTTCTTCAAGAACTTAGGTTTCTTGGAGAGGGGTTGCTATGATTGTAAAATAACCATTAATTAGTGCAGAAAGTTCAGGTGAACTCATGGGGACGTAGGCTATTGCCGAACCTCGATAACAAATCGCTTGTGTTCTTTTCTTTCTTGCTTTTGTTTGCTGTTTCATTTCATTACAAGTCATTCTAGACTTGGGTGTTTGGGAATCATCACCTAGGCATTCTTGTGAGGTGATTTCCAACAGTGGTATCAGAGTTTGCACAGTTGGGTATCGGAGCAAGAATAGAAGGTATTGGAGCAAGACTCCAAGAATCAAAGAACAAACTTCTTGGGTGATTCAAGAACAGAGTAAAGATCAAGATCGGATCGTGTTCTTGAGGTTGATTCAAGAACAATGTTGAGATCAATCTTCAATCATGTTCTTAAGATTTAGAAGAAGTTGAAAACATTTATGGGTTCTGCACATATCTGGGATCATCTCCGCAAAATGGGTTCAAATTTCGTTGTTGAGAAGTTTGATGGAAAGGGAGATTTTTCCCTATGGAAGCAAAAGATTAAGGCTATTCTTATGCAACAGAAGGTGGACTTGGCTATTAGAGAAGATGATGTTTTTCTAGCAAGTATGACAGAGGACCAACAGATTGAGATGAAGAAGATGGCTTACAACACCATTTTCTTGCACATGTCGGATAGTGTCACAAGGGAGTGCGGAGACTCAGAAGATCCAACTGTCATATGGAAGAAACTAGATGTGTTGTTTCTTATCAAAACTCTCCCTAACAAGATTTATCTTCTTAAAAGAATCTTTGCTTTTAAGGTGGATCCTAATAAAGAGTTGCAAGATAATCTTGATGTCTTTAATAAACTAGTTCAAGATTTGGCTAGTTGTAGTACTAAATTCCCGAATGAACAATTGGCTGTTATGTTGTTAAATTCTCTTCCTGATTGTTTTGATAGTTTAATTAATGCAATTGAATATGGAAGAGATACACTAACCAAAGAAATTGTGGTCAATGCTATAAAGCCTCATGATTTCAAAGCCAAAAGTAGGTAGGCATCAAGTGGGGAAGAGTTGTTCGTAAGAGGAAGGCCAGCAACTTAGAATGGCAGTAACAACCATTGCAACTACTGGGAGAAATCAAGAGGTAGAGGGCAAAGCCATGGGAGAGCACATTCCAAACCAAGATTTGGAGGAAAGAGGTGCTTCTACTACAACAAGAAGGGTCACTTCAAGAAAGATTGCAAGAAGAGGTTGTGGGATGAGAGAGAGAGAAGCCATACCAACAATGGAGAGGCTCCGGTTGCCAAAGGAGAACAGCAAGATTATGTTCTTGTTGTGTGCTCAAATGTGAGTAGGAGGCAAGGCAGTGAGAAGTGGATTCTGGATTTCTGTGCACTTATCACATGTGCCCTCATAAGGAATGGTTCAAGAATTTCAAGGAGATCAATGATGGAAGGTTTTTCTTGGGGAATGATAATTCTTGCCAAGTGAGGGGGATTGGAGACATCCAGTTGAGGATGTTTGATGGAGTCACAAGGCTGCTACGGAATGTGAGGTATCTTCTGGATTTGAAGAGGAATTTGATCTCATTGGGGCAGCTGAATTTCATAGGGTATACATACAAAGTTGAGGGAGGAAAGATCAAGGTAACCAAGGGTTCTTTGATAGTGATCAAAGCAGCAATCAAAGATGGACTTTATGAGATGATCGGTGAGACAAAAATCAAGGATCAAAAAGCAAGCTTGATGGCTGAGATGGATAAGGCAGCACTTTGGCACAATCGTTTGGGACATATGAGCGAAAAAGGGGCTGCAAGTTCTCAGCAAGGATAGTCTACTTGGTGGTGACAAAGTAGAAAAACTGGATTTTTGTGAGAGTTGCATTCTTGGGAAGCAACATCGGGTCAGCTTCAACACCGGAGTGCAAAAGTCTAAGGGCATTCTTGACTACATTCATTCGAACTTTTGGGGACCAGCAAGAACACCAACACAGGGAGGTAAATTTTACTTTCTATCTTCAATTGATGATTATTCAAGAAAGGTTTGGGTTTATTTTCTTAAAAATAAATCAGATGCTTTGAATAAATTTGTTGTGTGGAAAAAGTTGCTGGAGACTCAAACGGGCAGGGTAGTTAAGGTGTTAGGAACCGATAATGGCTTGGAATTTTTTAATAAGGATATTGATAAATTCTATGAATTAAATGACATTCTAAGACATAGAACGGTTGTGAAAACCCCTCAGCAAAATAGAGTTACTGAGAGGATGAATAGAACCCTTATGGAAAAGGTTAGGTGCATGTTAATTGGGTCCGGTTTACCAAAATATTTTTGGGGAGATGCTGTGTCTACAACTGCATACTTGGTTAATAGATCACCCTCTAGGGCTTTAGACCTTAAGACTCCCATGGAGATGTGGAGTGGAAAACCCCCTGAGTTGAACAACCTTAGGACTTTTGGATGTGCTGTATATGCACATCAAAAGGATGATAAACTTAACCCAAGGTCTAGAAAATGTGTGTTTCTAGGGTATGGTGATGGGGTTAAGGGGTATAGGTTGTGGTCCTTAGAACCAAAAAGAATGAAACTCATAATAAGTAGGGATGTTATTTTTAATGAATTATTATTTCCCTACTTGTAGAAAACTAACCCTGCAGGGGCTAGTGAGCAAACTAGTCCAGGATTTGTGGAGCATTGCATCAAGGAGAATTCGATTCAGGTAGAGCAAGGAAGGCAAGAGGGTTCGGACCAGGTAGAGCCCATTGATGAAGGCCAAGCTTAAGAAACTCAAAAGGAGGTTGAACTGGAAAGGGTTAATGCAACAAGTCAGAATAACTACCATCTCACAAGGGACCCAGAAAGGAGGGTGGTTAGACTACCTTTGAGATATGGGTTTACGGATGCTAATGTAGCAGCTCCTTGAACAGAAGGAGAGGTTGGACCAGAAACTTACATGGATTCCATGGAGTGTAAGGATTCATCAAAGTGGCAGCTAGCTATGGAGGAAGAAATGGATTCTTTGAGGAAGAACAACTCTTGGGAATTGGTGCCCAAACCAGAAAAACAGAGAGTTGTGGATTGTAGATAGATCTACAAAATCAAAGAAGAGAATACTCCAGGGGATGAAGTCCGGTATAAAGCTAGGCTGGTGGCGAAGGGGTTCACACAAAAGGAAGGCATAGACTTCACCGAAATCTTCTCACCAGTTGTGAAATACAAGACAATCAGGATAGTGTTAGCATTGGTGGTTCAATTTGATTGGGAAATTGAGCAAATAGATGTGAAGACAGCGTTCTTACATGGAGAGCTTGATGAGACCATTTACATGAGTCAACCCGAATGCTATGAGGAAAGAAGGTAGGGAGATTTGGTGTGCTAACTGAAGAAATCTCTATATGGCCTGAAGCAATCACCTCGGCAATGGAATCAGAGGTTCGATTCCTTTGTAACCAGCCTAGGTTTCATAAGGAGCTACTATGATTCGTGCTTGTATTACAAGGGGCACAAAGTGGAGGAAGTGGTGATCATTTTGATCTATGTTGATGATATGTTACTGGTTGGGAGCAGCATGGAGAGGATAAAAAAATTGAAGGCTCAACTCAGTGAGGAGTTTGAGATGAAGGATCTTGACCATGCAAAGAAGATCCTTGGGATGTGTATCATCCGGGAAAGGGAGAGAAGCAGATTGAAGATCTTTCAAACTTCCTACATAAAGAAGATGATATTTAAGTTCTCTATGGAAGATAGCAAACTAGTGAAGGTTCCCCTTGTTGATCATTTCAAATTCTCCAGCAATCAATGTCCAAGATCAGATGAGGAGAAGAAGGAAATGGAGAAGATCCCCTACTCTAGTGCGGTTGGTTTAGTCATGTTCATGATGGTAAGCACTAGACCTGACATTGCTCATGCAATGAGTGTCCTCAGTAGGTTTATGAGTAATCCCGGAAAAGAGCATTGGCTTGGGATGAAGTGGTTGCTGAGGTACTTGAAGAGAAGCCTAGAAGTAGGGCTGGTTTATGAGAAGAGAGGTAAGTTCATCTACCTTGAGGATTATGCTGATTCAGACAATGAAGCAGACCGGGATAAAAAGAGATCGATTACTTCATACTTCTTCAACTTAAACGGATGTTGTGTAACTTGGAAGGCTCAGTTGCAGCCGGTGGTAGTACTCTCAACAATCGAGGCTGAGTACATAGCGGCTACGAAAGCCATTAAGGAGGCTATGTGGTGCAAAGGGTTGTTGGAAGAATTGAAGGTACTAAAGGAGCAAGTTGTGGTGTATTCGGATAGCCAAAGTGCATTGCATTTGTGCAAGAATCCGGTGTTCCATGAGAGGATAAAGCACATGGATGTTCGGTACCATTTCATTCGGAAAAATGTTACGAAAGGATGCATCCATGTGGACAAGGTAGCCACGGAAGAAAACCCTATGGATTTAGGTACTAAAGTTCTACCTCTAATTAAGTTCAATCATTGCCTTAGACTACTTAGGATTTGAGTCGGTTGATTGTTGACTCAAGATGAGTTTGGATCCTGAGTTCTCTGCACAATGGTTCGGGTTTAAACACTTAGACAAAGGTAGAGATTGTTGGTATTTGTCTAAGGTTTAAACATGTCTAAGGTTTAAACATGGTTAAGGTTTAAACGAGGTTGGAAGAGGTCAAACATCAAGTCAATGAAACCTCAGCACACTTGGAGTGTGCCTCAGCACAAAGCAGCCAAATGAGTGAAAGTCCAACATAAGGTGGCGCCGCACCTCTGCTCACCCCGGGCCACGGCGCCCAGAAGGTGGAGTGCTGGAGGAGGAGGCCAGGCCGCGGCGCCCAGAAGATGGTGAATGTGTGCTATGCCTTGGGCCACAGCGCCCCCTGTTCTAGGCCGCGGCTCCAGGCACACTGATGCACACACGTGTAAACCTCTTCCATGGTCTGTGAGACATGTCCCAAATGCACAACTTGACTAAGGAATGATCAAAGGATATGGTTGATTGTTCATCTAGATCAAAGGGTGGAGAATGACACTCAAGATTGGACAAGAAGTTGGTGCACTATATAAAGGATCACCTAGCTTCATTCTAAAAAACAATGTGACATAACTTGTGATCAAAAGTGAGAGAATTGTAAAGAGTGCAAAGACACAAAACAAGAGAGACTCATTTGTAAGACTGGTTGTTTAGAAGAGTGAGTAGAATAGAAAGGGGATTGAAGGGCTTGTAAAGGGAATTTTCTTGGGAAAATTCCAGGGTTAGTTCTTATCACTTTCTGTTTCTTCTTCTTCTTTGTTTCTTCAAGAACTTAGGCTTCTTGGAGAGGGGTTGCTGTGATTGTAAAAGAACCATTTATTAGTGTAGAGAGTTCAGGTGAACTCACGGGGACGTAGGCTATTGCTGAACCTCGATAACAAATCGCTTGCATTCTTTTCTTTCTTGTTTTCGTTTGCTGTTTCATTTCATTACAAGTCATTCTAGACTTGCGTGTTTGGGAATCATCACCTGGGCATTCTTGTGAGGTGATTTCCAACAAAAAAATGAGAGTTAGTCCTCACGCATTCCTTGAGAGCCCTATATGTATAGTCTGTGAAGGAATCAATTGGGTTTTTGCACTCATTTTCTTTGGAGACGATGTGATCCCTAGAATATTGCATGTGGGCTATTGTGTTTTGGTGCGTAGGAAGACAACTGGCCATTACGACCTCGTGGTAGAAATACTTATGTGCCCTCTGCTAGGTGTCATCATCTGGTTATTTGATTTTGAAGATCTTCTCGGTCCACGTGTCCGAATATCATAGGAGGATGAATTCTCCCTATATCAGCACATTACATGCTGATAAGAGTTTTGATGTTCAAAATAACTGGAGTGCACTCATATATTCAACTTATTTCACAATTTTGATTTTAATTACTTTTTTATTCATAAAATTTGGTCAAGTCTGTTTGCATGTGTTAGGGTAAAAGAATTTAATGGTTTGTGAACGGGCAGTTTTATTGGTTTATTTACCTACTTATTTGTGAACTGAAAGGAAAATCCGAAGTTACCTTTAAATTAATCTAATGGTTATGTCATGAAGCGTTAAGAATGAAACGAATGGTACAAACTACATTATAATCTAGCCAGTCGGTTTGAAAGTCTCTGGGTTGTCAAACAAGGCCGATCAGCAAAAAGTAGAACCGAACGGTTTCCATTGATGGCAAATGGTTCTTCTATATCCGATCGGTGCCTATCGGAACCAAACGGTTTCATCCCTAACCGATTGGCGTCTATCGGAACCAAACGGTTGTTCCTTAAAACCAAACAGTTTCTGCGGAGAAAATTGGAGTGATAGGAAAACATGGAATCTTGGTCAACTAAAACATGGTAAAATACCACATTTTGTGATATATATGTCTACAACTTTGGGTAAAACTTTTACAAATTGACATAAAAGATTAGGTTTTATAGAAAAATAATATATTTTGTTGTAAATATATAATTTCCGTGATAAAGATTTACATTTTATAGGTGACAATATACATTTCATGGTAAAATATGGGGTTGAAAAACCACTTGTTACTCTCAATCGCCATTCACCTAAACATTGTTTCAACTTTCTACGGGCAAAGAACACAAGTCTAAGTTCAAACAGAAGAAGGCGGAGCAAAAATCGTAGTGGTTCCTGAAAGAGTTTCGTTTCTATCATCCTCCTTTAATCAAATGATACAACCTCAACATTTCACGTATTATATGACATCCATAAATTTATATATTATGTGGAATCCACATATACATAAACAGTTAAAACTGTCTTTTTATCCAAAAAAGATAAAAGATGGAATCTAAACCTTTCCTGAAATACCTCAACAAATAACAGCAACAGTTCTCACCCTTAAACAAAAATGTAATCTCGAAGAACTTTATACTTTATTTGGATGAGTTAATCAACTATAAGCCAAACTGTAGTATAAATTGCTTCCAAGTATGCATTACAATGTCTTTACCTCCAAAAAAATTGAAAAAGTAAAAAAGAAACAAGAAAAATAAAGAGCAGAAATTAGAATTTCTCAGACATTTTGACATTGTTCCTACCACCAAAGTCATGTCCCGGTCTCAGTGCCAAGGATAGAACACCTCCATTTTTTGTCAAACAACTACAACAGGAAAGAGGAGACATGTCACTCGTTCACCTAGAGTCGCCTCCTCTGCCTTATTGCTGGGAATTTGAGAGGGATGGGAAGGGTAGCCAACAACAAATTGTTCTCACATGAGAACTTGCAACCCAAGTCCTCGTAATGCGATCTCAGTATTACCGGACTCATCCTTAAATCGTTAGCTATATGCAACGGGTAAATTCGGAATCCATCAGCATACAGGGTGAGCGCCAACACATAACTAATGAGGAGATTAACTTTATCAACTTGAAGTCTTTTTAACTCTGGATCATCAAACATGGTCAAAAACCTCTGGCTTAAAATGCTCGGGAACCTATGGTCCTTTGCTGAGGAAAAACCATCCAGGGAATGCTGATCTTTGAACTTTATAAGATGAGTAATGAATGACAAAATACAAGAGAGCATCTTCTTCTCCATCTCATCCTATAGATAGGCGCATAACAAAAATAAAGATTAATCAGCTTTCAACCAGAACTTTTCAGAGAAAGACAGAGTAGACAAGAGAAATGCCTATTGAGAAACCATTTATCATCTTATCATGCTGTACAATCAGAACGAAAATGTTGTTTATGGGCTTAGTGACCGAGTTTGCTTCTTAAAATCAAATTCTCATCAGTTTAGTGAAACTTTTTCATGTGAGATAAGTAATGTTGAAAGTCAAACTTCCCAGCTCATTACATCTGGAAGGCAATTTTACTGAATACTTGTACAGTTGATCTTATGATAAACTTATTAATCAGAATTCTTAGAATTGCCTAGATTAAAATTCACCTTGTTAAAAATATGCAGTCTATACATTACACTAGTAAGAAAGCTTTCCAATGCTTCCAAGCATTCAATACAATGTATTATTCTGAAGGCCAGAGTAAACTTCCGTTTAAATGTATGCAAGCATATCCTAAGGCTTTCGTACACCCTTACCTTGATCTCCCGCAAATCATGGATTCTGTTGCAAACATAAGTTGGATAAGCATTGCTAGTTACTTCTCCCACTTGCAGAAGCTTATAAATATCTTCAAGGAAATCCCAATCTCCCTCGAAATGATCTTGTCCAGTGGATATGCACCTGGGAAGTTGTTGCAGAAGTGTCATGTGGAGGGATATTACGAGCAACATGAGCACTTGTACTTTCTAGAGCCTCCTTTATTTCCGCATCCTTAATTTTCCTGTCTAGAACCCTTTGAGATTCGGGATCATCTTCTTGGTTCAGGGCATGCATTTTCATTGCCTGCAATAAGATATAAATTCCGGAGGCAAATCCACTGAATTATCAGTAGAATATAGGAAGGTGTTAAAACAGTCTGTTGTTTCTAGAAATGCCTCTTCTCACCATGAACTCTTCGAAGCTAACAGAGGGAATTTATGGACTGAATATTCTATCAATTTTAGTCATCTGCTAACTTCGAAGAGTTCACTGGCGAGGAGAGGTACTTCAAGAAAAAACCATCCTAATTATGTGATATTTTCATAGGCAAGTATCAGCCTTTTATCTTTCCAACTTGCGTAAATTATTTTATTTGTATGCTCTTACAACAAAGAAGCATGACATGTGGTTTCTTACAGAACCAACAGATGTGTTTATACCTAAGCTGATTATTATATAAACTGCAAGCCTTGATTCTCATAATTAAGGATAATAATGACTAAAGCCAAACACCCATTAAGATACAGTTTAACTATGTATAATAGCACAAATTTCTTACAGAACCAATCTAGTTTTTTATTGAATCCAGTACTTCGTGACACCTTGCAAACCTTTCTCAGTCAGAATAGTCCAATATTTACTCAAACTAACAGTTATTGTTAGTTACCATTAGCCCTCTAAAGAAACAAATCAGCACAATCCATAGATTATTAGAATAGATATACTACAAATCTTAACCTTATTAACCAATTTCCCATACACATCAACTTATCAATATCTAAGGGAGCAATGATTTTAGGAAAAGCCACAGATTATACTTCAAATACTCATAGACAAGAGGAGGCATACCTGCTTATAGATTTCTTAGTCCCATAAAGATTAGCAAGCTTTCTCACTCTGTCTGCCTTCCGTTCTGCAGAGAGTTCTGTCTTCACTGAAACTGAAGAAAGTTCCTTATCGGCTGAGTCTAAACCTCCAATTCTCGGTTCCAGTCTGAATATCTACAATAATATCCAAGCTACATAAGAGTATATATTATCATAAAAACTACAAGGTCACAGGAAGGAATAATAGAAAGGGCAAGAAAATCATGTTCCACATCAAGGGTTACACTTTAGACCTGAAAGCAAAGCTTCGTCTCTCACTACTAACATTCAAAAATATACAGGATCAAGTTGAAGATTAAACTCGCAGAAAACCGATTGAAAATTAACTACACTGATGGAGCCCACTATACCCTCATCCAATAGGACATCAACACGTGGTGTCTTCCCTCACCAATAGAACGTCAACACAAGGTGTCTTCCCTCCCCAATAGGATGCCGACACGTGTCCAACCACCGCGACATGACGAGGCACACGTGGAATGGGCAAATCACGCCATCGCCACGTCAAAGCGCGATTAACGGACCTAACCCCCTCTAAAACACGCGACCCTCTAAGTATGCAACTAAGACCTAATGTCAGAAGACCGGAATCACAGGGACGAAGCCATCCCTCCTCCACGTGGCCGACCTCCACTCAGAATACTATAAATAGCCTAAGGTACGCATGTTCACGACACGACTTTTTCACTTAAAAAACACAAAGGAAATCTGCATTAATCCGTTTTAAAATTAGGCCTCGGCCTCTCTTAAGCCTTTGTCCTAACTAGAGCATCGGAGCACCCTCGGAAGCATCCCCCTACCTTCCTTCCGTGGGCCCCCTAGTTCACCCCTGTTCACATGCGCAGATCCCAAGAAGTCAATGCCCAGTCAGCGGCCTCGGTATCAACAGATTGGCGTCGTCCGTGGGAAACCACCATCTCTCGCTAACAGTAAAAGTGAAGAAGTATAAAAGAACTCATCTGTTGCAATGCCGCCTAGAAACACCACCAAAAGGACCGGTAAGGGAGCCCCAACTGCGCGCTTCGCCCCCATCATAGGCAGCGCCGAGAGTCAACAATCCAGGCCAAGATTTCCTGTGATTCCAGAACGTGCGACCCCGGGGTTAAGCAGGCAGCCTCCCGTCAGAGAGCAACGTCCTCGCCACTCGAGAACCGACTCCCATGACTTCGAAAGAGAGGCCATGGGCCACCTGACCGCACCAGTGACTCAGGCTCAATTCTAGGAGCTCTTTCCAGTCCGAAACAGGGGGCAACAACACTCTCCTCCTCACCAAACTCCCGGGCAAACGGAATCCTTTGGAAACGAAGAACCGGCTTACAGTCGTTTTACCGCCGAGCCTTCGTTGCCCTATGGCCGATCTAAAGAAAGTTCCTCCTCCAAAAGCAACCCAAATCTAGACAGACTGATCGAAGAAATGGAAGAAAAAATCAACAGAGCTCTCAAGCATAAAAGCCATAGTATCTTGGATGAACTTAGTGTCCAAGACCCTCTATTCACGAAGGACATCCTTGAGACCCCGCTCCCTCCCAACTTTAGAATGCCGCAAATCAAAATGTATGACGGTTTGGCAGACCCACTGGACCATCTGCAGCATTACAAGATAACCATGACGCTGCATCGGCATTCTGACCCGATCATGTGTCGTGCCTTCCCCCTAACACTTGAGAAAGCAGCGAGTACGTGGTACTCGTTTTTGAAGCCAAGAAGTATTAGTAACTTTCAAGAACTCAGTTACACCTTCGCCTCCCTCTTTCTCAGCAATAAGGGGCCGAAGAAGACCTTAGAGAGCTTGTTCAATATTGTACAACATCAGGGAGAGAGGCTTCGAGCCTACATATCCAGGTTCAATATAGCTGCGTGGGAGATCCCAGACCTCGACCCGAACGTCTAGATGTTAGCATTCAAAAACGGGCTGAGATCCGAGATCTTCAGTTCCAAGCTCACCAGGCGCCCACCTAAAGATATGAACGAGGTCTTGGCCTGGGCTGAGAAGTATATGTTGACAGAAGACGATCAAGCCTTTAAGAGGGAAAGAGAGGGAGAAACAGAGAAGAATAGAAAAGACCTTGACCCTCAAAGAGGAGAGGTCAAAAGGCCCCACCAAGAAAGCAAGTATAACCCAATCCCCGACTCAATAGCTTCACCCCTCTCAACGCATCCAGGACCAACGTCTTGATGCAGCTTCAAGACAAGTCAGTCCTCTAGTGGCTGCCCAAGACCCCGCACCTCGGCGGGGACCAGAGAAAGTGGTGTCGATTCCACAGGAACCACGGGCATGATATCGAGCAGTGTCATAGTTTGAAGATGCAAATTGAAGCCCTCATCAGCCGAGGGCACCTGAAGGAGTTCACAGGGTCTCGAGGGAGAGAAGTGCCTGCCCAGCCAAGAAGGGACTCCGGATGCCCCCGTCTTTCGCAGCAAGAACGACAGGACCCTCGAAGAGACCCCAAGCCCGGGCAAGAAGGGCCCAATCAGAGAAGCCAAGAGGTGGCGACTACCACCAGGATCATAAAGACAATTTGCGGAGGCCCAGTGACAGGAGGTAGCTCGGGACAGAGTAGTTTAGCGTATGCCAGAATGGTGGCCTCTGTTAGCGGTCCCCACAAGCAAAGAAAGTCAAATCCGGTAATCTCCTTCACGGATGACGACTTAGAAAGGGTGCAGACTCCACATGACGATGCAGTGGTAGTCTCTCTCCTGGTGGCTAACCACGAAGTGAGGCATATCCTAGTTGACAACGAAAGCTCGGCAGACATCCTGTTCTATGATGCTTTCCAGCCAATATAGCTGAAGGACGAGCGATTAGAGTCAGCCCCAGCCCCTCTCTACGGTTTTGGTGGAACCCCTGTGTTCACAGAAGGGAGTATACTCCTCCCTGTTACAGTAGAAACAGCGCTACGAACAACCACTATTCAAACCACCTTCCTGGTAGTCAAGCAACCATCCTCTTATAACATGATCCTCGGCCGGCCTATCCTCAACAAGTTGAAGGCAGTTATCTCCCCTTATCATTTGAAAGTCAAGTTCCCTAAAAATGAAGGAGTAGGAGTGGTCAGAGGAGACCAGTAAACCTCTTGATCCTGCTACCTGAACGCTATCAAAGAAGGAAAGAAGATCGAAGCCTTACCTCTCGAGCTGGAAGACCTTAGAGACGAGGTAAGGACTCCAAGTGAATGGCCTGTGGAAGAACTAACTTTGGTCCCTCTTGGAGAGGACTCGTCTCGGACTGTTCAAATCAGATCTAATCTCCCAGAAAGCCATTGAGAGGTGCTCCTCTCCCTTCTCAAGAAGAACCAGGACTTGTTCGCCTGGTCTGTGTCAGATATGCCTGGAATCGACCCTGGAACTATCAAGCACCGTCTGAACATAGATCCAAAGCACAAGCCCGTCATTCAGAAGAATAAAACTTTCACCTCGGAACAACAAGTCGCCATCAAGATCGAAGTGGACAAGTTGCTTGAGGCCGGCTTCATCAAAGAAACGAAGTACCCCGACTAGGTATCCAACGTGGTGATGGTCCGAAAGGCCAGTGGCAAGTGGTGGATTTGTATCGACTTCACCAATCTGAACAAAGCCTGTCCTAAGGATAGTTTTCTCCTACCTCGGATTGACCAAATGGTGGATGCTACCTCGGGGCATGAACTCATCTCTTTTAAGGATGTATATTCCGGCTATAACCAGATCCTTATGTACGAACCCGACCAAAACAAGACTGCCTTCGTCACCAATCAATGACTGTACTGCTACAAAGTCATGCCCTTCTGGCTAAAAAACGCCAGCGCAACCTATCAAAGATTGGTGAACAAGATCTTCAGGGGATAGATCCGACGAAACTTGGAAGTATACGTAGATGACATGTTAGTCAAAAGCACCAAGGCGGGAAACTATGACTCCGACTTGGGAGACGCATTTGGGGTATTGCACAGACATAAGATGAGGTTAAATCTAGCAAAGTGTGTATTCCGAGTAACATGAGGGAACTTCTTGGGCTTTATGGTTACTCAGAGAGGGATAGAAGCTAACTTAGAAAAGATAAAAGCCATCCTTGATATGGCACCTCCTAAAACCGTGAAAGAAGTACAACGGTTCACCGGACGAATAGCTGCCCTGAACCGTTTCATGTCTAAGTCTGCGGAAAGATGCCTCCCTTTCTTCAAAGCCATCAGAAAGGCCAAGGATTTTTCCTAAACAGAGGACTATCAGGAAGCATTTGAAGAGCTGAAGAAGTACTTAAGCTCGCCTCCGCTCTTAACCAAGCCGCTCCTAAGTGAAGAACTGTTCTTGTACCTATCGGCTGGGCAAAACATCGTGGCCTCCATCTTGATCTGAGAAGAGGAGGGCATTCAAAAGTCCATCTAATACGTCAGCAAGACCCTCCACAAAGTAAAGGTGATGTATCCCCCGATAGAGAAGGTAGCTTTCGCCCTTATAATAGCTGCAAGGAAACTTCGGCCATATTTCCAAGCACACACTATTATCCTCATGACTTACCAGCCCTTAAGATAAGTCCTGCACAACCCGGATGTTTCTAAAAGAATGGTCAAATGGTTAGTGGAGCTCGGGGAGTTTGATATCTGGTACCATTCCCGCAAGGCGATCAAGGGCCAAGTCCTAGCCGACTTTATTGTCAAAACAACTCTCGCCATAGATCCGAGCGAAGAGATAGGATCAGTGTCAAACGAGCCACCTCCGAGATGGACCCTTCATGTAGATGGATCCTTAAACACCATAGGGAGCGGAGCAGGGCTCATCCTCTGTAGCCCGGATGGCTTCATAGTCGAGTACGCCTTAAGATTTGAAATCAAAGCCTCCAACAATGAGGCAGAGTACGAAGCCTTGCTCGTAGGTCTAAAATTAGCAAAAGCATTGGCCGCCGAGGTTCTGGACGTGTACAATGACTCACAACTGGTGGTAAGTCAAGTGACGGGGGAATTCGAGGCCAAAGGAGAAAAAATTGCCCAGTACCTTGAGAAGGCAAGGGAGCTCATCGCTAGGTTCAAAACTTTCTGAATAACTAACGTCCTGCGAGAGGAGAACTAAAAAGTAGATGCCTTAGCCCGACTGGCTTCGTCTCGAAACCTCAAGCCAACTCAAGCCATGTACCTCGAAACCCTATCCGTCCCCAGCATTGATGAAGCCCCGGTTCTGCCAATAGTGACGAAAGAAACATGGATGGGCCCGATCCTCCGGTACTTGAAAGATGGGAAAGTCCCCGAGCAGAAGAACTAAGTAAGGAAGCTAATCTCTCGCACATCCCAGTTCACAATCATAGACAGATAGCTATACAAAAGGGCCCTAACCATGCCTTACCTAAGGTGCCTCAACTCAATCAAAGCTAACTACGCTCTCCAGGAAGTCCACGAAGGTATATGTGGAAATCATTTAGGGGCTCGGGCCCTGGCCTTCAAAGTTCTCCGGCAGGGGTATTACTAGCCCACAATGAAGAAAAATACGACGGATTTGGTCAAAAGGTGCAAGAACTGCTAACAATACTCTCTTATACTTCACCAGCCAGCCAACCCCCTTACCTCAATCACCAGTCCCCTCATTTTCGCCATGTGGGGAATGGACATACTTGGTCCGTTCACCGCAGCCTCCGGGCAAAGAAAGCATCTCATCATGACTATCGATTATTTCACCAAGTGGGTTATAGCCAGCATCACGGATTATCAGACCCATAACTTCATTTGGAAATCCATCGTATGTTGATTCGGCATACCTCGAGTGCTGATCACTGACAACGACAAGCAATTTGATAGTTCTTGGTTCAAAATGTTCTGTGAAGATCTTCACATCGAACATCGATTCTCGTCCGTTAGATATCCACAAGCTAATGGCCAAGCCAAAGTAAACAATAGAACGCTCCTCCAAGGTATAACGAAGAGACTCGACGAAGCAGATAAGCAATAGGCCGACCAACTCTCTAATGTCCTTTGGGCATATCGAACGACCGCTTGTACTCCAAAAGGGGAAACCCCATTCTTCATGATATACGGTTCGGAGGTTGTTATCCCCTTTGAAGTTAGAATACCATCGATACGCATGCAACATTTTGAATAAAGTAATAATAAGGAGGGCTTGCGGATGAACGTCGACTTGATCGACGAAGCTCGAGACAAAGCCCAGATCCGTTTAGATGCGCATCAACAGAGGACCGCCTGATACTACAATTCAAGAGTTCGAAACAAGAACTTCAAAATGCACGACCTCGTTCTCCGGAAAAGTGAATTATCTCGTCCTCGGGAAACAAGGAAGCTCGTTCCTAACTGGGAAGGCCCGTATAAGATCCGAAAAGTATATTAAGTCGGCACCTTCGAACTTGAAGAGTTAGATGGCAAGCCCATAACATAATAAAAGCTTGACTAGACTTATGTGGAGGAGAAAGATGCAATCACTGGATTAAGAGTAAATCTTTTCCTTCTTGCTTAATCAAAGAGTAAATCATAAACATTGTTTAATAATCAATCCATACAACTAAATCAAGGATAGAAATAAGAACAACTACACCTAAGAATTCATTCTTTTGCCTTGCTAGGAGTTTAGTTGGACATTAGGCTCATGCTTGATTACCTTAATGAAGAAGAATATGGTAGCTCTCCTAATTCTAGCCTCTTTTTTAGCAAATCCTAGTGTTCTATTAATACCCCAGAAGGTTCAAGGGTATTTTCAGGTCAAGAAATGTCATTGAAGCCCTAATAAGGTTGTGAAACAGAAACAGGGCAATCGCGCCAGCGCCGCGGCATAGAAAAGAAAAGTCGCGGCACAGCTGCAAAAACGTTTCTGCGCCGCGGCACAGCTGCAAAAACGTTTCTGCGCCGCGGCGCAATCCTTGCCTCGCCATGGCGCACTACCTGATCCCAGCTTCTTAATGGTTTTGGTGGCCGCGGCGCAAACCATGCCACGGCCATGAAAATGGGTTTCTCTTCATTTTGTCCTTCTGAAACTACTCCTTCACTCTGATATGCATAGAATCTTCGTGATTTAAGCAACGTTAGCTTTTCTATCTCTTTTAAAAAATAGCTGAAAAATGCATCAAAATAAATCAATATACCAAGAATGACACTTTAGAATTACTAAGGCATAAATGTGTAATTCAACCCTAAAATGCTAACAAATAAATACTATTAAGATATATTTTATGACTCTCATCATAACCCCAACTAGCTTATTGCTAGTCCCTAGCAATTCAAGCAAAAAAATATGAAATGAATTCTATATTAGAATTCAAAACAAAATAAAGCAATGTTAGCGTTAATCCAAGAGTAATTCAACTTTTGGTCTCAAAAATCGCACATAACATATAACACATAGAATCATTAAATGCCACCCAAGTCCAAAAACAATCCAAACATCAACCTCAAATTCATTATCGACTCTTAACATCCATCTTACCACAAACCATTAATCCAAACACCCAGATGATTTTATGCAAAACATTCATGAATACAAGTCTTGGCCTCTAACGACGTATTAAATTACGTAACATCAATCACAAATCAAACTCTATAGGCTCACTTTTCAAATCACTCTCCACTAATGTAGAAAAATCACACTACATCGGATCAATAGGTCTTTAATAGGCTTGTAACGTCAGGCTAAAGAAAAAGTTAAGAAAGAACGGGAAGGATTAAACAAGTAAAAGAACTCAGTCTCTTAATTTTAAACACAACCTCCTTAAGAACTAAATAACCTTACTTCAACACCCAACTCATTCAACCATTTTTCAAGCATTTCTCTCAATAATTCACCACTTTTTTTCTTTTTTCTTTGCCATAATTTGTTTCTTTTTTTTTCTTTTTCTTAGCACATAACCATTCACCTTCGCTTTCATTTTTTACTCTTTTCCACAACCCCTAACCTATCTCCTTTAATGTACTTGGGTTATGGTAGTAATATTTTTTTTCCATATTTCCATCCTTACTCCTCTTAAGTGCTTCTCAACAAATGTGTATAAACTAAGTTCTCTTAGAAGAAAGGTAAGGACAAAATATTTTTAGGCTCATAAAGGTAAGTAAATGGGCTATCGAAAGAAACAAGACTCAATTTTTTTAAAGAAAAAGGCTCAAATAGGTAACTAACGATAAATATAACAAGGGTAAGGTTGAAGGGCTTAAACGGTCCAAAGATGGCCTACATCATATCCTAAGTAGTGTGCATTCTAGGATTTCGCCTCAAGGGATTATTAAATAAATTCTAGAGCTTATCAAGACCGCAAAAGTATTAACAAAACATTCGCACATAAAACTTTTCTAAATGTTTTAGACTAATCATGCAATCTTACCGCAAACCAGAGTCTCAAACCAAATGAAGATCGACACTTAAAATTATTCTCAAACCGAAGCAAGATTTAACGTCTTCTAAATGCTATATGCTATCTCAATTAAACTCATATCATTGACATGTAAATTAACTCCAAAGCTAACACAAAGCATACTAAAAACAAACAAACAATATATATATATATATATATATATATATATATATATATATATATATATATATATATATATATATTAACAATTTATCCTAACAAACGAATTAAAACGAAAAAAAAGGAAAGTGACACCAAACAATTCAATGGTATAGAATAAGAAATGCATTTCCTCCACCCCCAACCTATGATTTGCATTGTCCTCAATGTGAAAGAAAAAGTAAAGGAAACTCCCTTATTAACCAAAAGTACGAGGAAGCCGAAAATTGTGCACGACCATTCAAACTCCATACTGTTCCTCTTTTTGAAATTTCGATCTCTAACGTAGAACAAAACAAACAAAAAGAAGGAAACTACAGTGTAACATTAAGATTCCCACCGAATGTTAGGTTAGCACATCAAAACTAAATAAATAACTAAAAATGAAAAATGAAGTACAAAAAATAAAGATAACGAAAAAGAGTACGGAATAAAAGTTAATACAATCATCCGAAAATTAAACAAAAAAAAAACGAAACAAACAAGAGACAACCCAAAAATTAACCCGCCATGTCATCGTCCTCCTCCTCCTCCTCCTCCTCTGCAGTGGGATTAAAGGATGAACCCGGATAGGGTGGCAAGGTGGGAAAGTGATCCATATCACAACCAATGATGAAAGCAAGGTATTGGTACATCTAACCAAAAGAAGAGTAAACAGCCGCATGATAGTCTGCTTGCCTAGCTAAGAATCGATCCTGACGATCAAACCTATCCTGTAAGAATTGCTTATGTTTATCAAATCGAATCTCTAAATGCTCAAGCCACTCTGTAGCAATCAAAGACCTATGAGGTGGAGGTGGGGCAGCAGCCGCTGCTCCCTTTTCCAAAGCTTGCAACCTCATTGCCTTAATCACATTGAGCATTCCATCATCAATAGACTTCTTGGGGTGCTGTGCTTCCTCATCAATACTATACTGGACGCCGGCTCGGATGCATAACTGGGTAATCAAGGAAGGGAAGTATAGACCAAGCTTTTGTCTCACAGTATGGATGATAGAATTAAACATAATTCGGCATGCATCAATAGTCATACCCATCAAAATAGCATAAATAAGAACAACCCTCTCAACAGTAACATCGCTATAATGCATAGCGGGCATCATCTTCTGACACACAAAGTATTGCCAAGCCCGAACATTCACAGCCAAAGAAGTATCTGGCAAGGTCTTAGGCTTACCACCCGACATCTTCCAAGTCGTTCCCAGAATACAAAGTGTATTACAAACCTCATCATAGTCAACATTAGACAAATAAGCAATATATTCGTTATTCTCAATGTCGGGTAGCCCATAAAATTTGTTAATAGATGCACTATCAAAGGAAATTGTTTTTCCTCTAACCATCACTTTTCCATTCCTATGCTCTTCTGTATTAACATAAAATTCTCTAACCAAATTAATAATGGAATTAGGTGGTTGTCCCCCAAATTCACCCCAATTTCTATCAGCAATCATCTTGAACAAAGTTGGGTTTCCCCTCTCTGTGATACTAAAACCTCTTTCAGGAATGGGTTTCCCAGCATGCATTAAACTAACATACCTCTCACTAGCATTAAAACTGACAAATTTACTATCATCAAACTCTTGAGGCTGTTTCCCCCTTTGTATCTTAGTTTTAAGGGCCATTTGAATCAAATTGTTCTAAGACAAGACAACTAATTCAAATGCAACCACTCAAATATCACAAATCTATAACAAAGAGAAGGAAATCGACCTTACTTGATAAATAATCGGCTCAAAGTTGGAGAGAATACCCACAAACTCGAAATCCTCTTGAAATCCTGAAATCCTCTTGAACCCAAAGCTTTGTGGATAAATTTGCAGCAAAATCTTCAATCTAAGTGAAAAATTCCTCAAGGAATGTGTTAGAATCAAGAAAGAATGAGAAAAAATAGATGGGTATGGATGGATTTGGAGAGAAGTTGAGAGAGAGTAGAAGAGCTGTTGTTTTCTTTCAAAAAGAATGAAGAACAAAGAGGGAAAAACCGGTTTTTAAAAACTTGATCGTGACCTTGCACCGCAGTGCACACTTACCTATGCCGTGGCGCGCTTGATGAACTTTGAATTTGCAGAGTTTTGGGTGGGTAAGGTGCGAGAACTTTGCGCCGCGGCGCACACTGGGCTCCCTTGATTGTGCTGAAAAGTAACAAATAAAAGGCATAAAAATATATACTAAAATTAATAAAAATAAACCTAAACTAAAAATTAAATTAAATCAAAATTAAAATTAAAATTAAAACTAAAACAGAATTAACTAACAACAAAAATTCTAAAATTAAAAAAGACTTAACAAAATTAAAACTAATGTACAATGGAACGAAAATACCCGATTAAAAAGGATAAACCGGGGGCACCAAAGAGATCTCTTTGGGCCTATCTTTAACACGTTCATGTTCGAAGTAGAGCTTCAACCTTTGGCCATTAACTCGAAATGCATGATCGTCGGAAGGATCTTCAACCTCTACTACTCCATTGGGAAAAACACTCTTCACAACATAAGGTCCCTTCCATCGTGATTGCAATTTTCCCGAATAAAAGTGTAACTAGGATTCATAAAGAAAAACTTTATTACCTTGTTCAAAATTTTTTTGGAGTATTTTCTGATCATGAACCGCTTTCATTCTCGACTTTAAGTCCTTAGCATTATCATATGCATCATCCCTCAACTCCACAAGTTCACAAAGTTGAATTTTCCTCTCCTCACCGGACATCTTCAAGTCATAGTTAAAATTTCGAATAGCCCAGTATGCTCTGTGCTCAAGTTCTACCGGTAAGTGACATGCTTTGCCGAATACCAACCGATAAGGAGATGCTTCAAGAACCGTCTTGTATGTTGTCTGGTATGCCCAAAGTGCATCCGATAGGCGCAAAGACCAATCTTTTTTATTGGGATTTACTGTTTTTTCAAGTATTCGCTTAACCTCTCTATTTGCTAGTTCTGCTTGGCCATTGGTTTGTGGATGATAAGTTGTAGAAACCTTACGGGTGACTCCATACCTGCGCATTAAAGCCTCAAAAGAACAGTTAAAAAAATGTAACCCTTAATCACTAATTATAACACGTGGAGTACCATACCTAGATAAAATACGATCTTTAAGAAATTTGACAACAATTGTATTTTCATTAGTGCGACAAGGTATTGCTTCAACCCATTTAGAAACATAATCAACGGTAAGCAAAATGTAAAGATACCCAAAAGAAGGTGGGAATGGTCCAATAAAATCGATCCCTCAACAATCAAAGATTTCCACCACTAAGATCAGGTTGAGAGGCATCATATGACGGCGGGATAATGAACCTAACTTTTGACATCTTTCACATGATTGACAAAACTCATTAGCATCCTTAAATAAAGTAGGCCAATAAAAACCGCATTGCAAAATTTTTGCGGCTGTCTTTTTAATAGAAAAGTGACCACCATAAGCATAGGTATGACAAAAAGTTAACACACTATCAACTTCCATATCCGGAATGCATCTTCTTATTATTTGATCAGGGCGATATTTAAAAAGATAAGGATCATTCCAATAAAAATTCTTTACCTCAACCAAAAACTTATGTTTATCTTGTGCACTCCATGTAGATGGAACTTGACGAAAAACCAAGTAGTTTGCAATGTCGACATACCATGGTGTGTGAACAATGACAGAAAATAAATTTTCATTCAGAAAGGCTTCTCGAATGGGCAAAATGTCAGTATCATTCTTAAATTCCAAGCGAGATAGATGGTCCGCTACAAGATTTTCTACCCCTTCTTGTCTTTGATGGTCAAGTCAAATTCCTGCAAAAGCAAAATCCAACGTATCAAACGGGCCTTAGCATCCGTTTTTTAGAAAAGAAATTTAAGGGCGGAGTGATCTGTGAATATAGTGATAGGTGAACCAATTAAGTAAGAGTTAAATTTATCCAATGCAAATACTACTGCTAGTAATTCTTTCTCAGTTGTGGTGTACATCGTTTGAGAACGATTCAAGGTTCTACTTGCATAATAAACAACAAATGGTTTTCCCTCCCTTCTTTGTCCTAAAACAGCCCCTACAAGATAGTCACTAGCATCACACATAATCTCAAAAGGCAAGGTAAAATCTGGTGATTGCATAATAGGGGTGGTTGTAAGCTTAGAGACAAGTGTCCTAAAGGCTTGCTCACATTCGGGGCTCCACTTAAACTCAGTATCCTTCATTAAAAGGTTACATAAGGGTCTAAAGATAGCACTGAAATTTTGAATAAACCTTCTATAAAACCCGGCATGCCCTAAGAGAGACCTAACATCTTTAATATTCTTAGGAGTGGGTAGTTTAGAGATTAATTCAATTTTCAATTTATCCATTTCTATCCCTTTTTTAGACACTATATGTCCTAAGACTATTCCGGAAGACACCATAAAATGGCACTTATCCCAATTAAGCACAAGCCCCTTCTCTTCACACCTACACAAAACATTTTTCAAATTAGATAAACATGAATAAAAAAAAGTTCCAAACAGGTTAAATCATCCATAAACACTTCCACACTTTTTTTCAACCATATCACTAAAAATACTCATCATGCATCTTTGAAAAGTAGCCGATGCATTACACAAACCAAAGAGCATTCTACGAAAAGCAAAAGTAACAAAAGAACAAGTAAATGAGGTCTTCTCTTGATCCTCTAAGGCAATTCCTATTTGGTAGTATCCCGAATACCCATATAAAAAACAATAAAAATGATGACCAGCCACCCGTTCTAAAATTTGATCTATGAACGGAAGGGGAAAATGGTTTTTCCGAGTAGCCGAATTAAGTTTCCTATAATCAATGCACATACGCCACCCGGTCACTACCTTAGTTGGTACTAACACCCCCTCTTCATTTTCTACCACGGTCACCCTGGCTTTCTTAGGAACAACTTGGGTTGGACTAACCCACTTAATATCGGATATTGGATATATAATTCCCGTATCTAACAGTTTTAAGACTTCTTTCTTAACTACCTCTTTTATTGTTGGATTTAGCCTTTTTTGTGGGTCTCTACGAGAGTTAGCTCATTCTTCTAGATAAATCTATGAGAGTAAATTAAGGGGCTAATACCTTTTATGTCGACCATGGTCCAACCTAATGCAGATTTATGCTCTCGTAACAAATTCAACAATTTATCACATTGCACATCACTAAGTTTGGGGGAAATAATAACCGAAAAGGTATCACCTGGGCCTAAAAAAACATGTTTAAGTCGTTTGGGCAGCGGAGCTAAATTAAGTGTTGGTGTCTCCTCGGAAGAGGGTTTGGGTACCTCCATTTCTTTAGGCAATTCCTCAAAGCATGGTTACCATGATTTCTTAATAAATCCCTGCGACTTATCAAAAACATCAACAACATTAACGGTGTGGGCATAAATGGAAGAATCATCAAAATCAAAATTATTAAGAAGGAATTCTGAAGAGTTAGAATTATCTTTAATGTACTCATCCTCCAAAATAAGCTCATCGATCATGTAAGTGTTGAAACACTCATCCTCTTCATGTGGCTGCCTTGAGACTCGAAAAACATTCACCTCTAGAGTCATATCTCCAAATGATAATGTCATTAGGTCATTCCTATAATTAATGATGGGATTGGCAGTGGCAAGGAATGGTCTTCCAAGTATCAAATGAATTTTTGACCTCGTACTCACAATAGAAATGGTATCTAACACTAAAAAGTCAACGGGATAATAGAATTTGTCAATTTGCAATAAAACATCTTCCACAATACCTCTTGGTTTTCTTACCGATCGATTCGCTAGTTGGAGTACCATGAAAGTGGGTTTGATCTCACCTAGGCTGAGTTACAAGTAAATGGAGTATGGCATGAGGTTCACACTAGCCTCCAAATCTAGCAATGCTTGGCCACAAGCTTTGTTTCTAATTTGGCAAGTCATCGTAGGACAGCCCGGATCTTTCTACTTGGGCGGTGTCTTGCTATCTATTACCGCACTTGCTTGCTTCGTTAAGAATGTTGTCTTCTTCACATTGTGCCTCCTCTTGAGTGTGCATAGATCCTTAATGACTTTAGCATAGTTGGGAACCTGTTTTATGACATGAAGAAGAGGAAGGTTAATTTTAACTTGCTGAAGTTGTTCAAAAATCTCACATTTTACTGCTGAATTTCTCTCCTTAGGTTTAAGGAGTGCTTGAGGGAAAGGCACCGATAAAGAATCTTTATGGGTGTTTTGTTCCTTTGGGGCTTCATCCTTGTTGCTCTTGGTGTTAGGAATCAAGTTTGATGGTAGAGTGGGTCCATTAATTTCCTTACCGCTGCGAGTAATCATGGTATTAACCTCTTTAACATTTTAATTGTAAGGATTGGAGGTTTGAGCCATATGTTGTCCCCTTGGATAATGTTGTGGCTGTGAAGGAAAATGACCTTGCTCTTGAACCGTCAAAAAACTAGTCAACTTGGTGAGTTGGGTCTTTATCACCTTTTGTTCCTC
Organism: Bretschneidera sinensis; assembly: GCA_023935145.1. Classification (NCBI taxonomy): domain Eukaryota; kingdom Viridiplantae; phylum Streptophyta; class Magnoliopsida; order Brassicales; family Akaniaceae; genus Bretschneidera; species Bretschneidera sinensis. Next base: position 37,923,152 of record CM043702.1, on the reverse strand, counting down.
TTTGATCCCTTGTTGCTCCTCTAGCAACCATTGATTTATCTTGCCTTGCTCTTCAACACTCTTGGCATATACCTGCATAAATGGCTTAAAAACATCCTCCAAAGGTAAGGATTGTTGTGGTGCATTAGATGAAATTGCTTCTGGTCTCCACTGGGTACTAGAGTGGGTAGAAGGTTATGTATCGGATTTCCAACTAAAATTAGGGTGATTCTTCCAACAGGGATTGAAGGGGTTAAAGTAGGGTGAGTATGTTTTCCTAAAGGGTATACCTAAAGCATTACACTCATCCTTCATCTTAAAATAGGTTGGACAATCCCTAGGTACATGATCTACCCCATTACACATGAAACAAGGTTCGTGGGACTTTACCCTAGCAACCGGTTCGGGGGCTCTAGCATCCTTGGATTTTAAAAATTCAATTTCCTTAGTTAGGACTTCTAAATGGGATTTAAAGCTCATATTCCTTAAGTTGATAATTTCCAGTAGTTTGATTTCTCTTAGTACTTTCTATGGCATTCGGTCCCGTCTAAGTGTGGGCTTTTTCCGATAGGTCATCTAGAAAATCTATGGCTTGGTCGGGATCTTTCTGAAGAAAATCTCCATTATACATAATTTCTATGAATTGCCTTTCCCTACTTGGAAGCCCATCATAGAAATAGCTAACTACTCGCCAACTCTCATACCCGTGGTGTGGACAAGAATTCAAAAGGTCTGTGAAACGTTCCCAAACTTGATATAAGGTTTCACTCTCCTTTTGTGCAAATTTTGAGATTTGTCACTTAAGGTTATTGGTCTTATGGGTTGGGAAATGCTTTTGGAAGAAGGCTTGGGTCATCTCATCCCAACTACCTATAGACCTAGGCCTTAACAAGTACAGCCAAACGTTGGCATTTTCCTTAAGTGAAAAAGGGGAAAAACCTAAGTTTGACGGTGTCTACCATATCAGCCTTACTTTGAAAGGTTGCTACAACTTCTTCAAATTCCCTAATATAGACATAGAACTTTTCATTCTCAAACCCATGGAAGGTTTGTAGTAACTGGATCATGCCCGGCTTAAACTCAGGCTGTTGAACATTAGAGGGGAACATGATACAAGATGGTGTGGCCGTTCAGCTAGGGTGCAAGTAGTCTTTAAGTGTCCTAGCAACATTCTCATTTTGATTTTCGACCATGTTAACAAAATTCTCTAAATTCTCATTTGGGTGTGCACTATGATTTGATCTAGGCAAGCTTTCACTATTGGACGTGGAAGGAGAGGGTAATTTCATTTCGGTTCTTTTAATTAATCTACCTCATGCATCTCTCAGTCTACGCATACACCAAAGGAATTATAGGGGAAATGAATAAAACAAAAAAATTAGAAAATCAAAACAAAGAGCAAAGAACAATATTACCGTCTTGTCTCAAAGTTGACAATCTTCCTTGTACTTAAGTGCGTTTCCCCGACAATGGCACCAAAATTTGATTACGCTTAAACTAACACGCAATTATTGTGTATAGCTGAGGTGTCGATCCCACGAGAAAAGCTAACTACAAGAGAAAGTGTAAACCTTAACACTAAACGATAAAATTCAAATAAGAAAATTTGAGTTTTACAAATGAAATTATATGAGAGAGTTGTGAAAATATGATGAAGAATTCAATAAAGAAATAACAAGGTTCCAGGAATCCTTCCTAAGTTCGTTGTCTTATTCCTATCTTGACTCAATTTTTTTATCTCAATTACTAGTTTCACATCTCAAACAAGCAATTGGTAAATATTCAATCAAAGCACATAAACACCCTAATGTAATTGCTATAAATTACTCTTTAATTCCAATTCAAACACACATGATCTATCTTATAAATTATCAAGAAGCGACAATATATTTCAATAACAATACCGCAGTAATAGACAAACCTATAAGATAAATCTACCGAAATCAATCACATCTAACAACTTGACATAAGAAGAGCTTGACTAGACTTATGTGGAGGAGAAAGATGCAATCACCGGATTAAGAGTAAATCCTCTCCTTCTTACTTAATCAAAGAGTAAATCATAAATAATGTTTAATAACCAATCCATACAACTGAATCAATGATAGAAATAAGAACAACTACACCTAGGAATTCATTCTTTTGCCTTGCTTAGAGTTTAGTTGGACATTAGGCTCATGCTTGATCACCTTAATGAAGAAGAATATGGTAGCTCTCCTAATTTTACCCTCCTTTTCAGCAAATCCTAAGTGTTCTATTAATACCCTAAAAGGTTCAAGGGTATTTTTGGGTCAAGAAATGTCATTAAAGCCCTAACAAGGTCATGAAACAGAAACAAGGCAATCGCGCCCGCGTCGTGGCACAGTGGCACAGAAAAGGGAAGTCGTGGCACGGCTGTAAAAATGCTCCTGCGCTACGGCGCAATCCTTGCCTCGCCGTGGCGCATTGCCTAATCCCAGTTTCTTAATGGTTCTGGTGGCCGCGGTGCAAATAATGCCTCGCCGCAACATGGAACCCTAAATATGGGTTTCTCTTCATTTTGTCCTTCCGAAAACACTCCTTCACTCTTATATGCATAGAATCTTCGAGCTTTAAGCAATGTTAGCTTTTTCATCTCTTTTAAACCCAAAATACCTGAAAATGCATCAAAATAAATTAATATACCAAGAATGACACTTTAGAATTATTAAGGCATAAATGTATAATTCAGCCCTAAATCAACCCTAAAATGCTAACAAATAAATATTATTAAGATGCATTTTATGACTCTCATCAAACAATGCCCGTACGAGCTCCCGAATCTCGTCGAGCTTCTTCTTGGCCTTCCCCAGATGCTTGGCCATATCCATGCTGCTCCGAGAAAGGACTCCAATAAGGATGCTGGTCTGAAAAAAGCGCAGATGTTAGAAAAAACAGTAATAAATTTGGAAGCTAAAGCTAAACACTAAAGGAAAAGGCGAAGGATGCTACCTGGGAAGTCATAGCCTCCACGGCCGAGCACAGCCCCTCGAAGGGCCTCTGAGTGATCTCCACCATATCACGGAGAAGGATCCCCATGATAAGGTGCTCCGGGGCAACCCTCGGATAGGTGAACACCGATTCATCGACCTTCAGCGCCCACCGAGGCGTGAAAGGAGCAGCAACCCCGGACGCCTCCCTGGACGAAGAAGGGCTCTGAAAAGGGGAGGGCACAGTTGGAGCAACCAACAGCTCTAGACCAGGAGGCCTCAGAGGGCTTTCCATGGCAAAAAGAACCGGGCTGGATGCCCGGGCCTTCTTCTTCTGCTGCCCCAGGGTCGAGCCCTTCCCCTCCGAGGTCCGTCTACTCTCCTTGGTCATCCTATTGGTCCTTTCCCTTGCTTGCGTGGCCATCTCCATATCTTCCCAAAGAGAAAGCATTAGTAAATCAAGATAGAAAAAACAACAGGTAAAAAATTAACCAAGTACAATATGTTACCATGTTCCAAGTCCACTGGGAGGCAGGGAAGGCAGAGGCTGCGCTTGTGAAGCTCTTCGTTGTCACAAAGGACTTCTGCGTCCAAAGGCACGGCCAGCATCGCCTTCAACATCTCCTGCTCTCTGTGTAGAAGGTGCGGCTTCTTGCACTTGCCAGCACGATCTAATCTCCAGTCAAGGGGGACATTGAAGCTCTTGGCACTCTGAATGAAGAAGAACGACCTCTTTCACTTCTTTATGGAGGACGACTTCTTCTTCAGCACGCTCCTCTTAGCCCTCGAGCTAACCATAACCCACTCGGTCTACCGGTGCTTGCTGATCTGGAAGTGGGCCTTGAAGATGTTAAGATTCATAACGCTGCCCACTTCCTGGCACACGACTATAAAGGCCATGATCAGAAGCACCGAATTAGGCACTAGTTGGCTCAGTACTATACTGAAGTACTTAAGCACCGAGCAAAAGAAAACATGGAGAGAAAACCTAAGCCTGGTCTTCATGTGCTGCTCGTATACGCATAGCTCATAAGGTGGGCGGCTCGGAAGAGCATCACAAGCCCTCTCCCCACCCTCTAGTGCCCGAAGGGCATATTCTATCTGAATTCGATAAGTCATCCTCATCCTCTGGAGCTCTGCCTCCCCAATTACAGTCGGAACGGAATTAACCTCGAACAACCATTCTTCCCTCTCCGCCACTGAGGCATCATCCCTGATATTTATCAGTGTACGATCGGCCTCATCCTCCTCTTCAGAAGTGGCCTCTTTCTCCTCCTCACTTCCTTCTTCATTATCATCCCCTGGGATGAAGGGCACCAGGGCAATGGCACCCTCCCAAGGAACAATCTCCAAAGATGAGACGCCCTCATTGGAGGAAACACCCATAGCCTCCTCCAGCTCCCGTGATAAATCCCTATTGCTCTCACTACCACTACTTATCTTATGAACAGACATGGTATAAGGTGACAGGGGACTCACCAGGGTTGCGTGTACGACTTCGGCTCCTCCATGAAAATCACCACTCTGACGAGTCAGCTCCTGAGTAGCTTAAACTCTCACTTCACCAAATCTCTCGAACTCTGATCAGGAACTTTGAACTCTCAACTTGACTCTGAGTGCTCTCAAGGTTTCTTTCTCTCTCAAAAGCTCTAAAAAATGCAAGTGAGAAGAAGAAGGGAGAAACCATCCTTGTATAAAGATTGCAGCAGTAGGAATGAAGGATATTAATCTCCCTCTAGCTGAAAAGACATGACCCTTGATGTCACCCAGGCGTTGTTCGTTCTCCCCAAAGCGCCAGCTGTCATAAAAGTGCGACTCTACCCATGACCTAGGCTCCACCATATGAAAAGTAGCTGCCACAATATTTAATATGTCTTTAAACTTACAAAGCCTATGGGCCTAAAAGAAGAAAGCCCATGGGCCCAAGGAGAGAAAACCCATGGAAAGAAGGCCCAAAGAAAATAGGGACTCCAAGGAAAATCTCTAAAGACCGAGCATGTGACCTGCTTGTCACATACTCGGCCTAAAAGTCTCCAAGTCCGAGCATATGTGCTGCTCCTCACACACTCAGCCCAAAATCTAGAAAGACCAAACATATGAGTTGCTTGTCACATGCTCGACTTAAAAGTCTCCAAGTCCGAGCACGTGAGCTGCTCCTCATACACTCGGCCCAAAATCTCCAAAGACCGAGCATGTGAGCTGCCTGTCACATGTTCAGCCTAAAAGTCTCCAAGTTCGAGTGTATGGACTGCTTGTCACATGCTCGGCCTGAAATCTCTAGAGACCGAATACGCGAGCTGCTTGTCACATGCTCGGCCTAAAAGTCTCCAAGTCCGAGAGTATGGACTTCTTGTCACACACTCAGCCTGAAATCTTTAAAGACCGAGCATGTGAGTTGCTTGTCACATGCTCGACCTAAACGTCTTCAAGTCCGAGCATATGAACTGCTTGTCGCAACTCTAAATGCAAACGCTCAGCCATGGTGCAAACATCACATTTTACTTCCTCGAGGCATAAGTACCCGAGGAAGTAGGGGGCCTATGATAGAGCCCACTACACCCTCATCCAATAGAATGTCAACACGTGGTGTCTTCCCTCACCAATAGGATGTCAACACGAGGTGTCTTCCCTCCCCAATTGGACGTCGATACGTGTCTAGCCTCTATGACATGACGAGGCACACGTGGAATGAGCAAATCGCGCCATCGCCACGTCAATGCGCGATTAACAGACCTAACACCCTCTGAAACACGCAACCCTCTGAGCACGCAACTAAGACCTAACGTCAGAAGACCGGAATCACAGAAATGAAGCCATCCCTTCCCCACGTGGTCAACCTTCACTCAGAATACTATAAATAGTCTAAGGTACGCAAGTTCACGACACGACTTTTTCACTTCAAAAACAAAAAGGAAATCTGCATTAATCCGTTTTAAAATTAGGCCTCGGCTTCTCTTAAGGCTTTGTCCTAACTAGATCGTCGGAGCGCCCTCGAAAGCATCCCCCTCCCTTCCTTCCGTGGGCCCCCTAATTCACCCCTGTTCACGTGCGCAGATCCCAAGAAGTCAACACCCAATTAGCGACCTTTCTTCGGCATCAACACACACCAAGTTGATTAACAAACCCCAATTACCTCACTAGAAGCAATAAGAATAATATCACAAACCCCAAGCTGAATAACAAACAACACACAACATACATCATGTACACTATCTCCTTTACATAACAAAAACTAGCAATTTTACTTTCTTACACTCTTTATCAACCAAACAGAGGTTCCTATAGAATTACCTCATTAGAAGCAATATTGAACTCAAAAAGCCAAAGAATGTATAAGCACAATAGAGAATTTCACTTGCCTTCCCCATATTTTCTCGTCAACCAAACAAAAACTATTATAGAAAATTACCTTATTATAAACGATAGGCACAATCTTCTAAGTTTGTGTCTCCTTATCAAGAACCCCGAGAGTATATACACACACCTGCCTCGTGGCCCCTTCACCAGCATAATTGGAACCCACAAACTCCACATTGGACCCAGGTAGGCTCGCCACAACTTGCAGTCTCTTGCTCTTGTTCTTAATTTTGTTCCTATAAACCTTAATTCTCGGCGGTTCTCGATTCTTGTTGGGTTTTCGATCATTTTCGTTGTTGTTGGGTTCTTGAGCTTGTTGAGTTTTTATAACTTGGTTATACCTAAATGGGAAATACACCACTATTGCAGGGATCTTGTCTGGCTGCTCGTGAATCTGCTTAATTTTTGCATGGATTTCCTCTTTTTTCTCTTGCTCAACAGCATATTTTTTCTCTTTCTTTCTCATCTTTGTTTTCTTGTTTTGGCTTGTTGGTGATTTTGGCTCTTTTTCTAGCGTTTTGGGTTAAATATTTTGATGATAAAGTTGAGACTCTGTGTCTGCCTCCATCTTCAGCATGGAAACTGCGATTAAGAAGAGATTTTATTTCAGGGGAGATAAAATTGAAGAGTTGTAACAACCTTGAATATCCGGGCTCCTTCCCGTTCGGGTCAGGATATTGAGTATTAAGTCGGTTTTATTCGCATCAATAGGGTCAGATTAGGGATGGCAATGGCCGTGCCAGCGACTGAAACAAATTTGGCACTATCCAACTCGGTGGTATAGTACTATTTCTCGTATCGTGTTGGGTTTAGTTTTTGAAGTCCACGGCATGAAACCCAACATGATTCGGCATGAAGCATGGCACGAATCACGACCACATCTTTTAATAAATGCAAAATTACATACAATTTTATGCTACTAGAATAATGAGTCAAAAACAATTAGATGATGATAAAATTGGTATTTTAGGATGGTGGAAAAAAAATGAAAATTATTACCCTATGTAATGACCTATCCCAGGTTGACCACTCCCTTGTCACATTTTAAAAATCTCAGCACAATACATTTATGCAACAATAAAAAATAGTACCAACAAAAAATTTTACATCAATTCCCAACCCTCAACAGGGGTGATACATCATTCTGATCTTGACTTAAACATTTTATACAACTTAATATGCATGAAAATTAACAAATAAATTTTTATTTTATTTTCTCATTAGTCTGAGGATGTGGACACGCACGTGGGTTACAGATAATGACTTCATCTGAATCTCAACTCACCAAACTATCCACCATGCCTGCTACCTGAAATCATTGTACAATGAGGAGTGAGTTTCACAAGCTTAGTGAATTAAATTTACTAGAAATATTCAATTTTATACTTCCAGTTACATCTTATAATTCAATTACTTCTAAAAAAATCTTCTGATATTCATTCATCTTTTTCCTCAATAACAATATTCTGTAATCACTAATCAATTTCATAATTCTCTTATTACACAATTTCTTCTTAAGTTACTCATCAGGCATATTTTTATATTTCTTCCTTAGCATTTTTGTCTCTCTGTGAGACTCATCACTCTATCAATAGATTTACAATCATAAATAGCACTTTAACATATCAAGCAATAAAAATCAATATTTAAAGCAAATGCAATGCGTGAATTTAAATATTATTATTATTGGGAACATCTTCCCACATGTCGACAGGTTTTTATCTTAGACCGGCTGCCTTCCCGGTTATTTCATTCTCATTTAGACCGGCTGCCTTCCTGGGTTTTTTGTTTCCTAGATCAGCTGCCTTCTTGGTTCTTTTATTTTCATTTAGACTAGCTGCCTTCCCGATTCTTTTATTTTCATTTAGACCAGCTACCCTCTCGATTCTTTTATTTCATGCATATGCATATGAATAATGATATGAATATGCATATGAATAATAAAATAAAAACAAGCATGTATTCAGACCTTTAAACTAGCTATCCTGATTATTCTCAAATTATTATTTGAAAATTTTCACTAAATTCTTCTCCTCATAAATCATATCAAATCATCAACCATAGCTCGTCAAGAATTTCATTTATCACATTTAATATTAAATCGACTCATTATTCTAATAATATTACTTCTCATATAAAAATTTTCTACACATCCATTATTCCTATCATATCTATAAACCAATTTTTCATCTACCACCAAAGTATAAGTTAATAAATTATTCTAATATTATCAACATATATTTCATATTTATCTTGATTACTTAAAGTAAATATAACTCACCATGTAGCATTTAGCACTACCCTTGGATCACCTTATTGTCTTTCCTACACCTCTCAGCAATTTCCCTCGGTTGTTGATCGTTAACACCTGACATAATATTTATATTATATTTCTAATTTATTCTTCAATTCTTCCATAATTCACACCCTTTGAAAATTCCCACTTTGAATTCCGAGAAATTTCATGTATGCTAATTTTCAAAAATAAACTTCACGTTATTACCTTCTGTTTTTCTTAGAGCTTCCCGTGATTCTCTATAAAATTCTCTCGTAAACCCCTTCAAAATTTTACTCTTTCAACCTTTCTTTTGGTCCCCAAATGTTTAAAGAAATAGAGTAATTTGAATCGTAGTTGAAGGAAAACCAAACAGGATTTGGTAAGTAATAAAATAAACTAACGTTATATATATATATATGCAAAAATTTGAAACCAAATACTCAGTACCTATATATATATGCAAAAATTTGAAACCAAATACTCAGCACCTCCCCCCCCCCCTTCTTGCCACTTAATTATAGTGTTGTCTTACATGCAGCACTACAAGTCTCTTTTGGCAATAGGTGTTGCCACCTGTTGCCACGTTTTTTTTTTCTTTTTCATGCTGTCCATGAATCTATTTTTTTTCTTTTTCTTTTTCTTTTTCTTTTTCTTTTTTAAAAATTGTTTTATAAAAATTAAATCTTTTGCATTTATATATATATATATATATATATATATATATATTATTTTAACTCTATGTCATATTTATGAAAGTACTTCTTTACCCTTACTTTACAAATACGGGCATTACAATTCTACTCATCTTACAAAAATTTTGTCCCCGAAATTTTCTTGCCTAATTCATGAAAAAATTGGGGGTATTCCTTCCTCGTACTTGCTTCATGCTCCCAAGTGACTTCGTCGACATCTTTGTTCCATCATAATATTTGAATCAAAGGAATGACTTTATTGCGCAAGACTTGTTCCTTTCTGTCTAGAATTCTGACCGGTACTTGTATAAAAATAAAATCTTCCTGAAGTTCTATCGCTTGATTCGAGATACTTGGTTACACTCAAACTAATACGCGGTTATTGTGTATAGTTGAGGTGTCGATCCCATGAGGAAAAGCGAACTATAAAGAAAAGTGTAAACCTTAACACGAACGATAAAGATCAAGTGAGAAATTTTGTGTTTTGATAGTGAAGTAATATGAGAAAATTGTGTAAATAGGTTGAAGAATATAATATAGAAACAACAAGATTCCAGGAATCCTTCCTAGGTTCGTTGCCTTATTCCAATCTTGATTCAATTGTTTTATCTCGATTGCAAGTTTAACATCCCAAACAGGCAATCGGTAAATATTCAATTAAAGTACATGTAAACCCTAATGTAATTGATATGAATTACTCTTTACTTTCGGTTTAAGCACACATGACCTATCCTATAGATTTATCAAGAAACGGCAATATATCTTAATGAAAATATCGCAGTAATAGAAAAACCTAAAAGATAAATCTACCAGACTCAATTATATCCAACAATCTTGACATAAGAAGAGCATGACTAGACTTATATCGAGGAGAAAGATATAATCACTAGATTAAGAGAAAATCTTCTAATTAAATCAAAGAGTAAATCATAACAATGTTTTGACAAAAAATCCAAACTACAACTGAATCAGTAATGGAAAATAAGAACAACTACACCTAGGGATTCATCCCTCACCTTGCTTGGAGATTAGTTGGCCATGGGGCTCATGCTTGAACACTTTGATGGAGAATATGATACCCTTCTTGAGTTTTCCAGCCTTAAGGATGTCTCCTTTATCAAACCCTAAGTGATCTATTTATAACACAAAGGTCCAAGGGTGTTTTGGGTCTAAACAATCAACTTAAACCCTAATTAGGAAAACAGGGGTTCGTGTGCGTGTCGCGGCTCTGTTTTGTCTTTGGTTGGGTGAGCTTCTGGGTGCCGCAGCTCTGCCTAGTCCAGGCCACGATGCTGCCTAGTCCAGACCGCGACGCAGACTGGTGTTGACTTGTGGAGTCTCTGGGCACCGCGGCTTAGCTTGGTCCAGGCTGCGGCGCACACTGATGGCTTCCTTGCTCTTTTGGGCTTGGTTCTGGAGGCTGAGGCTTAGAGTTCTTCAGGCCACAGCGCCCAGACTTAAGACTTGGTTTCTCTTCATTTTTTTTTTCCGCAACCATGCCCTCACTCGAATGTGCATCGAAGCATCGTGCTTTAAGCTATGATAGCTTTCCATCTCTTTTGAACTCAAAATACCTGAAAATGCACCAAAATAAGTCAATGATCCAAGAATATCACTTTAGAGTTATTAAGGTATAAAAGTGTAATTCAAACCTCGATCAACCCTAAAATGCTAACAAATAAGTACTGTTAAGATGCATTTTATGACTCTCATCATAACCCCCAACTAGCTTATTGCTAGTCCCTAGCAATTCAAGCGAAAACAAGACAATATGAAATGAATTCTATGGTAGGAATCAAAACAAAGTAAAGTAATGTTAGTGTTAAACCAAGAGTAATTCACTTTTTGTCTTAAAAATCATACATAACACACAGCTCATAGAATCATTAAATATCACCCAAGTCCAAAAGTAATCCAAACATCAATCTTAAAATTGTTATCGACTCTTAATCACCCATCTTACCACAATCCATTAATCTGAACACCCGGATGATTTTATGCGTAACATTTATGAATACAAGTCTTGACCTCTAAAATATTTAATTTGCGTGACATCAATCACAAAAAATAAGCTCCATAGGCTCATTTTTCAAATCACTCTCCACTATTGTAGAAAAATCACACCACCTTGGATCAATAGGTCTTTAATAGGCTTGTAACGTTAGGCTAAGGTAAAGGTTAAGAAAGAACGATAAGGATTCAACAAGTAAAAGAACTTAATCTCTTAGTTTTAAACACAACCTATTTTAAGCACTGGATAACCTTACTTCAACACCCAACTCTTTTCAACCATTTTTCGAGCATTTTTCTCAATAAATCACCATTTTTTTCTTTGCTTCTTTCTTTATCATAATTCACTTCTTCTTTTTTATTTTGGCATAATACCATTCACCTTCTTTTTCATTTTTTTCTTTTCTTTTCTTTCTTTTCCACAACCCCTAACTTATCTCCTTTAATGTACTTGGGTTATGGAAGTAATATTTTTTCATATTTCCATCCTTACTCCTCTCAAGTGCTCTTTAACAAATGTGTATAACTAAGTTCTCTTAAAAGAAAGGTAAGGATAGAATATTTTTAGGCTCATAAAGGTAAGTAAATGGGTTATCGAAAGAAACAAGGCTCAAACAGGTGACTGGTGATGAATATAGCAAGGGTAAGTTTGGAAGGCTCAAACGGTCCAAAAATGGCCTATATCATATCCTAAGTAATGTGCATTTTAGGAATTCGCCTCAAGTGATTATCAAATAAGTTCTAGAGCTTGTCAAGATCGCAAAAATATTTATGAAATAATCACACATAAAACTTCTCTAAATGTTTTAGACTAATCATGCAATCTTACCACAAACTAGAGTCTCAAACCAAATGAAGATTGACACTTAAATTATTCTCAAACCGAAGGAAAATTTAACTTCTTCTAAACACTATATGATATCTCAATTAGGCTCATATCATTGACATGTGAATTAACTACAAGCTTTAACACAAAGCATGCTAAAAACAAACAAAAGGGAGAGTGACACCAAGTAGTTCAATGAAAAAAATACGTTTTCTCCACCCTCAACTTAAAAATTGCATTGACCTCAATGTGAAAGAAAAGGTAAAGGAAACTCCCTTTGTAAGCAAAAGTGCACAGAAGCTGAAAATTGTGCACCACCATTTGAACTGTATGTCGTGCTTTTTGTTGAAATTTCGATCTATTCATAGAATAAAACAAACAAAAAGAAAGCAACTGCGGTGTAACAGTAAGATTCCCATCGTATGTTAGTTAACACATGAAATGGAAATAAAAAACGGAAATAAAGTACGAAAAAATAAAATAACGAAAATTAATACACAAGAAAATGTTAGTACAGTCATCTAATAAGAAAATAAAGAAAATAAAATAAAATAAAAGGAGATAAACAAGATATAACCAAAAATTAATCCCCTATGTATTCATCCTCCTCTTCATTCTCTTCACCTTTCTCTGGAGTTGGATCAAAAGATGAACCCGGATAGGGTGGCAAGGTGGGAAAGTGATCCATCTCACAATCAGTAGCGGAGGCAAGGTGTTGGTACATCTGACCAAAAGAAGAGTATACCCCTGCTTGAAACTCAGCTTACCTAGCCAAGAATCGTTCTTGATGATCAAACCTATCATGCAACAATTTCTGATGCTCTTCAAAACGAATCTCTAAATGTTCAAGACACTCTGCAACAGTGAAATCCCTAGGAGGAAGAGGGGGGCAGCAATCACTACTTTCTCTCCCGGAGCTGGCGGCCTTGAGGCTTTAATCAGAGTGAGCATGTCACCATCGATGGGCTTCTTGGGTTGCTGGGCCTCTTCATCAGAACTGTACTGAACGACGGCTTGGATGCATAATTGGGTAATTAGTGAAGGGAAGTACAATCCAAGCTTTTGTTGCACAGTGTGTATGATAGAATTAAATATGATTTGACCTATATCAATAGTCATGCCCATCAAAATGGCATAAATCAGAACAGTTTTCTCAACAGTAAGGTCACTATAGTGCGTAGCAGGCATCAATCTCTGACATACAAAATATTGCCAAGCTCGAGCATTGACAGTCAGAGAAGTACCAGGCAAAGTTATAGGGGTATCACCCGTCATTTTCCATGTAGTGCCCATAATACAGAGAGTATTGCAAATCTCTTCATAATTAATATTAGACGCATATGCAATATACTCACTATTTTCTATGTCAAGTAGCCCATAGAATCTATTGATAGATGTGCTGCTAAAAGAAACTATTTTTCCTCTCACCTTCACCTTACCATTCCTATGTTCTTTGGCATTAGCGTAGAATTCTCTAACCACATTTATAAGGGAATGAGATGGTTGTCTTGCTAATGTACCCCAATGCCTATCAATAATCATTCTAAACAATGTTGGGTTTCCCCTCTCTGTGATAGCGAATCCTCTATCAGGAATGGGTTTTTGAGCCTGCATCATCCTAACATATCTCTCACTAGCCTCAAAACTAACAAATTTTCTCTCATCATACTCTTGAGGTTGTTTCCCCCTTGGTCTCTTAGTTTTAGGGGCCATTTGAATCAAATGTATAGAACAATAGAACTAATTCAAAATCAACCACCCAAATAACACAAATGAACAACAAAGAGAAGAAATTTGTCTTACTTGATGCCTAAAGTTAGAGAAAAGAAAGAGTACCCACCAACTTGAAATCTTCTTGAAGAGCCCAAAATCCTCTTAGAACCAAGCTTTGTGGAGAAATTTCCAACAAAATCTGCAATATTAGTGCTAAATCCTCCAAGAAATGATGTTAGAATCAAGAAATTTTGAGAGAAAGTGATTGGGTAAGTGAGGGTTTGGAGAGACGATGAGAGAGAAATGAGTGTGCTGTGTTTTTGTAAAAGAGAAATGAAGAGGAAAGGGGCTGATTTGGGGTTTTAAGTTGCTGGACACGAGCTGGCGCTGCGGCGTAGGCTAAAAAACAGTAAAACAAAAATAGAGAAAAGGTATACAAGTATAAAAAAAATTACTAAAATTTCACCTAAAACTAAAAATTAAAATTTATATAAACTTAATTAAAAATAAAACAAACAAAGCAAAAGAAAAATAAATAAATACATACCTGTGTGGTGTGGTCAAGGTGAATAGACTGGATCCATGAGTGGAATGTCTTCCACTTCCGGATCTTTCCTATCAATTAAGATTTTAAGGTATTGACCATTTACTTTAAAGATCTGACCATCTCTAGTATCCTCTATTTCTACCGCCCCATTTGCAAAAACATTCCTCACTACAAAAGGACCAGTCCACCTCGATCGAAGTTTTCCTGGATGCTTATGGAGTCTAGAATCGTATAAGAACACCTGATCATTAGGCTTAAATGTTTTCCTCAAAATATTTTTATCATGAAACACTTTCATTTTAGCCTTATAGATTCTAGAGTTCTCATAAACATCATTTCTCAACTCCTCTGACTCGGTCAACTAAAATTTCCTAAGCTTACCCGCTTCTCCTATGTCAAAATTGAAAGACTTGATGGCCCAATAAGCTTGATACTCGAGCTATAAAAATAAGTGGCATGGCTTTCCAAAAACAAGCCTATAAGGTGACATACCTAAGGGATTTTTGAAAGTTGTACGGTAAGCCCAAAGCGCATCAACTAGTCTCAAAGACCAATCCTTGCGATCCGGATTGACCGTTTTTTCTAAAATTTGTTTAATTTCCTTATTTGCAAGTTCTACTTGTCCACTTGTCTGAGGGTGGTAGGCAGTGGAGATCTTATGTAACACCGCATATTTTCTCATCAAAGCTTCAAAAGAATGGTTGCAAAAATGTGTACCTCGATCACTAATTATAGCACGTGGTGTTCCAAATCAAGATAACACATTTTCTTTGAGAAATTTAATTACCATTTTATTATCATTGCTCCGGCAAGCTGCTACCTCTACCCGTTTTGACACATAATCTATTTCCGCAATGATATATTGGTATCCAAAGGAAAGAGAAAATGGTCCCATAAAATCAATGCCCCAACAATCAAAGATTTCAATTACTAAAATTGGGTTTAAGGGCATCATATTACGACGAGACATAGCTCCTAACTTCTGACACTTTTCACATGAGCAACAATAGACATTTGCATCCTTAAACAAGGTGGGCCAATAAAAACCACACTGCAAAAAATTTACAGCGGTTTTTTTCATTGAAAAGTGACCTCCACAGGCTTGGGAGTGACGAAATTCCAAGACGCTGGCAATCTCTTCATTAGGGATGCAACGCCTTAAAATTTGGTCAGGGCAGTATTTGAAAAGACAGGGGTCATCCTAATAAAAGTTACGTACCTCATTCAAGAACTTTCTCTTGTCTTGAGCGCTCCAATCCATTGGTATCTTACCAGTAGCCAAATAATTCACAATATGAGCAAACCATGGTAGAGAAGTAATAGAGAGTAATTGCTCATTGGGAAAATCATCCTTGATTGGCATGTTGTTAGAGGTGTCCTCAAATGTGAGCCTCGAGAGATGGTCAGCCACTACATTCTTTACTCTTTTATTGTCTTTGATGGGGATGTCAAATTCTTGTAAGAGTAGGATCCACCGTATTAGTTGTGTCTTAGCATTCTTCTTTGTAAGAAGGTACTTGAGGGCTGCATGATCTGTGAAGATAAGAAAAGGAGAACCAATTAAATAAGCACAAAATTTGTCCAAAGCAAATACTACAGCTAGCAATTCTTTCTCAGTGGTGGAGTAATTCATTTGAGCACTATTTAGAGTTTTGCTAGCATAGTAAATGACAAAAGGTTTCCCCTCCCTTCGCTATCCAAGAACAACACCTACAACAAAGTCACTAGCATCACACATTATTTCAAAAGATAAAGTCCAATCAAGTGACTGCATTATGGTGCTAAAGTAGGCTTGCCAATCAGCATTTTAAAGGCCTCTTGACCAGATTGTGTCCACTCAAATGGGGTATCTTTAACTAGGAGGGCACATAGTGGTCTAGATATGTTGGAAAAGTTTTGTATGAACCTCCTATAGAAACCAGCATGACCAAGAAAAGATCTCACATCCTTTACTGTCTTAGGCGTAGGCAATTTAGAAATTAATTTTATCTTAGATCGATCAACCTTTATCTCCTTAGAAGAAACAATATGCCCTAAGACAATACCTGAAGGCACCATGAAATGACATTTTTCCCAATTTAAGACTAATTCCTTTTCCTCACAATGAGTTAATACTCTCTCTAAATTCAATAAGCATGCATCAAATGAAGATCCAAAAACAATCAAGTCATCCATAAAAACTTCCATGCAATTTTCAACCATATCACTAAAAATGCTCATCATGCAACGTTGAAAAGTGGTAGGTGCATTATACAATCCAAATGGCATTCTATGAAAAACATAAGTACCAAAAAGACTAGTAAAAGTGGTTTTATCCTGGTCTTCTAATGCAATTTCAATTTGATAATAACCAGAATAACCATCTAAGAAACAATAAAAAGGATGACCAGCTACACACTCAAGAATTTGATCAATAAAAGAGAGTGGGAAATGGTCTTTCCAGGTGGCAGCATTTAATTTTCTGTAATCAATGCACATTCGCCACCCGGTCACAAGTTTTGTAGGGACTAACTCTCCTAGGTCATTTTTTACCACAGTGGCACCGGACTTTTTAGGAATGACTTGTGTAGGGCTTACCCATTTACTATCAGCTATGGGATATATAATTCTCGCTTCTAATAGTTTCAACACTTCATTTTTCACTACTTCTTTCATAGTGGGGTTAAGCCTACGTTGAGGGTCTCTACGAGGGCTATTTCCTTCATCCAAATTTATCTTATGAGAATAGATTAGGGGACTAATTCCTTTTAAATCAGCCATGCTCCAACCTGAGGCTGATTTATATGCATTTAAGGTCCGAATAAATTTCTCACCTTGAGACTCAGACAATTCAGATTAGATAATAATAGGAAAAGTATCACTTGGACCGAGGAAAACATGCTTTAAACCCTTAGGTAGTGGCTTTAATTCAACTTTGGGTGCTTCCATACTTGAGGGGATTTGTTTCCCGCTTCTTTCAGGAAACTCCTCAAACTTCGGTTGCTATGTTCGAGTGTCATAATCTTGAGATATATCAAAAATAGCACAAATATCAATTGCATCAGATTTATCATTAATATAATCAAACTCAGAATTAACAAGAAAATACATAAGAGGGTCAAAATCATGAGCTATAGAAACTCCCCTATCGATGAGTGACTCAATCATGTATAACTGGTGGCTCTCATCATCATATTCTGGCTGTTTTGCAACATTGAAAATGTTCACCTCGAGGGTCATGTTTCCAAAGGACAGCTTCATGAGTCCATTCCTGCAATTAATAAGAGCATTTGTTGTAGCAAGGAAAGGTCTATCCAAAATTAAAGAAATTTTAGAGTTAGTGTCAACAGCAGAAGTAGTGTCAAGGATTAGGAAATCAACAAAATAATAAAATATATCAATTTGAATTAGAACATCTCTACCACACCCTGTGGTACTTTGACTGAACGGTCAGCCAATTGCAATACCACAGTGGTTAGTTTGATTTCTTCCAAACCCAGCTGCAAATAAATAGAAAATGGCATCAGATTTACACTAGCTCCTAAATCTAGCAATGTTTATCCAACCTCATGATTCCTAATACTACATTCAATGGTTGGATAGCCAGGATCCTTATATTTGGAGGGAATCCTTTGCTCA
This sequence comes from Bretschneidera sinensis, assembly GCA_023935145.1. NCBI lineage: Eukaryota > Viridiplantae > Streptophyta > Magnoliopsida > Brassicales > Akaniaceae > Bretschneidera > Bretschneidera sinensis. Next base: position 37,905,184 of record CM043702.1, on the reverse strand, counting down.
ATTAAAGCACTAACTTACTCTGTTAGGAATTTTGTTTTCTTTACATGGTGCTTCCTCTTAATTGTACACAAATCCTTAAGAACTTCTGCATAAGTAGGAACTTGTTTAATCACATACAAAAGATGAAGATTAAGTTTTACTTGCCTTAAGTTCTCTAGGAGTTCATTGTTTAGGTCTAGATTTTTCTCGTTTGATTTTAAGATTTGAGGGAATGGTGCCTTAACAGGGCTCTTGGTAACCTCAGGGTCCTTAGGTAGCTCGGCATCACTACTACCTTGACCCTTTTCCACATCCTCGGGTTTGTTCATTGTTGGGATGTGTAATGACTTACCACTTCTTGTCATAATGGCATTCACATCTTTCAGATTTGCTTGTGCCATGTGTTGATCATGGGGTATGGACTGAGCTTGGGAAGGGAACTTACCTCGCTCATTCACACTCAAGGAGCCCATCAATTTGGACACATGGCTCCTTATTTCCTTATTCTCTTCAACAATCTGTGTAATTAATGCTTCACACCTTGGGTTTGTCTTACCCTATGCCTCAATGAAAGCATGCAAGGTGTCTTCTAAAGAACTCCTAGAGGATGAGGGTGCATGATATGGTGTAGGGTATGATCTAGGGGGTTGCGCAAGCTGCTGGTTTTCACACTTCTAGCTGAAGTTGGGGTGATTGCGCCACCTCGAATTGTAAGTGTTAAAGAAGGGTGCAAAGGGATTCTTCAACATGCCTAAGGCATTACATTGTTCCTCATACATCTCTCTCATATCAACAAATGTGGGGCACTCTTGAGCGGGATGGCCTACCCCGCCAAACACAAAACATGATTCCAAAGATTCAGCTTGATTAGCCACATGTGTTGGCTTTGAGCCTTTAGTTTTTAATGCATCTAACTCCCTAGTGAGCATATCGACCTTAGCTTTTAAGTTTTTTTCTTCCCTAAGATGGTATATTCCACCACCACTTGGGTTTCCTACAGGTCGTGACCTATTCGTGCTTTCAGTAGCACTAGGTCCAGTCCAAGTGTGAGCTTTTCAGCAAGCTCATTGAAGTACTCTATGGCCTCATCAGGATCTTTTTACAAAAATTCACCATTACACATCATCTCTACAAATTGGCGCTCTCTATAGGTAAGTCCCTCATAAAAATAGCTCACTAAACGCCAATTCTCATACCTATAGTGAGGACACATACTCAACAACTCCTTAAATCTATCCCAAGACTGATACAAAGTTTCACTGTCCTTTTGTGCAAAGGTGGAGATTTGCCTTTTTAAAGCATTGGTCTTATGTTGAGGGAAGTATTTATTAAAGAAAACTTGGATCATCTCATTCCATGACCCAATAGATCATGGTCTTAGCGAGAATAGCCAACTCTTAGCTTTATCCTTCAAAGCGAAAGGAAAAAACTTGAGTCTCATGATGTCATTAGTTGCATCTTGACTATGAAAAGTCGTAACTACTTCCTTAAACTCCATAATGTGTACATACGGGTTTTCATTTTCCAATCCATGAAATGTAGGGAGTAATTGTATCATCCCTGTTTTAAAATCTTGATGGTGAGTATTGGCTGGAAACATGATGCATGATGGTGTGGCTGTTCGGCTAGGATGCAAGTAATCTTTAAGTATCCTAGCAACATTTTCATTGGGGTTATCAGCCATGTTAACAAAATCCTCTAAGTTCTCGTTTGGGTGTACACTATGGTTTGATCTAGGCGAGGTTTCACTAACGGACATGGAAAGAGAGGGTAACTCTATTTCGAGTCCTCTAATGAATCTACCTCGCGAATCTCTCGGCCTAAGCATACACCAAATGAGTTAAAGGAGAAATAAATAAAACAAAATAATAAAAGAAAATCAAAAACTTATAGAAGGGAACAATATTACCGTCTTGTCTCGAAGTTGACAATTTTCCTTGTACTTAAGTGTGTTTCCTCGGCAACGGCACCAAAAATTGGTTACACTCAAACTAATACGCGATTATTATGTATAATTGAGGTGTTGATCCCACAAGGAAAAGCGAACTACAAAGAAAAGTGTAAACCTTAACACGAACGATAAAGATTAAGTGAGAAAATTTGTGTTTTGATAGTGAAGTAATATGAGAAAATTGTGCAAATAGGTTGAAGAATATAATATAGAAACAACAAGGTTCCGGGAATCCTCCCAAGGTTCGTTGCCTTCTTCCAATCTTGATTCAATTATTTTATCTCGATTGCAAGTTTCACATCCCAAACAGGCAATTGACAAATATTCAATTAAAGCACATGTAAACCCTAATGTAATTGATATGAATTACTCTTCACTTTCGATTTAAGCACACATGACCTATCCTATAGATTTATCAAGAAAAGATAATTTATCTTAATGACAATATCGTAGTAATAGACAAACCTAAAAGATAAATCTACCAGACTCAATCATATCCAACAATCTTGACATAAGAAGAGCAAGACTAGACTTATATCGAGGAGAAAGATACAATCACTGGATAAAGAGAAAATCTTCTAATTAAATCAAAGAGTAAATCATAATAATGTTTTGACAATAAATCTAAACTATATCTAAATCAGTAATGGAAAATAAGAACAACTACACCTAAGGATTCATCCATTCGCCTTGCTTGGAGATTAGTTGGCCATGGGGCTCATGCTTAAACACTTTGATGGAGAATATGATACCCTTCTTGAGTTTTCCAGCCTTAATGGTGTCTCCTTTATCAAACCCTGAATGATCTGTTTATAATACAAAGGTCCAAGGGTGTTTTGGGTCTAAACAATCAACTAAAACCCTAATTAGGAAAATGGGGGTTTGTGTGTGCGCCTCGGCTCTCACTTACTCGCGCTGCGGCTCTATCTGGTCTTTGGTTGGGTGAGCTTCTGGGTACCGTGGCTTTGCCTAGTCCAGGCCGCGGCGCATACTAGTGCTGACTTGTGGAGTCTTTGGGCACCACGGCTCATCCTGGTCCAAGCCACAGCGCACACTGATGGCTTCCTTGCTCTTTTGGGCTTGGTTCTGGAGGCTGAGGCGTAGACTTCTTCAGGCCGCAATGCCCATACTTAAGACTTGGTTTCTCTTCATTTTGTCTTTTCGCAACCATGCCCTCACTCGAATGTGCATCGAAGCATCATGCTTTAAGCTATGATAGCTTTCCATCTCTTTTGAACTCAAAGTACCTGAAAATGCACCGAAATAAATCAATGATCCAAGAATATCACTTTAGAGTTATTAAGGTATAAAAATGTAATTCAAACCTCGATTAACCCAAAAATACTAACAAATAAGTACTGTTAAGATGCATTTTATGACTCTCATCAATACTATGTGATTTATCGTGTAAGTACTTTCTCAAAAGTGACACATGAAACACATTATGTAGTTGCTTTAACTCTAGAGGCAAATCCAATTGATATGCTACTGGTCCAATTCTTTCAATCACCTCATATGGCCCCACAAATCTCGGGCTCAACTTTCCCTTTTTTTTAAACCTCAACACACCCTTCTATAGAGATATCTTCAAAAGTACCCTAGCACCAACTTGAAACTCGAGAGGTCATCTTCTTTTATCAGCATATTCCTTCTGTCTGTTCTATGCTGCTCTAAGGTTCTCTCTAACTAGTTTGATCCTTTCAGTAGTCAAATCTATCGTTTCTGGACCAAATATCTTTCTCTCTCCAGCTTCTTCCCAGCATACTAGAGTTCTACACCTCCTACCATATAAAGCCTCAAATGGTGCCATCCCAATACTAGTTTGATACTGATTATTGTATGCAAACTCGATCAAAGGCAAATAAGCATCTCAACTCACTGAGAAACTCAATACACTTGCCTTCAGCATATCTTCTAGTATTCTGACTCTATTGTCCCATCAGTTTATGGATGGAAAGCTATACTAAATTGCAATTACGTACTCATAGCTTCTTGAGAACCTTTCCAAAATCTAGAGGTAAATCTAGAATCTCTATCTGATACAATACTCAAGGGTACTCCATGTAATTTTACTATCTCCGCTACATACAATTCAGCCAATTTTTCAGGACTCCATGTAGTTTTAATAGGAAGGAAATATGAAAACTTATAAAGTCTATCCACTATAACCCACACAGCATCATGTCCTCTCTGGGTACAGGGAAAAGCAGAGACAAAATCCATACTCACATTTTCCTATGACCACTCAGGTACTGGAAAAGGTTGTAATAAACTTGCTGGATGTCTATTATCAAACTTCACCTATTGACAAGTCAAACATCTAGAAATATGTTTCACTACATCCTTCTTCATCCCTGACCACCAATAATTCTGTCTTATTCCCCTGTACATCTTATTATTACCCGAGTGCATGGAATATACAGAATCATGAGCCTCCCTTAGTATCTCATTTTTCATCTCCACATTATTGGGAACACAAACTCTATACCCCAATACCACCATACCATCTTTTCTAATTCTAAACTCAGTTGGCTTCCCACTTAAAACTTCCCATCTGATCTTCTCTATCCCCTTATCTCTACCCTGCATCTCTAATAAATGATCAATAATAGAAGATTGTACCATAATATTTGCTATCAATACTCCTCTATCATTGACACTCAATTGCATCCTCATTCTTCTTAATTCTATCATCAAGCTAGTATTATGACTCCCAATAGAAGCTAATCTCCCTGTAGCCTTTCTACTCAAAGCATTAGCTACTACATTAGTCTTTCCTGGATCATAATGAATTGTACAGTCATAATCACAAAACAACTTCATCCATCTCATTTACTTCAAATTCAACTCTTTATGGGTCGGTAAATGTGTCAAGCTTTTATGATCAGTAAAAATTTCACAATTGGCTCCATATAGATTATGTCTCTAAATCTTCAAAGTAAAAACTATGGCAGCCAATTCTAAATCATGGGTCAAGTAATTCCTCTCAGGGTTCTTCAATTGTCTAGATACATAAGCTATAACTCTCCCATGTTTCATCAACACACATACCAACCCCTGATGTGGCGTGTCACTATATACCACAAATCCTTCATCACCAGAAGGAAGCACTATACCAGGGCAGTAGTCAAGTTTTCTTTCAACAGTAGGAAAGTTCTCTCACATTCCTCTGACCACCTAAACTTCAAGTCCTTCCAGGTCAATTTAGTCAATGGTCCAACAATTATAGAAAATTTTTAGATGAATCTCCTATAATAACCAGCCAACCCCAAAAAGCTTCTAATTTCAATTACACTCGTGGGTCTTTCCCAATTCAATACTACTTCTACTTTCTGTGGGTCGACTACTATTCCCTCTCTTGACACAACATGCCCTAAGAAAGATATTTCACTCAACCAAAACTCACACTTAGAGAACTTTGCATATAATTTCTCTCGTTAGAATTGCCAATACTATCTCTAAATGTTGCATATGCTCATCTTCATTCTTGGAATATACCAGAATATCATCAATAAACACAATCACAAATCTGTCCAACAATAGTTTAAACACCAGATTCATTATATCCATAAATGTTGCAAGACCATTAGTCAACCCAAATGGCATCACCAGGAACTCATGATGGCCATAACGTGTCCTAAAAGCAGTCTTAGACACATCCCCCTCCTTTATCCTCAATTGATGATAACCCGATCTCAGGTCTATCTTAGAAAACACCCTAGCTCCCTGTAACTATTAGAACAAATCATATATCCTGGGCAAAGGAGATCTATTCTTGATGGTGATCTTATTTAATTGGCTATAATCAATACACAACCTCATTGTCCCATCCTTCTTCTTGACAAACAATACAGGGGCTCCCCAAGGTGACATACTAGGTTGAATAAGTTGTTTGTCTAATAACTCCTAAAGCTGAACTTTAAGCTCTTTCAATTCAACTGGTGCCATTCTATAAGGTGCCATAGATATGGGTGCTGATCCTAGAATCACTTCAATAGAAAACTCAATCTCCCTATTGGGAGGCAAACCATACAACTCCTTAGGGAATACTTCAGAAAAAATCTGTCACTACCAATATTTCTTCTAACTTCCTACTTTCCTTACTAGAATCCACCACATATGCCAAATACCCCTCACAACTTTTCTTCAACCATTTACTAGTAGTTAAGGCAAAAATAAGACGGTTAGCAAGTATCTTACGTTCTCCTTGAAATTAAACTCCTCATGTTCGGGTATCTTGAACACCACATTTTTCCTAAAACAATCTACCCAAACATGATATGCAGATAACCAATTCATCCACAGAATTAAATCAAACTCTGTCATATCTAAAGATAATAAATCAACTTCAAATTCTCTATCAGCAATATTAATCACACAACCTCGATAAATTATCCTGATGATAACCCTATCTCCAATAAGAATCTCAATAATAATCGCATGCATCAAAGGACCAGCACTAGCATCAATAGATTTCATATAAATACTAGATGCAAAAAATAGGTTGCACCAGGATCAATCAATAATCTAGCAGGCCTACCAAGGATAGATATCATACCCATAACAACATCAAGAGTGGCGTGTGCATCATGTTGGGTCAATGCATAGACTTTGCTGTCTCTGGACTGAAACTGGCTACCACGTCCTCTCTCAGTTACTGATTCTTGACCTATGCCCCGCACACTCCCTGGTCCACCATCTCTCTCAATCGGTCTTCTCCCAACACTTTAACGTATACGTCAGCAGATTTTTCCACTGGACAATCTCCAGTAACATGTCCTCCCTCACCACATATAAAGTAAATCTGCGTAGGGCAATTCCGAGACAGATGCCCCGTCTGATTACATCTTAAGCAAACCCTTGACTCTCGATCATACATCAGATTACTACTTCCCTTTGGTGGAATACTTACTCTTCTACCATAACTCCCAATTCCCATAGCCTATCTCCTAAATCTAGGGGTCTTACAGGTATTACTCTGAGCTACAGAAGCAACAGATCCTGTTTGCCTCTAACTCTGCACTACAGTTCCTTGTGACAAGGAACGCCCCCTCTGGGGTGGTCTCCCACCCTGTACACCCATACTGCTACCACCTCTAGGTCTCTAAAATCTAGACCTCTTCAGCCATTCTCTCCTACCTCTAAACTCCATCAAATCCTTCTCAATCTATAATGCTTTATCCACCAGTATAGCATAATTCCTTATGCCCATGTAAGAGAGTTTAGATCGAATTTCGTAGTGTAACCCATTTGAAAATCGTTTACATTTCCTCTCCTCTGTATTCACTAACTCAGGTAAAACCCTTGATAGAGCTATAAATCTACTATCATACTCTGCCACAGATAAGGTATTCTGCCTTAAGTGAATAAAATCTCTCTCCTGTTCGGTTCGAAATGTATCCGGAAAGTATTTCGCAAAGAACTCCTCTTTAAACTTACTCCAAGTTAAAGGTTGTTCCATTTGTGTACTCACCCTAGGCAGAATATCTTCCCACCATTGTAAAGCCTCACTTTCCAGCATAAATGAAGCAAAAGCAACCTTCTGTCTATCTGTCACTAGTAAGACTTCAAAAAAAATTTCAACATGTCTAATCCACTGCTCAGCTTCCACAAGATTTATAGATCCTCTAAAAGATTGAGGTTTAAACTTAAGAAATCTAACAAAACAATCCCCTTACATCTCACATGCAAACATGCCCTCTCCCTAATAAACCTCTCGTCTCACCATAGTAGGTTCTACTCTACCTCTTTCCTCTAATCTCCTCTGTAGATTATCAGCCCTTTCTTCAGCTACATTCATCCTTTCTATAGCACGATTAAGAGCTTCTCTCAATTCATCATTCCTAACCTCAAATTTTCTCCCAACTCTACTATTACCAGCTACACTATCAATATGTTCCCTCACAGGAACCACAGACTCAACTTTCCCCTCTGCTTCAGTTCTTATAAATATTGGAGGTCTACCGCATCCCCTCTGATTTCGAATTCTACCTCTAGCTCTAGCATGTCCACATGTCATCCTCAGACCCTGTATTAAAATATAGTTTATTTAGATCTTCAACTTCTTTAAGTTCTCATGCAGTCTATAGAATCATAAAACCTAATGTTCTGATATCAAAATTGTAACAACCTATCCTAGGTTGGCCACCCCCAAGACTATGTTGTCACATTTTAAAAATCTCAGCATGACACATATATGCAACAATAAAAAAATAATACTAATAGAAATTTTTACACTAATCCGCAACCCTCAACAGGGAAGATACATCATTCTGATATTGACTTAAATGTTTTATACAACATAATATGCATGAATATTTACAAAAAAAAAATTTATTTTATTTTCTCATTAGTCTGAGGATGTGGACATGCACATGGCTTACAGATAATGACTTCGTCTGAATCTCAACTCACCAAACTATCTGTCTTGCCTACTACTTGAAATCATTGTACAATGAGGAATGAGCTTCACAAGCTCAGTGAATTAAATTTACTAGAATTATTCAATTTTATACTTCCGATTACATCTTATAATTCAATTACTTCTAAAAAAATCTTTCGGTATTCATTCATCTTTTTCCTCACATAATTTAATAACAATATTCTGTAATCACTACTCAATTTCATAATTCTCCTATTACACAATCTCTTCTTAAGTTACTCATCAGATATATTTTCATATTTCTTCCTTAGCATTTTTATCTCTCTGTGAGACTCATTCCCCTTTCAATAGATTTACAATCATAAATAACACTTTAACATATCAAGCAATAACAATCAATATTTAAAGCAAATGCAATGCGTGAAGTTAAATGTTATTATTATTGGAAACGTCTTCCCATATGTCGACATGTTTTTATCTTAGACCGGCTGCATTTCCGGTTCTTTCATTCTCATTTAGACCGGTTGCCTTCCCGGTTATTTTATTCTCATTTAGACCGGCTGCATTCCCGATTCTTTTATTTTCATTTAGATTGGCTGCCTTCTCGGTTCTTTTATTTTCATTTAGACTGACTGCCTTCCCGATTCTTTTATTTTCATTTAGACCGGCTGCCCTCCCGGTTCTTTTATTTCATGCATATGCATATGAATAATAAAATAAAAACAAGCATATATTTAGACATTTAAACTAGCTATCCTGATTATTCTCAAATTATTATTTGAAAATTTTCTCTAAATCCTTCTCCTCATAAATCATATCAAATCATCAACCATAGCTCATCAAAAATTTCATTTATCACATTTAATATTAAACCGACTCATTATTCTAATAATATTACTTCTTATATAAAAATTTTCTACACATCTATTATTCCTATCATACCTCTCAACCAATTTTTCATCTACCACCAAAGCATAAGTTAATAATTTATTCTAATATTATCACCATATATTTTATATTTATCTTGATTATTTAAAGTAAATCTGACTCACCACGTAGCAATTCACTACCAGTGAATTATCTCCTTACCTTTCCTGCTTCTCTCAGCAATTTCCTCCGGTTGCTGATCGTCAACACCTGGCATAATATTTATATTAAAATTTTAATTTATTCTTCAATTATTCCATAATTCATACCCTTTGAAAATTCCCACTTTGAATTCCGGGAAATTTCATGTATGCTAAATTTTAAAAATAAACTTCATGTTATTACCTTCTGTTTTTCTTAGAGTTTCCTGCGATTCTTCATAAAATTCTCTCGTAAACTCCTTCAAAATTTTACTCTTTTAACATTTCTTTCGGTCCCCAAGTGTTTAAAGAAATAGAGTAATTTGAATCATAGTTGAAGAAAAATGAAACAAGATTTGGTAAGTAATAAAATAAACTAACGTTATATATATATACAAAAATTTGAAACCAAATACTCAGTACCTCTCCCCCCCACCCCCCTCTTCTTGCCACTCAATTGTAGTGCTATCTTACATGCACAAGTCTCTTTTGGCAACAGATGTTGCCACGTTTTTTGTTTTTCTTATATTTTTAAGAATTGTATTATAAAAATTAAATCTTTCGCATATATATATATATATATATATATATATTAACTCTATGTCATATTTATTACAGTACTTCTTTATCCTTACTTTACAAATACGGGCATTACACCATATTTTTACCATTATAGCACGTGATCTATTAATTCATATATTAAGCAAATTCACCTAAAATCACATATTAATATAGATTAAATCAAACCTATACAAATATTTAAACAAAAAAAATGTTATTTGTGAATTTTTAATTTAAATATTGAAGTTATAATTGCTTGATTTTAACATAATAACATTTGATTCAATTGACTAAAACACTAAGAGAAAATTATATAATATTATTCTTTTTAATCCACCGAATGAAAACTTAGCTGTATAGCTTGGTTAGGTAGCTCATCATTCAATTTCTAAAGTTGTTTGTCTAAAAATTTGATAAGTTTGCTTTTTTTTTTTATTTAAATGTCAGAAAGGTTATAAAAATTATTTTTTAATTATTGATAATGTTTTATGTCTTTCTAATTTTTAAAATTTCAAAGTCGTTTTTTATATTTCACCAATTTATAAGTCATTTCATATTATTTTTTATTTTATATGTTGTTTTTGTAAGTTATTTATTTAGAAGATTTTTGAATGTTGTAATTTTGAAGTTATTTGTTTATGCTGTTGTTTTTGTTCAATTTATAAATTATTTGTAATATTTAACTTTATCAATAAAATAAATTTTTTTATACAATTATAAGTATTCAATTCAATATTTATAAACTTTTTACTATTTTCAACTAAAAAGTAAAAAAAAATTAATATATACCTATAAGTCCCGTGGCCCGGTACAATCCAATAAGCATGCGGATATTGGACCATGCTAGACAAAAGTTTTTAAAAACACGACACGACACCACAGGAAAGCAGGATAAGCCAGTACGGCACGACCCACTATCACCCCTATTTTAGATTCATCGACATTTTAACTCTTTCCCAGTATTTGGGAATGGAAAGAAAAGAAAAGGAAATGGTTAAAAAAGAAAGAAAAAATTTTAAACATTTTACTATTTTGTTATTATTAATATTAAAAAATGTATAATAGTAACTCGTAAGCACATCAAATGAAATTTATAATTCTGTTAAATTTTCTCAATTTTGAAGATTTAAGAAAATAAAAATTAAAAAAATATGAATGGTACATATGTTTCCTTTTTTGTTTTCTTGATTCTCATTTAAAAAAACTTCCAAGGGAATTCTTTTTTACTTTAAAAAGAAAAAGCAGATACAGAGATTATTAAAAGTTAAAAATAGTAGTCTAATGGAGTAGTCTTTTTGCTTAGCTGCTAATAGAGGCATATTAATGAGGGAGATTAAAACGTAAACTCATTTATTAATAAAATGGTACTCCATAAATCAAAACAAGAAAAGCATTTTTCAATAAACTGAAACAAGAATTTACGGCCAAAAAACAAACTGAAGGGCCAGAATCAGCTTTTTGCTCGTCTTCTGCGAGTTTCGCTTCTCCTTCACTGTGAACTTCACAGGCAAGCTGACTCTGCATCTCTCTTCCTCTCTCTTCTTCCCTTTCCGTTTTGATAATAACGAACATTTTGAAATTGTGTTAGTAATGTTTTTTATGTTTCTTTTGCATAGTGAAATTGCTCTGTATTGTGGGCTTTGTCGCTGAAAATATTATGTTAAGGTGACTTTTTGGTTACATTTCTTGGTGGGGTTTGTAGAAATTCCTTAGCTGAAATGAAATACGGGTTCATCTTTTTTCTACCTTTAAGCTTATCTTGATGATTTTTGGGTCTTTTCTTATTTTCATATGACTTGATAGTTGATATAACTATGTGCTTTGATGTGGGTTTTGCAAATTGATTTTGTTGAACCATCTTTAGCTTTTACATATCAAGTAGAAGGGAAAGTTTTCTTGGATTTTGTGTACACACGCACTGTGCTCTATCAGTGGAAGAGACTATATTGGGGAATGATTTTGAGGGATTTTATGGCTTAATCTGCTGGTGTTATTTTAGTAACAAAAATTGGTAATAATTGCAAGTTGGATCATCCTCTTTGCTTGTAAGAAATGAGAATCTGGTCTTTATTGGGGTTGCTTTTGATCAAATTTACTTTAACTAATTCTCAACTTGATATATTTTTGCTCGTATCTTCTATGAAAATTTCCCTTCTACTTTTTGTGTTTCTTTGGGTTTTGCTTCAGTTCACTTGAATTGGGTCTTCCTGTATTCTTCATTTGAAGAAGTTAAACCGGATTCCTTGGGGTTTCATAGGTCTTCGAGAAATTCATATAAATTAAGAATTGATGTTGAGTTATGATTTATGAAATCTTTCATATGGTTTGGTCTTTACCATCACTACGAAATCACCTAGCCTTTCATCACATCTAGGGAAGCCACAGTTGAGTAGCAAAAGAATCCTTCGTGATGATCATTAAAGATGATTAAGTTGTGTTTCTAATTTAGTAATGCTGTAAATTCTGTGTTTTTTTGTGAAGACTGAACAGTTGTTGAGATGATATAAATTTATACTGAAGCTGAAAAACAGTGTCGATTTTTTTCTTTTTATATCACTCTTTTATTCTATTGTTGTTTACTGACTCCAGTATTAGGTTGGTACCTAGTTCCTAATTGGATTTTTTTACCATGGGAAGACAATTCAATTCCTGAAGGAACTTCGTTTCAGTGGGAAAACTTTTATATAGCACAATATATGGGTTGTACTAAGACTAAACAGGTCTAGATTGGAATCTGAACTAGTTTTGACATTTCTTTTAGTAAACAATATTTTGATAACTCCTTTTATAAAATGGAAATGAGATAAATGCAGTTACAAGCTTATGAGAATGAATTTTTGGTTTTTTTGTATTTTCACAGTAGAAGTTGTCCTGGCATTTAATGTGGTATATTCTTTGCTAATTCTTAACAAGAAGGATAATTTATGTTCCAGATTCCTCAAAGGTAGAGAGAGAAGCTGAGGAAATCCGAATACTAGAGTGGTTCTGAAACAGCGGGACACATGGATCAGAGTACTGAACTTCGTTGTCATTTACTTTTTTTTCTCTTTTTCTTTTATCACATCCATACTGCAACATGTAACTGTTTTGTGTTAAGCCCAATATTTGGTTCTTCTGAAGAACCTAGCTTGTTTCTAAGGCTTTCTAGAATTCTATACCTACTATACTCACTGGTGGACTTAATAGAGTACAGATTGCTATGTGGTTATAATGTTATATGTTATGCCTGTGCATAATAACTTAAGTCGCTAGATTCACACCATTGAGTATTTTCTTGAATTAAAAAAATGTTTTAGCTGTTTTAGCTTGTTGAACCTTCTAATCTATTGTTTCTCTTTTGGGTGATTACAACGTAGGGCACAATTGAGTTTCATCCTGGAAACTAAAATTTACAAACTTCTGCAAATAAGTTGTCTAATGCTAGAGCTTCATACTCAGTATTAATGCTTTATCATGTTGGATATTAATTGTGGCATACCCTTGCTAAATAACTAAATATACCACTAGGCTAAATATGGTTAATGGGAGTAGTTTCCTATGAAATTTAAATCTTTCTTTTTCAAGTCTTTAAGTCATCCTGATCATCAGCATTGAAATGAAGCAACTAGAATTGTATAATTCCTATATGGCTAAATTACATAGCATCAACACGTGGTTTGGCCCGATTTTATAATAAATCATGAAGAGTTTTTTGGTTCATTTAAAATTTTGTGGTTACCTCCATTTGCCCAAGATTCAACATCTGTTAACTCCACATGTGTGGAGTTGTCTTCAACCTCCCTCCCTCCCTCCCAGACATTTTATCAAATATCTTGCAGTTATCTATGTTTTCTTTAATTTTTTCTGTGCATAATGTTACTTACTAATGTTGCACGCGTGAACCTTGGCACTAACAATCCTTCAGGTCAAAGATAAAAATAAATTAATTGCTTTTTAAGCTACCATGCTCATTTATTTCTTTATGTGGTTACCAAAAACTTATCTCCTCCACCACAAGTTTCCATGATTGATGATATCCCGGTATGGCTAGAGCCTAGATGAGTTTCTGTTGATGTTAAGGGTTTAGTTTTCCTTGATGTTAATAAATCATTAGAATGATTAAACCGAGCCATAAATCATGATATGAAAGGATATTAACCATGTAGTCGGTCGTAATGAAGGGATCATTAACAACACAAGCTCAAAATCCTTCATCTGTAGAATGACTTTAGTAGCCAAATGCTCGATTCTTCCAAAACCTTTATTTAGCAAATTGAATACAAATAAAGCTTTTTAAAACGAAAAACTAAAACAAAATCAAGGATTAGATAATTATCGTTGATGCTGATTTCTTCTTGTCTGAAGTTGTAAAAATAACATATTACAGAACACAAAATTTATTTAAAAACTAATCAACTTGTTATAAAAAAAGAAATTGTTGGGAATTTGACACCCAATCACACAATCTCAATAGCAAAAATAAGATAAAATAAACAAAAATTTTAACGTGGTTCGGCACCTCTTACCTATGTCACATGAGAACACTCATTGCAACTTTTAGAAGGAGGAAAGCTGCAAAAACTCATTGTGTGAAACTCTTCCCAATCTCACAACCCAAACCGCAATACACCCAATGTGATCCCTGTAAAACCCTCTTTTATCAGTTATATTGGTGTTTGATCAGTTACACTCTACATCTAACCAACTATTCGTCTCTCCCTAAGCTCAGAACCCAAACCCCAATACACCTAATGTGATCCCTGTAAAACCCTTTTTACAAGTTATTTTGGTGTTTGGTCTGCTACACTCTACATCTGACCAACTATTCGTCGAGAGTATTTCACACGGCGGGAGATCATACGAACACGGGCTAAATATATATGGATGGGCACCAATATAACTCAAAAGCTTAAATTCACGAGTCTTGGGCTCAAACCATGTATATAATTCACTTTTATTTTTTATTTCTTTTCGATGTGGAATAACTTGCATGTGGATATCCTAACAAATCTCCCTCTCACATGTGAGTTATATACCAAACTCCCCCTTGAAGGAGAAGCCAAACCAAACTCAACCAGGAGAGAGGCAAACCATGAGAGTCTTCACGGTGTAGACAACCGTCGGCATACAAACGCTTCTCATTCATAGACTTAACTACGGGACAACATCATAAGAGTCACATGATCGTGATCAGCTCGAACCAGGCTTTGATACCAATTTGTTAAGGTTGGGAGTACTTCACACGGCGGGAGATCATACGAACACGGGCTAAATATACATGGATGGGCACCAATATGACTCAAAAGCTTAAGCTCATGAGTCTTGGACTCAAACCATGTATACAACCTACTCTTATTTTTTATTTCTTTTCGATGTGGGATAACTCATATGTGGAAAGAATAGGGGTGAGAGACTACCTCTCTTGATGTCCATATTTATAATAACTAGTACCCACGTCCTTTTGACACATAGACGATGTGGGACTAGAACCACTTATAATAACATTTCTCTTCGACGTTGGATTTGAGGAGTATCCCAACAAATTTCTCCCTCAACTCAAATCCGCAAACACTTCAACCTGCGTCGGGTTTGCTTCCACCCGATCAAAACCTCCCTGCTTTAATCAAGCCATCAATACCGCTTAATCAAATTTTGGGCTTAATCCCAATAAAAGTTAGATACTATATTGAACTAGAGGGATTGCCTATTGATATCCTTCATCTAATTGGACCAACATGATTTTTAGTGCTGAATGCCGAGGTTCACAAGTGCAGCATTAGTAAGTGATAGTATTAGGCAGGGAAAAAAGTAGAGAAAACGAGGACAACTGCAAGGTGTTTTATAAAATGTCTGTGAGAGAGGGAGGTTGAAGACAACTCCACACGTGTGGAATTCAACGACGTTGAACCCTGGGCAAATGTAGGTAACCACAGGGTTTTAAATGAACCAAAAAATTCCTCGGGGCCTATTATGAAATCAGGTGGCTGTCCAAACCACAGGGTGTTGTATGTAATTTAGCCTTTCTACATAGAGGAGAATACTACTCATTCATTCTCGTCGTGTCAATTATGGCTGCATTGTGCACATCAGTAATTACTATGAAGAATTCATGTTTAGTCTAGCAGTTTTGCGACATGAATAGATTCTATTTGAGGAATTAAGAACTCAATGTTCATGAAACCCTCCCCCTTCCACCTACCTTTTTCTATTTCAATGAAAAGGTAAAAAGAACTAACCCTTAGTATCACATACCAAAGTGAATTGCTGGCTAAAAAGAAACTAATATTTGTCTCCGGTGTTAATAGTTAATGCTGATAGGAGACTTTGTTAATGCGTAGTTTATGTATTATGGTACTTGAGACACGTATATATCAATGTGGGTTTCACCTCAATGGAAGTTTAACTGTGAACTCGGTCTCATTTTAAACCTAACGTTTTTCTAGGCTTGTCTTTGTGTTGGCTATGGTTCATCAGGATACTTTTTTTTGGTTCATTACGATAAGTTTTGGCTACTAATATCTTTCTTTATTGATAAACCAAAATGTGGGATGCTTTTTACTACTTGTTGTTAAGAACTCGCACAGACCTATAGTCCTTTTGGAACAAGGTGTATTAAGACACTTTTCTGTGAATACAGGGCTCTCTATAGATGCAGTGGACCATAAGGAAATCGAATATGCACTTATTCGAGATGCAGAAGAACCCCAATTAGGAATGTATGATAAACCCCTTCCTTGCTTTGGATGTGGAATAGGATGGTTTTCGTGAGTTTTCCTGGCCCAAGTCCTCTTCCTCCATTTATTCTTCTTATTTTCTGGCTCAAATGGGTGGTGTACCTGCTTTTTGCAGTCTTCTCCTTGGATTTGTATGCCCATTGATGTGGTACTTTGCAACAATTCTCTACTTTGGGAACTACTATCATAAAGATCCAAGGGAGCGATCAGGACTTGCTGCCTCTGCAATAGCTGTGAGTACTCTTGATCTCATGGACTACCATTTTATTAAATTTTCTAGTTCTAGTGATGGCTATATGACAATCTTCATGATCTCCTCCTATTTCTGGATGAGGTGAAACTAGTGAAGCTGTCATCAATGTTGAAGAGCAGCTGGGAGTTGGTTATTAGATGGCCAACATTATTGAATAATTTTGAAAAATAGTTAATGTCATTTTTCTTCTTTCATTAATCACAGATGTTATGGTCATTGCAGGCTTTGATATGTACAATTGCTGTGGTGATCACGATACTTGTTCTGTTGATCTCCTGACACTAGAAGTTATCTCTATTCATCCCATTTAACATATGCTTCCACATAGAAGAACCTGAATCTCATGTTGTGTAGATAAGAAGGCTTCCATCCTGTAGTTGTTATGGGGGCAAGAAAAAGGAACGAACACCAGTACAACTAGGTGAAATTCGAAGCGAACCCCTTCTATGGTCTTGTGGGTAATACAAACTGTACTTAAACTTGGAAGAACTTAAACAACTAATACCCACCTAGTGGGAACTTTGTGAATTAGTAACAAGTATGTGAAAATATGAACTAGTAACAAACATATGAAAATATTGATCCATTCAGTATTGAATTCCAAGAAACATCTGTCTTTGCATGTACTTGGAATTGTAATTTTGTAGGCTGTGCTGACAGATTTACATTACAGGATCTGTTGTTAAAGTCACAGCACAAATTGGATTGTGGTCCAAGTAACAAATGATAATGATATGCTACTACGTATGATTTGAAATTTGTAACAATTTTCTCTTTGCATCCAAAATTGGCTCCATGAAAACTGTCCTGCTTCAAACTTGTATATGGAAATTGGTGTCCACTTGAAGAACCCCAAGCAAAGCCATTTTGTAAACTGTCAAGTTGGGGTTTTGCATAGCACTATCTCCTTTAATGCCCGTGTTTAGGAAATGGTCACTAAAATTCAAATACATAAAGGTGGGCGTTGTGGTGATCTATCGTTGTGGTTGGGCTTCAACCTCGAGGTGAAGATATTGCTTCTAATTCTCAACTAGGGGAGTAAGCTAAGTGAAGTGAAACCAGCGACTGACAAAAAGTTCATCTTTGTGTTGTAAAGCCAGTATGAATGACTCATTCGTTCAAGTAATGCGGTGTCATTGAACGTATGAATGCAGATGTTATGGCCTTATGGGCATGGATGTAGCGCAAAACGTGGCTTAGATTCCATTATGATTTTGGTCCAGCATATATTCTTTCGCCTTTCTTCGACACACTTCAATTTATTTTTTTCTTTATTAAAATGATATATAGACAAGTAATATAAAGATTAATTTAATCGTAATATAAGCTCATATCATTCATATACTTTTATAGCAGTTTACAACATTATCACAACTCACTGAAAATGAAAAATCAAACCGATATATTAATCAAATAAATAACTTATATACTCAATTTGAGACCGTAACCTCAATTTTAATCATTAAGCCAAATCTTCATTGGCCACCTTTCAATTTTTATTGTGCCGCTGTGATAACGTAGAAAAATAAAATTGAATCGTTTATCATTACCCGATTTAGATTCAACTAAAAATAATTGGGGATTTCATCCCATTAAACAAAGGTCTAGTCTTTTGATCAACTCAAAAAAGAAAATAATATGCATGTCAGCGGGTACGGATAATCAAAATTTTCAAAAATAAAAATGTTTGTATCGTTTCGATCGATTATGAATAATGTTACCAAAACAATTCCGGTCATTTCATTTTAGTTAGTTAATTTTGGTTAAACTATCAAATTTATTATATATATATATATATATATATATATTTCAATATTTAATATATAATTATAAACATTTAATTTAATATTGATATTTATATTTATATATTTAATGAAGTATTAGAATTGACCTTAACACACTTAACCCATATATATTTAATTTCTAAATAGATATAGATTTTATTGACCGATTTAGGGACAATTTGCTAAATTGATTTTACCCTTTAACCATTATTTTTGTGATAACAAATCAATTAATTAATTTTAACCGATCAATAAATATCATTATTTTTTAACCATAAAAAAATAGACTTTAGATTTGATCTCATAACCTCAACACACCCAAACATTTATTGGACTTTTAATAATAATAACCAATAAACAAAACATTGTTGATTACTATAATAAACATGGTTTCTTCGAGTTCTTAAGTTAATGTTCATGCTCTCAATAATAATGGATAAAAAAAATTGCTTTTTCGTACCAAAACTATTGTCATGTTCGACTTTTATGGAAGTTTGACTCAAATTAATTTATATTTTTATTATTTTAAATATATGAAGAAAAAAATAATTTTAGAAACCTCTAAACTACATTTTTGTATATCTGAAAAAAGAATTTAAGTTTCTTTAGCAACTTGATATTAAAAATTAGGTTAAAATTCATGTATAACCATGTGATTTAGTCCATTTTTATAATAGAATCTAAGCTTTTTTGAAGTATTTAACAAACCACGTGGTTTAAGTTAATTATAATATAACATTTTTAAATATTATTCATAAATGAAATTGTCTTAAAAACTTGTACATATACAAAATTAAATATGATCTCTTTTTTATAATAAACAGAAAATTCATTCAAAAAGAGTTGAAAGCAGAAATATCTGCTAATACAAGAGGCCAAACATAGTCAAAAACCTACTCTCAAAATAAATAGCCAATTTCGCTGACTCATGAGCAACCTTGTTGGCGCCCCTTGTGAACCCCAAAAACCTCATTAATCAAATTTCCAATGCTCGCTAAGGAAGCCCCCTGTGCTCGCGACGCAGCAACCACGGTGCTTTTATCATTCTCCACAATCACCTCTCGGAAAGCCTGATTCCCAAGTAAAATGCAAACCCTCAGTAATTACCTTAGTCTCCACCATAACCACCTCCTGAAGGAGAGGATAAACAATCGACATAGATCCAAGAACCCATCCCATTTCATCCTTGATAATAGCCCTTACCTCCATAAGAGATTGAGCGAGGAAGACGACACCATCAACATTTAACTTAACCAAACCCGGACATAGGGGTTGCCAAACCGAACCTGGTAGATCAACTCCCATACCCCAATTATTTTGTTGCAGTGTCACTGCCCTGCGATACTCCAACCATAACTCACTTGCACTCAATATGACCTCCACTGCCAGCTTCTTAACATCGCCATGCATCATACTGTTTCGATGTTGCCAGATTTTCCACACAATGACAAAGAAAAATTCTCACACCTCCTTATCCAATTGATCAAGCGTGAATGAAACAAAGGTTTGAAAACATGGACCTTTAAACTCTTGCGCAATAGACACAAATGGACTCAAGTCCCACACCGCCACTGCCACATCATAAGCCTTCAATGCATGGGTCATCGACTCATCCCCATCAGAACACAAGCTGCAAATAGTCGATGCAATCACATGACGATATTCCAAATTCGCAAGAGTGGGAATACCATTCCTACTAGCTCTCCAGACTAAATTCTTTACTTTTCAAGGCATTGAGACACACCATAACTCTTTCCACAAAAACCTACGTAGTCTCTAGACTTTCTCGCATTACCATGTTCTAAACTCTCCCACGCCACGCAGTAAGCACTTTTAACAGTAAAAACTCCACTACTATCGCTGTGCTAAATCAAGCAATCAACATTTGAACTTACCGGAATTGTAAGAATAATGACTGCTTCATGTGGGAGAACAATATCAGTGATTAGATCCCTATTTCACCAACACATACCATTCATAAGCTCGAACACCATAGAACAATCATACCGATCATCCCTGGGACCCGAAAAGTGTGAGGCTTAGGAATCCATTTATCCTCCCAAAAGCATATCAATCTCCCATTACCAACTCGCCAGCAAAAGCCCAAATTCAAGACCCACTTAGCTTCCCACAGAGACCAACCCAACTTGGAATCCACAAAGGATCCAAAAGAAAAATATTTTGCATGCAGAGCCTTGTACAAAAGAGAATCACAATTTAAGATAAAGCGCCACCACTGTTTTGCAAGCGCAGCTAGGTTGAAGTAATTCATATCTTGAAAACCAAGCCCACCAATCTCTTTTGATTGGCAAAGCTCCTCCCACCTCAGCAAATGAATTTTATGCTCATTCTCTTTGTGACCCCACAAGAAACGTCTCATGAGCTTTTGAATTTTCTCACAAAATGAATCAGTAAGGTGAAAATAACCCATCGCATAAGTCAGAAAAATTGAACCACTGACTTTAGGAACATTTTCCTATCGACCCTAGATACCAGTTTCTCCTTTCAATCCTTTATTTTCCTCCATACCAGATCAATAATGGATTTAAAATTTTTCTTTTTTGAACGAAAAATTAGGGATGAAAGCCTCGAATATATCTAAATCAATGAAGTATTTTGAATACCCAAAATGGTTATAATTGAATTATGGACCGCCATACTCACATTCTTCCCCAAGAAGGAGGAGGATTTAACAACATTAATTTTTTCCCAAACACCATCTTATACAAGGTTAACACCTTCGTAAGCGCCTCCTCATCCAATGCATGAAAGAAAAACAAACTATCATTTGCTAAAAAAAACATATGTGAGATTTTGGGACAACCTTTACAGATGGATAAACCATGAATTTTTTCATCCCGTGCAACTTGCCTCAACAAATCTAAAAAGCCTTCTGCACATATAATAAAAAGGTAATGAGACAGAGGATATCCTTGACGAACACCTCAATGAGGAACAATCGATCCTCTTCTCTCACCATTTATAAGAACAGAATAGGTAGCAGATGTAACACAAGCCATTATTAACTTAACACAATTTTCATGAAATCCCAATTTCAACATTATATCTCAATCAAATGACCATTCGACCCAGTTATAAACCTTGCTCATATCAAGCTTTAAGAACACGTGACCTTTTCCACCATGTCGCTTGTTTTTCAAAAAATAGATAGGTTCAAAAGCCACAAGTAAATTATCAAAAATGTCTACCAAGCACAAAAGCATTTGATTGACAAAAATAATAGCAGACAAGTAAACATTCATCATATTAGCTAAAACTTTCAAAATTATTTTGTAAATAACATTGCATAAGCTAATAAGATGATATTCAGTAATGGACTATGGCCTTTTTGTTTTGGGAATCAACATAATATGAGTGTGATTGATGGACTCAAGCCAAAGACTGAAATTAAAAAAATATTTAACAATACAAATAACATCATTTTTAATGATATGTCAAGAAGATTGAAAAAAACAAAGCCAACATATCATCCGATCCTAGGGCTTTTAAAGGGTGCATTTGAAAAAGAGCCTAGGGGATCTCTTCCAACTCCAAGTTAATCTCTTGAGTTTAATTAGTAAAATAATCCAAAATCTCTTCTTCCAATCCCTCCTCCTTGGTAACCCAGTCAGTTTGAGAGTTTCTAAGGCCAATGATGGAATTTATTCTTTTCTTTTCTAAAGCTTTGGCATGGAAGAATTCATTTATGTGATCCCCTCTTGTAACCGCAAAGTACGAGACCGTTGTTACCACAACACCTCCTTTTTGTCCAGCAAAGCCATTAGATCCAATCTCTTACATAATCTTCACAATTTTCCTTGCACATGAGCAAAGCAATTTTTTTTCCAGCTAGCTAACTTATCTCCACACTGCTTGATTTTAATAGTAATATCACCATTGACACTAGATTCAGTATTCCAAGAATACAGCACCTCATATTCACACCGATGGTCATGTAATCACATAGTCTCAAACTTAAATAGCTTACTGAGAGCTTGCCTTCTAGCTATAGGCTGCACTGTTTCAAGTAATAATGTCGAATGATCCGAGTTAACAATGATACAATGTTGCACCCAAACTGCCTGAAACTTAGAAAACCAACTCTATGCCGCAACAGCTCGGTCAAGCCTTTCCTCCACAAACTCTCTTCCACCCCCTTCCATTCACCCACTTGAACGAATATCCAACATAACCTAAATCTCTTAACCCATATATAGATATCAAGCACGTCCCAAAACTCCTTCATCTAACATTCTAGTCTAAGGCGAACACCATTATTTCATGCAAACCTACTAGTTCATTGAAGTCCCCAACAACCACCCATGTAAGATCAAAATAGCCACCCAATTGACGTAACAACTCCCAAGATAAGTGTCGATGTTGAGTCATCGGATTTCCATAAAAAACAGTAAACCTCCATCCCCTCCTGGAATGCTACAATCAATAATAATATTAATATAGGAATGAGAAAAGGTTTGAACCACAACATCAAAATCCGCAACACCCAGAAGAGGACTATTACCATGAACTCCAAGACAATTCTTGTATCTCAACTTCAATTCGAACCTCTTTTACCTGCCCACATTATTTCTTGTTTCCATTAGAAATACGACATTGGGACACTTTTGCTTCACCAATTAGTTCGAAGATAAGATAAAATGATGATTAGTGAGGTTACATCACAGCCCCCGCCTTGCCAACATCACCGATTGATCCCTCATCTTTCTTTGCCCTCTTTGGTCCTTTAGTCACATAGACTCCAAAATTATTCAGAATTAAATTCTCCTCCAAAATCATATCGGCGTCATAATTGACAGCACCAAATTCATACTCCATAACCTTTCTTTTACCTAAACTCTTAATGCTACCCAAAACCACCAACTCTAATTTTTCCCCCACAAAAAGCAACTTGGTATGAACCATATTTTCCTCACAAATAATACAGTGTAAGCCACTATCAACAAGGATTCTTGGATCATGGCTTAAATGCTCGCAAGTGTCCCCTTCTTAAGCACCTCATTCATTTCCTTAATTATCAATCCTGTTAAGGTTAGTATTTGCAATAATAAGAGAGGAAGTAGAATTAATTGCACCAGTGGAGCTATTGGACTTACCTGTAACATTACCTGGTATGGATTCCGGCTCCTACTTATAGCTTCAACGTTGTCCATGACTATGCATATGGTCACATCCATCACGACCATTTTCACGATCATCAAACTGTAACTTAGAAAAATGACCCGATCCACTTGCAGCAAGTCTTAAACCCCATCAATCCTAAGGTTGTATCTCTATTTCTCAAAGCCAACTACCATAAGGAAACTTTACTTCAATGCTCTCATCTTTGAGCTTCTTTGCATCAGCACAATCACAATCTGTGTGCCCTATAATCCCACAAAAGAAGCAAAACATGGGCAGACGTTCGTACTGGCAATGGACCCATTCCTCTGGTTCATCCTTAATAGCCACTGGGATACCACAACGGTAAGGTTTCGTGTAATACCGTATTTGTAAAGTAAGGATAAAAAAGTACTTTAATAAATATGACATAGAGTTAAAATATTGTATATATATTTTAAATGTAAAAATTTTAATTTAAAAAAAATTCCCACGGATGTCCAGAAGAAAAAGAAAGAAGAAATTTCTTTTAAAAAAAAATTGGAAAACGTGGCACTTGCTGCCAAATGTAAATTGAAGTTTTGCATGGCTTACAAGTTGCCAAATATGTGGAGCCCTTGTGGGATTTAAGGCAGCAACTTTGGCTGCCAACTTTTAAACAAGTTTTTCTTTGTATAGGTGTAATATGTAAATGTAATTCATACTCAATAGATTTCGTTTAGTTTTTTTTCAAATCACTTGTTTCCTGTAAACATTTGGGAACCTAAAGAAATGTTGAAAAAGCAAAATTTTGAAAGAGTTTATGGGAGAATTTTATAGAGAGTCATGAAAAGCTATCAAAAAAGCAGAAGGTAATAACATCATGTTTATTTTTGAATTTTTAGTATTCATGAAATTTCTTGGAATTCAAAGTGAGAATTTTCAAAGGGTGTGGTTTATGAAGAATTGAAGAAATAATTAGATATTTAATACAAATATTATGTCAGGTGTTGATAATCAGCAACTGGGAGAAATTTCTGAGAGGATTGGGAAAGGCAAGGAGGTGATCCATTGGTAGCTTTAAGTGCTACGTGGTGAGTTAGATTTATTTTATAATCTAAATAAAAATCAAATATCTAGTGATAATATTAAAATAGATTATTAACTTATGCTTTGGTGGTAAATGAAAAATTAATTTATAGGTATGATAGGAAATTTGGACATATAGAAAATTATTATGTGAGAAATAATATTTTTAGAATAATGAGTTGATTTAATAATGATGGTGATAGATAAAATTCTTGGTGAGTTATAGCTAATAAATGGATGTGATATATGAGGAGAAGAAATTAATGAAATTTATTAAGTAGAAATTTGAGGAAAGACGAAGTAGCTGAATTTAAATATTTTGAATTCATGTTGTTTTTATATAACTGTTTAT
The DNA here is from genome assembly GCA_023935145.1 of Bretschneidera sinensis. NCBI lineage: Eukaryota > Viridiplantae > Streptophyta > Magnoliopsida > Brassicales > Akaniaceae > Bretschneidera > Bretschneidera sinensis. The sequence continues at coordinate 37,879,956 of CM043702.1, read as the reverse complement.
ATGCATATTTCATATCATTGTTCATATGCATATACATTAAATAAAAGAACCGAAAGAACCGGAAAGGAGCTGGTCTAATTGAAAAGCCGTGACAGCAGGTATATGCTGGAAATAAAAGGGACACTGTGAGAGCCGGTATAGGCTGGAAATAAATGAAATACTATGATAGTCGGTATATGTTAGAAATAAAAGAACCGGGAGAGGGCTGGTCTAAGATAATAAAAACATATCGACATGTGGGAAGACGTTCCCATAATAATAATTCATGTATTGCATCTATTTTACATGTTGATATTTTTACTGAATGTTGTTGATGTTATGCATGTATTTGTAGATAAATGAGTCTCACAGAGAGAGACAGTTACAGTGAGAAAAAAGCATAGAAATATGATATGATAGGAATTATTTAAATGTTAGACATCATACTACTATCCAGTTATATGAGAGATAAATGATTAAATATTAAAGGACTATTTATACAATTTGAATTCTTTTAGTAAATTTAATTCATTGAGCTTGTGAAGCTCATCCCTGATTGTACAATGATTTCATGTAGTAGGCAAGACAAATAGTCTGGTTGGTTGAGAGTCAGATGAAATCATTTTCTGTAAGCCACGTACATGTCAACATCCTCAGACTAATGATAAAATAAAATAAAAAAATTATTTGTAAATATTCATGCATTTTACGTTGTATTTTATGTTTAAATTAATATCAGATTGATGTACCTCCACTGTTGAGGGTTACAGTAAAAATTTCACTACAAGATAAGTGACATTTGCCAGCGCTTTATTTCTGGCGCTTTTCAAAAGCGCCGCAATATATTAACCATCGGCACTTTCTTGGTGGCACTTTCTTAAAGCGCCGCAATAGTCAAAGAACATATAACGATGCTTAAAAGCGCCGTTATATGCGAATCTGAATACATATTCTGACGCTTGAAAGTGCTGGAATATACCCATTTCATATTCCGATGCTTTGAAGGGCCGAAATATGAAAAGAACATATTCCAACACTTTGAAGCGCTGGAATATGAAAGTAGCATATTTTGGCGCTTTTAAGCACCGAAATATGATAAAAAAATTTCACAAATATTGTCGTTCTTTGCCGCGTCCGTGCTTTTGCCTAAACTTTTCTCTCTCGATCTCTCTGGTATCCTCCACTGTCGCTGCAACATTTTCTCTCTCTCTCTCTGGTTTCCTCCTTGTCGCGTCTGTGCTTCCCTAAAATTTTCTCTCTCTGGTTTCCTCCACTGCTGCTGTAACATTTTCCCTAAAATTTTCTCTCTCTCTGGTTTCTTCCTTGTCGTGTCCATGCTTTTCCCTGAAGCAGCTCTATTGTGGTATGGGAAAACCCACCGGGGGTAGGTATCTTCATCGTCGTTGGTCCCTCTTAGGTAAATCTCTTTGTCTCACTTATTGGTTTCTTTGAGTTGCTTCTTTTCTCAACTTCTAATTAAGTTTCGCTTCGTTGTACTCTCTCATACAGGAATTTTTGTTTTTCTCCACAATTTTGGTAAGTTATTGTTAGTTATATTTGTATTTTGTTATTATACAATTTAGAGTTTTAAATTCGGGTTATGCATACCTCAAAATTTTGGGTTCCATGCATGATTCCCACCCCCCCCCCTTTTGCTCTTGTTTGGTCTTTGTTATGAAATAGTATTAATTTTGTCTTTTCTCCTTATGGTAAATTTTGATTTTGACATCATTCAGTGTGAATTAGTAAAATAGGTTTATAATTTTTGCAATTATTGAGCTGTTTATATTAAGTGAAAAAAAGGTATGCTTCTCTCATAACATTCCCATAGTTTGGTATTTCTTATAAAACATGGTGGATAATGCTATTTTGGTTTGCTTGATTTTTGTTTTCTGACCTATCACATTGGACTATGCTACTTTGGTTTACATTGGCTTAAAATCAAGCTGATTATTTTCCTGCAAATATTGTTTTTTTGTTGTTGTTATTAACAGCTTTTAATTACTAATATATATTAACCTTTTTCAGTTAAAAATAGGTGCTTTAATATCCTTAGTTTTTGGTTCAGGGTAATTTTTTTGCTGATGACGAGGTGATTTTTGTGAGGCTTCTAGCATGTAGATAGTTTTTATAATTGGTTACACCCCATTTTGTGGGGCTTCTAGCATGTAGCATGTAGCAGTAGTTCCCTTGGTTTGCATTTCCATCTTGGTATGCTATGGCTAGTGTTACAGAGTAACCTCTCCTGCCACTGCTTCAACTGAGCAAGATTCTGAGTAAATGGGCCTCATATGTTCATAGCATGATATTCTAATGGCATTACTGTATAGTCTTTTTTTTTTTTGGATTGCTAACAAAGGCTTGTTTCCTAAATCTAAACAGCTTTGATTATTGTGTTCCTTCCTCTTTAAATGGGAACTTTATTCACGAATATCTTATTGTGTTCCTTCCCCTTTAACTAAGTGTCTTTTTCAGTATATTCAGGTTGCTTTATTTTTTTGAATCATCACCATGGATGTTTTGGAGATGTCAGATATTAACACATTGCTTCATTATAATATTTTGGTTTTACTAAATGTAGAATCAAGGATCTTTACTCTACCGTTTTTTAGTCCTTTTTTTCTTCTCTGTTGATATTGATAACAGAACCATTATCATAGAAATGGTTCTAAGAGGAAGATTCTTTTTTATTTACATTTTTTATGAGTATCTTCTTAATTTTACTATTATGGTTCCTTCATATTTTTTTTATTAACATTTGAGTGAAGGTGTGAGATTTTTTTTCTTCTTTTTTGGGTTGTCATGTGAAATTTTTCATGGAATTTTATCATGTTCTCGTTTTCCATCCAAATGTAAATTGTGGCATAAGTAAAGCTTAAACACTATAATGATGTAATTGAATTGATTAAAATCATGTTACTATTTCTAACTTGTTCTGTTTTGATGTTTTTTCAAGGACATGGAAGTCCTTGCCAAAACCTTGGCACGGTTTGTGAATGTTCCTTTTATTATTGCATATGCGACCATGTCGACTCAGGCAAGTTGGGTACTCTTCATTTATGTAAATATAGTTCCCCCCCCCCCCCCCCCACCCCCCAAGTTTCTTCTAAAAAATAAAATTTTAATTTTTGAGTTATTTTTACAGCAAAAAAAAACGTTAGTTCTGTTCGGTTGAGAGAATAAGGTAAATTAAAAGTTAGCCCCAACTCCAGGTGCACCTTAAAAGGAGTAATTTGGCTCAGAAGATGACTTAGGCTACTAATATACAATCATCTGCACTCATTACTTAGCAGTGTGCAATAAGTACCCATGGGGTTCAAGGGTTTGATATGTTTTGCTAAATAAGTGAAATAATGAGATGAATAGATGAGATACATCAGAAGTTAGCCCCAAGCATACCTTAAAAGGAGTATTTTGGTGCAAAGGTGGCTTAAGTGACTAATATATTGTCATCTCACTCACTTCATGTAGGCAAGTGTTCAGTGGGGCCAAAGGTTTGTTTTTCTTTAGCTAAGTGAATCAGAGTAGATGAATGGAGAGGTGTTAGAAGTTAGCCTAGCACACTTTCGAAGGGCTACTCTGGCTCCCTAGGTGATTTAGGCAATTCAAATACACCATCATCCTCACTCACTCCTTTGTGATGTGGGGCAAGTTCCCAGGTGAGTCAATTTTTTTTCTTTTTTTGTTTCACTAAGTGGATTAGAAGAGATGAGTGGATGATGTACATTAGAAGTTACAATGTTGGATATGTGGCCCTGGGGCCCAAAGGTTTGCTTTTCTGTTAATGTAAATTGTTTTAATTCACTTAGGTTGCTATTAGGGGAGACAGAAAAGTTAAATGTTGAAAAGAATGCCCTTATGGCCTTGAGGAAATTTATTTTCATTTTTTAGTATTGTAATACTCAAGGGAAGAGTTGTTTTCTTTGCAATTAGTTTACAATCTATAAATTTTTACTTTTCTGCAGTTATGTTTTGCCTTTTGTGTTCAAAACAGGGAGTGACTTAGATCTTTGAACCTCCATTCTAACCCCCTATCTTTGTTCGTGACAAAATATAGTTTCAGTTTAGGGAAAAATTATTGAGGTTCTTCCAGTTTTAGTATGTTCCCCGGATGCAATATCTATATGACCTACTATTTAGCATACATGCACATGGGCTCTGAACATTGTTTTGAAAATGTATATAAGCCTGCATAAAGTGCATCTGTTTTATGAACTTTATTCACGAATATCCCTTTACATTGGCATCTGCCTCTTTGTGTGTATACTCTGCATGTTTCACATATGTTACTAGTATACTGTGATGTTATGGAAAATAAATAATGTTTATTTTTTTAAAATAATTTTTTATTGGGATACTTTGTATATAATATTAAATATACAATGAATATTTTTCGTATTTTTTTAAAAATAGAACTAATAATGTTTTCACGTAGTGTAGTTACATGAATAGTTTGTTTTGTATTGGGATACTTTGTATATAATATTAAATATAATTTTAACTTAATTTATTGCTATCAATTTTAGTTCATCCGCTTACCAATCAAATCCAAGTTTGTCATTATGCCTTCTTTTGCCAAAAATATTTCATTTCTGACTTTTTAACATCGTTTTAGGAAATTCTATTGGTGTCATCTAAAAATGGATAAAAGTTGGATAGATAAACCGAGGTCAAGTAAAGCCTATATGGATGGTGTTGCAAACTTCATTAGATTTGCGTATCAGAAAGCTTGTGGTCGTGGTAGTATTGTTTGTCCATGTAAAAGATGTGGTAATTGTTATTCATTCGAACCAGAAATTGTTCAAGAGCATCTATTGTATAATGGGTTTAGTCCAGGTTACACCGAGTGGGTTTTTCGTGGGGAGAAAGTCTCTCGTATAGACCACACTCACACTAGTTCATAACCTACTAGTGTTCCAGGTGGCTTCATGGGACGAGATGACGCGTTGGGTTTGCTCCGAGGTGCCTTCGAGGTTACTTATGAAAACCCAAACAATGAATCATTAAGTTTAGGAATCGAAGTGGGATCTTCAAATGAGCATGGTGAAGAGCAATAGGCTCATGGTGGGTTTGAGTTCAATAATTGTGGTGATCCTTCACACGTCGAACATCTAGTTCGTTTTACTATTGATGAGACGACTCAGTATCGCAATTTGATGAAATATTATGATAATGAACTTTATCAGGGTTGTCAGAATTTCACAAAGTTAAGTTTTATGTTATATCTATTACACATCAAATGTTTGAATGGGTGGTCTGGTAAATCTCTGACTATGTTGCTTAAGTTTATCAACATAGCATTTCCGATGTGTGCTCCATTGCCATCAAATTATTATGAAGCCATGAAGATTATCAAAGGATTTTGTCTTGGCTATGAGAAGATTCATGTTTGTCCTAATGATTGCACACTATATTAGGGTGAGCACGTGAATGATGAATTTTGTCATGCGTGTGGTGTGCCATGGTGGGTTAAAAATAATACTAATGATGAGGATCCGTTGAATGAAATGGATGGTTAATCGAAAAAGAAAAAGTCAGCTAAAATATTGTGTTATTTTCCACTAATACTAAGATTGAAGAGGATATATATGTCGTCTAAAATGGCTTCGTTAATGAGATGGCATGATAAAGATCGGACAAAGGATATGATTTCAAGACACCCGGTGGATGGATTAGCATGGAATGAATTTGATACTTTGTATCCCGATTTTGCAGCTGATCCTCGGAGTATTAGGCTTGGCCTAGCTAGTGATAGGTTCAATCCCTTTCGAACAATGAGTTCAACTTATAGCACATGACCCGTTCTTTTGGTTCCAAACAACTTGCCACCGTGGCTTTGCATGAAGCAAACATCCTTCCTCCTTTCAATGGTTATTCCTGGTGAGAAAAGCCCCGGTAATGATATTGATATCTTTTTGCAGCCTCTAATGGAAGAGTTGAAACAATTATGGGATGGTGTTGATGCGTTTGACGCGTCCACCAATCAAAGCTTTAAGCTGTGCACTTCTCTTCTTTGGACCATTAATGATTTTCCAGTATATGCAAGCTTATCTAGTTGGAGCACCAAGGGGTGGGTTGCTTGTCCATGTTGTGAGGAATCTACGCATTCTGTATGGTTAAAGCATGGAGGAAAGTTTTGCTATATGGGTCATCGTCGATGGTTAGCAGAAAACCATGAGTTTCGTTTTCAAAAGGATCAGTTTGATGGCACCATAGAGTTGGGATCTGTTCCTATTCCACCGTCTGGGCACGATGTTTTAAGACAACTAGAGGGTGAAAACTATATCTATGGTAAAACCTCAAAGCCTTCTAAGAAGAGTGTAAGAGGGGATGTTGGTACCTCTACGGGGCAAGTGCTAGTGGATAAAGTTGATAACCTTTTGAGGGTATAGACGATTTCCTTGAAAATGTTGATAATGAGGATCTTCCCATGGATGAGGGAATTGTAGATACATTGTGGAAAAAAAGAAGCATTTTTTTTGAGTTACCATATTGGAAAGACAATCTATTGCGTCATAATTTAGATGTGATGCATATAAAGAAGAATATATGTGATAATTTGATTGGAACAATATTGAATATAGATGGTAAGACTAAAGATAATAAAAAGGCACGCCGCAATCTCGAGCAAATTGGTATTAGGAAAGACCTCCATTTAGTTGTTCTTCCTAATGGAAAAGATCACTCGCCTCTAGCATGCTACACTATGTCCACGAAGGAGAAGCAGAATTTCTTAATAGTTTTGGCAAATCTTAAAGTTCCTGATGGGTATGCTTCAAACATCTCGAGATGTGTCAACCTAAAGGATCGTAATCTGTTAAACTTAAAGAGTCATGACAGCCACATATTGATGCAAGAAATCCTTCCGATTGCCTTAAGAGCATCTTTGCCTAGACATGTTGTAGCAGTTGTTTCTAAGTTATCATCATTTTTCAAAGTTTTATGCTCTAAAGCCCTTGATTCCCATGAGCTTGACCTATTGGAATTGCGTGTTGCTTTGACACTCTGCCATTTGGAGAAAATATTCCCCTCGGGTTTCTTTACCATTATGGTTCATCTTATCATTCACTTAGCCTCCGAGGCTAGACTTGGTGGTCTCGTACACTACAGGTGGATGTATCCTGTTGAGAGGTTAGATGTTCAAAGATAATTTGTGCACTTTTTTTTTATATTATTGGCTACTTAATTTATCTTTAATGTTTTGGCTTTGTAAGGTATTTAGTGCGCTTGAAATCTTACGTACGTAATAGAAGTCGACCCAAGGGGTCAATTGCTGAAGGGTACAATGGGGAAGAGTGTCTATTATATTGCTCCCGATACTTCAAAGGTGTAGAGACAAAATTCAACCGCCCCCAAAGGAACAATGATACTGTAGATTATTCGGAGAAATACATGTTTTCCTCTGGTGGACGGATAATAGAAAAGATTGTAAGTGTTGAGCTCGATGACATGTCATTGGCTCAAGCACATCATTATGTGTTGCTCCATAATGATAAACTTTCTGACCTTTGTAGGTTAGTATCAATAAAGGAACTTAGTAATCATATGTTTAAATTGAGTTGTTATTATCTGTTATTATCACTGTGATGGATAACAGTTAGTTAAAAACATCAATTATTGCAGCGAATTTTTGGCTGCTCAAAGACTAACCAACCGTTCCAATCGACCAATACAAAGTCTCAAACAAAAGTGGTTGGTTGAGAAATTTTCCTCATGGCTTATGAGACAGGTTGGCATAATAACAATTGTCTTTGAATGTTATAAGTGTATTCAATAAAACATTGACTGTTGTTGTCTAATATTAATTGTTGGAAAATGTTTAGGTGCCATGGATGGTGGATAACGATTATTCAGATGAAATAATTGCCTTTGCTCGAGGTCCGAATAATGTTGTTAGGAGATTTAATGGATTCAACATCAACAGCTTTAAATTCCACACAAAGGAACGCGAGAGGTTTAGAAGATATCAAAATTCAGGAGTTATGGTTGAAGCGGATGATAAAATGTATTATGGTGTGCTCAAAGATATCATCAAGTTGGATTACTATGGGACGTTTAAGATTGTGTTGTTCTATTGTGATTGGGTGGATATTAATTCACACAGGGGTTTAAAGAAAGATGCAAGTGGGTGCATTCTCGTGAACTTGAATAGGTTCATACACACTGGTCAGTTATTGAAGGATGACCCGTACGTTATTTCATCTCAAGCGAAACAAGTGTTTTATGTGCAAGACCCAACAAGAAAGGAATGGTATCATGTTTTGATCACAAAGCCAAGGGACCTATATGAAATTGAGGAAAAATGCATGAAGAGGATGACGGCACTTACAATCAGTGCATGCCTTCTAATGTAGTGGTAGATGATCAATTAGATTGTATCTCAACTTGGGCTAGGATGGACATTGACGAAGATACCAACTAGTTTTGTGTGCACTTCAATGTAATTGTATTTGGATGTGTATTTATGTGATGCATATGTGTGTCAAAGAGATTTGTAATGTTTTATTGTATTCTTTCGGGTTATGTGCATTTTAATGTTTTATTGTATTTTTTGCGTACAGTATATGGAATGTTACTTCAGAATGTCGTAAATTCTTGTTTTAGTTGTATGATTGATTATTGATTGTTATTTAAATCCTATTTGAACAACTTATTTGTTCATTTATTCACAGGTTCTCAACAGTTACTGATTGTTGCATTTGTTGCGAGCCATTGACCATTCATATCTTTCAGGCGTGGTTCTTCTAATTCTTGTTAACTCTTAATGCATTTTTGATAGTGTGAGATATAATCATTTTTATGTTTTTATGTATACAGATTGCAATATGTATAGGTCAAAATATATTTCTCCCTCAATCAGAGATAACATGTCAAACCAAGCTCCAGCCGAGTCTTCACACCATCAAGAAGATATTGATCATGACCATGAGTATCACCTTAATGATGATCATGACTCAGAAAATGATTCTGAGCATAAGCCAATAACAACGGAAAGTGAAAACAATGATAGTGAACAATTCGAGATAATTGGTAATTTTTGTATTATAATACATGCTCTTTATAACTAGTTTGATATCACATTGTTATACTAATTATAAAATTTATGTTTTCAATGTATAGATTCTGAAAGGAGGGTGAGGAAGCAAACACGTGTCCTGAGAACCTCACAAGTGTGGTCCCTCGAATGTGGGGAAAAAATTGTGGTCCACTTCAATGTATGTAATCAACCAATTAAAAAGGGTGGCCAAATATTAAGTAGTTGGTTGGGCAAGGTTGCAAAGAGAGAGAACCTTTGTCTGCTTAATTACACATATTGGAAGAATGTCCCTTCTAACTACAAGAAGGACCTTATTGTATTGATTCGGGTAAGTAACAACTTAATTTCAGGTTTTTAGCCAAATTTGTTTTGTGGTGTTGAACATACATAATCCCTAACACCAATAATGCTTATTTGACATCGATTTCCTTTCTTTGTAGTAGAGGAAGTTCCATTACCTATGATTAAGGCGATAGACAAAATTTTATTGAGGATGATAGGGAAAAAATGGAAGGACTACCAATATGTGCTTAAAAGGGACCACGTGAGGAACAGAACAAAACAACAAGTTTTGAGCAACAATGTCCCAAAAGGAGTAGATCAAGACCAGTGGAAGCAATTGGTGAACTACTGGTTCTCTAAGCAGAGTGAGGTTGTTTTAAGATAATTATGTTCATTTGGATTCTCATTGTTTCTATTTTTCTAATAATGACTTATTATTCAATTGGTTTATTATTGATGTAGAAATATTCTACTATAAGGACAGCATGTAATACCCATATTTTTAAAGTAAGTATAAATAAGTAATTGAATAAATATGTCATGAAATTTAAAATAAAGTCTATATGCAAAGTTTATTAGTATTTGACTAAAGCGATTCTAAAAAAAAAAAAAAATTTAAAAAAATTTTTAAAAAAAAAATCGATGAACAATAACAATGTGGCAACTGGTGGCAGCACCTGCTGCCAAGTCTAATGTGATTATGCCAAGTTAAAGTAATGCTTTCCCAAATTTAATGGATGATGGCCAAATGTAAAACATAAAGAGAAAGAAATCATTTTGTTTTACAAAGACAATAATTTTGTCTTGCAAGTGTCCAATTTATAGAATAATTTAAAGAATGTGATTGTTGACTTGGCAAGCAAAGTTGCAGGAGGAAGCTTGATATCAATTTCCTATATATATGAGAACTAGCGAATTCGTAGGGAATGATAAAAATTGAGTTTCTTTTCCATTTTTTTCTCTAAACATTTGGGAGTTCAAAGAAAATTTGGAAGACCAAAATTTTGAAGGGATTTTCGGGAATATTTTGTTTTATAACGAATTACAAGAAGATATCAGAATAGCAGAAGGTGTTAACTATCTACAACAAGAGAAATTTTTGAGAAGATCGGGAAAGACGAGAAGGTGACCCACAGATAGCTTTAAGTGTTACGAGGTGAGTTGGATTTACTTTAAGTAGTCTAAATGAAAAATCAATTATTTAGTGATAATATTAATTTTAATTATTTAAGTATGCTTGGGTGATATATGAAAAATTGATTTATGGGTATGATAGAAAATTTGGACAGGTAGAAATATTTCTCGGTGAGAAATGATATTTTTTTTTGGAAATTATAAGTTTATTTGATAATAAAAGCAATAAATAAATTATTGATGAGATATATTGATGTTTTAATACGAGTTATGATGAGATGAATTTTAGTAGACCTTGACAAAATTTTGGTGGATGATTTGAGGTGAATTTTAGTGGATCTTGATAAAAATTGGTGGATAATTTGAGATGAAATTTAATGGATCTTGGCAGACTTTAATAGATTATTTGATGTGATTTGGGAATAGAAGAATTTAGTGGAATTTTTATAATTTGATAAAAATCTGGATGTTTAGATGTAAGAAATTTTTTTAAAGAAACTTTGTTATATAAAATTTGTGAATAATTAGGATAGCCAAATTAAGTGGTTTGAATCTTTATATTGTTTTTTTATTACTGTTTATATTACTGTTTCATATCATTGTTCATGCACAGATGCATTTAATAATATAACCGAAAGAACCGAGAAGGCAACCGGTCTAATGAAATAACCGTGACAGCTGATATATGCTAGGATGAAAAATAAAAATCGTGACAGCCAGTATATGTTGGAATTAACCGGGAAGGCAGCCGGTCTGATGAGAATAAAAGAACCGGGAGGGCAGTCGGTCTAAGATAATAATAACCTGTCGACAGGTGGGAAGACGTTCCTATCATAATCATTCATGCATCTGCATTTCTTTTAATTATCGTTGCATTATTTGAAATGCTGAGATGTGATATATTAATTGTGAATTAAATTATAGATGGCTGGGTCTCATAAAAAGAGACAGCTATAATGATGAGATTTTTGAGATGCTAAGATGTGGTATATTAATTGTGAATTAAATTATTAATGGCTGGGTCTCATAAAAAGAGACAGCTATAATGATGAGATTTTTGAGATGTTGAGATATGGTATATTAATTGTGAATTAAATTATAGATGGCTGGGTCTCATAAAAAAAGACAGCTATAATGATGAGATTTTTGAGATGCTGAGATGTGATATTTTTGTGAATTTCTTTATAGAAGGTTGAGTTTCATAGAAAGAGACAGTAGGGTGATAAGACTTACCTAAATGATGGACTTTTTGAAATGAACCTCATTACGAGGTAATTAGGAGATAATTGATAGTCTTAAGGTGAGCCAATGATTGAGAAGAAGATATTGATAGTAGAAAGTTGTCATCAGGTTATATGAAAAAAATAAAATATTAAATATTAAAGGACTATTTATGGAATTTGGAATACTTTTAGTAAATTTAATTCACTGAGCTTGTGAAGCTCACTCCTCATTGTACAATGATTTTCAAGTAGCAGGCTTGGCAAATAGTTTGGTGAGTTGAGGTTAAGAAGAAATCACTTTCTGTAAGCCGCGTACGTGTCATCATTCTCAGACTAATGTAAAAATAAAAATGAAAAATTTATTTGTAAATCTTCATGCATTTTACAGATTGATGTAAAGTTCTTTTGGTGATATTTTTATTGTTGCATATATATGTCATGCTGAGATTTTCAAAATGTGACGATATCGTCTCGGGGGTGGCCAACCCGGGATGGGTCGTTACAATTTTGGTATCAGAGCATTAGGTTGTATGATTCTGTAGACTGCATAAAAAGTAAGAAAGTGGAAGATTAAAATAAATTATAATGAACAGTCTGAGAATGACACGTGGACGCACTAGAGCTAGAGTTAGAATTATTGATTTGAGAGGGCGTGGTAGGCCCACAATATTTTTGATAAGTCGAGGTTGAGTCTGAATCTGTGGTTCCTTGAAGGAGAACATGTTGATAATATGATCGATATTAATAATATAATCGAAGTATGAGAGAATCTGAAGTTGAAAGAGATGAGCTAAGATAAGCTCTTACTCATGCTTTTGAGAAAATGAATGTATCAGATGATCAAGTGGATAACTTATAGCATAGACTTGATAAGCAGACTAGGACAGTGCCCGAAGTTGTTAATCCAGTAATGGTAGACACTTAAAAAGGGGAAAAAGTGGATTTATGCATAAGATGCAGGGAAATATAATTAAGCTAAATGCTTTGTTGTTTAAAAGATTTATGAATTCTTTTATGCTTAAGTTTCGGAGAAATATATGGAGATATTATTTAGTATTTTACGACAGATGATTGCCTTTACTTCGTTTGAGTTAGAAAGAGACGTTTTGTGAATGATGGAAGGATATTCTTCCCAAGATAAGTACAAAAATTGATAAACCCTTAATCTGAAATAAGTTTAAGGAGATTTCCTTTGATAAATATTTTCCTTAGACCTTTAGAGCCCAACAAGATAGAGATATTATTTATTTGAGATAAATAAGTTGACTGTGGCTCAGTATGGTAAGAGATTTGTGGTTATACCGGAAATGATAGACTAGAGAAGAAGAAGTGTAAGAGGTTCAAAGATGAACTATGTTTTAAGATTTGATCGAAACTATTTTACACAAAGCATATGAATTATATCAGATTGGTGGATATATCATTTCAGATTGAGAGAGAGGTGATGGAGTTTTAAGGAAAGAAAAAAAAAGTGGTTAAAGAGACTTAAACATAAAGATTATAGAGGTAGTGGTAGTGGTAGTATGAGTGTACAGGGTGAGAAACCACCCCAAATGAGGCATTCCTTGTTACAGAAAACTGAAGTACAGAGTCAGAGGCAAACAGTATCTTATGCTTATGTATCTTAAAATACTATTGGTGGGACCCTTAGATTTGGGAGACAGATGATGGGAACTGGAAGTCATGGTAGAGGAAGTAAGTATGCCACCAAGTGGAAGTGGCAATCTGATGTATGATTGGGATATAAAAGTTTATTAAATTATATTCAGATAAGATATTTATCCCATAATTTTCAAAATTGAAGTGCTTTATGTGGAGAGAAAATGGACTTGTCAATGTTGGTTGATCTTGATGCAACCCACTCTTCTGCATCCAGTATTCATATAAAGTCTATTAAAGTATGTGTTAGTCTTTTGATGCAAAAATATTTTGTTGAAGTTTTCACTAAAGATGGAGTGATAATCATAAATGTTTACAACGGTTGTGTGATTCATATTAGCAATAAAAAATTTGAAGTTGATTTATATTATTTGAATATGATTGATTGTTCCAAAAAGAATGTAGTGTTCAAGATGTGGATATGAGGAATGTAACCTTCAGATAGAATATAAAACACTCTCGAACTATTTTATTTTGCTCTGACCACTAGGAGATGGTTGAAGAAGGGTTGTGAGAAGTACTTGGCATACATAATGAATCCAAAAAGGAAAATAGGAAGAAATCTTAGTAATGAAAGAATATTCTAAAGTAATTCTTGATGAGTTTCCTAGGTTGCATCCCAGTAGAGAGATTAAATTCTCTATTGATATGATACCAGGATCATCACATATATTTAATAGCACCCTGCAGAATAACATCAGCTAAATTGAGAGAGTTGAATGTACCATTTTAAGAATTTTTGGATAAACAATTTATCATACTTAATGTATTTGGGTAAGCCCATGTGTTGTTCGTGAAAGAGAAAGATGGAACGATAGGAGGATGTATTAGACTACAGATAGCTAGAATAAGAACATATATGTTTTACTCAAGATAAATGAATTGTTTGAGCAGTTGCAAGGAGTGAGTGTTTTCTAAGATAAATCTGAGATTAGATTATCACCAATTGAAGGGAGGTGTGCCTAAGATTTGTTTTTATGACATATTATGGTCATAAGTTTCTTGTGATGACATTTGAATTGAATAATATTCCAGAAACATTCATGGACTCGATGAATAAAAGGTTTGAACCATTTCTTGATAATCTTGTGGTTGTGTTTATTGATACCATCTTGGTATATTTTAATACTACGGAAGAACAGACAAAACATTTAGAAATTATGTGGGAGACTTTGAGGAGAAAGAGATGGTATGATATAAGTTCTCTAAGTGTGAGTGTTGACGGAAAGAAATAACTTTCTTGGAACATGTAATGTCGGGAATGGCATAACAGATGATCTGTAAAAAGTAGATGCAATGTTAAGTTGGGAAAGACCAACTAATATGACTAAGATTAGAATCTTCTTGGGATAGCTAGTTATTATAGAAGATCTTTTCAGAATTATCGTTTTTGTGATACGGTTGAATAGACTGACCAAGAAAAATGTGAGATTTGTATGGTAAGGAAACTATAAGAAAAAAAAAATTCCAATTTCTAAAGGAGAAATTAAATTCAGCTCCAATATTGGTGTTTCTTTCTTGTGATAAAGGATTTGTGGTGTATAGTGATACGTCACATAAATGTTTGGGATATGTGTATCATAAGAAAGTTGTGAACCATACTTCTAGACAATTGAAGATGCATGATAGAAATTACCTTATTCATGACTTAGAATTGGCGGCTATAGTGTTTACTTTAATAAGATTGGGGACATCATCTGTATGGAGCCACTTGTAAGATATTCATGGGTTTTAAGAGTTGGACATACTTATCTACCTAGAGAGAGTTGAATTTGAGGCAAAGATGGTGGATGGAGTTGATTAATAACTATGATTGCACAATTCATTATCATCTAAAAATGCAAAAGTGATAGCTGATGTATTGAGTAGAAAATTCTACAAGAAGGTTAACTGTTATGGGGATTCTGATGTGAAATTGATGATAGATTTAAAAGAGATAAGAATGAAGTTGAATATCAGTGATAGAGGAATTAGGTTAACAAATATGGTTGTACAATTGTCCATAGTAAAATGTTTTAGAGAGGCAAGGTAGAAATAAAGAGATAGAAAAAAAAATTAAGCATTAAGTGCTTACTAGAAAGCATTTTGAGTTCAAAATCTGAAATGAAGGTAGTTTGGTGTTGGTACATGGATGGAGTTCCCAATAATGTAAAATTGAAAAAGGAGATAGTGAGAAAGGTACATAATGTTGTAGATTTGATGCAATCAAGTAACAATAGGAAATATAGAGGATTGAGACAGAAATTCTGATGGTCAAAATTGAAGAGGGATGTAGCTGAGACTGTGAGGTTGTATGGAGTACTATTGAGCATAGTATCAAATAAAGATGTTAGATTTACATCTTGGTATTGGGAGAGGCTTTTAGAAAGCCATGTATATACAATGACAATTTAATATAAATTTTCATGCTCATATTAGATTTTTAGAATACTAAAAGATATGCTAAGGACAAATGTGATGAATTTCTCAGTAAATTGAGATGCTTACATGCCATTTATTGAAGTTGTTTATAAAAATCAGTATCAAATTTGTATTGGGATGGCACCCATTGAGACATTGTATGATAGGAGGTGTAGAACTCCTATATGTTGGGAAGAAATGGAAGAGAAAAACATATCTGATCTATCTATTATTAAGCTAACAATAAAGATGATCAAATTTGTTAGAGAGAACCGTAAAGCGGCCTAAAGTAGACCTCTTGCGTCTCAAGTAGGTGATTGGGTGTATTGAAAAATATCTCAATGAAAAGGTGTATTGAGATTTTAACAGAAAAGAAAAGTTGAATCCGAAGTATGTAGGACCCAATGAGATTGTTGAGAAAGTTGGATTAATTGTGAGTAACTTGAATTTGCCTCCAGAATTAAAACATTTATATAATATATTTCATGTTTCACTTTTAAGAAAGTGTTTACATGATATTTCGAGCTAAGTTATAGAAATTCAGAAAGATTGGACTTATATTCAAGTACCAGTGAGAATTTTGAACAAAGAGAGTAAGTCTTGTGTAAAAGAATAATTTCACTAGTGTAAAGTTCGGTGGTAGAATAAAGATATTAAAGAGATTTCGTGAAAACGTAAGACAAGTATAAAAAAAGTATTATTTATATTTGTTTCCGAGCAAAGTAAGAAAATTTCGAGGACGAAATTTTCGTAAAGAGGGTAGAATTGTAATACCCATAATTTTAAAGTAAGGATAAATAAGTAATTGAATAAATATGTAATGAAATTTAAAATAAAGTCTACATGCAAAGTTTATTAGTATTTGACTAAAGCAATCCTAAAAAAAAAAAAATTTAAAAATTTTAAAAAAAAAATCAATGAACAGTAACAATGTGGCAGCAGGTGGCAGCACCTGCTGTCAAGTCTAATGTGATTATGCCAAGTTAAAGTAATGCTTTCCCAAATTTTATGGATGATGGCCAAGTGTAAAGCATAAAGAGAAAGAAATCATTTTGTTTTGCAAAGACAATAATTTTGTCTTGCAAGTGTCCAATTTATAGAATAATTTAAAGAATGTGATTGTTGACTTGGCAAGCAAAGTTGCAGGAGGAAGCTTGATATCAATTTCCTATATTTATGAGAACTGGCGAATTCGTAGGGAATGATAAAAATTGAGTTTCCTTTCCATTTTTTTCTCTAAACATTTTGGAGTTCAAAGAAAAATTGGAAGACCAAAATTTTGAAGGGATTTTCGGGAATATTTTGTTTTATAAAGAATTACGAGAAGATATCAGAATAGCAGAAGGTGTTGACTATCTACAATGGGAGAAATTTTTGAGAAGATCGGGAAAGACGAGAAGGTGACCCACGGATAGCTTTAAGTGCTACGGGGTGAGTTGGATTTACTTTAAGTAGTCTAAATGAAAAATAAATTATTTAGTGATAATATTAATTTTAATTATTCAAGTATGCTTGGGTGATAGATGAAAATTTGATTTATGGGTATGATAGGAAATTTGGACAGGTAGAAATATTTCTCGGTGAGAAATGATATTTTTTTTGGAAATTATAAGTTTATTTGAGAATAAAAGCAATAAATAAATTATTGATAAGATATATTGATGTTTTAATACGAGTTATGATGAGATGAATTTAAGTAGACCTTGACAAACTTTTGGTGGATGATTTGAGGTGAATTTTAGTGGATCTTGACAAAAATTGGTGGATGATTTAAGATGAAATTTAGTGGATCTTGGCAGACTTTAATAGATTATTTGATGTGATTTGGGAATAGAAGAATTTAGTGGAATTTTTATAATTTGATAAAAATCTGGATGTTTGGATGTAAGAAATTTTTTTAAAGAAACTTTGTTATATAAAATTTGTGAATAATTAGGATAGCCAAATTAAGTGGTTTGAATCTTTATATTGTTTTTATATTACTGTTTATATTACTGCTTCGTATCATTGTTCATGCACATATGCATTTAATAATATAACCGAAAGAACCGGGAAGGCAGCCGGTCTAATGAAATAAACGTGACAGCCGGTATATGCTGGGATGAAAAATAAAAACTGTGACAGTCGGTATATGCTGGGATGAAAAATGAAAACCGTGACAGCCGGTATATGCTGGGATGAAAAGTGAAAACCGTGACAGCCGGTATATGCTGGAATTAATCGGGAAGACAGCCGGTCTGATGAGAATAAAAGAACCGGGAGAGCAGCCGGTCTAAGATAATAATAACCTGTCGACAGGTGGGAAGACATTCCCATCATAATCATTCATGCATCTGCATTTGTTTTAATTATCGTTGCATTATTTGAAATGCTGAGATGTGGTATATTAATTGTGAATTAAATTATAGATGACTGGTTCTTATAAAAAGAGACAACTATAATGATGAGATTTTTGAGATGCTGAGATGTGGTATATTAATTGTGAATTAAATTATAGATGACTGGGTCTCATAAAAAGAGACAACTATACTGATGAGATTTTTGAGATGCTGAGATGTGGTATATTAATTGTGAATTAAATTATAGATGGCTGGGTATCATAAAAAGAGACAACTATAATGATGAGATTTTTGAGATGCTGAGATGTGATATTTTTGTGAATTTCATTATAGAAGGTTGAGTTTCATAGAAAGAGACAGTAGGGTGATAAGACTTACCTAAATGATGGACTTTTTGATATGAACCTCATTACGAGGTAATTAGGAGATAATTGAAAGTCTTAAGGTGAGCCAATGATTAAGAAGAATATATTGATAGTAGAAAGTTGTCATTAGGTTATGTGAAAAAAATAAAATATTAAATATTAAAGGACTATTTATGGAATTTGGAATACTTTTAGTAAATTTAATTCACTGAGCTTGTGAAGCGCACTCCTCATTGTACAATGATTTTCAGGTAGCAGGCTTGGCAAATAGTTTGGTGAGTTCAGGTTCAGAAGAAATCACTTTCTGTAAGCCGCATACGTGTCATCATTCTCAGACTAATGTAAAAATAAAAATGAAAAATTTATTTGTAAATCTTCATGCATTTTACAGATTGATGTAAAGTTCTTTTGGTGATATTTTTATTGTTGCATATATATGTCATGCTGGGATTTTCAAAATGTGACGATACCGTCTCGGGGGTGGCCAACCCGAGATGGGTCGTTACACAGCGGCATGTGAAAGACAATAATGTCCTTACACAACCGGTTCAAAGAGTTTTGCTAGAAGAATAGATGAATATGTGAGTTCATTTGCTTCATTCATCCATACTTTCATTGAAATGTAGTGTATTTAGTCACTGTTTGAACTCTGTTCATAAATGGTAGGAGATGACACATGGAAATGAGCCCGGGCGCATAGAGGTTTTTGCTGAAACTCATAAAGGCAATGATGAGACTTTTATTGATGAAGCATCACGAAAATTTGTGGTAAGTTCACTTATATATATGATGGTTGATCAAAGAAGAAAATTGCATTTATTTGTCATGGTTGCTCTTGTAAAGCTGAGGTAATCTTTTACTGTAAATTTTGATTCTTTTATTGAAATCATTATGTATATATTGCTACTTAAACTGTGCATCTCGTTCTGATAATTATGTTTATAATCTCCTATAATAATATTGAAACCAAAATTTATGTTTATAAAACAGAAATATTGATACCAATGTTTGTACTTATGTTGATAAGCTCCATTATCTTTGTTTTTGGATGATTTGTTTTAAGAATTTGGTAATGCGTTCCTGCTGGGGGTCATAAGAAATTTCCAGTTTTTGGATGGTGGTGTTGGTGGTTGATGCAGGTTGGGGTGTGGCTAGTCTATATTTGGGTCTGTTTGCTGAATCATGATGGCAAGTTTTATTGACATAGATTAGATTAGTTTACTTGTTCATGCTTGTATGACTGTGTGGTGTGCTTGATGTTGGCAAGAGGTACTTGCTAATGCAGGTCTTAAGACTTAGGTGGAGCTCAATTGTCCCAGCAAATATCTAGGTTTTCTCTGTGTTATAGTTTGGGGTTCATTAAAGTTTAGTCTGTCTTAGGAGACCGACACCAAAAATATCTGATGTTAATTAGGTTGGTAATTCTCTGTGAAACATGTGTGGTATAGGAGATTTCAAAGTTTTGTTGGGTTTATTTTTTCAATTTTGTTGTTGGGTTAATTCGATGATGTTCTTGGTAATGTTTGCATCTTTTGATGCCTTCCATTATTAATTCGATGATGCTCTGTTGAGGCTATGCAATTTGCTCTCTAGTTCTATATATGGTTTCTTGCGGTGATTGAATATATGAAGGGGAGGTTTTTTTTAGTCTAGCTACACTTGTGGTTTATGCCATTGTTGGAGCAATTTTTTGCAGGTCTGTGTTGTATATCTAAGAGGTGTCTAGCTTGTTGTTTTCTGGGCTGTTTGGTGATGTTGTGCAAAATCTGTATCTGCTATTGGGGCTATAGTTTTAGGCTCCATCTGTTGCTGTTTTTACATTGGTGAGGAAGTTGCTATACTCCTTTGTATTTTCTGATGATTTGCATTAATATAATAATTCCTTTTGTTTTCTTAAAGAAAAAAGGACGACCTGATCAATTACATGATCTTATATAAATCAGTATGAATGATAAGATCTTGAAAGAGCAAACTTAATACATGTCTGATTCACATTCCCTTTTTCTCCAATCTCTAGTGGCTGCCAAAAAATCTGTAGGAAGGATAAAACTTGGAATCTCACTTTCAGTTATTTTCAAGGGATTTAAAAGTTTCTTGACCTTCTCTGCCTGCATTTATATGTTAAGTTTAAATGGTCAAACATTTCACTTGTTCTTATGTCATCTCTAACCTTGTAAGGTATGTAATAATATATTATTTAAATCTTGCTCTAGTTGTTTGGATTGTATATTTGTTTTTCTTTTGCAGGAGGTTTTATGGAAAAATATGGGAAATTCTATTAGTTTTTCTATAAAATATGATAAGAAACTTTTGTTTTATGTAAATTTCGCTGCAATTAGCTACTCAAAATTCGGAGGAGTTTAATCTTTATTATTTCGTAATTGTAGGTGACAGCTAAAGCTCATGTTGCTGAACTTGTTACAGCTTCAGGATCCTCTGATGCTAGCAATAATTTAACAATACAAAATGAAGTCTTCACCGAGCTTATGGGTGAAGAGAGTTCTGGTCGTGTCCGAGGTCACAGGTTTAGAGTTACACCCTCTGCCGTGTATGGACTTTCAGCTTAAATGAGGAATGATATGGGGTACCATGGGGCTTATGCTGAAGAGATAAATAGTCTGAGAGCACAAATAAAAGAAAACAATCAACAGCATGCATATCAGATTGAATAACAGGCACATCAGATTCAACAAAAAACAGCTAAGCACAATGATCAAAGGAACAGTATACAATCCCAAATGGATGAGCTGAAGTCTTTACTACAACATTTGGTTAATAGAGGACCTCAAAATTGATGTCAAGTGTGATAGTAACTATGATTTTTTTTTTTTTTTTTTGTACATGAGATGACTTTTGGACTGAGTAAAGGAATTTTTATAGATATTTGATGGTACATTTTATATATTAAAGAACATTTGAAATTAAATGGTACATTTTATTTATTGAAGGGTACATTTTATAGTACATTAAAGCAAAATAATGTAAAAAAAGCAGAATTAAAGTACTTTTAGCGGCGCTCCAAAATAATGTAAAAAACCACAATTAAAGCACTTATATAGCGGTACTTCTAAGTGCCGGTATAATTTGGAAAAGGGTCGGTATATTGCTATGCTTACAAGCGCCGAAATATACTGGCACTTACAAGAGCCGAAAAAATATGCACATTGCGGCGCTTTCTTTAAGCGCTAGTATTTGCGCTTCGACACCACACATACCGGCGTTTTATCCAGCACTTGCAATAAGCGCCGAAAATGCATATTCCGGCACTTTAAAACGACGAAATATGCACACAAAAAAAGCGTCGGCGATAATCTTTTATCTTGTAGTGTTTCTGTTAGTTTTATTTTTTATTGTTGCATATATGTGTCGTGCTAGGATTTTCAAAATGTGATGACATCGTCTCAGGAGTGGCCAACCCAAGATGGGTCGTTACAATTTTGGTATCAGAGCGTTAGGTTTTAAGATTCTGTAGACTGCATGAGAACTTAAAAAGTGGAAGATCTAAATAAAACATATTTTAAATGTAGAGTCTAAGGATGACACATTGACGTGCTAGAGGTAGAGGTAGAGTTCTAAATCAGAGGGGACGTGGTAGACCCACAATTTTTAGGAGGACTGAAGCAGAAGAGGAAGATGAGTTTGTGGTTCCCGTGAGGGAACATGTTAATAGTGCAGTTGGTACTACTGGAGTTGGGAGAAAATCTGAGGTTAGGAATGATGAATTGAGAGAAGCTCTTAATCGTGCTATAGAGAGGATGAATGTAGCTGAAGAAATGGCTGATAATCTGCAGAGAAGATTAGAGGAAAGGAGTAGAAGAGAACCTGATGTGGTGAGACAAGAGGTTTATGAGGGAGAGAGTGTGTTTGCACCTGAGATACAAGGTGATTGTTTTGTGAAATTTCTTAAGTTTAAACCTCAGTCTTTTAGAGGATCTATAAATCCTGTAGAAGCTGAGCAGTGGATCAAAAATATCAAAAAATATTTTGAGGTTTCACCAGTGTCAAATAGACAGTTGAATAAGATCACCATCAAGAATAGATATCCTTTGCCTAGGATAGATGATTTATTCGAGCAGTAACAGGGAGCTAGAGTGTTTTCTAAGATAGACCTGAGATCGGGTTATCATCAATCGAGGATAAAGGAGGGAGACGTGCCTAAGACTGCTCTTAGGACTCATTATGGCCATCATGAGTTCTTGGTGATGCCATTTGGGTAGACTAATGCTCCTATAGCATTTATGGATCTTATGAATAAGGTGTTTAAACCATTCTTGGATAGATTTGTGATTGTGTTCATTGATGATATTCTGGTACATTCCAAGAATGAAGAGGAGCATATACAACATTTTGAGATAGTGTTGGAGATTTTGAGGAGAGAGAAATTATATGCGAAGTTCTCTAAGTGTGATTTTTGGTTGAGCGAAATACCTTTCTTGGGGCATGTTGTGTCGAGAGAGAGGGTAGCAGTTGACCCATAAAAAGTAGAAGCAATGTTGAATTGGGAAAGACCCATGAGTGTAACTAAAATTAAAAGCTTTTTGGGGTTGGTTGGTTATTATAGGAGATTTATCCAAAAAATTTATATGATTATTGGACCTTTGACTAAATTGACCATGAAGGATGTGAAGTTTAGGTGGTCAGAGGAATGTGAGAGAAGTTTCCAGTTGTTGAAAGGGAAATTGACTACTACCCCAATATTAGTGTTTTCTTCTGGTGATGAAAGATTTGTGGTTTATAGTGATGAGTCACATCAAGGGTTGGGATGTGTGTTGATGCAACATGGTAGAGTTATAGCTTATGCATCTAGGCAACTAAAAAACCATGAGAGAAATTACTCGACCCATGATTTAGAATTAGCTGTCATAGTTTTTGCTTTGAAGATTTGGAGACATCATCTATATGGAGTCAATTATGAAATTTTTATTGATCATAAAAGCTTGACGCATTTATCGACCCAAAAGGAGTTGAATTTGAGGCAAAGGAGGTAGATGGAGTTGATTTGTGATTATGACTGTACAATTTATTATCATCCAGGAAAGGCTAATGTAGTAGCTGATGCATTAAGTAGAAAGGCTACAGGAAGATTGGCTACTATTGAGAGTCATAATACTAGCTTGTTGATATAATTAAGAAGCATGAGGATGCAGTTGAGTGTCGATGATAGAGAAGTGTTGATGGAAAGTATGGTGATACAATCTTCTATTATTGATCGTTTATTACAGATGCAAGGTAGAGATGAAGGGATAGAGAAGATCAGGCGGGAAGTGTTGAGTGGGAAGCCAACCGAGTTCAGAATTAGAGAAGATGGTATGGTGGTATTAGGGCATAGACTTTGTATTCCCAATGATGTGGAGATGCGAAAGGAAATACTAAGAGAGGCTCATGATTCTGTATATTCCATGCACCTAGGTAATAATATGATGTACAGGGGGTTGAGACAGAATTATTGATGGTCAGGGATGAAGAAGGTGTAGCAGAGTATATTTCTAGATGTTTGACTTGTTAACAGGCGAAGTCTGAGAATAGACATCCAGCAGGTTTATTACAACCTCTTCCAATACTTGAGTGGCCATGGGAAGACGTTAGTATGGATTGTATCTGGTTTTTCCCGTACCTAGAGGGGACAGGACGCTGTGTGGGTTATAGTAGATAGAATTAGACATTTTCTTCATATTAAAACTACTTGAAGTCCAGAAAAGTTGGCTGAGTTGTATATAGCAGAGATAGTAAAATTACATGGAGTAACCTTGAGTATTGTATCAGATAGAGGTTCTAGATTTTGGAGGGGTTTCCAAGAAGCTATGGGTACGCAATTTTAGTTTAGTACAACTTTTCATCCACAAACTGATAGGCAGATGGAGAGAATCATCAGAATACTAGAAGATATGTTTAGGGCAAGTGTATTGAGTTTCTCAGTGAGCAGGGATGCTTATTTGTCTTTGATCGAGTTTGCATACAATAATCAGTATCAAACTAGTATTAGGATGGCACCCTTCGAGGCTTTTTATAGTAGAAGGTGTAGAACTCCAGTATGCTGGGAAGAAGTTGGAGAGAAAAAGATATATGGGCCATAAATGATAGACTTGACTACTGAGAGGATCAAACTGGTTAGGGAGAACCTCATAGCAACCCAGAATAGACAAAATGGATATGTTGATAAAAGAAGACGACCTCTCGAGTTCCAAGTTGGTGATTAGGTATTTTTGAAGATATCTTCGTGGAATGGTGTGTTGAAGTTTAAAAAGAAGGGAAAGTTGAGCCCAAGATTTGTGGGACCATATGAGGTAATTGAGAGAATTGGACCAGTAGCATATCGTTTGGATCTGCCTCCAGAATTAAAGCAATTACATAATGTGTTTCATGTGTCACTGCTGAGAAAGTACTTACACAATGAATCCCATAGTATCTCGAATCAAGCGATAGAATTTCAAGAAGATTTGACTTTTATGCAAGTATCGATCATAATCCCAGACAGAAAGGAACAAGTCTTACGCAATAAAGTCAGTCCTTTGATTCAAATATTATGGCGGAATAAAGATGTCAAAGAAGTCACGTGGGAGCATAAAGCAAGAATGAGGAAGGATTACCCCCAACTTTTTCTTGATGTTAGGTAAAGAAATTTCGAGGATGAAATTTTTGTAAGGTGGGTAGAATTGTAATACCTATATTTGAAAAGTAAGGATAAATAAGTACTTTAATAAATATGACATAGAGTTAAAATGTTGTATATATATTTTAAATGCGAAAAAATTAATTGAAAAAAAATCCCACGAGTGTCCAGGAACGTCTAGAAGAAAAAGAAAAAAGAAAAAAAATTTTTAAAAAAAAATTGGAAAACGTGGAGCCTCTGTGGGATTTAAGGCTGCCAACTTTTCAACAAATTTTTCTATATATAGGTATAATATGTAAATGTAATTCATACTTAACAGATTTTTTAGTTTCATTCAAATCACTCGTTTTCTTCAAACACTTAAGGACCTAAAGAAATGTTGAAAGAGCAAAATTTTGAAGGAGTTTACGGGAGAATTTTATAGAAAGTCACGAAAAGCTATCAGAAAAACAAAAGGTAATAATGTAATGTTTATTTTTGAATTTTCAGCATTCATGAAATTTCCCGGAATTCAAAGTGGGAATTTTTAAAGGGTGTGGTTTATGAAGAACTGAAGAAATAATTAGAAATTTAATACAAATATTATGTCAAGTGTTGACAATCAGTAACCGAGGGAAATTTCTGAGAAGAACGAGAAAGGTAAGGAGGTGATTCACGGGTAGCTTTAAGTGCTATGTGGTGAGTTAGATTTAATTCAAGTAATCTAAATAAAAATCAAATATCTAGTGATAATATTAAAATAAATTATTAACTTATGCTTTGGTGGTAGATAAATAATTGATTTATAGGTATGATAGGAATTTTGGACATGTAGAAAATTATTAGGTGAGAAATAATATTTTTGAAATAATGAGTTGATTTAATAATGATGGTGATAGATAAAATTCTTAATGAGTTATGGTTAATAAATGAATGTGATATATGAGGAGAAGAAATTAATGAAATTTATCAAGTAGAAATTCGAGAAAAGACAAAGTAGCTTGTTGGAATTTGTTAAAGAATTAAACAAGTGAAAATGGTCATCATCAGGTATGGTTGTGCGCCGCGGCCCAGCCTTAGACGTCGCGGCCTCCAGCAAGTCTGGAAGCTCCGCCACTCCAGGTTGTGTGGCAGCCCAGTCTATCTGCGCCACGAACTCTAGTAAGGCAATAAGTTTCCCCACTTCTGAGTCGCGGCACGCCCTGTTCTAAGCCTCAGCACGAAGCACACCTGACACCAATTAATCATCAATTTGAGATGGTGCGTGGGACTTAGTTAAAATGCACAGGTTCACTTAGACTCTTAGAGAGCCATGAGTCTTTGGTTCTTGAGATCTAAGAGTTGAGATTGATCTCAAAGATTGGATGAGGTGGTCATTGCCCTATATAAAGGGTCATCTAGGAGCAATCAAAGTAGATCAAGACATAACAACAAGTGTGAGAGTGCAAAGAAACAAAACACAAGAGAGACTCATTCAAGAGAGGTTGATTTTTTTAGACAGAAAAGCTCTCAACTCTGGAAAGGTCTTTCTAGTGTGAGAAAGTACTCAAGATTGGGGATTCAAGGGCTTTGTAATTAGAATTTTCTTGGGGAAAATTCCAGGGAAACACTTAGTTCTTATCTCTTTCTTTTCTCTTCTTTCATTCTTCAAGAACAAGAGGTTTCTTGAAGGGATGTTGCTGTAATTGTAAGAACTCAATTGATTTAGTGCAGAGAGCTCAGAGGAGCTCACGGGGACGAAGGCAAATTGTTGAACCTCGATAACGATTGCTTATGTTCTCTTTTATGCTTTGATTCTTGTTTCGGTTTTGTACAAATCGTTTTGGATTTGGGTGTTTGGGAAATATCAAAACCTGGGATTTCTTGTGGTGATTTTCTCAACAGTGGTATCAGAGCCAATACTGTAGGTATCTGGGCAATATCAAAGGAAAATTTTTGGGTTATTCAAGAACGGTGCTGAGATCAAGAGTTGATTGGGTTCTTGAGGTTCAAGAACGGTGTTGAGATCAAGATTTGATCGTGTTCTTGAAGTTTAGAAGTTGGAAAGCAATTGTGGGTGTTGCATAAATCTTGGGATTTTTTCCGCAAGATGGGTTCGAACTTCATTGTTGAGAAGTTTGATTGAAAGAGAGACTTTGCCCTTTGGAAGCTGAAAATCAAAGTTGTTCTTATGCAACAAAAGGTGGACTTGGCTATTGGAGAAGATGATGATTTTCTAGCAAGTATCACGGAGGTCCAGTGGAATAAGATGAAGAAGATGGCGTATAACACCATTTTTCTGCACATGTTAAATAATGTGACAAGGGAATGTGGAGACACGGAAGATCTAGCTGTCATTTGGAAGAAACTAGATGAGTTATTTCTTACCAATACTCTCCCTAATAAGATATATCTTCTGAAATGAATCTTTGCGTTTAAAATGAATCCTAATAAAGAGTTGCAAAATAATCTTGATGTGTTTAATAAACTAGTTTAAGATTTGGCTAGTTGTAGTATAACATTCCCAGATGAACAATTGGCTGTTATGTTATTGAATTCTCTTTCTGATTATTTTGAAAGTTTGATTAATGCTATTGAATATGGAAGAGATACACTAACCAAAGAAATTGTGATCAATGCTATAAGGGCTCATGATTTCAAAGCCAAGATGAGGGAAGCATCAAGTGGGGAAGGTATGTTCGTTAGAGGAAGGCCTGCAACTCGGAATGGCAGCAGCATCCATGACAACTACTAGGACAAATCAAATGGTAGAGGTCAAAGCCATGGAAGATCGTATTCTAAACCGAAGTTTGGAGGAAAGCGATGATACTATTGCAATAAGGAGGACTATTTTAAGAGAGATTGCAAGAAGTTGATGATAGATGGGAAAGAAAGAGGCCATACCAAGAATAGAGAGGCTTCGGTTGCCAAGGGAGAACATCAAGATGATGCTCTTGTTATGTGCTCAAATGTGAGCAAAAGGCAAGGCAGCAAGAAATAGATCTTGGATTCTGGATGCACTTATCATATGTGTCCTCACCAGGATTAGTTCAAGAATTTCAAGGAAACCGATGGGGGAATGGTTTTCTTGGGGAACAATACTTCATGCCAAGTGAGGGGCATGGGAGACATCCAATTGAGGATGTTTGATGGAGTTACAAGGCTGCTGTGGAATGTGAGATATCTTCCGGATTTGAGAAGAAATTTGATCTCATTGGGGCAGCTATATTCCATGGGGTACACATACAAAGTAGAAAGAGGTAAGATCAAGGTAATCAAGGGATCTTTGATAGTGATCAAAGCAGCAATCAAGAACGATCTCTATGAGATGATCAGAGACACAGACATCAAAGATCAAGCAGCAAGCTTGATGGCTGAGATAGATAAAGCAGTACTTTGGCACAATCGCTTGGGATATATGAGCAGAAAGAAGCTGCAAGTTCTCAGCAAGAATGGTTTACTTGATGGTGATAAGGTAGTGAAACTCGATTTCTGCAAATGTTGCATTCTTGGGAAGCAACATCGGGTCAGCATCAACACCGGAGTGTATAAATCAAAGGGTATTCTTGACTACATTCATACTGATCTTTGGGGACCACCAAGAACACCAACACAAGGAGGTAATTTTTACTCTTTGTCTTTAATTGATGATTATTCTAGAAAGGTTTGGGTTTATTTGCTTAAAAATAAATCAGATGCTTTGAATAAATTTATGGTGTGAAAAAACTAGAAGAAACTCAAACAAGTAAGGTAGTTAAGGTGTTAAGAACCGATAATGGCTTAGAATTTTTTAATAAGGAATTTGACAAATTCTGTGAGTTAAATGGCATTCTAAGATATAGAACGGTTGTGAAAACGCCTCATCAAAATGGAGTTGCTTAGAGGATGAATAGGACCCTCCTAGACAAGGTTAGGTGTATGATAATAGGCTCCAGATTACCTAAATGTTTTTGGGGGGAAGCTGTGTCAATTGCTGCGTATTTGGTTAATAGATCACCCTCTAGGGCTATGGACCTTAAGACTCCCAAAGAGATGTGGAGTGGAAAACCCCTTGAGTTAAGCAACCTTATGACTTTTGGATGTGCTGTGTTTGCACATCAAAAGGATGATAAACTTAGCCCAAGATCTAGAAAGTGTGTGTTTCTAGGATATGGGGAAGGGGTTAAGGGGTATAGGTTGTGGTCCTTAGAGCAAAAAGGAACTAAACTCATAATAAGTAGGGATATCATTTTTAATGAGCATTTATTTCCCTATTTAGAGAAAACTAACCCTACAGGGGATAGTGGGCAAACCAGCCCAGTTTATGTGGAGCATAGCATCAAGAAAAATTCTGTTCAGGTAGAGCAAAGAAAGCAAGAGGGTTCAGACCAGGTAGAGCCCATTGATGAATGCCAAGCTCAAGACACTCAAGAGGAGGCTGAACTAGAAGGGGATGATGTAGGGAATCGGAATGATTATCAACTCATAAGGGACCGGGAAAAGAGGCTGGTCAAACCACCTTTGAGATATGGTTTTGCAGATGCTAATATGGCAGCTCCTTGTTCAGAAGGAGGGAGTGAACCAAAAACTTACATTGATGCTATGGGATGTAAGGATTCGTCAAGATGGAAGCTAGCTATGGAGGAGGAAATGCATTCTTTGATGAAGAACAACTCTTGAGAATTGGTGCCCAAACCAGAAAAATAGAGAGTTGTGGATTGTAAGTGGATTTACAAGATCAAAGAAGGGAACACTCCAGGGGATGAAGTCTGGTATAAAGCTAAGCTGGTGGCGAAGGGGTTCACATAAAGAGAAGACATAAATTTCTCTGAAATATTCTCACTAGTTGTGAAATACAAGACGATAAGGATAGTGTTAGCAATGGTGGTCCAATTTAATTGGGAGATCGAACAAATGGATGTGAAGACAGCGTTCTTACATGGAGAGCTTGATGAGACCATCTACATGAGGCAACCTGAAGTCTATGAGGAAGGAAGGCATGGGGATTTGATGTGCAAACTAAATAAATCTCTCTATGGCCTGAAGCAATCACCTTGGCAATGGAATAAGAGGTTCAATTCTTTTGTAACTAGCTTGGGTTTCATGAGGAGCTACTATGATTCGTGCTTGTACTACAACGGTCATAAGGTGGAGGAAATGGTGATCATCCTCATCTATGTTGATGATATGCTATTGGTTGGGAGTAGCATGGAGAGGATCCGAAAATTGAAGTCTCAACTCAGTTCGGAGTTTGAGATGAAGGATCTCGGTCATGCATAGAAGATCCTTGGGATGAGATTCGAGAAAGGGAGAGAAACAGATTGAAGATTTCTCAGACTTCCTATATAGAAAAGATGATATCTAAGTTTTCTATGGAAGATAGCAAACCAGTGAAGGATCCCTTTACTGGTCATTTCAAGTTCTCCAGCGATCAATGTCTGAGATAGGATGAGGAGAAGAAGGAAATGGAAAAGGTCCCTTATTCTAGTGCAGTTAGATCAGTCATGTTTATGATTGTAAGCACTAGACCCGATATTTCTTGTGCAATAAGTGTTCTCAGCAGGTTTATGAGTAATCCCGGAAAGGAGCATTGGCTTGGGATGAAGTGGTTGCTGAGGTACTTGAAGGGAAGCTCATATGTGGGGCTTCTATATGAGAAGAGGGGTAAGTTCATCTGTCTTGAAAGTTATATGGATTCAGACTATGGAGCAGACCGAGATAAAAAAAGATCGATTACCTCCTACTTCTTCAACTTAAATGGATGTTGTATAAGTTGGAAGGCTTAGTTGTAGCCGGTGGTAGTACTCTCAACAACCAAGGTAGAATACATAGCGGCAACGGAAGCCATTAAGGAGGCTATGTGGTGCAAACGGTTGTTGGAAGAGTTGAAGGTCCTAAAAGAGTAGGTGGTGGTGTATTCAGATAGCCAAAGAGCGTTACATTTGTGTAAGAATCTGGTGTTCCATGAGAGGACAAAGCATATGGATGTTAGGTATCATTTCATTCGGGAAAATGTTACGGAAGGATGCATTCATGTAGACAAAGTGACCACGGAAGAAAATCTTGCAGATTTAGGTACTAAAGTTTTATCTCTAAGAAAGTTCAATCATTGCCTTGGACTTCTTAGGATTGGAGTCGGTTGATATGGTGACTCAAGTTGTGTTTGGATCATGAGTTCTGATTACGCCCAAAGAGTAACGTGGTAGTTGTAGCACAGCTTTAGGGTGTCAATTCCACAGGGAAACAAGTTAACTATAAGGAAAAGTGTAAACTTTAATACGAAACGATAAAATCCAAATAAGTAAATCTAAGTTTTGATAGTAAAGTATTATGAAGAAATTATGTATTTGTAATGAAGAATATAATAAGGAAACAATAAGGTTCTGGAAATTCTCCCTAGGTTCGTTACCTTATTCCAATCTCAATTCAGTTCTCTTTATCTCGATTGCAGGTTTCACATCCCAAACAAGCAATCGGCACATATTCAATCAAAGCACATATATAAACCCTAATGTAATTGCTATGAAATATTTTTTTTTATTCAAGCACACATGACCTATCCTATAGATTTATCAAGAAACGACATTATATCTCTATGACAATATCGCAATAATGGACAAACCTAAAAGATAAATCTACCAGACTCAATCACATCCAAACAACTTGACATAAGAAGAGCTTAACTAGACTTATATGGAGAGTAAGCATGCAATCACCGGATTAAGAAAGTCTAAGATAAGAAGAACATAAAGTGCAGCTGTCACATGAACCTCAATTCTTCTTGTTTAAGCAAAGATTAAGTCATAAACAATGTTTAGCAATAAATCCAAATTACAACTAAATCAAGAAAGGAAAACAAGAACAACTACACCTAGGGATTCATCCCTTTGCCTTGTTTAGAGATTAGTTGGCCATGGGGAAGAGTGTGGCAGCCTTCCAAGATATAGTTTTCTCAAACCTTAAGTGGTCTATTTATAACACAAAGGTCCAAGGGTGTTTTAGGGTTTAAAAAGTCATTAAAATCCTAATTAGGTCAAAGCTCGGAGAAAGAATTTCGTGTGCGTGATGCGGCTCAACTTTGTGGGCACCGCGGCCTTGCCTTTATCTTTGGGTGTGGAGATGTTGTGCACCATGGCCTGGGCTTGAGGGGCACCATGGTGCACACTAGTGCTTGCCTTCTTGTGGTTCTGTGCGCCGCGGCACACATTTGTCCAAGCCGCGGCGCACACTGGTGCTGTTCTGGAGGCCTGACCTTTGCCTACTAAAACTATCATAACTTTCTCTAGAAAAATCGTTTTTATGAGCCGTAAAATTATCCAGAAAATAGACTTCCGGATCTTTCTAAGAATATATGTCTCATCTCCTAGTTCTTCTTGCATAATACAATTTAGTTTGCAAAAATGATTGATTTGTTCGGGCAATTATGGCAATTTAGTGAAACTCCTTTTCCAAGTGCTTGTGAACCTTCACTCCGGTGTTCATCGAGTCATTGTGCTTCAAGAAATGATAGCCTTTCCATCTCTTTTGAACTTAAAGTACCTGAAAATGCATCGGAATAGATCAATGATCCAAGAATGACACTTTAGAGTTGTTACGGTATAAAAGTGCAATTTAAACCTAGATTAACCCTAAAATGCTAACAATTAAGTACTGTAAAGATGCATTTTATGACTCTCATCATAACCCCCAACTAGCTTATTGCTAGTCCCTAGCAATTCAAGAAAAAACAAGAGATGAATTCTACGGTGAAAATCAAAACAAAGTAAAGCAATGTTAGTGTTAAACCAAGAGTGATTCACTTTTGTCTCAAAAATCGCACATAACACACGGCACATAGAATCATTAAATTTCACCCAAGTCCAAAAGTAATCTAAAAATCAATCTTAAAATTGTTATCGACTCTTAACATCTATCTTACCACAATCCATTAATCCGAACACCCAGATGATTTTATGCACAACATTCATGAATACAAGTCTTGGCCTCTAAAATATATTAAATTGCGTGACATCAATCACAAAAACAAGCTCCATAGGCTCACTTTTCGAATCACTCTCCACTATTGTAGAAAAATCACACTAAATTGGATCAATAGGTCTTTAATAAGCTTGTAATGTTAGGCTAAGGTAAAGGTTAAGAAAGAACGGGAAGGATTCACAAGTAAAAGAACTCAATCTCTTAGTTTTAACCACAACCACTTTAAGCACTGAATAACCTTCAACACCTAACTCTTTCAACCATTTTTTATAAGAGCATATCTCTCAATAAGTCACCACTTTTCTTTTCTTTTCTTCTTTCTTCGCCATTATTCACTTATTTTCTTCTCTTTTGTATTTTAGCATAAGACCATTCACCTCATTTTCCATTTTTTTTCTTTTCTTTTCCACAACCCCCAACTTATCTCCTTTAGTGTATTTGGGTTATGGTTTCATATTTCCATCCTTACTCCTTTTAAGTACTTCTCAACAAATGTGTATAACTAAGTTCTTTTAAAAGAAAGGTAAGGATAAAATATTTTTAGGCTCATAAAGGTGAGTAAATGGGCTATTGAAAGAAACAAGGCTCAAATTCTTTTTGAAGAAAAAAGCTCAAACAGGTGACTAGTGATGAATATAGCAAGGGTAAGTTCGAAAGGCTCAAACGGTCCAAAAATGGCTTATATCATATCCTAAGTAATGTGCATTCTAGGACTTCACCTCAAATGATTATCAAATAAGTTCTAGAGCTTGTCGAGACCACAAAAGTATTCACAAAACAATCACACATAAAACTTTTCTAAATGTTTTAGACTAATCATACAATCTTACCACAAACTAGAGTCTCAAACCAAATGAAGATTGACACTTAAATTAATTTCAAACCGAAGCAAGATTTAACTACTTCTAAATGCTATATGCTATCTCAATTAGGCTCATATCATGGACATGTGAATTAACTCTAAGGCTAACACAAAGTATGCTAAAAACAAACAAAAAGTAAAATGACACCAAGCAGTTCAAAGAAAAATATGAAAAACAGGAATACGTTTCCTCCTTTCCTCCACCCCCAACTTAAAATAAGCATTGTCCTCAATGTGAAAGCAAAACTTAAGGAAACTCCCTTTGTAGCCAAAAGTGCACAGAAGCTGAAAATTGTGCACCACCATTTGAATTGCTTCGTATATTTGTCCCTGAAAAAGAAATACGAAAGTAAAACTGGAAAACAGCAAAATAATAATAATAAACAAGAAAAAGAAATATAAAAACAAAAAAAATAAAAGGATATGTTGTGGGTTGCCTCCCATGAGCACTAAGTTTTATGTCTTCAGCCAGACGCTGCACACTCTCACTGCTGGCCTCATTGTGGTGCTGAAGATAAGGCTCCATACTCAGTGGCCTCAGTGCTAGTCTTTTGGCAAGGAATACTTAAAGTCTACCACATGTGGCTCAAGTGTTTTTGGTGATGCCCATTTACTATCAACAGTAGGGTATTTGATTCCCGCATCCATGTGACTTCTCTCAAGCAACTCCTCAAAGCATGGTTGCCATGATTTCTTAATAAATTCCTGTGACTTATCAAAAACATCAACAACATTAACGGCATGGGGATAAATTAAAGAATCATCGAACTCAAAATTATTGAGAGTGAATTCCAAAGAGATAGAATTATCTTTAATGTACTCATCCTCTTCATATAGCTGCCTTGAGACTTGGAAAACATTTACTTCTAAAGTCTTATTTCCGAATGATAATGTCATTAGACTATTCCTAGAATTAATGAGGGCGTTGGCAGTGGCAAGGAATGGTCTTCCAAGTATCAAAGGAATTTTGAACTCCGTATTCACCGTAAAAACAGTATCTAAAACCAACAAGTCAACAGGATAATAGAAATTATCAATTTGCAATAAAACATATTCTACAATACCTCTTGGTTTTCTTACCGATCTATTTGCTTATTGAAGTACCACGGAGGTTGGTTTAATCTCACCTAAACCGAGCTACAAGTACATGGAGTATGGTATGAGGTTCACACTAGCTCCCAAATCCAGCAATGCTTGGCCACAAGATTTATTTCCAATTTGGCAAGCCACCGTTGGACAGCCCGGATCTTTATATTTGGGTGGTGTCTTGTTGTCAATTACTGCACTCACTTGCTCCATTAAGAATGTCATCTTCTTAACATTGCACCTTTTCTTGAGTGTGTATAGATCCTTGATGACTTTATCATAGTTGGGAATCTCTTTTATGACATGAAGAAGAGGAAGATTAATTTTAACATGCTGAAGTTGTTCAAGAATCTCACCTTTTAATGCTATATTTATCTCCTTAGGTTTGAGGAGTGCTTGAGGGTAAGGCACCGGTGAAGAATAATCATCATGGGCCTCTTGTTCCTTGGGGGCTTTATCCTTGTTGCTCAAGTTTGATGGTAGAGTGGGCCCATCAATTTTCTTACCGCTGCGGGTGATTATGGCATTAACCTCTCTAACATTTTGATTATCAGGTCCAAAGGTTTGTGCCATATGTTGTCCCCTTGGATTAGTTTGTGGCTGTGAAGGAAAACGACCTTACTCTTGAACCGTTAAGAAACTAATCAACTTGGTGAGTTGACTCTTTATTACCTTTTGTTCCTCTTTGATCGCTTGTTGCTCCTCCAGCAACCGTTGATTTATTTTGCCTTGCTCTTCCACACTCTTGGCATGTACCTGCATAAATGACTTAAACATATCTTCTAAAGGTAAAGATTGTTGAGGTGCATTAAACGAGGTTGCTTCCGGCTGCCATTGGGTATTAGATTGGGTAGGAGGTTGCATATCGGATCTCCAACTAAAATTAGGGTGATTTTTCCAACCGGGATTGTATGTGTTAGAGTAGGGTGAGTTTGGTTTCCTAAAGGGTATACCTACAGCATTACACTCTCCCTTCATCTCAAAATAAGCTGGAAAATCCCTAGGTAAATGATCTACCCCATTACACATGAAACAAGGCTCATGGGACTCTACCTTAGCAACCGGTTTAGAGGCTCTAGCATCCTTGGTTTTTAAGGCTTCAATTTCCTTAGTTAGGGCCTCTAAACGGGTTTTAAGGCTGTCATCTTCCTTAAGTTGATAAATCCCAATGGGTTGATTTCTCCTAGTGCTTTCCATGGCATTTGATCCTGTCCAAGTGTGGGATTTTTCTGATAGGTCATCTTGGAAATCTATGGCTTGGTCGGGATCTTTTTGAAGAAAATCCCCATTGTACATTATTTCTATGAACTGCATTTTCCTACTTAGAAGCCCATCATTGATATAGCTAACTACCCGCCAACTCTCATACCCATGGTGTGGACAAGAATTCAGAAGGTCTTGAAACGTTCCCAAACTTGATATAAAGTTTCACTCTCCTTTTGTGCAAAGTTTGAGATTTGTCTCTTGAGGTTATTGGTTCTATCGGTTGGGAAGTGCTTTTGGAAACCTATAGACCTAGGCCTTAATGAGTACAGCCAATACTTGGCTTTTTCCTTAAGTGAAAAAGGGAAAAACTGAAGTTTGACGGTGTTTAACATATCAGCCCTACCTTGAAAAGTTGCTACTACTTCCTCAAATTCCCTAATATGGATATAGGGGTTATCATTCTCAAATCCATGGAAGGTTGGTAACAATTGGATCATGCTCGGCTTAAAATCAGGTTGTTGAACATTAGGGAGGAACATGATGCAGGATGGTGTGGCTGTTCGACTAGGGTGCAAATAATCTTTAAGTGTCCTAGCAACATTCTCATTATTATTTTCGGCCATTTAACAGAATTCTCTAAGTTCTCCTTTGGGTGTTCACTATAGTTTGATCTAGGAGAGGTTTCACTAATGGACACGGAAGGAGAGAGTAACTCTATTTCGGGTCTTTTAACGAATCTTCCTCGCAAATCTCTCGATCTAAGCATACACCAAAGGAATTAGTGAGTAAATAAATAAAACAGAAAAAGAAAATTAGAAAATCAAAAAAAAAGAGCAAAGAACGATATTACTGTCTTGTCTCAACGTTGACAATCTTCCTTGTACTTAAGCGCATTTCCCTAGCAACGACGCCAAAATTCGGTTACGCCCAAAGAGTAACGCGGTAGTTGTAGCACAGCTTTGGGGTGTCGATTCCACAGAAAAACAAGTTAACTATAAGGAAAAGTGTAAACTTTAATACGAAACGATAAAAGCCAAATAAGTAAATCTGAGTTTTGATAGTAAAGTATTATGAGGAAATTCTGTATTTGTAATGAAGAATATAATAAGGAAACAACAAGGTTCCGGGAATTCTCCCTAGGTTCGTTGCCTTATTCGAATCTCAATTCAGTTGTCTTTATCTCAATTACAGGTTTCACATCCCAAACAAGCAATCGGCACATATTCAATCAAAGCACATATATAAACCCTAATGTAATTGCTATGAAGTACTCTTTTCTTTTGATTCAAGCACACATGACCTATCCTATAGGTTTATCAAGAAACGACAATATATATTTATGACAATATCGCAGTAATGGACAAACCTAAAAGATAAATCTACCGGACTCAATCACATCCAAACAACTTGACATAAGAAGAGCTTGACTAGACTTATATGGAGAGTAAGCATGCAATCACCGGATTAATAAAGTCTAAGATAAGAAGAACATAAAGTGCAGCTGTCACATGAAGCTCAATTCTTCTTGTTTAAGCAAAGAGTAAATCATAAACAATGCTTAGCAATAAATCCAAATTACAACTGAATCAAGAAAGGAAAACAAGAACAACTACACCTAGGAATTCATCCATTCGCCTTGCTTGGAGATTAGTTGGCCATGGGGAAGAGTGTGGTAGCCTCCCTTGAGTTTTCCAACCTTCCAAGATATCTTTTTTCTCAAACCCTAAGTGGTCTATTTATAACACAAAGGTCCAAGGGTGTTTTAGGGTTTAAAAAGTCATAAAATCCTAATTAGGTCAAAGCTTGGAGAAAGAATTTCGTGTGCGCGCTGCGGCTCAACTTTGTGGGCGCCGCAGCCTTGCCTTCAGCTTTAGGTGTGGAGGTGCTGGGTGCTATGGCCTGGGTTGAGGGGCACCATGGTGCACACTGGTGCTTGCCTTCTTGTGGTTCTGTACGCCACGGCGCACACTTGTCCAAGCCGCAGCGCATACTTGTCCAAGCCGCGGCGCACACTGGTGCTGTTCTGGAGGCCTGACCTTTGTCTACTACAACTGCCATAAATTTCTCTGGAAAAATAATTTTTATGAGCCGTAAAATTCTCCAGAAAATAGACTTCTGGACCTTTCTAAGCATATATGGCTCATCTCCTGGTTCTTCTTGTATCAATACAGTTTAATTTGCAAAAATGATTGATCTGTACTGGCAATTCTGGCAATTTAGTGAAACTCCTTTCCAAGTGCTTGTGAACCTTCACTCTGGTGTTCATCGAGTCATTGTGCTTCAAGAAATGATAGATTTTCCATCTCTTTTGAACTTAAAGTACCTGAAAATACGTCGAAATAGATCAATGATCCAAGAATGACACTTTAGAGTTGTTAAGGTATAAAATTGCAATTCAAACCTAGATCAACCCTAAAATGCTAACAATTAAGTACTGTAAAGATGCATTTTATGACTTTCATCAAGTTCTCTATACAATGGGTTCGAGTTTAATTGCTTGGACAAAGGTAGATTTTTTTGGGATTTGTCAAAGAATTAAACAAGTGAAAATGGTCTGCATCAGGTATGGCTGTGCGCCGCGGGCTCCAGCAAGTCCGGAAGCTCCTCCTCTCCAGGCCGCGCTACTGCCTCCAGCAAGGTAGTAAGTTTCCCCACTTTTGAGCCATGGCACGCCCTGTTCTAAGCCTCAGCACGAAGCACACTTGACACCAATTAATCAACACTTTGAAATGGTGTGTGGGACTTGGTTAAAACGCACAGGTTCACTTAGACTCTTAGAGAGCCATGAGTCTTTGGTTCTTGAGATCTAAGGGTTGAGATTGATCTCAAAGATTGGATGAGGTGGTCATTGCCCTACATAAAGGGTCATCTAAGAGCAATCAAAGTAGATCAAGACATAACAATAAGTGTGAGAGTGCAAAGACACAAAACACAAGAGAGACTCGTTCAAGAGAGACTGGTTGTTTAGAGAGAAAAGCTCTCAAATCTGGAGAGGTCTTTCTAGTGAGAGAGAGTAGTCAAGATTGGGGATTCAAGAGCTTTGTAATTGGAATTTTCTTGGGGAAAATTCTAGAGAAACACTTAGTTCTTATCTCTTTCTTTTCTCTTCTTTCGTTCTTCAAGAACAAAAGGTTTCTTGAAGGGATGTTGCTGTAATTGTAAGAACTCAATTGATTTAGTGCAGAGAGCTCAGAGGAGCTCATGGGAACGTAGGCACATTGTTGAACCTCATTAACAATTGCTTGTGTTCTATTTTATTCTTTGATTCTTGTTTCGGTTTTGTACAAAACATTCTGGATTTGGGTGTTTGGGAAAGATCACAACCTGGGATTTCTTGTGGTGATTTTCTCAACATAATTGAATTTAAATATTTGGAATTCATGTTGTTTTTATATTACTGTTCATATGCATATTTCATAACATTGTTCTAATGCATATGCATTAAAGAAAAGAACCGAAAGAACCGAGAGGGGACTGGTCTAATTAAAAAACCGTGACAACCGGTATATGCTGGAAATAAAAGGGACACTGTGACAGTCGATATATGCTGGAAATAGAAAGGACGCCGTGACAGCCGGTATATGCTGGAAATAAAAGAACCGGAAGGGGGCCGGTCTAAGATAATTAAAATTTGTCGACATGTGGGAAGATGTTCCCATAATAATAATTCATGTGTTGCATTTGTTTTACATGTTCATATTTTTACTGAATGTTGTTGATGTTATGTATGTGTTTGTAGATAAATGAGTTTCATAGAAAGAGACAGTTACAGTGAGAAAAAGACATAGAAATATGATATTATAGGAATTATTTAAATGTTAGACATTATGCTACTATCCAGTTATATGAGAGATAAATGATTAAATTTTAAAGGGCTATTTATGCAATTTGAATACTTTTAGTAAATTTAATTCACTGAGCTTGTGAAGCTCATCCCTCATTGTACAATGATTTTAGGTAGCAAGCAAGACAAATAGTCTGGTGGGTTGAGAGTCAGACGAAATCATTTTCTGTAAGCCACGTACGTGTCAATATCCTCAGACGAATGATAAAATAAAATAAAAATTTTTTATTTATAAATATTCATGCATTTTACGTTGTATATTTTGTTTAAATTTATATTAGATTGATGTACCTCCCCTGTTGAGGATTGAGGGTTATAGTAAAAATTTATGTTAGTTTTATTTTTTATTGTTGCATATATGTGTCGTGCTGGGATTTTCAAAATGTGATGACACCATCTTGAGGGTGACCAACCCGGAATGGGTCGTTACACTTCGTCATGTCAATTAGAATATTGATACACAAATAGTTACCTCAATAAATATTTTTTCACATCACATTAACAACAAGAGACTTAAGAACGGTAAATCATAAGCTTAGATCCATAAAGGAACAATATCGAATTTTATCTCAAACAACCTCATGGTACTAACAAACTCTTGTAACACTATCATATGATCATGGAAGTTCCAAGAAGATGCTCTCAAAACCCTTACTTTCTCTTTCTAAACCACAAATTCAAATAGGAAAATATTGCTTGCAACCGCATGGATGTACAAACCCGAGATCCCATGCCAAAGTTGCCTAACAATGCTTCTCTTGTCGTTAACTATAAAATCCTTAATAGAAATTAATTTTCCTATCAGACAAAATTGCCACTTCCAACCGTATATATGTTGTACATTCTCAACTTTGATTGAAATCCATTTCTTCTCCACCTCTGTTCTAACCGAATCCTTCATCATGATGCAGATGATATGATTGATGCAGACTTGATTCACAACATAAAAAGCACCAAATAGTTGAACAAATCCCTAGCCATTATGATGGATAAAAAAACATCAAACAACCAAACAAAGCCCTAACCGGTGGAAAGGATAAAAGCCCTAGCCGCAACACTTTCGAGAACATCGAAATTCTATACACTGTGCCTGAAAACCCTAAAAGAAAACTCGACGGTAACCACTCAAAATCAATAACAAATGGTCAAAACCCTAGTCCCAGAAAAACTTTGAGGTTCAGAATAACATTGAGGTTAAATGTGATCTAAGAAAAATAAAAAGTAAAAATACTATTGAAAATGTCTTTTTTCTTTTTTTTTTTACTATTTGAGATTAAAAAACCACAAAAAATATCATGTGAGTGAAAAATTATGAAATTTTTTTAGATGATCTCTAAATACTTTATAGAATTTATTTAGCGTCAAAATGGGTACAGATAAATAGTGGAGTTAACGGATGTTCACTATATGCTAATAATAGTGCAAACCACAATATTTGTTATGTATCGAAGAAAAAAAAAAGTCAAGATTTATTATGAAAATGGACCAAATCACATGATTATACATGTATTTTAGCCAAAAAAATAATTATTTAACTAAATAAATAGTGAATGTTTTAGCCATTATGGGACAGAAAGAGTATAATGTAAATCTTAAAAGAAATTTCAATGTAAAGCTAGAACAAATGTAAAGGAAATTTACATATTGGTCCCAAAACATTGAAAAATCCATGATATTTTAGCCCTCAAGGTTTAGGGGTACTTGCATTTTAATACACAAGGTTTCAATCGGTGCACATTGATATAAAGGTGGTTCAATTGTATCAAATCATATTGTTCCACCCAAAAAACATGATAGGACTAACAGTTTGACCATATTAATTAACCACGTGTCACACATATAGAGCATGTTTGGGTAACAGTTTTCTATTTTCAGTTTTTCAAAAATGAAAATAAAAAAGAGTTTTCTGACGTTTTCTGAAGAAAACATGTTTGGATAACTGTAACTCGAATATTGTTTCCAAAACAGAAAACAATGAAATGTTGTTTGGATAATCTTATTTTGAAAACTGTTTTGATACACCATGTAATTATTTTTAGTTTTGAGTTTAAATTTAAAATCTATATTAATTGTATTTCTCATATTTACTAAATATTTAAAAATAATTAATATTATTTTATTTTCAAAATTTTAATATTTTTATATATCATGGAGGAAGAATGAAACAGAGAAGTGAACATTGATTTTATAGTTATTTTTTAAAAATTATGTCAGAAAACACCAACCTGGAGTTTTTTAGAAAAAAGTTTTTGAAAACTGGTTTTTGAAAAACTGTTTTAGAAAATTGCTTTTGAAAACTATTTTTCTAAAACAGTTTGCCAAACATAGAAAAGAATTTTTGAAAACTATTTTCAATTTTCGAAAACTGAAAACAGTTTTAAAATATTGTTTCCAAACATAGCCATATTGGCTCCCAAAAATTAATTGAAACATAAATAAAACAATTCTAATTTTTTTAAAATTAATTATATAAATCTAAAAACCATTAAGAATTTAAAAAAAAACACACAAAACAAAAAATTTGTGTCTCCCAATCCCTGCTCATCCATATTCTAAATTAAAATACAATAACTTGTCTCTTTATCCTTATCCTTCACATTCTTATTCCATTTTCTTTCATTTTCCTAACAACCAAACGAAGCAAATTTTCTTTCATTTTTTCAACAACTAACCAAACAAGCCACCGAGGAAACCTAACCAAACCAAATAATTCTGCATTGAATAGTAAATAAACTAGAAAAACAAACATAAACTTCAATTTCCAAGAGAACGAAACCCAAACTTCCAAAAAAAAAATCTTTCATTTTATTAGTAACCTAAGACAAAGCTTTGCACTGAATCATAAAGGGCAATTGAAAATAACACCAATGTCCTTGAATTTCTTCTTGAAACTAACTGATCAAACCATGAAGTTAAGGTCCTCTCAGCTTGTTCACAAACAAAATCCAAACATCTTACGCACCCACCAAATTCCTCTGCAACCCATTAATAATCATAACCAAACATCCATATGTAAACAATGGATTGTATATACATAGGTGTAAATTGAAGACAAACAGAAAAAATAAAAATAAAAACTATAAAATTTTGAGCCCCAAAACTAATTCTTCAAAACCAAAAAAAAGAAAAGAAAAAAGAAATCTAAAAAAATTCATATCTAGATCACAAGCCTCCATTTTCTTCTTCTTTTTCCTTCAATCTAGATTGCGCACCACCACCCTCAAATCAGGATCACGTGGCCGTTCCTTACAATGTAAATCGCATGCTACAGTAGTGATGTCGCAGCACTATTAAGGCATGCCATTACTGTTACTATTGTCACCTATACTAGGGGAGAATGAAGAATGGAAAAAGAAAAAGAAAAAAAGAAGAAAGGTGACAAGTGATGGGTGACGAGTGACAGGTAGGGTTTAGTTTAGGTAGTAGGTAGTTGAAGATGAATGAGGGGTAGAGAGGCTGTAGACTAGGGTTCCAACCCAAGAGGAGGGGTGAATTGGGTTTTTAAAAACTTCTGCTAATTATTTGCAAGTTTATAAAAACAGTTAAATGTACAAGCATACAAACAAGTAATGTGCTTTAAATGTATAAGCATACAAACAAGAGAAAGTGAAAACACAGTTTATAGTGATTCGACAATATCAAATTCCTTCCGACCCTATGTCCACTCTCTTCAAGGACCTCCTTAAAGTGATCCACTAAAAGTTTTAGTCGTACAACTTCACGAGTGTTGTATAAACCTTACAACCAATCCCTTCCTCTTGAAAGCTATTCCCTTCCTTGCGGAAGCTAATCCCTTCCTCTCGGAAGCTAATCCCTTCCTCGTAGAAGCTTACAAAGAAATGTTTAATTCTAAACACTCTAAGAGTTATTAAACCTCTTTCCCCCTTACAATAAATGTGAATTATTGTAAAGTAACTGGTAGAGAGATTGCAATGAATGCTTTTACAAATGAACAATATCTCTCTTTCAAGAAAAAGCTTGAAGAATGGCTCAAGAATAAATTTTTCAAAGCTTTTGAGAATTAATGAGCAAACTTATGAATTGAATGTGTAATCTCCTTGTTTTAAATGCTCATTAAAGTGGGTTTATATAGCTTTGAATCAATATGGCCATTAGACACTGACTTGGTAGGTTTGGTGCATTAAATGCTCAAGTTTCGCGTCTCAAACGATCATATTTTTGAATTACCAGTCGACTGGATCTTTGTACCAATCAACTGGATCAAGTGAGAAATCTCACTTTTAGGTTGTGGGAGAATACCAGTCGACTGGGTCCTAAGCACTAGTCAACTGGGTGCTCAACACTAGTTAACTGGGGACATTCTATCCCATTATAATGACCTGACCTCTCACTTGGCATAATATTGTCCACTTTGGCACCCCGTGCCTCACGGCTTTAAAACATGTTATGCAAGTTGAGGCGCTATCACTTATAAATAGCCCAGCAACATCCTCCCTAACTGATGTGGGATACCAAGCCATCACAATCTCCCCCCTTAGAGCATAGGGTCCTCGCTGTGTAGTCCCACACTAGGCAACCCGCTGGGCAAACCCTCTGGCCGAGCTTTCGAG
This sequence comes from Bretschneidera sinensis, assembly GCA_023935145.1. NCBI lineage: Eukaryota > Viridiplantae > Streptophyta > Magnoliopsida > Brassicales > Akaniaceae > Bretschneidera > Bretschneidera sinensis. The sequence goes on along the minus strand of CM043702.1, from coordinate 37,835,445 downwards.
AGTCGACTTTGATACCACTATAACAACCTGACCTCCCACTTGGCATAATATTGTCCGCTTTGGCACCCCGTGCCTCATGACTTTAAAATACGTGATGCAAGTTGAGGTGGCTATCACTTATAAATAGCCTAGCAACATCCTCTCTAGCCGATGTGGGATACCAAGACATCACACCCATACCCCAGTCGACTGGTACATTTGAGCCAGTCGACTGAGTTGCCCTTCAACCCAGTTTTTTATATAATAAAACTGTTTTTGACTTGGAAGTGTTTGAATTAATAGTTTTGTCAAAATTATTTTGTAAAGAGACATAAGACAAGCTACTTACTTGAACATAAGAGATTTATAGTTTGTTTCAATACCTTAATGCCTATTCTATATTTTCTGTCTTGTTTTGGCGTCTGATACGGGTTGAGTTCTTGCATCTTGATTCTTTGCTGAAAGCTTTTATTATTTAAACATTTAGATAAAACTGTTAGTACAATTAGAGTAGTGTTTTGTCATTATTAAAATTAGATAATGGTCAATAATCTCCCCCTTTTTGATGATGTTTAAAAAAAAAATATGCAGAGTTTCCTCTGTTTTTTGGATAAAACTAACCTGTAAAGCAGTTCAAATACAACTTATAAACAACCCAACCAAGCAAAGTAAAATAGACTTATATTCATCAAGGTCTTCGGAGCAATGCTCCCCCTAAATCTATGCTCTATTTTAAGTTTACATTGATATTTCTCTGTTTCTCATTTTTCTCTCCCGTTTTGACAATAGTTGAAAAGGGGGTGCAAACTCAAAATATAAGCAACACAGATACTATAGACAGTAAGATTATGCACAAGCACAGATACAAGGCATTATTCGGAGCTAGGAAGACTTCCCGGGAAGAATCGAAAGTTTTCATACTAGCAGAAATAGTTAAAGCATATCGCGGAGTAAAAATGATTTAAACCAAGTAATCATATAGCATAAAAGTAATGCAAGTATATGAACCATAAGCTAGACAACTGAAATATAGGCAAATATATACAAACATCCATGCATCACAGGCTTTTAGAAGCCAAATATCGAATATAATAACAGAAACGTATGATAAAGTAATAAATGTTTGTGTTAAGATCAGCTAAACGATATATATACATGAAAAAAGGATAACACAAGAAGCTCAGCGAGCGGGAGAATCAGAGCCACCTCGAATAAGATCTCGAAGCTCAGCCAATGAGCCCTCTGTGTGTTCTCGGTGTAGCTCAAAGTCATCTCGAAGTAAGCGAAGGTCATGATGCATGGAATCAACAGAAGAGCTCAAGCTCTGGAACCCGGACTACATGGATAGCTGGAGGTTCAAAATAGCCTGGAGTAGATCATCGTACCCAGCTTGATCAGTACTAGAACCACCAAGTGGTGCTTGGTCATCAGTGTCTATAGCAGTGGGAGGGCTGCATCACCAGGACCCTCATCGTCCTCTTCGCTGCTGTCACCCTCTCCAATCTTGATGTTCTTCCCGGCCTTGGAGTAGATTATCCCATCTTGGATCATGCACCCCATCTTCTTAACTAATTTGGGAATTTTTGACATACCAGTCGACTGGGTTAAGATACCAATCGATTGGGTAAATTGGAAGAGAAATACCAGTCGACATGGTTATTAATAACAGTCGACTAGGTAATTACCATAAATTCAAAAATTTTGCTCCAAACAAGGTCTTGTTCTACCAGTTGACTGGATACTTGGACTAGTCGACTGGGTGAAAAGGCAATGTATTACCAGTCGACTGGGGTAAACTTACCAGTTGACTGGACCCTTAAAAGAAAGCTCCAGCTTAGAGTCTTAGCACGAAATTTGTTTATCTATATCATATTGAGTGAGGGAAATATTAAATAAGGTTTAATACTCATTCACTATATGTTAAATATGCATATAATGAATGATGATGCAATCAAACATACAGTTTATCGTAGTTTATTAATCTCATTGACAATCTAATCTTACAAAAACTAGCTTCATTTAATGGTTTTGTAAGAATATCAGCTATTTAATCTTCTGAAGGAATGAATTCTGGTCTTATGTCACATTTTTTAACATGATATCTTATGAAATGATGTCTAATTGCTATGTGTTTGGTTCTAGAATGCTGAGTAGGGTTTTTGGTTAAGTTGATAGCACTGGTGTTATCACAATGAATTAGAATATCTTTAAAATTCATGCCATAGTCTTCTAGTTGTTGTTTTATCCATAACACTTGCGCACAACAACTTTTGGCTACTACGTATTCTGCCTCGGTGGTTGATAGTGCAACTGAGTTTTGTTTCTTGGAAAACCAAGAGGTTAGCATTGCACCTAAGAATTGGCATGTTCGACTAATGCTTTTTCTATCTAACCTACACCCCGCAAAATCAGCATCTGAATATCCTACTAGCTCAAAAGATGAATCTCTAGAGTACCATAATCCTAGGTTTTGAGTCCCTTATAGATATCTAAGGATTCGTTTTACTGCAATCACATGTGATTCCTTAGGATTAGCTTGAAATCTAGCACACATGCATACACTAAACATTATATCAGGTCTACTTGCAGTTAAATAAAGTAAAGCTCCTATCATACTTTTATAAGTTTTAGTATCTACACACTTACCTCATTCATCAAGGTCAAGTTTTGTAGAAGTGCTCATAGGAGTACCAAGTGACTTTGAGTTTTCCATCCTGAACCTTTTTAGTAGGTCCTTAGTGTATTTTGATTGATTGATGAAGATACCTCCTTTCAATTGTTTGATTTGAAGTCCAATGAAGTAGGTAAGCCCTGCCATCATGCTTATTTCAAATTCACCTTACATGCACTTAGCAAACTCTTAACACATAGATTCATTAGTAGCACTAAATATGATATCATCAACATATATTTGGACTAGTGGTGTGTCATTTTTGTGAGTCTTTGTGAAGAGGGTTGTGCCTATTTTTACTCTTGTAAAATTATTGTCAATCAAAAATTTACTTAGTCTTTCATGCCATGCTCTTGGAGCTTGCTTCAACTCATATAGAGCTTTAGAAAGCTTGTAGACATGATTTGGAAGACTAGGATTTTCAAATCCAAGAGGTTGCTTAACATATACCTCTTCTTCTATAAAGCCATTTAAAATGACACTTTTTACATCCATTTGAAATAATTTAAACTTGTTAAAGCATGCAAAGGCTAATAACATTTGAATAGCTTTTAATCTTGCTACGGGAGCATAGATCTCATCAAATTCTATTCTTTCTTGATTATATCCCTTAACAACTAGTCTAGCCTTATTCCTGGTTACTATTCCATTTTCATCCATCTTATTTCTTAATACCTATTTAGTTCATATTATTGTATGATTAGTTAGTCTAGGAACTAGATTTCATACATTGTTTCTTTCAAATTGATTTATTTCTTCTTGCATGGCATTTATCCAATCAACATCCTTCTCTGCTTCTACAAATGTTTTAGGTTCTATTTGAGATAGATAGGCTACACAGTTGCAAATATTTCTAATAGAGGAACTAGTTCTTACCCCTTGTGAAGGATCACCAATCACTTGATCAATTGGGTGATAATTTGCATACCTTCAATCTTTGGGAAGATTATCATGTTATTGATTTGTAGATAGTTGGTCTAGTTTGAGAGCTTCTATCTCTTGATTTGTTTAAGGTGGGCTCTCCTTTGGGTCAACAATGGGAGTAGGTGTTTCCATTCTTAGAATGAAATCTGCATCATCATTGAGAGAAACTACTCTACTACTAATTGGGTTAGACTTACTAAAAACTATATGTACGGATTCTTCTACCACTAGTGTTCTCTTATTGAAGACTTTATAAGCTTTACTAGAGGTTGAATATCCTAAGAATATCCTCTCATCAGTCTTTGAGTCAAATTTACCCAAGTTAGTTTTATTTTTATTTAGGATAAAGCATTTACAACCAAAGGCACGAAAATAGGAGATATTAGGCTTTCTACCTTTCCATAATTCATATGGAGTTTTGTTAAACATATACCTAATTAAAATTTTATTTAAGATATAGTAAGAGGTGTTTACAGCTTCCGCCCAAAATTATTTTGGCAAACTATTTTCACAAAGCATTGTTCTTGCAAATTCTTCTAGAACTCTATTTTTCCTTTCAACAACTCCATTTTGTTGAGGAGTTCTAGGAGCCGAGAAGTTGTGATCAATTCCATTTTCATCACAAAATTTTGCAAATCTTTGGTTTTTAAATTCTTTTCCATGATCACTTCTAATGCTTGAAATAAAAATTCCTTTTCATTTTGAACCTTTTTACAAAAGTTTTCAAATCCTTTATAAGCTTCATCATTGTAAGCAATAAAGATAACAAAGGTATATCTTGAATAGTCGTCAACAATAACAAGATCATATTGATGGCCACCTAGACTAATGGTACTTATTGGACCAAATAAGTCTATATGCAAAAGTTCAAATGGTCTAGTAGTTGAGACTACATTTTTTTATTTAAAAGAAATTCTAGTTTGTTTTCCCATTTGACAAGCATCACACACCTTATCTTTTTCAAATTTGATTTTCGGAAGTCCAATGTCTAAATCTTTTCTTGAAATGATTTTAAGCAAATCCATATTCACATGACCAAGTCTTTTATGCCATAGCCATGGGTTTTCACTAAATGCAGGAAAACATTTTTCATTTTCCGAATGCAAGGATTTTAAATCAACTATATAGACATTTTCATGTCTATGGCCAACAAACTTGATCTTGTTACTCTTGATGTCTATAACTAGACAATGAGAGGTTCCAAATATGACTTTGTTGCCTTTGTCACATATTTGACTAATACTTAGTAAATTTGGCTTAAGGCCTTGCACAAATAATACATGATCAATGGTTGAGAAATCATTACCAACTTTTCCATGCCCGATGATCTTTATTTTTGTGTTGTCTCCAATGGTGACATGTCCGACATCTCTTAGAGTTAGCTCTTTGAATACACTTCGATCATTGGTCATGTGCTTTGAGTATCCACTATCAAGGTACCAACATTTACCTTTTTCTTTGGTGTGGAGACATATCTACATCACACAAGGATACACGATTGCACTCTTAGGTACCCAAAATTTCTTGGGTTTTTATTGGGTTAGTCCTAGAAAATATGGTTCCTTTAAGGACCTATACTTTCTTAACATTGTAAGGTATTCTATATCTATAGACATGGTGATGATGCACAATCCTAGGATAATAGTTATTGAAATTTCTAGAATATCTTAGTTGTGCATGTCTATAGCTCCTTGGATGAGTATTCCGAGGATACATGTTTCTATTGTGCATGTCATTTCTAGGAAATGTATGATGGTGATTTCTAGGATATATGTTTGCATTATTGTGAACATGCATGTTATTTCTAGGATACACATGATGGTAATTCCTAGGGTATGCATGTGTAGTGTGCAAGTTTTGAGTATACATATTATCTCTATGATTCATATAGTGGTTACTCCTAGGATATGTATATGCATTTCTTGAATGATTGTTCCTAGCATTTGCATTTCTTGAGTGAGTATACATATATGTATGAGTATTTCTAGGAGGCTTAATTCTTGTATATGCATTGTAATTAGTATTTTTAGACCTACTAGCATTCATTAAAGGAGTGCTTTTAACCTTGCTAAAGGTCTTTGAAGTAGAGGCTTCATTCACACATGATGCTTTCATGAATAAGGTCTCTTTTGATTTTTGCTTGTCTAATGGAGAATAACCCAACCCGGATTTTCCTCCACTTAATCTTTGGCAAGATAGCACTTCATCTAGTTTTTTTTTTCCAAGCATAAGTCTTGATATAGTGCCATTTAATTCTATTATTTTCTTCTTTAAATTTTCATTTTCATCTTTAAGAAAATCTTAAGAAGAATTATAAAGCAAGGAAGATAGTTTTTCTTTTTCTTCCTTTAAGCCTTCCATCTCTTTAGAGAGAGATGACACTTCCTTTTTGAGAATAGTGTTCTTAGAATCGAATTTCTTCAATTCTTCATGTATTTCATTTATGACCTCTATTAATTCTTCACTACTACTAACAATGTTATTATTAGAAAGGGAAGAATTTGATACCTCATTTTCGTCATCGATTTCCATAAGACATAGGTTGGCAATCTCCTCGTATCCGACCTCATTGTTCGAGGATTCTTCTTCTTCGTCATCACTCCAAGCAGTTACAATCATAGCTTTCTTTTTGAAGCTCTTATATGGTTTGTTTATCGCTGTACAATCGGCTTTGATGTGACCGAACCTCTTGCAACCATAACACACAAGTGGTTCCCTTTTTGAAGTGGGATCCTTTATGTATGGTTTCTTGCTCTTCTTCAAGAATTTGTGAAACCGCTTGGTGATTAGAGCCATCTCACCATCCTCTCCGCTGCTTTCCACATCGTCTTCTGTTTCTTCTTCTTTATTGCTCATAGAGCCTTTGAGAGCAATCACCTTTTTCTTTTTCTCATCATCATTGACAACAGGATTCATTTCTTCCATCTCGTATGTCAATAGTGATCCAAGAAGTGTTTCAACATCAAGTTTATCGAGATCTTTGGCCTCCATGATGGCCGTCTTCTTTGCTTTCCAAGTGGATGGCAAAGAGCTTAAGATTTTCCTTGTTAATTCAAATTCCTCAATGTTCCTACCAAAAGCTTCAAACCATTAACAATAGTGGTGAAACGTGAGTGCATTTGAGAAATTACTTCGTTAGGAGACATTTTGAAAGATTTATATTCGGACACTAGCATATACATTTTTAATTTTTTAACTTCGCTAATTCCTTCATATGTTACTTGTAATTTATCCCAAATCTTCTTAGCCGAAACACAAGCAGAAATTTTATTATATTCAGAAATATCTAAAGCACAATGTAAAATACTTGTGGCTCTACTATTTAGAGACATCATTTTATAATCCTCTTCATTGAACTCAGTTTTGAGTTGAGGCATTGTATGATTGATTTCTCCAATAGTTATTCTCTTTGTAGGAATTCTAGGTCCTTCCTCAATAACTCTCCATAGATTGTAATATTGTCCTTCAACAAAGATTTTCATCCTGTTTTTCCAATAGTTATAGTTAGAGCCATTGAAAAAGGGAGGCCTAGTGTAGGAATGTCCTTCAGAATAGCTATTTGATGTCATCGGATCAACTCAATGATTTTAAGCCTGAAATGGAGAACGAGACTCTGATACCAATTGTAGACTGGGGTTCCAACCCAAGAGGGGGGTGAATTGGGTTTTTAAAAACTTTTGCTAATTATTTGCAATTTTATAAAAACAGTCAAATGTACAAGCATACAAACAAGTAATGTACTTTAAGTAAAAGAGTTTAAGGAAGAGAAAATGCAAACTCAGTTTATAGTGGTTCGGTAATATTGGATTTCTTCCAACTCTACGTCCACTCTCTTCAAGGAACCTCCTTGAAGTGATCCACTAAAACTTTTAGTCATCCAACTTCACAGGTGTTGTACAAGCCTTACAACCAATCCCTTGCTCTCGGAAGCTATTCCCTTCCTTGCAGAAGGTAATCCCTTCCTCTCGGAAGCTAATCCCTTCCTCGCGGATCCTTACAAAGAAGTGTTTAATTCTAAACACTCTAAGAGTTATTACAACTCTTTTCCTTTTACAATAAATGTGAATTGCTGTAAAGTAAATGGTAGAGAGATAGCAATGAATGCTTTTACAAATGAACGATATATCTATTTCAAGAAAAAGCTTGAAGAATGGCTCAAGAATAAAATTTTCAAAGCTTTTGAGAATTAATGAGCAAACTTATGAATTGAATGTGTAATCTCCTTGTTTTAAATGCTCATTGAAGTGGGTTTATATAGCCTTGAATCAATATGGTCGTTAGACAATGACTTGGTAGTTTTGGTGCATTAAATGCTCAAGTCCCGCGTCTCAAACGGTCATATTTTCGAATTACCAGTCGACTGGGTCTTTGTACCAATCAACTGAGTCCTAAGCACCAGTCGACTGGAGACATTCTGTCCCATACCCCAGTCGACTGATACATTTGAGCCAGTTGACTAGGTTGCCCTTGAACCCAGTTTTTTATGTACTAAAACTGTTTTTGATTTGGAAGTGTTTGAATTAATAGTTTTGTCAAAATTCTTTTGTAAAAAGAGTCATAAGACAAGCTACTTACTTGAACATAAGAGATTTACAGTTTGTTTCAATACTTTAATGCATATTTTATATTTTCTATCTTATCTTGGCATCTGATACGGGTTGAGTTTTTGCATCTTGATTTTTTGCTGAAAGCTTTTTTCGCTTAAAATCTTAGATAAAACTGTTAGTACAATTAGATTAGTATTTTGTCGTTATTAAAATTAGATAAAAGTCAATAGAGACAAATCGAGGGGATGAGTTGTTTTCTGATTCTTACAGGGATGGGTTGTTTCTAGACTTTTTTATTTTTTTATAATAATTTTTAATTTTGTTTAGTTTTTCTTTTTTTTTAATTTTTAATTTTAATTTTTTAAGTGATATGTGTCTTTTATGTTAAATCTTATTTTTTAAAAAAATTTTATGTTAAATCCGTAAATCAAATTGGACGAAAATTACACAGTTCAGAGGGGCCAAAGCAAGATGCTAGCTACAAGGCTATTATTGATTAAGACTTGTAACAAATCAAAACACGCTTTTCTTAACATTTTAAGTCGTATTACTTATTTTGCTCTCTCTTGCTGTCCACGTCTCTCTAAAAGCACGTCACTCAAATAATTAGCTTTAGGGTTTAGTAAGGTGTAGTTGTCATTCGCGGACACCACACTGTTAATCTATGACCTTGACCAATAAATTTTAAGTTATCCTATTTTTCAATTTAAAACGTGTTGTATTTAAGTTTTTATATTCAATAATTAAAAAATAAATCATAAAAAATTAAAATTAAAATAACATGTTAACCCGTATATGATTTTACTATAACCAATGAAAAATATGAATTTTTTTCCTTTTTATTATTTTATTTTTAAAATTCAATCAAAAAATACATATCGAAATAATGTGATTAAAAAGAGTTAAATATAAACATCATTTTATAATTTTAAAAATTGACGTGTGCATTTAGTTTTATACATATTTATTTTTTTTCTTTTCCATATGCATTTATTTTTTTATTTAATTTTTTAAATAAACAAAAAATACACTTAACACAATAAAATAAAATACTTAATTCAAATATTAAAATTACAAAAGAGAAAGAGCCCCACTAACTAAATCTTTTGATGATTGTATTAAAAACTTTGAGATTAAATTCCACCGCTTCACTTAAAATTAGGGGATATAAGATGAAGAACAGAGGAAGGCTATCCCACTTGTGTAGTTCAACCATTAGAAAAAAAGTACAAAAGCAGAGAAAATTCATTGAAAGTTTCAGAAATTAGGATTTAACATGTCTCTTGCACGCTTAATTTTGAATATTAATAATAATGACGAACAATTTAAATTTTATTTTTTTTACATATTAAATAATTTATAACGTTATTCATCAGAAATTAAAAAAAAGAAAAACTTATTAATAGTTTTAAGTGCTAGCTGTATTATCAACGTAACGCAATACATAAAACTTAAAATCCATATTGCACAATGCACATGGGTTGTTGAAATTTTCTTGCGGTATCGTAGGAGCCTAGGAGGAGGGATTGAAACGTCTATATTATCGGTGGGTGCATGGTACGTGCTTTTATGTTTGCATTAAACGTAATCGGTGGGATTCGCTGTCATTGACAAGCATGATAAATTTTTGTAAAACTTGTACTTGATTTAAAACTTATTTTACCATTGAAATAAAAATTTAATTGGTAATTTTAAAAACTTTAATAATATGTATACATATTCAATTAATGTTATTAATAAAATTCTTAAAAATTATCAGTTAAGATTTTATTTCGATGTAAATATGAGTTTTATACCCGATATAGGTAAGAATCTCTCGAGAGACAGTATATTATATAAATTAGTGTATGCTCTACAAATAAATTATTGTTTGTTTCAAGTGCAAAATTTGTTTTTACATCGGAATGAAAATTTGACTGATAATTTTTTGAAACTTGATTAATAATATTTCTACATACTCAATTAATATTATCAGTTAAGTTCTCAAAAATTACCAATTAAATTTTCACTTTGATGTAAAAATAAGTTTTACACCCAATGCAGATAAAAATCTTTCACGTTATACTGTTATTTTTCTTGGATTCAAATTGTCATTCATTGCATAACTCTATAGTTTGACCAATTTTCATAACAAACCCTGAATTTTTTTATGTTAAATAATAACAAATTTTGTAGTTTGCATTGCTAGTATAAAGTGGGTTTCCATTAACTTTACCATTTATCTGTACCAATTTGGATAGATTAACTTATTTTGATGTTAATTAAATTCTATAAACCATTTAGAGATCGTCCAACAATTTTTTTATAAAAAAAATTAGTTGTGTGCTATTTTTTGCCCTTTTTCAAATTTTTATAGTTAAAAACTAAGAAAAAATATTTTCAATTATAAAAAAATTCATATATTTTTTGTCATGGTAAATTACATTTATTTTTGTATGTATAAAAAAATCATGATCTAATTCTTCATGCTATTAACTTTTTAAGATAATTTTATTTATGAATAATATTTAAAAGAGTTACATAACAACTAATTGAAACCACAAAATTTATTATGTGCAAAACAAAAAAAAATCACAACTTATTATGAAAATGAATCAAACCACAAAATTATACACTTGTTTCAATTATTTTTTTTATAAACAAATATGATCAAAGGATAATGAGTACTGAGGCTCCACGTTGTGACATAACGAATCATTATCATCACTCCTAATTATATAATAACATTATTAATTAATCCATTCTTAAACTTGTATATAAGAAAAGCACACAAAAGCAAAGCGAAGCACAAACACAAAAGCAAGAACAAAGCAAAGCCAAAGCGAGTCCCAAAAGGCTCTTTCCTCACACAAAACCAAAACCAAAACCAACGCTCAGATAATGGAAGAAGAGGATCAAATAAACATGCCACCATTCTGGCTCCAGACCAATGAAACTTACCGGCTAGCCATTCGCCGCCGATCATCATCTCTCTTCTTCAATTTAGGGTTTCTTATCATCCTCTTGTTGGTTATTGCATTTGCATTCATCTTTTTTATCATCCCTTCATTTCTCTCCTTCACTTCTCAAATCTTTAGGCCAAACTTGGTTAAGAAAAGTTGGGACTCACTCAACTTAGTTCTAGTGCTTTTTGCCATAGTTTGTGGATTTTTTGGCAGAAATAACAACACTGACAACATTAATACACCAAGAAGTTCTTATGATGATTATACATTTTCAAACACATCAAGAGATTTCCAAAAATCAAACCCATCAACCCCACATCAATGGTACGAGTATTCAGATCGAACAGCCCACAACAATCCATTGAGTAGATTGAGAAGCAGCAGCTCATATCCAGATCTAAGGCAAGAATCCTCCTGGATCACCACCACCGATGATCGGTTTCGATTTTATGATGATACCCATCTTTATAACTACCGTTTTTCAAGCTCAGATCAGCTCTATCATCGTAGTAGACCAGAGGAAGAGCCTAAAGAGGACAAAGAAGAAAGTGGTTCCAACAGAATTAAGGACATAAGTGTTGATACTTTTGTGACTGAATCACAAAAGCAAAATTCATATACCCCACCAAATGATCTATCTCCTCAACCACCGTCACCGCCGCCTCCGCCACCGAAGGCGGTGAAGAGGAGAACAAAGCGGACATATCAAGATCTTGCACCAAAGAGTACTGAATTAGAAACGGCTGACTTGGGCATTAACATTTCTCAGCGACCCGCGTCGCCACCACTGCCGCTTGTGTATGATAACAAGAGTAGGAAAAATGAGAAGAAAAGAGGTAGCACAACTAAAGATTTCTTGAGTTCGCTAAGAAGAAAGAAGAAGAAGCAAAGACAAAAGAGTGTTGAAAATCTTGACGGTATCTTCAACTCTCAAACTTCTTCTTCTGCTGCTGCTGTTTCTTCTTTGCTACCACCACCATCGCCACCGCCGCTGCCGCTGCCGCTGCCGCCACCACCACCACCACCTCCAGCTTTCTTCCACAATCTCTTCTCCTCGAAGAAAGGAAAAACCAAAAAAACCTACTCAATTCCACCGCCACCTCCACCTCCACCAGTTTCATTAGAATCACGTGCATCAAAAATCATGTCACACAAAGTACAAATCACAACAGAAAAACCTAATTTGCCAGCTAAGGTAAGCACCTTTAATAGGGTGGGCCAAGGCGGTGTAAGTATTGGTAACGAGTCGCCGTTGATTCCTATACCGCCACCACCTCCTCCGCCTCCATTCAAAATTCCGGCGTGGAAATTCGTGGTACAGGGTGATTACGTCAGATTATTGAGCAACAATAGTTCAAGGAGCGGATCTCCTGATTTAGATGGTGTTGACGAAGACACAGTGAGAAATGACGGTGGAGATTCGCCGATGGCGCCATTGTTCTGTCCAAGCCCTGATGTGGACACCAAGGCTGATAAGTTCATTGCACGATTCAGGGCTGGTCTGAAGCTGGAGAAGATGAATTCTGTGAAGGAGAAACAAGGGAGAGGAAAGTCAAATTTGGCCCCAGAACCAGGCCCAAGCTCAAACCCAGATACAGTAGAAGGAGAAGGCACTAATTGATCTTCAAGGGGGTTTTTCTCTTTATTTTTTAATTTACATCTTTTTAATGACCTTTTTTTTATATTGAGGATATGTTTGATTTTAGTTGGTCTGTCTGACATACACAGTACATAAGATTTAATTATGATAACTTTTTAAAAATAAATTATGATTGGTAGGTCCATAGGAAGTTTGATTTAAATGCATTACTAGAGAGGGACCATTTCTTTCCTTTCTTTTAATTTTCCTCTAAAGTTATCCAAATGTATTTAAAATTTTTCTTTTTAGTTGCTTGAGAGAGATTTAAGGAGTGGTTTTTTGTTTGGGGTGTTTGCTTGAGAGAGATTCAAGTTGAGGTTTTTTAGTTTGGAGTGTGGATATGTAAGACTGTTATGTAATTCAAGGTTGTGGTGTTGAGGTCTTTTTCTCTTCTCCCATAAAGAAAGTAATGAACATGAATATAGCAATATATTTGGATTTTAGCATGTGTGCATTTGGGAGAGATTATGGAGAGATTCTGTTTCAAGGCTGTTGTAACAGGGTCTTTTTCTCTTTCTCTCATAAAGAAAGTAACGAACATAAACCCCTTTTTTTACTAATGCGATATTTTTAGTCGATTTAAACTTAAAATCTCATCAAAAGTCTACCTCGTCAACTAATAGATAAAGTAAATACATTAGATTTAATCATTAGAGAGCAGGTTCAAATTGAAATGGATTTTAATCAATTTGTTGATAATTCATATGATAAGTGAATTCATATGGTTTGGAATCAAGTACAAGGTCAATGACAATAATGTGAAATGACTAATAAAATACCAAAATTAACTCTCTGGACTTAAAAGAGATTTTAAGTTCAAATTCATTGAAAAAAAAAAACGAATAAAGAGACAAAAAAAAAAAAAAAAAGCTCCAATATCCTCCTACTTGGATTTTAGGTTCTTTATCTGTCTTCCCTGCAATTTGTATGCATTTTGGAAAGCTTTTGGGATCTTTTTCCCAATAGACAGCTTTTTTTAATACATGGGTTTGGGAAATTCCTTTTACGCTCTGCCATGGAAAGATGTACCCACAACAGCAAAAAAACTTTGTTGGTTTTCAAAAGTGCACCTTAAAATTCATGATATAATGAGCTGTCAGTGTCAAGAGCTCATCTGTACAAATCACAAATATCCTATAATTATATTAATTAATTTTGCAACTATGAAATTTGAGTTTCAGAAGATAAGCTTATCATCCCTTGCGAGGTAAGTGCTTGATTATGTCTTGAAGAGATTGCTTTTGCTTTATGTTTTGCACCCACCTTGCGTTGATTCGGATTTGCTCAATGATGTGCTTCAAATTCCTAGCAAATGAAGGATTCGTTCGGCTAGCAAAATATGCTTCTATCTCATCAGCCTTCTCATTGCTACAAAACTGGCAGATTAACATAATTTGGATCAATTTTTGATTGTTTTATAGGGCAAAGACATCAGAACTCAACAGGTTTAACAACATTCTTTGCACAAAACTTGACCCAATGCAAAAGGAATGTCTTGTTTTCCAGATATTTGACAATTTGTTCTGCTAGGCTCTACTGCTTACCGGTGTGACAATGTCTCTAATGAAATGTGACTAACATCCCACCATATTTGCTTATGATAAGGTACCACTTCTGTATATTTTAACAGTAAATTGTAGTAGTAAAATTGAAAGAGAAACTAACATAATTAAGGATTATGGCTTGTTTTCTTCCCCAAAAAAATTTAGTAATTCCTCATGCCATTTGTTCCCAACACCTCATATGGTATCAACGAGCATAGTACATTGCATCTACAGTCTGAAAATTGTTGTATGCAGCAGCTACTTCATACCTTCAACCAAGTCCATGCTGATTCCCGGCCTTCAAAGCTTATTCCAGCAAGTCCGTAGATAATATCTTGATCTCAAACTTCAAATAATTTTGAGAAGAACTCGGTAATTTTAAAACGGGGAAGGAAATTGAAGTTGTTACAAAACCATTGTTAATTTAGCGAAGTGAGATACCTGATCGGACACCAAAAAGTCCAAAACCTCTGGACAATATGCTAAAGTACCAACATCAGGACCAAATATGGCATAAGATCTTAGTAGTAAACTTTCACCTGCTGATAAACATAATTGGCAATATCAGGACCAAATATGGCATAAGATCTTAGTAGTAAACTTTCACCTGCTGATAAACATAATTGGCAAGTGCTAGACAATGAATTTTTAGCTTAAATTTTTATCTTACGCAAAATTCATTCCTTCTCTTGCACTGCACTGCATCAGCTTCTCTATAGGCCTTCAATAGGGACTCAAATCCATTCCTGTCTGTTGTGCTAGTGTTTCTCATGACAGAAATGTAAGCAGCCTGCAGGGGCCTATATGAATCTTTATTTGTGTATTATATTCCCAAAGGTTCATAAAAATAAAGAAATGATAGACATTAAGGTTTCATATTACCTTTCTTGTGTCTGCTGAAAGAAGTGGAGTGTTCTTATCCTCCAATAATGCCGGAAAGCGATAAATTGCTTCTTTGCGAGTTTTATCATGATCAAAAGCCGCCAAGGCCATGAAGACTTCTCCCCTCAATAGTGCATTTAAATGACTTTCTCCAGGTATTGATTCCCAACCTAATTTTCTTCTCAAAACTGGTAGCAAGAAACTTACTTCACCCTTTTGTGATCTATTAAATTATTTTACGAAGAACCCATGTAGCAAAGGGTTAATTAACTCTGTAACAATTATTCATACTCTGCAGAAAACAGGAGGAGATTTATAAAAGGTTCTTTCAATTCATTTACTGAATCTGGTATGGCCTCACATGAGATCTTCACACATCTAACAAACCTGTCATAATAAAATAATGAATAAGAAGGGTCAATTTCCATAAACGTTTAGATTTAAAGTGTGACGTTATTAAGGCAGAAAGAAAGATAAAAAGATCCTTACATCAATGAGTTTAGATAACACACTATAGTCAAGCTCTTTTCTGTATACGCCCATCAAAACAAGCAAAGACGATGATGATTGTTCACAAGCCTCACAAAGAGCATATGTGTCATTCAAAATGCCTGCAAATAAGATTGTGAGTTATGATACTGAGTTGTGTGATATTATGGTGGTACAGAAGCAAAGAGAAACAAGCTCAGGAAGGATGTAACACTTAAAATAAGAATTTTGGTTGCTTATCATATTAGTTTGCCTAATATTCTAGCCAGAAAAGAGAAAAATTTTCAAATTAATCGAAGCACAAAAAAATAAGAGATGTATTCTTTTTTCTTTTTAGTACAGAATAGATGTACTCTTAACTTAACTCCACCAATTTCTTTTTGAACTCCAATCCAAGGGATGTTACCCTGCTGTAACAACTATCAACTGGACTGGGCCCCAAATACAGAAACTAAGCATAATATAACCCTCTAGATCAGTAAATTATACTATCAACTCTACTGGTATATGGTACGCACCAAATTTGTCTGTCGCTGACAAGTAATTATTCTCTACTGTTTTCCTCAGTTTGGCTGCAAGTTCATCTTCATATTTTACCCTGTAGAAAGCACTGTGCTCAATATTGACTTTCACCCATAAATTTTCATCATATTCCTTTTGAATCTTCTCCTTGAATGAGCTTGAACTGGCATATGGAGAAGGAAATAGTTCAGATATATCTACTTTCTCATATTTTGATTCCAAAAGGAAATTCTTGCGTTCGTCATATGAGCCAAGGCACAAGGTTATTGGAACAATCCATTGTCCTTCACCATGCAAACCAGATGACAGGAATTGCGACTGCAAATTTCAAATCAGTGTCAGACTTCTTCACATAACCAAAAATAAAAAATAAAGGATTGAAGGTAAAGATGCAACTTGAGATGCTAATCCGATAAATACTGCATGCTTTCTAATTAATCAAAGAGAAGACCTGCTCAAATTCCAAACTATGACCTCTGAATTTTACAGAGATAACTGGATATCCCTTTTTCTTTGTCCAATCATCCATTATCAGGTTTACTTGAACACCAGATTCCTCTGAAAGAACGCTCCACAAATCTTCTGTCTTCGCATTTTTCCAAGCATACATCTTCATGTACGAACTTAAGGATTTCTGATTTGAAAAAGAAGCCGCAAGGAGAAAGAGATCAAGTTATATGGTGACAATTTCATTCTAATAAAAGACTGATAACATTTAGGAAGTGTAAGTAAGAATGGATGCATAATAAACAACATTCTCCAGACTTCATTTTTCTCTGTTCATAACTTTTTTAAGTCAATATTTGATGAAAGTATACGGACATGGTTATGAAATAGTGAAAATATAATCAACTAAGTTTTGAATATGATCCTCTAAGATCACTTTTATAAATTAAAATTATGAACACTCCTGCCTGGAATATGTCATCACCAAGATAACTCTGTAACATTCGAATAACAGCAGATCCCTTATTGTAGCTGATATCATCAAAAATTTCAAGGACAGAATGAGCATGGTCTATTTCCACCTGAAAATATGCCAATAAACTTGCAAGGACATGATTGGATTGGCATTTTCCTGTCATGCCTTTCCTTTAAAAAAATTTCAAAAGACTCTAACTTAAGATATTAACTAAAGTAAATATTATATTTGGGATTGATTTCTGGAATTGAATTAAGACTGCTATGCCTCATGCAAATGCACAGAAACAAACATACAGACAGAGAGCTATATGCGCAACAGTAGCTACCAAGTTCAGTATATATTCGAGAAATGTGTACAAACCAACAATAAAACATGCCATATCTCAAGGTTGATTCAATCACCAAAACCATTTATCCTGTTGAATTGTTGGAACAGCATTTTTCAGACAAGGACTGTGTATTCCTTAACTCATTTGTGTGTGTTTGTTCCTGTGAATCTAGACATAGGCCACTTTTAGCCTGTTGAAGAAACTGAGTCCATATTTTCCACTCAGGAAACAAGATTGCAGTTGCCAAATAACTAACCTGGCAATATATAAGGGAAAAAAATGTTAAGATACAAAGAACACAAAATTGCATCTAATGATACAATGTCCCAGCAAGCGGGAGGTACTTAAAAAGAGACAAAATTACCCACGTTGCAAAGCCCTCATTGAGCCATAGATGAGTCCACCATTCCATAGTTACCAGATTGCCAAACCATTGATGTGCCACTTCATGCGCTACACCAATTGTAAGCTGACAAAGGAGTTATGTAAATTGTTGAATACGTGTTAGTGGGTAATTCAAACTTCAAAATTGCTGACATTTATGGAGTCGTTACTGCTAGAGTTGTTTTTCTTGCTTTCATTAGCAATTTTAATCGTTTTATTTGCCCGAGCTGATAATATAGTTCAAATTTTTTTGGCTATCAAAAAAGTTTTTGAGACTATTTTTGATAAAACACAAGAAAAACTAAAAACTGCTTACCGTTTGATAAAACTGTTGTAGAGCTTCTACATCCGAAATACAATTTTTTAAAATCTATTTTTAGTTTATGATTCTTTCAAAAAACCTTCTTTTTCTTTTGTTTGGTCTTCTCTTTGTTGAAAACAGACACCGTTTCTGGAAACTCTACCAAAGGGTACCTAATAACAACAAGAAGGTAAGCTGGTAAGACTTTAATCTTGAATCTGGAGGAGAGATAATGCAGCTTAATTTAACTGAGTTAAACTCAATTACACAATTATAAACAGCTTACCTCTCAAGATACCTTCAGTAAACAATGCCCAAGTTTGATTTCATGAAGAGAACAAAGCAGTGGAGCACTTTCTTTAACCTCTTTCCTTTCTGGTTTCTCTTTCATAGTTTAAAAAGATTCAAGCCATACAAACCATAAATTGTACATGTAAGATCTCCAAAATAAACTTCAAGATATGATAAAATGAGCAGATGCCTAGATTCTGAATTTTGTGATAGCATGCTGTTATTTAGACAAGTACTTCGTAACTGAACTGCCTTTTTCTCTCAGTAAACCTAACAAGAAACAACAACGTTTGATTGACCTGCAAGTGTAGGGTGGCTGGAAGTTGGGGTGATACACCTTTGCGATAACTGTAAAAATATGGAGTTGTCTCTCTCAAAAGTAATAACCACAAAATTTCCAGAAAACCAGGAAGTACAGTAATCCACAATTCTCGCTTGCTGAAATCAACCAGATAGAGAAGAAATGAAATGTGGTAGGGGTAATAGGCATGAAAAAAATGCATTCTATCCTGATTCAAGATAACTCTATCAACTACAACACGAAAAGCATGGTCTAATTACACAGAGAAACTATTTCTTCCCGAAAAGAATCCAGAATAACATAGCTTAACTTGGGCAATTGGATGACATACAAGAAAACCGTCTCGAGACATACACTCTACACCGCATGACAAGAATATCAAATTCCATTCTCCGGTGGTTACAGCCCTTCTTACAGAGCATTGCAAATAAATGCAATAATCTGTTTACGCGTTTCAGACCATATAGTCTACGCCAGATAATCAGAGTACATTACACCAAAATTGTCTCCTTAGACTAAAAAAGTTCTGCGCTACTTTTAGCAGCCTCACTGATCTTGCTAAATTCTCTAATTATAAAACCACCCTGATTGTTGTTTATTCGGTTCCTTTTCACAACCTAAAGATCTACACCCACATAAAAAGAACGAGAATCACAAATTAGAATGTTTTCACTTAGCTAGTTTAGACGAAGAGCCAAATATCCTTGCCTATTGACATATTATAAAGGAGTAAAAAAATGAAATGATGAAAAGATAGTTGGACAAAATTGCGATTTTGAGATGCTTCAACGTTGATTTACTTCCAAATGGTTTACTAAAAATGACTCAATAATGTAAATAGATCTTTTAGTCATGCATATTCTTTTCTCCTACTAAGTACTACATACAGAATAAAGCAAGCCAGAAACCAAAAAGAAACATAGAGATATGAACATGCTTGAACTTTGAGCAGAATTATAGATAGCAATAAACACTTCAACCAAGAGTTCACCAAAGTAAAAATCTGATTAAATTGAAACGATGAACTTGTCCAAAGTTGACAATAATGCCTTACAGATGGTTCCTCTATAGCAAAGACTACAAACTGTGACTAACTCCCAAGTCCTACGCCATGCCAGAAGCCTCCAATCCAACAACTAACACCAATGTCTAAACCCAAAGCAAGGTATTGAAATATAAGAGCACATGATCAAAATCTTACAATGGTCAGCAAGCTGTCTAATACTTTGGCGCTTTACTCAAAAGATACTTCTTCAAAACATCCATAACCGACCCGAAATCCGCCTTCACTTGTACGGGCGGGTTAGCAAACCGGCAAGCCATGTCCTTGATCTCCTTGGAGTGGTAATCAATCTTACTCTGCGTAAACTTCAATCCATGAGCAGTACTCACCACAACCGTCCGATCATTGGCACCTATAACCCCACTCTTCCTGAGCTTAATCAAGGCCGTCAATGCCACCCCAGTGTGAGGGCATATAAACATCCCCGTGGAATCCGCTTGCGCTGTGGCGTCCATCAACTCCTCCTCAGTAGCCTCCTCAACGATCCCATTGGAATTCTTCAATGCAAAAACAGCTCTCTCGATTGAAACAGGGTCACCAATCTGAATAGCAGACGCGAAGGTGGCATTGGCTTTGATGGGGTTAAAATCTTTCCAGCCGGACTTGTAGTACAAGTAGAGCGGGTTGGCATTAGCAGCCTGAGCACAAACAAGCCTAGGGATCCTATCAACAAGACCCAACTCTTTGCACATGTTAAACCCCTTGTAAAATGCGTAGATATTACCAAGATTTCCACCGGGGACTATCACCCAATCAGGCACCTGCCAATCGAACTGCTGCAAGATCTCGATCGCAGCCGTTTTCTGCCCTTCCAGCCTCAAGCTATTCAACGAATTCGCCAAGTAAATCGGCAACTCCGCAGTGACTTCCCTTATCAACTGCATACACCCATCGAAATCAGTGTCTATGCTCAAAACAAAAGCCCCATTGGCGATGGGCTGCACCAACTGAGCCATTGAGATCTTGTCGGCCGGCAAGAACACGATGGAGGGAATCCCAGCCGAAGCGCAATACGCGGACAACGCCGCTGAGGTGTCGCCAGTGGAAGCACAACCAACCCCCACCACGGGTTTGTCCATTTTCCTCAGCCTGTTGACTTGGCTAACCAAAACGGTCATGCCCAGATCCTTGAAAGACCCCGTGTGACTGATGCCGCAGTGCTTGACCCACAGATCGCCCATGGAGAGGAACTGCTTGCCGTAGCGTTCGGCCCAGAAGAGATTGGAGTTCCCCTCGAATGCGGAAACGATGTCGTCGTCGTCGATCTCAGGGAGGACCCATTCCTTCTTGGACCAGACGCCGGAGCCGTAAGGCCAGGTGGTCTTGCCGACGCGAGAGTCGAAGAGCGAGCGCCAGAAGGCGCCGTCGTAGAGCTTGAGGGCGGATATATCGTGCTGGACGTCGAGGAGGCCACCGGACTGGGAGCGGTAGACGATCTCGTCGAGGGAGTAGGATTCCGTATAGGAAGGTGAAGCGTTGAAGGGGACGTACTTAGCGGAGAAGCGGTGGAGGTTAGGGAGGTTGTGGCGGCGAGCCTCATCGCGGATGTTCTCTTCAGCCGCGCGGCGGTGCTTTTGCGGTGGCTGTGGTGGAGGTGAAGGGGTGGAGGAGCATTTGATGGTGGTGAAGTGGGTTTTAACAGTGGGTTTGGTGTTGGGGTGAGGCTTGAGAGAGAAGAGGGTGGGTTGAAAGAGGGAGGAGGATGTCATTATCGAGTTTTTTTTTTTTTTTTGGTGAAATGGGAGTTTGGAGTGAGGGAGAGAGATCTAATGAAAAATGATTGGGATTTTTACCTGGATTTGTTTTTGGTAAGAAGAGTTGAGACGCACTTTCAGAGATGCAAGGTCGTGTTTGCGTGAAGTTACTTTTTGTTGGATCACCAAAAATATTGTATGGAGTATGTAAGTATCTTTTAAACTTCGTTAACATTTTGTTTGATTAAGCTTAAGTTACTATTTAATCATATTTTTATATAATTTAAATCTTATATTTTTGCATATACTTTTATAATATAATCAATAATATTATAATTATCAAATATATTTGATTATTTTTTATGAACCATAGATTTGACCATTAACTTATTTATTGAATTGATGAACCAATGATTTGATGTTTCAATCAATTTTATATTTTAATTTAAATGATTTTATATATAAATATATTAATTTATTTGATTACAATATAAACATGTATTATTATTATATAACTCAAATGTTATCTTACTACTCATCTAAAACTATAGAAATAATCAATACATATATTGGACATACAACCTACCTATGAAACGAATCTGAAACTTTGTGATCCCAAAACTTAAGATAAATAGCATGGATTGAATCGACTGGTTCAATGTTTGGTTTAATTCAGTTTTGTATTTAAATAAGGTTCTTGTAATTTTGATTTAATTTAATTATAAATTGGAAGTTCAGCTGGCATTTTTCTTTTGACAATGATAAATATAACCAAATTTACCTTAGTCCTATATGTATAACGTTGAAACTAAAATGCAAAAAGCCAAGTTTGTATCATGAGTACTGGGGAAGAGGACAACCAGCTACAAAGAAGCAAGAAGAAGATCAAACAAAAGATGAAGGTGTGTGCAATTGGGTGTTCGCCTTCTACATTCTTTAGGAATAAACTGTTAGCTCAACTTACAGTTTGCAGTGGAAACCCTAATGACATTGACTTCCTCTCTCCAAAGGAAATGGCACATGTGTCTATGGTTGAGAATTGGCTGAGTATTTATCTTACTGATAAAGTAAGAGCCATCTTCCAAATATCGTTCGGGATTTGTCTGATAGTCAAACTTCTTGGAAGATTGATGTTGGGATTAGACCCATAATCTGAATGATGAGTAGAAGACTCGCCCAAACTAGAAGGTTGATCACATGGAGGTAAACCCGGCCTAGGAGGTGGAAGCTTGATCGGTGTTGGGACTTGTGGCTCTTTATTTATAACATTGACTATCTTGATGTGTGTTAATTAAGAATTTAATTAAATGTTAGTGTGAAGACCAATGCATCTTGGTAAGTGATTTTGTGTGAAGCCAAAACATCTTGGTAACCAACAGTTAATTAAGTATTTTGACTTTACATTAAAAGTCTAAACTTGGTGGGCTTGTTGAAGTCTATAAATATGGATATCAGAAGAGGTAGTCTTCACCCTATTCTTTAGGAAATAATATCTAGTCAGATATAGGGTCTAACAAACCAAACACCAAAATCCAAGGGTAGAGTGAACATTTGGTATATTAAGGTTTTGAGTAATAAGATTGGGGAGAGTTTTCATATAGTTTTTGCTTGAAAAATCATATACTGTTGTGCAGTGAGTTTTAACAGCTTTTTACCTTCCAAAAGTTGCAAGCAATGGTGTAGTGAGTTTTAGCCGCTTTTCTCCTTCCAAAAGTTGCAAAGAAGTGGAATAATAATTGACTCCTAGACGTAGGGAATGAGTTGTGCTGAACCATATTAAAAATATTGTGTTCCTATCTCTTTATTTTTGCTAGTGTTATTACGTAGTTGTTGATTGGGTGTCAGATTCCCAACAAAGTAGTATCAAAGCGAGGTTCTACAATAGCAAAAATTAAGAGATGGATTGAGATATGGATATTAGTCTTTTCGATTATATTATCACTAAATTGTTGAGTAGTAAGTTGCTAAATAATGAATACTTGCTACCTTGAGAAGATGACCTAGTCACGACGTTATTGGTGGGCGAGGAAGTTTGATGGATGAGAGGTTCCCGCAGCACCTCCGGAAAGAAATGAGTAAAATAAGCCAAGTGTAGTTGTGGATGAAGGACTTGAAAAATAGTTATAATGAAAAGACTAATAAGGATGATGAGATATAATTTCTTAATGGTTCATTGGTAGTGATGAGAGTTACCATAAACTATGAGGACTTGTATTTGTTGAATGAGAACTAATTAAGTTCGCTGTTGAAGATCAGATTTTAGGTCTAGGTGGAAGATTGTTAGGATTATGCCCAAAATCTAAATGATGAATAGAAGACCAATCCAAACCGAGGGGAGTTTGATCGGGTGGAGGCAAACTCGACTCAGGAGTTAGAAGCTTGATCGATGTTTGGAACTTGTGGCTCTATATTTATAACTTTGACTATCTTAATGTGTGGTAATCAACAATTTAATTAACTGTTTGTGTGAAGACCAATGCATCTTGGTAAGTGATTTTTTGTGAAGTCAATGCATCTTGGTAACCAACAGTTAATTAAGTATTTTAACTTTACATTGAAGGCCTAAGCTTGGGCTTGTTGAAGTCTATAAATTTGGGAATTAGGAGAGGTAGTCCTCACCTTATTCTTTAGAAAGAAATAGATGGTTAAATGTAGGGTGTAACAAACCAAACACAAATATCCAAGGGTTGAGTGAACATTGACTGTATTGGGATTTTGGGTTGTGATATTGGAGAGAGTTTTCACACGGTTTTTGCTTGAAAAATCATATACTATTGCGCAGTGAGTTTTGGAAGCTTTTCTCCTTTCAAAAGTTGCAAGCAGTGGTGTAGTGAGTTTTAGCAGCTTTTCTTATTCCAAAAGTTGCAAAGAAGTGGAATAGTGATTGACTCGTGGACATAAGTAATGAGTTGTGCCGAACCATGTTAAAAAATTCTTGTGTTCCTATCTCTTTATTTTTGTTTTTGTTATTACGTAATTGTTGATTGGGCGTCAGATTCCCAATAGTTGATTGGGTATCAGTAGTTGTGTAAAAAGACTCGATGTTTGTGGCAATGTAAAGTGGATTATAAAATGGTTGATCTAAGAGAAGATTTTTTTATAGCTAAGTTCAATTGCATCGGAGATTATGCATTTGTTCTTGAAGAAGACACGTAGATGATTCGAGCATTATTTGACGGTATGAAAATGGGATCCTATATTTAGACTGAAAATGGCAAAGATTGACAAGACTTTAGTGTGGATTCATTTTTTTTGGATTACCCACAGAGTATTGTTGTGCGTTTATCCACCTAAATAAATAAGTAAATAATCGCACTTGTTTTACTTGCAAGTGCACAAGGTCAACAGTGTAGTATAGTGTGCGAATGCAAGATTATCTCCATAGGGATTGGTAAAGTTCAATTTAGAATTATATTCGCAATATAAAAAGATAGAAATAATAAAAGCGTTGAGAAATAATAAAGATAAAATACTAAGGATAAAGGCGTAGGGACTTGATATCCACCACTAATTATGCTACCACAATATAACAGTATGCCAATGCTTTATTCATGCCATGTATACCTACTGGTTGCCAACCTAAGGGCATGGTATCTACTCCTTAAGCTATTGATTTCCCTCAGCAACGAGTTAGGCATGGTATCTACTCTAACTCTTTTCTTCCTTAAGGGATTCAGCATGGTATCTGCTTGAGTTGTTCCTTAAGAAAACATAAGTACTATGGAAATCGACAACCACATGAGACCTAAGGCATGATATCTACTCTCGGTTTCCCATGTTGATTAACCCGGGTATCCGGATAAGATATCCCTTGTTACTAATGTTACCCAGGACTCGATCATCCAAATTGATCTAACTAACAAGTCCATACCACATGCACATATTGATCAGACATATACATATGAGGAATTTAAGTAAAAACAAGTATTAATCAAGTTTAAACAACACAACATAAATATCGCAAGGCGCCAATACTAAATTTATTGAATAAACATAATTAGCGCTTCAACCAAGCCCTACTAAGAATTTAATTACACATAATAAAACAAAAAGGAAAGAAGAAACCCGAGAGAAGAGTCGTCAATTCCGCTCCACGGTCTCCTTCTCCAAGCTAAAGCAAAAGATAAAAGAATGGATCTAAGAAATGATCCCCCCAAGAGGTGGTGCCTTTTGTGTGTGATTTACAAGTGTATTTATAGGTCTTTGAGAAGTCCTAATCGGCTCATGAGTTCCTAAACTTTCCTAAAACGCAAAATTCCTTTATTTCCAAAATAGGGTTATTTCCAAAACAGGGTTCTGTAGTTTACAATTCACGCCCGTACATGTGCGCTCGATCCCATATGTGGTGCGCTCGATCGCAATTCTGCGCTCGATCACACAGAGGAGTGCGCTCGATCGCAATTTAGCCAGCAGCTGCTCTAGGATTTCCAGATTTATTCCTTTAAGTGCCAAAAATGCTTCTTTTTCTCCAAGACCCTATAAAAACGTGTAAAACATAAAAGTGAAGTAAAATAGACTAAAACATATAGATAAAGAACTTAAAAAATGTAAATTAAGGGGCTTAAATATGAATATTTAAACTCCTATCAAGTATTATAATGAAAATATCTTAATGATGATGGGAAAAACGACAAGCCTCGCGATGAAGGTTGACTTGAATACGAGCTTTATGAACAGAGGTCGATTTGCTAGGGTTTGCTTTTAGTAATGCTTGGACAAGCCTTTAGTTCATAATTTTAGGGTTGATGGTCATTGGTATTAATGGAGTATGAGGGTTTAAAGCTAATTTGTATCGATTGTGGACGTTCAGGCCACCAATGCCTTGATTGTCCATTCAAAGAAAAAAAGGTTGTGGTGGTTTCATAAAATTGAATATACTGACAGATGTCTATACTGACGGATTTAAATTCGGTACGTATAGACAGTCTATACCAATAAATTTTAAATCCATCAGTATAAGCGTGTATACTAACAAATTAAATATTTTGTCACTATAGGCTACATGTATACTGACAGATTAAAGGTTACGTCTGTAATGACCCATCCCGGGTTGGCCACCTCCGAGACGGTGTCATTACATTTTGAGAATCCCAGCACGACACATATATGAAACAATAAAATAATACTAACATAAATTTTTATTTTAATCCTCAACCCTCAAAAGGGGAGGTACATCAATATGATATTAACTTACACATAATATACAACGTAAAATGCATGAATATTTACAAATAAAATATTTATTTCATTTTCTCTGAGGATGTTGACACGTACATGGCTTACAGAAAAAAAAGATTTCGTCTAACTCTCAACCCACCAGATTATTTGTCCCGTCTGCTACCTGAAATCATTGCACAATGAGGGATAAGCTTCACAAGCTCAGTGAATTAAATTTACTATAAGTATTCAATTTGTATAAATAGCTCTTTAATAATTAATCATTTATCTCTCATGTGACTGGATAATAGCATGTAGTCTAATATTTAAATAATTCATATCATGTCATTCTTCTATGTCTTTTTCTCACTGTAACTGTCTCTCTGTGTGATTCATTTATCTACAAATAAATGCATAATATCAACAACATTTTAGTAAAAATATTAACATATAAAACAGATGCAAATGCATGAATTATTATTCTTATTAGGGAACATCTTCTCACATGTCAACATGTTTTTATTATTTTAGACCGGCCTCCTCCCGATTCTTTTCTTTCTAGCATATACTGGCTCTCATGGTATTTATTTTCAGCATATACCGATTGTCATGATTTTTCCCTTTTTTCCGGCATATACCGGCTGTCACGGTATCCTTTTTATTTCCAACATATACCGGCTGTACGGTTTTTCAATTAGACCGACCCCTCCCAGTTCTTTCTTTTATTTATTACACATGCAGATGAACAATGATATGAAATATGCATATGCACAACAATATCAAAAAAATATGAATTCAAATATTAAATTCAGCCACTCTGTTTTCCTCGAATTTCTACTTGATAAATTTCATTAATTTCTTCCTCATATATCACATCCATTTATTAACCATAACTCATCAAGAATTTATTTATCACCATCATTATTAAATCAAGCCATTATTCTAATAATATTTCTTTTCACATAATAATTTTCTACAAATCCAATATTCATATCATACTTATCAACCAAATTTT
The DNA here is from genome assembly GCA_023935145.1 of Bretschneidera sinensis. Lineage (NCBI taxonomy): Eukaryota > Viridiplantae > Streptophyta > Magnoliopsida > Brassicales > Akaniaceae > Bretschneidera > Bretschneidera sinensis. Next base: position 37,807,844 of record CM043702.1, on the reverse strand, counting down.
TATCTACCACAAAAGCGTAAGATAATAATTTATTTTAATATTATTACTAGATATTTGATTTTTATTTAGATTACTTAAAGTAATTCTAACTCACCATGTAGCACTTAAAGTTACCCATGGATCACCTCCTTACCTTTCCCGTTCCTCTCAGCAATTTCTCCCAGTTGCTGATCGTCAACACCTGACATAATATTTTTATTAAATTTCTAATTTATTCTTCAATTCTTCATAAATCACACCCTTTGAAAATTATCATTTTGAATTCCGGGAAATTTCATGAATGTTAAAAAAATTCAAAAATAAACATTACTTTATTACCTTATGTTTTTCTGATAGCTTCTCGTGACTCTCTATAAAATTCCTCCATAAATCCCTTCAAAATTTTGATCTTTTAACATTTCTTTCGGTCCCCAAGTGTTTAAAGAAGTAGAGTGATTGAAGGAAACTAAACTAAATTTTGGTAAGTATAATTTACATTTACGTATAAATGTGTATATATATAAGTTTCCTGCACACAAAAAATCTCTGCAGCTCCAGAAGTTGTTTGCACTATCAGCCCTACCTCCCTAAAATAACTCCATGTTTTGCCTTGCTGTAACACATGCAAGGCTTGAATTTTGCACTGGACAACATGAAATTAACTTGGTAGCAGGTGCTGCCACGTTTTTATGGTTTTTTTTAAAGAAATTTTTTTCTTTCTTTCTTTTTGCTGGACGTCCAATTTTTTTAATTGCTTTATAAAAATTTGAATTTTTTTATTTAAATATATATATTATTTTAACTCTATGTCATATTTATTAAAGTACTTTTATACCCTTACTTTACAAATACGGGTATTACAATTCTACCCACCTTACAAAAATTTTATCCCCGAAATTCCTTACCTAATTCAAGAAAAAGTTGGGGGTATTTTTTCCTCATTCTTGCTTCATGCTCCCATATGGCTTCTTCGACATCTTTGTTCCGCCATAATACTTGAATCAAAGGAACGAATTTATTGTGCAAGACTTGTTTCTTTCTGTCAAGGATTCTAACCGGTACTTGCATAAAAGTCAAATCTTCCTGAAATTCTATTGCCTGATGCGAGATACTATGAGATTTATCGTGTAAGAACTTTCTTAGCAGTGACACATGAAATACGTCATGTAATTGCTTTAATTCTGGAGGCAAATCTAAACGATATGCTACTGGTCCAATTCTCTCGATCACCTCATATGGCCCCACAAATCTCGGGCTCAACCTTTTCTTCTTTTTAAACCTCAACACACCCCTCCATGGAGATATCTTCAAAATACCCAATCACCAACTTAGAACTCGAGAGGTCATCTTCTTTTATCAGCATATCCCTTCTGTCTGTTCTGGGCTGCTATGAGGTTCTCTTAACCAGTTTGATCCTCTCAGTAGTCAAGTCTATCCTTTTTAGACCATATATCGTTCTCTCTCCAACTTCTTCCCAGTATACTGGAGTTTTACACCTTCTACCACATAAAGCCTTGAAGGGTGTCATCCCAATACTAGTTTGATATTGATTATTGTATGCAAACTCGATCAAATGCAAATAAGCATCTCTGCTCACTGAGAAACTCAATACACTTGCCCTCAGCATATCTTCTAGTGTTCTGATAATTTTTTCCATCTGCCTATCAATTTGTGGATGAAAAGCTATACTAAATTGCAATTACGTACCCATAGCTTCTTGGAAACCCCTCCAAAATCTAGAGGTAAATCTAGAATCTCTATCTGATACGATACTCAAGGGTACTCCATGTAATTTTACTATCTCTACTACATACAACTTAACAAACTTTTCTGGACTCCAAGTAGTTTTAATAGGAAAAAAATGTGAAGACTTAGAAAGTCTGTTCACTATAACTCACACAGCATTATGCCCCTTCTCGGTACAAGGAAAACCAGAGACAAAATCTATACTCACATTTTCCCATGGCCACTCAGGTATTGGAAGAGGTTGTAATAAACCTGCTGGATGTCTATTCTCAGACTTCGCTTGCTGACAAGTCAAACATCTCAAAATATATTCTGCTACATCCTTCTTCATCCCTGACCACCAATAATTCTGTCTCAACCCCCTGTACATCTTATTATTACTTGGGTGCATGAAATATACAGAATCATAAGCCTCCCTTAGTATCTCCTTTCTCATCTCCACATCATTGGGAACACAAACTCTATGCCCTAATACTACCATACTATCTTCTCTAATTCTAAACTCAATTAACTTCCCACTCAACACTTCCCGCTTGATCTTCTCTATTCCCCCATCTCTACCCTGCATCTGTAATAAACGATCAATAATAGAAGATTGTATCAACATATTTGCTATTAATATTCCTCTATCATTGACACTCAACTGCATCCTCATTCTTCTTAATTTTATCATCAGGCTAGTATTATGACTCCCAATAGCAGCTAATCTCCCTATAACCTTTCTATTCAATGCGTCAGCTACTACATTAGCATTTCTTGGATGATAATGAAGTGTACAATCATAATCACAAATCAATTCCATCCACCTCATCTACCTCAAATTTAACTCCTTCTGGGTTGGTAAATGCGTTAAGCTTTTATGATCAGTAAAAATTTCACAATTGGCTCCATATAGATGGTGTCTCCAAATCTTTAAAGCATAAACTATGACAGCCAATTCAAATCATGGGACGGATAATTCCTCTCGTGGTTCTTCAGTTACCTAGATGTATAAGCTATAACACTCTCATGTTGCATCAACACATATCCCAAACCTTGATGTGATGCATCACTATAAACCACAAATCCTTCATCACCAAAAGGAAGCACTAATACTGGGGCAGTAGTCAATTTTTCTTTTAACAACTAGAAACTTTTCTCACATTCCTCTGACCACCTAAGCTTCACGTCCTTCTTAGTCAATTTAGTCAATGGTCCAACAATCACAGAATTTTTTTGGATAAATCTCTTATAATAACCAGCCAACCCCAAAAAGCTTCTAATTTCAGTTACACTCGTGGGCCTTTCCCAATTCAACACTGCTTCTACTTTCTGTAGGTCAACTACTATCCCCTCTCCTGACACAACATGCCCCAAGAAAGATATTTCGCTCAACCAAAACTCACACTTAGAGAACTTCGCATATAATTTCTCTCTCATCAAAATCTCCAACGCTATCTCTAAATGTTGCATATGCCCATCTTCATTCTTAGAATATATCAAAATATCATCAATAAACACAATCATAAATCTGTCCAAGAATGGTTTAAACACTCGATTAATAAGGTCCATAAATGCTACAAGAGCATTAGTCAACCCAAAAGGCATCACCAAGAACTCATGATGGCCATAACGTGTTTTAAAAACAGTTTTAGGCACGTCCCCCTCCTTTATCCTTAATTGATGGTAACTCGATCTCAGATCTATCTTAGAAAACACTCTAGTTCCCTGTAACTGCTCGAATAAATCATATATCTTGGGCAAATGATATCTATTCTCGATTGTGATCTTATTCAACTGTCTATAATCAATCCACAACCTCAATGTCCTATCCTTCTTCCTTGACAAATAACACAAGGGCTCCCTAGGGTGACATACTAGGTTAGATAAACTATTTATCTAGCAACTCCTGAAGTTGAACTTTCAACTCTCTCAATTCAACTGGTGCTATTCTATAGGGTGCTATGGATATGGGTGCTGATCCTAGAATCACCTTAATAGAAAACTCAGTTTCCCTATTGGGAGGCAAACCAAACAACTCATCAGGAAATACGTCAAAAAAATATTTCACTACTAAGATTTATTCTAACTTCCTACTTTTCTTGCTAGAATCCACCACATATTCCAAATACCCCTCACAACCATTCTTCAACCATTTACTAGCAGTTAAGGCAGAAATAAGACAATGAGCAAGTATTTTATGTTCTCCCTGAAAATTAAACTCCTTTTGTCCTGGTATCTTGAACACCAAATTTTTTCTAAAACAATCTACCCAAGCATGATATGCAAATAACCAATTCATCCCCAGAATTAAATCAAAATCTGTCATATCTAAAGGTAATAAATTAACTTCAAAATCTTTATTTCCTGATAATAACCCTATATCCAGTAAGAACCTCAACAATAATTGCATGCATCAAAGGACTAGCACTAACATCAATAGATTTCATATAATTACTAGATGCAAAAGAATGGGTTGTACCTGGATCAATTAATAATCTAGCAGGCCTACCAAGGATAGATATCAAACCCATAACAACATCAGGAGTGGCTTGTGCATCTTGTTGGGTCAATGCATAGACTCTGCCATCTCTGGACTGAAACTGGCTACCACGTCCTCGCTCAACTATTGATCCTCGACCTCTACCTTACACACTTCTTGATCTACCACCTCTCTCCACAGATCTTTTCTCAATACTTCCAACGCCTACATCAACAGATTTCCCTATTGGACAATCTAAATAACATGTCCTTCTCCACTATATGCAAAGTATATCTATGTAAGGCAATTCCGATCCAGATGCCCCGTCTGATTACATCTAAAGCACGCCCTAGCCTCTCAATCATACATCAAGTTACCACTTCCCCATGATGGCATACTCACTCCTCTACCATAACTCCCAATTCTCATAGCTTGTCTCCCAAATCTAGGGCTCCCACCGGTGTTACTATGAGCTATAGAAGCAACAGATTCTGCTTGCCTTTGACTCTGCACTATAGTTCCTTGTGATAAGGAACGTCCCCTCTGGGGTGGTCTCTCGCCCTGTACACCCATACTGCTACCACCTCTAAGTCCTTTAAACCTCGACATCTTCAGCCAATCTCTCCTACAACTAAACTCCATCAAATCATTCTCAATCTGTAATGCTTTATCCATAAGTACAACATAATTTTCTATGCCCATATAAAAGAGTTTAGTCCAAATGTCATAGTGTAATCCCTCTAAAAATCTCTTACATTTCCTCTCCTCCGTATTCACTAATTCAGGTAGAAATCTTGGCAGGGCTATGAATCTACTATCATATTCAACCACCGATAAATTTTTTTGTCTTAGATGAATAAAATCTCTTTCTTGTTGTGCCCAAAAGGTATCTCAAAAATACTTCGTAAAGAACTCATACTTAAACTTGCTCCAAGTTAAAGGTTGTTCTACCCGTGTGCTTATCCCAGGCAAAATATCCTCCCACCATTGAGAAGCCTCACCCTCTAGCATAAATGAAGCAAAAACAACCTTCTGTCTATCTGAGACTAGTAAGAACTCAAAATATTTTTTGACATGTCTGATCCACTGCTCAGCTTCTATAGGATTTACAGATCCTCTAAAAGACTAGGGTTTTAACTTAAAAAATCTTACAAAACAATCACCTTACATCTCATGTGCAAACACACCTCCCTCATGAACCTCTTGCCTCATCACATCAGGTTCTCTTGTACCCCTTTCCTCTAATATTCTCTGTAGATTATCAGCCATTTCTTTAACTGCATTCATCCTCTCTATAGCACGATTAAGAGCTTATCTCAATTCATCATTCCTACGCTCAGAATCTCTCCCAGCTCTACTAGTACCAACTGCACTATCAACGTGTTCCCTCGCGGGAATCACAGACTCAACTTCCTCATTTGCTTCAGTTCTCCTAAAAATTGGGGGTCTATCACGTCTCCTCTGATTAAGAAATCTACATCTAGCTCTAGCATGTCCATGTGTCATCCTTAGATTCTGCATTTAAAATATAGTTTATTTAGATCTCTCACTCTTCTTTAAGTTCTCATGTAGTCTACAAAATCATAAAACATAATGCTCTGATACCAAAATAGTAACAACCTATCCCGAGTTGGCCACCTCCGAGACGGTGTCATCACATTTTGAGAATCCCAGCATGACACATATATGCAACCATAAAATAATACTAACAAATTTTTTTATTTTAATCCTCAGCCCTCAACAGGGGAGGTACATCAATTTGATATTAACTTACACATATTATACAACGTAAAATGCATGATTATTTACAAATAAAATATTTATTTCATTTTCTCACTTGTTTGAGGATGTTGACACGTACGTGGCTTACAAAAAAAAGATTTCGTCTGACTCTCAACCCACCAGATTATTTGTCCCGTCTGCTACCTGAAATCATTGTACAATGAAGGATGAGCTTTACAAGCTCAGTGAATTAAATTTACTAGAAGTATTCAATTTGTATAAATAACTCTTTAATAATTAATCATTTATCTCTCATGTGACTGGGTAATAGCATGTAGTCTAAAATTTAAATAATTCCTATCATATCATATTTCTATGTCTTTTTCTCACTGTATCTGTCTCTATGTGAGACTCATTTATCTACAAATAAATGCACAATATCAACAACATTTCAGTAAAAATATTAATATGTAAAACATATGCAAATGTATGAATTATTATTATTATTAGGGAACATCTTCCCACATGTCGACATGTTTTTATTATCTTAGATCGTCCCCCTCTCGGTTTTTTTTATTTATATTTATTATACATGTAGATGAACAATGATATGAAATATGCATATGAACAATAATATCAAAAACAACATGAATTCAAATATTAAATTCAACTACTCTGTCTTTCCTCGAATTTCTACTTGATAAATTTTTATTAATTTATTCTTCTCATATATCACGTTCATTTATTAACCATAACTCATCAAAAATTTATTTATCACCATCATTATTAAATCAACTCATTATTCTAATAATATTTCTTTTCACATAATAATTTTCTGCATGTCCAATATTCATATCATACTTATTAACCAAATTTTTATTTACCACAAAAGCATAAGCTAATAATTTATTTTAATATTATCACTAGATATTTGATTTTTATTTAGATTACTTAAAGTAAATCTAACTCACCACGTAGCACTTAAAGCTACCCGTGGATCACCTACTTTCCTTTCCCGTTCCTCTCAGCAATTTCTCACTGTTGTTGATTGTTAACACTTGACATAATATTTGTATTAAATTTCTAATTTATTATTTAGTTCTTCATAAATCACACCCTTTGAAAATTCCCACTTTGAATTCTGAGAAATTTCATGAATACTAAAAAATTCAAAAATAAATGTTATGTTATTACTTTCTGTTTTTCTGATAGGTTATCGTGACCCTCTATAAAATTTTCTCGTAACCTCTTCAAAATTTTACTCTTTCAACATTTCTTTCGGTCACCAAATGCTTAAAGAAGTAGAATAATTGAAAGAAACTAAAAATAAATTTGGTAAGTATAATTTACGTTTACGTATAAGTGTGTATATATATAAGTTTGCTGCACAAAAAAATCTCTACAGCTCCAAAAGTTGTTTGCACCATCAGCCCCTAACTCCCTAAAATAACTCCATGTTTTGCCTTGCTACACATGCAAGGCTTGAATTTTGCCCTTGGCAACATGAAATTAACTTGGCAGCAGGTTCAACCATGTTTTTATGGGTTTTTTTTGTAAGAAAACTTTTTTTTTCTTTCTTTCTTTTTGCTGGATGTCCTTGGATGTCCAAATTTTTTTAAATTGTTTTATAAAAATTTGACTTTTCACATTTAAATATATATTATTTTAACTTTATATCATATTTATTAAAATATTTTTTTTTCTTTATTTTATAAATACGGATATTACAATATCACCATCGATACTATATATACTAATGAATTCCAATATCCATAAGTAAAGCCCTGTGTAATATATTGGTGGAATTTGATAACCATCAGTATAGAACCCCAAAAAAATAAAAGGCCATACACTAGCTCCCGTGGTATTCCTTTCTGATTTCACTGTAAAATTAAAGATATTTTGCAAAGAAAACTAAAAATCCCTTACTCTCACCTGTCTCTTTCGCACTCTCCTCAAAGAGTTTCTCAAACCCATCTTCTCAGCACCTATAATCCATTTTTTTTCTCTAATTCCCATAATTTGTTTTCTCTAACTGATGCTTGTTCGTGTTCTACCTACAAGTAAAAGAAAAATGAAACCCAGATTTTCCCTCAAATTTTCTTGACTCCCAAGCATCAGTTACCCATCATTTTCTTTCTCAATTTCCCTCCCCACGAAACCCTTTCCTTGCGCATGACGATGAAGCTGGAATTCACCACGAATTTTTGTTGCATCGGAGTAGCTATCACTACATTCGCCACCATACCTCAGAGCTCCCTCTTGCACCACCGTGCTTAGTCGTTAGCTCCGCCCCACCGTCGTTGCAAGTCCAGTATCTCACCGGATTCATGGCTTGGATTTTCATTGTTGCAACGGTGCTACTAGAAACATGAAGAACACTGTGTTTTTATCTTTCACATCTCCTCTCTGCTAATTTCTCAAAGGTGTTTGGCGTTGTTGCTCAGAAGGGTTCATTGTTTTATAATGTAATCTTGATTTAAGTATTTTTGTTGGTTCTTTTATTTGTTTTATTTATACTCATTTTCTCAAAAGTTTCATAAACCAATCTTATTATTATTTCAATAATATGTTTTGGCTAATTTGGCCGCTGCATAGGTATCTTTATCTATTTTCCTTGGGTTTTGAAGGTTTTTGTTGGGCTTTGTTAACGTCCGTTTGCTTGAATTGTCTTAAGCCATCTGAAATGAAGTGGAAAGGTGATAATGATTTTTGTTAATTTGTTGTTTTATTCATAAAACATTACAAGATTATATATATGTACTAGTTGATTCCTCTTTTTGGTTCTCTTTGTCTTTCCTTTTTTATCATTACATCACTTCATAGAGTTGTGATCATATCTACTGACTAGTGTCTTACATAACTTTCTCTTCTCAACAAGATGAAGATGGTTCATAAGATACAAAACAGAGTACTCATTGAATTGCAGTATCAGATGAACAAAGGTATAGTAGCTTCCTTGGATTTAGGATCTCTAACATTTCAAATGTAATGGAATATTTTTGTTGAACTCGAAAGATGTTCTGATTTATATATGTTAGACATATTATGTAAGATTTCATCTTTTGAGTTGTTGCACGTACTTGTTTTTAGATCAATGAAATTATTTCTTCACATAATGTTAATATACTAAATTGTCTATTTTGATATCTTGTTAGATATTATCATTTATTATGCATTGAGTTGGTAAGTGGGCAATTTTAGGATAAAAAACAAACAAAAAGTCTGCTAAAGGAAAAATCATCGCTATAACTAATTAAAATTATCACTAAAGTACGTAATTAAAACTTCCATACGTGGGATATAGTAACAGATGATCCGTCAATACAACTTATTTATAGTAACGGTTCAAAAACTATTGGTATGGGTGGAAGAGCTATGCTGATGGATTTAAACTGTAAGAAGAGCCTATTTACAGTGACAATTACAAAACCATCAATAAAACCTTATGACCTATACTGACAGAATAAAAATCGTCGGTATAACTATATAGCTACGCTCTTTTATACAACAATTTTTAAAATCTTTGGTATAGCCTGGTAAGGTCTATACCGGTGGTTTTTTGGTTTCTATCGACAGATGGTATATTACATTTTTTTTGTAGTGTCCCTTAGAAGTTTGGGTTTGATAAGAAGTTTAAAGTTCCCTCAATAGGTATCTCTAGTAGTTTGTGGCTGGTTTAGAAGTCTTTATTGGTAGACCTTGAGATTCTTTATGACTCTAGCCAATGGATACATGCTAAAGTAAGGTTGGGTGATGGGCATGGCTGGATTTTAACAATAGCGTATGCGAACCCAAAGTTTTAGTTGAAACAAAATTTTTTGAAGGCTATCATTCAGTTTGCAAACAGTAATGGGGAACCTTGTCTAATTGCTGGTATTTTAACAACTTTGCAAGCCCTTAGGAAAGAGTTAGGGGTGCTCATGTTTCCAATAGATCACATATTGCTAAGTTTAATGAAAGGATTAATTTGTGTGAGCTCCTAGATCATGGTTTCTCAGGTCCCCATTTTACTTGGACTAGTACTCGATGAGGGAAAGTTGTTAGGGAGCGGTTAGACCGAGCCATGGCAAATGCATCTTGGAGAACAGTTTTTTCGAAGGCCAGGGGGAATAATTTTTCGAGAGTGTATTTTGATCATCACCTATTTCTCATTAATCTAATTGGTTCTCCTTCGCCATCGAGAGTAACCAAACCTTTTAGGTTCAAAGCTACATGGATGTTGCATGAAGGGTTTAAAGAGGCTTTCAAGGAAAGCTTGGTCTAGGGACCAAAGTAACATTGTAGAGGCCATTAAGACCACCATGGTAACAATAAAAAAAAAAGGGAAAAGAAAGTGAATTTGGGGATAACTTTCGAATAAGCGGCATATAATATGATTAGGATTAATTGGATTCATAAAACTTTGCATAATCAGGAATTAGTGTTTCCCAAAAAGCTGGAAATCGAGATTGGTTAAGAATATAACAGAACATTGTATATGGAGGTGTGGGGTACCGCCCAGGCTCCACCTCTTCTACAACTCTGTTTAAATACCCACAGCTCCTCTTTCCCTGGGGGTAGTGCGGATCGAAGTGGTTTGGCTTATAGAAGATGAGAGTTTTAATTACCACAAAGATAATCATCCTTTCAAGGGACTTCTCCGAAAGGACATTCTGAAAGGTTACTTGCATGGAGTAGCCACTTGATTTTAAGGATCCAAGAAACCTGACTACTAGTCAAATTAAGTAGAGAAATGGATTCAGGATTGGGTGCACAATGGAAAGGTCCAGAGAGCAACCCATCAATGCCTAGAACTTTAAGGATTCAACTTCAAGAACGGGTCATAATGGATTTTAATTTAGCTTAATTAATTAATTTTTTTCTTTGTCGTTTGAATTAGGTTTAACAAGTAAGCACACAATAATATGGATGCACACAATCATGTTGAATGATATGACAATTATAATAGAGATTAATCAAAGAGACAAATAAAGAGGATAAACCCTAATCCTAATATGCTTTGATCATCATACAAAATCCAGAGAATTAATCCTTCAGGTATTAACATGCATACCATCTTAATCATCCATAAAAAAAGATCAAATCAATCATGGTACATGTGAGAGCAAGATAAGAATAAATTTAAACTGTAACCTTAGGTTTGTCAGGTTCATATGATCATCATATAATTTTCAGAGAGTTTATAGATGTTGTTTAGGAGTTGCTTAAATGTAATTTTAATCAACAAACCTCAAAAAGAGATGAGGGTATTTTCGAAATTTAAACAAAAACACACACACCTACCCCTTTCTAAGTTTTGTATAGAAAAGTGAGGGTAGGTGTGGGTTTTTGGTTTAAATTTCAAAAATACCCTTACCCCTTTTAAAGTTGTTTTTTTTATTTATTTAAGTTACAATTAAGCAACTCCTAAACAAAGCCATAATCATGTTATCAGCAAAGAAACTTAATTAAACAAGATTAAAAGCAAAAATTATATGAAATCCAACACAAATATAAACCCTAACCCAATGATTGAGCAATTTAATCAGATTATCAAGTTGATGAAGCATCTTTTTCATGTCCAAAATTGTAACAAGACATTCCGGGTTGGTCACCCCCGAAACGATGTCATCACATTTTGAAAATCCCAACACGACACATATATGCAACAATAAAAAAAACACCAATAAAATTTTTTACATCAATCATCAACCCTCAATAAGGGAGATACATCAATATGATATTGACTTAAATATTTTCCACAACGTAATATGCATGAATATTTACAAATAATTTTTTATTTTATTTTATCATTAGTCTGAGGATGTTGACACGTACGTGGCTTACAGAAAAAGATTTTGTCTCACTCTCAACCCACCAGACTATTTGTTTTGCCTGCTACCTAAAATCATTGTATAATGAGGGGTGAACTTCACAAGCTCAGTGAATTAAATTTACTAGAAATACTCAATCTATATAAATGGTCTTTCAATATTAAATCAATTATATTTCACATAACTTGATAATAGCATTCTACTATCACTACACGTATCATAAGTCTCATTCTCTATTAATATCTTCTTCTTATTTATTGGTTCACTTTAAGACTATCAATTGTCTCATAATTACTTCGTAATGAGGTTCACATCATAAAGTCTATCATTTAGATGGTTCTTATCATGTCATACTTCTAGGTTTCTTTCTCACCATAACCGTCTCTTTGTTAGACTCATTTATCTATAAATAATTTCAAAATAACACACAATACATCAGCATTTCAATGATGCAATCAATATTTAAAAAAGATGCAATGCATGAATTATTATTAGGGAACGTCTTTCAACATGTCGACATGTTATTATCTTAGATCAGTCCTCTCCCGGTTCTTTTCTTTACAGCTTATCCCAGCTGTCAAAGTATTTATTTCCAGCATATACCGGCTGTCACAGTGTCCCTTTTATTTCCTGCATATACCGGCTGTCATGGTTTTTCAATTAGATTGGCCCACTCCCAGTTCTTTTCTTTTATTTAATGCATATGCGTATAAACAATGATATGAAATATGCATTTGAACAAAAAAAAAAACATGAATTCAAATATTTAAATTGAGTATCTTGATTTTTCTCAAATTATATAAAAAAATTTCACTAAATTCCTCTCATCCTAAATCACATCAAATCATCCATCAAAGCTTGTCAAGATTCACTAAATTTCATCTTCTCATAATTCGTATCAAAACATCAACCATAGCTCATCAAGAATTTTACTTATCACTATTATCATTAAATCAACTTATTATTCCAAAATATTATTTCTTACCTAATAATTTTCTATATGTCCAAAATTCTTATCTTACCTATCAATAAATTTTTCATCTGCCACCAAAGCATACGTTAATAATTTATTTTAATACTATCAGTAGATATTTCATTTTTATCTAGATTACTTAAAATAAATCTAACTCACCATGTAGCACTTAAAGCTACCCGTGGATCACCTACTGGCCTTTCCCATTTGTTGGAAATCACCTTAACAAGATGCCCATGTGGTGATCTTCCAAACACCCGAGTCTAGAATGACTTGTAGAAAGAAATACAACAATCAAAGACAAGAACAGAAAATCAAAGAAAGAAAGAAGACAAACAATGGTTATTGAGGTTCGGCAATGTGCCTACGTCCCCCGTGAGTTCCTCCGAACTCTCTGCACTAAATCAAATGGTTCTTACAAGTTACAACAATCCCTTTCAAGAAACCTAAAGTTCATGAAGAAACCAAGAAGAGAAGAAAGGAAGAAGATGAGAACTAACAATGGTCTCTATCTAATCCAGACTTCTTTCTCTTTACAACCAGCCTCACTACAAAGAGTCCCTCTTGTGTTTATGTCTCTCACGAAATTCTATCTTGTATTACAATTGATCTCAAAGTATGTCACAAACTTGTGTTTTTCTATATGTGAAAAATAAGGCTAGGGAACCTCTTTTATAGCCAGCCACTTCTTGGTCATTCTTGAGATTCAATCCTCACCCTTTGATCATGATTACCACTTAATCATGGCCCTCCATCACTCCTAAGTGGTGTTGTACGTTTTAACCTTGCACCCACGCACCTAAGAGAGGGTTAAAACAGGCTGTCCATGTGTGCTTGACTTTGCCTAGCGCCTAGGTGCTCAACAGGGCACGGTGCGGTGCTGGGCAGAGTCCCTTTGCACACTTTCTGGGCGGTGCACCGCTGGTGGGGAGCGGTGAGGTGCTGGGCTATGCGCGGTGCGGTTCTGGCCATCACTTGTAGTGCGCACACACCTTCAGCTTGTGTGCAGATGTGCACACACTAGTGCGCCTACCTTTACCTTGCTCCAAAGTGATGCACACACATGTGTGCAGTCCTTTAACTTGCTGAACTTTAATCCTCCAACCTTGGTTTAGACTTTAACCATCTTTGAACCATGTTTAGATATGTTTGAACCTTAGACAAATACCAACAATCTTTACCTTTGTCTAAGTGTTTAAACCTGAACCATTTTTTCAGAGAGCTTCGGGATCGAAACTCATCACGAGTCATCTATCAACGGACTCTAATCCTAAGTAGTCCAAGGCAATGATTGAACTTACTTAGAGGTAGGACTTTAGTACCTAAATCCGCAGGATTTTCTTCCGTGGCTACCTTGTCCACATGGATGCATCCTTTCGTAACATTTTCCCGAATAAAATGATACCGAACATCCATGTGCTTTATCCTCTCATGGAACATCGGATTCTTACACAAGTGCAATGCACTTTGACTATCCGAAAATACCACAACCTGCTCCTCCAGTACCTTCAACTCTTCAAGCAACCCTTTGCACCATATAGCCTCCTTAATGGCATCTGTAGTCGCTATGTATTCAGCCTCGGTTGTTGAGAGTGCTACCACTAGCTACAACTGAGCCTTTCAACTTACACAACAACCATTTAAGTTGAAGAAGTAGGAGGTAATCGATCTCCTTTTATCCCGGTTTGCTCCATAGTCCGAATCCGCAAAACCTTCAAGGTAGATGGACTTACCCCTCTTCTCATACACCAGCCCTACTTCTGGGCTTCCCTTCAAATAACTCAGCAACCACTTCATCCCAAGCCAATGCTCATTTTCGGGATTACTCATAAACCTGCTGAGAACACTCATTGCATTAGCAATGTCAGGTCTAGTGCTTACCATGGTGAACATAACAGAACCAACCGCACTAGAGTAGGGGACTTTCTCCATTTCCTTCTTCTCCACCTCCGATCTTGGACATTGATCGCTGGAGAACTTGAAATTACCAGCAAGGGGAACCTTTACTGGTTTGCTATCTTCCATAGAGAATTTAGATATCATCTTCTCTATGTAGGAAGTTTGAGAGATCTTCAATCTGTTTCCTCCCTTTCCCAGATGATACACATCCCAAGGATTTTTTGTGCATGGCCAAGATCCTTCATCTCAAACTCCTAACTGAGTTGAGCCTTCAATTTCTTTATCCTCTCCATGCTGCTCCCAACCAGCAACATATCATCAACATAGATGAGGATGATCACCACTTCTTCAACCTTCTGCCCTTTATAGTACAAGCATGAATCATAGTAGCTCCTCATGAAACCCAAGCTGATTACAAAGGAATCAAACCTCTTATTCCATTGCCGAGGTGATTGCTTCAGACTATAGAGAGATTTCTTCAATTTGCACACCAACTCTCCCTACCTTTCTTCCTCATAGCCTTCAGGTTGCCTCATGAAAATGGTCTCATCGAGCTCTCCATGTAAGGATGCTGTCTTCACATCCATTTGCTCGATTTCCCAATCAAATTGGACCACCAATGCTAACACTATCCGTATTGTCTTGTACTTTACAATCGGTGAGAAAATTTCGGTGAAATCTATGCCTTCTTTTTGTGTGGACCCCTTCGCCCCCGGCTTAGCTTTATACCGGACTGCATCCCCTGGAGTATTCCCTTCTTTGATCTTGTAGAGCCATCTACAATCCGCAACTCTCTGTTTTTCAGGTTTGGGCACTAACTCCCAAGAGTTGTTCTTCATCAAAGAATCCATTTCTTCCCCCATAGCCAGCTGCCACTTTGAAGAATCCTTACACTCCATGGCATCCGTGTAAGTTTTTGGTTCAACCTCTCCTTCTATCCAAGGAGCTGCTACATTAGCATCCACAAACCCATATCTCAAAAGTGGTCTAACCACCCTCCTTCCCCGGTCTCTTGTGAGCTGGTAGTCATTCTGACTTGCTGCATCAACCTATTCTTGTTCAGCCTCTTCTTGAGTTTCTTGAGCTTGGCCTTTATCCAAGGGCTCTACCTGGTCCGAACCCTATTGCCTCCTTTGCTCTACCTGAACCGAGTTCTCCTTGATGCGATGCTCCACAACATCCGGACTGGTTTGCTCACTAGCCCCTGCAGGGTTAGTTTTCTCCAAGTAGGGAAATAATAATTCATTAAAAATAACATCCCTACTTATAATCAATTTCATGCCCTTCTTTTCTAAGGACCACAACCTATATCCCTTAACCCCATCACCATATCCTAGAAATACACATTTTCTAGATCTTGGGCTAAGTTTATCCTCCGTTTGATGTACATATGCAGCACACCCAAAAGTCCTAAGGTTGTTTAATTCAGGGGGTTTTCCACTCCACATCTCCATGGGAGTCTTGAGCTCTAAAGCTCTAGAGGGTATTCTATTTATCAAGTCTGCAGCTGTAGCCACAGCTTCTCCCCAAAAATATTTTGGTAAACTGGAACCTATTAACATGCACCTAACCTTTTCCATAAGGGTTCTATTCATCCTTTCAACAACTCCATTTTGCTGTGGTGTTTTTACAACCGTTATATGCCTTAGAATGCCATTTAATTCACAGGATTTATCAAAATCCGTATTGCAAAATTCTAAGCCATTATCGGTTCGTAAAGCCTTAACTACCCTACCTGTTTGAGTTTCCAGCAACTTCTTCCACACAACAAATTTATTCAAGGCATCCGATTTATTTCTAAGAAAATAAACCCACACTATTCTTGAATAATCATCAATTAAATACATAAAGTAAAAGTTACTTCCCTGTGTTGGTGTTCTTATTGGTCCCCCAAGGTCCGAATGAATGTAGTCAAGAATCCCCTTAGACTTGTGCTCTCCAGTGTTGAAGCTAACCCGGTGTTGCTTCTCAAGAATGCAACTCTCACAGAAATCTAGTTTCTCTACTTTGTCTCTTCCAAGTAGACCATCATTGCTAAGAACTTGCAGGCCCTTTTCGCTCATGTGTCCCAAGCAAGTGTGCCAAAGGACTGCCTTATCCATCTCAGTCATCAAGTTTGCTGCTTGATCATTGATTTCTATCTCTCCGATCATCTCATAGAGTCCATCATTTCTTGCTACCTTGATCACTACCAAAGATCCCTTGGCCACCTTGAGCTTTCCTCCCTCTATTTTGCATGTATACCCCATGGAATCCAGCTGCCCCAATGAGATCAAATTTCTCTTCAAATCTGGAAGATACCTCACATTTCACAGCAGCCTTGTGACTCCATCAAACATCCTCAATTGGATGTCTCCAATCCCTCTCACTTGGTAAGAATTGTCATTCCCCAAGAAGACCCTTCCATCATTGATCTCCTTGAAATTCTTGAACCATTCCTTGTGAGGGCACATATGATAAGTGCACCCGGAATCAAGAATCCACTTTTCACTGCCTTGCCTCCTGCTCACATTTGAGCACACAATAAGAACATCATCTTACTGTTCTCCTTTGGCAACAAAAGCCTCTCCATTGTTGGTATGGCTTCTCCTCTCATCCCAAATCCTCTTTTTGCAGTCTTTCTTGAAATGGCCCTCTTTGTTGCAGTAGAAGCATCTCCTTCCTCCTCCAAGTTTTGTCTTGGAATGAGATCTCCCATGGTTCTGCCTTCTACCTCTTGATTTCTCTTGGTAGTTGCCATGGTTGCTACCGCCATTCCGAGTTGCTGGCCTTCCTCTTATGAACAGCCCATCTCCATTTGATGTCTCCTTCATCTTGGCTTTGAAATCATGTGCCCTTATGGAATTGATCACAATCTCCTTTGTTAAAGTATCCCTTCTATATTCAATAGCATTAATCAAATTATCAAAGCAATCAGGAAGAGAATTTAACAAGATAACAGCCAATTGTTCATCCGAAAAAATAATGCTACAACTATTCAAATCTTGAACTAGCTTATTAAAGACATCAAGATTATCTTGCAACTCTTTACTAGGATCCGTTTTAAAAGCAAAGATTCTTTTAAGAAGATAAATCTTGTTAGGGAGAGTTTTGGTAAGAAACAACTCATCTAGTTTCTTCCATATGACAGCCAGATCTTACGAGTCTCCGCACTCCCTTGTGACGCTATCTGACATGTGTAAGAAAATGGTGCTGTAAGCCATCTTCTTCATCTCGGTCTGCTAATCCCCCATGACACTTTCTAGAAAAACATCATCTTCTCCAATAGCCAAGTCCACTTTCTGTTGCATTAGAACAACCTTGATTTTCTGCTTCCAAAGGGCAAAGTCTCCATTTCCATCAAACTTCTCAACACAGAAATTTGAAGCCATCTTTTGCGGACAAGATCCCTGATTTATGCACTACCCACAAATGCTTTCTTCAACCTCAAGAACACAGATCAAAGATGGATCTTAACATCGTTCTTGAATCAACCTCAAGAACACGATCAGATCTTGATCTTTACACCGTTCTTGAATCACCCAAGAAGTTGATCTTTGATTCTTGGAGTCTTGGCTCCGTCACCTTCTTGTTCTTGCTCCGATACCCAGCTGTGCAAGCTCTGATACCATTGTCCAAAGCTCTGATACCACTGACCAAAGCTCTGATACCACTGTTGGAAATCACCTTGACAAGATACCTAGGTGGTGATCTTCCAAACACCCAAGTCTAGAATGACTTGTAGAAAGAAATACAGCAATCAAAGACAAGAATAGAAAATCAAAGAAAGAAAGAAGACAAGCAATTGTTATCGAGGTTCGGTAATGTGCCTACGTCCCCGTGAGTTCCTCCGAACTCCTTGCACTAAATCAAATGGTTCTTACAAGTTACTGCAATCCCCTTCAAGAAAACTCAAGTTCTTGAAGAAACTAAGAAGAGAAGAAAGGAAGAAGATGAGAACTAACAATGCTCTCTATCTAATCTAGACTTCTCTCTTTTTACAACCAGCCTCACTACAAAAAGTCCCTCTTGTGTTTATGTCTCTCACACAATTCTCTCTTGTATTACAATTGATCTTAAAGTTTGTCACAAACTTGTGTTTTTCTATATATGAAAAATGAGGCTGATTATTATACAATGTCTCTCACACAATTCTCTCTTGTATTACAATCCTCCTACCATACAATGTCTCAATCGGAGCCATCCCAATACTAGTTTGATACTGATTATTATAAGCAATTTCAATCAATGGCATGTAAGCATCCCAACTTACTGAAAAACTCATCATATTTGCCCTTAACGTATTTTCTAGTACTCTAATAATCCTTTCTATTTGAGCATGAAGAATTATATTAAATTGCAACTGTGTACTCATGGCTTTCTAAAAGCCTCTCCAAAACCAAGATGTAAATCTAGCATCTCTATTTGACACTATGCTCAATGGTACTCTATACAACGTCACAATCTCAGCTACATCCCTCTTCAATCCTGACCATCAAAATTTTTTGTCTCAATCCTCTATACATCTTATTGTTACTTTGTTGCATCGAATCTACATCATCATGTACATTTCTCACTATCTTCTTTCTTAACTCCACAACATTGGGAACACAACTCCTATATTCCAATACCAAAATACTCTCACTTCAAATTTTGAACTCATATTGCTTTCTAGTAAGCACTCAATGCTTAATCTTTTCTATCTCTTTATCTCTACCTTGTATTTCTAAAACATTTCACTATGGGTGACTGTACAACTATATTTGTTAACCATGATCCTTTATTACTGATATTCAACTTCATTCTTATTTTTATTAAATCTATCATCAATTTTACATCAAGACTCCCTATAGCAGTTAACCTTCTTGTAGACTTTTTACTCAATGCATCTGCTATCATCTTTTCATTTTCTAGATGATAGTGAATTGTACAATAATAAAAAAATTTTTTTCTGAAAAAAGCTTCTATGATAACCAGCTAACCCTAAGAAGATTCTAATCTCAGTCACACTAGTTGGTTTCTCCCAAGTTAACATTGTCTCTACCTTTTGTGAATCAACTGTTATACCATTTCCCAATATTACATGTTCTAAGAACGTTATTTCATTCAGCCAACACTCACACTTAGAGAACTTTGCATATAATTTCTCTTTCATCAGAATCTCCAACATACTGTCTAATGTTTCACATGTTGTTCTTCCTTCTTAGATTATATCAGAAAGTTAATACAACCATAAACTTGTTAAGATATAGTTTAAACACTCTATTCATTAAGTCCATGAATGTTTCTGTAACATTAGTTAATCCAAATGACATCACAAAAAGCTTATGACCATAATGTGTCTTAAAAGCAGTCTTAGGCACATCTCCCTTCTCTATCCTCATGTGATAACCTGATCTTAGGTTTATCTTAGAAAACACTGTTGGTATTTGTCTAAGGTTTGCACAGGTCCAACCATGGTTCAAATATGGTTAAAGTCTAAACCAAGGTTGGAGGATTAAAGTTCAGCAAGTTAGAAGACTGCACACATGTGTGTGCATCAATTTGGAGCAAGGGAAGGCCATACGCACTAGTGTGCGCACTTTTGCACACAAGCAGAAGGGTGTGCCCACAAAGCAGAAGAGAGCAGCATTAGGTCAAGGCACAGCATGCACCTACTCTAGGGCGCGCCTCCCAGCATGCACACCATCAGGTGCGCACCAGTGCACCAGCGCCGCAGTGTGCACGCCCAGTGCCACACTGCCTAGGCACACTACTGCACACATAGACAGCATGCATAAGGACCCTCTTAGGTACGTGTGTGCAATTCTAAAACGCACATCACTTGGGAAGTGATGGAGGGCTATGATTAAGTGATGATCTTGATCAAAGGATGAGGATTGAATCTCAAGAATTTCCAAGAAGTGGATTGCTATAAAAGGGGTTTCCTAGCCTCACTTTTCAGATATACAACATTAGAAACACACAAGTTTGTGACATGGTGAGATCAATTGTAAACACATAGAGAGAATTGTGTAAGAGTGACAAACACAAGAGGGACTCTTTGTAAGTGAGGTTGGTTGTAAAAGATAGAGAAGTCTAGATTAGAAAGAGAGCATTGTTAGTTCTCATCTTCTTCCTTTCTTTTCTTCTTGGTTTCTTCAAAAACATTGTAGTTTCTTGAAGGGGATTGCTGTAACTTGTAAGAACCATTTGATTTAGTGCAAAGAGTTCGGAGGAACTCACGGGGATATAGGCACATTGCCGAACCTCGATAACAAATTGCTTGTCTTCTTTCTTTCTTTGATTTTTTGTTCTTGTGTTTGATTGCTGTATTTCTTTCTACAAGTCATTATAGACTTGGGTGTTTGGAATATCACCACTTGGGCATCTTGTCAAGGTGATTTCCAACAAACACTCTCACTCCTTGCACTACTCAAACAATTTATTTATCTTGGGAAAAATATATTTGTTCATATTCAGCTATCTGTAGTCTATATACACTCTTATCGTTCCATCTTCCTTCTTTATGAACAACACAGAGGCTCCCCAAATACATTAGGTCTGATAAATTGTTTATCTAAAAATTCTTGAACTTTCAACTCTCTTAACTTGGTGGGTGTCACTCTGTATGGTGCTATAAATATATGTGATGAACCTGATATCACATCAATAGAGAAATTTAATCTCCCTGTTGGGAGGCAACCTAAGCAACTCATCAAGAATTACATTATCTTTCACCACTAAGATTTATTCTAACTTCCTATTTTCCTTCTAAGAATCCATTATGTATGCCCAATACTCCTTAAAACCCTTTTTCAACCTTCTCTTAGTGGTCAGAGCAAAATAAGATCGTTCGAGAGTATCTTATGTTTTCCCTGAAAGTTAAACTCCTCACGCCCATATCTAAAACACTATCTTCTTTAATCAACCATATTCAAAGATAATAAATCAGCTTCAGATTTTCTATCACTGATACGAATCACACAACCCTTGTAAACATTTATGATTATCACTCTATCTCTAGTGCGAACTTCAACAAAAATATTTTACATCAAATGACTAATACATACTTCAAAAGACTTCATATGAATACTGGATGCAAAAGAATAGGTTGCACCAAGATCAACCAACATTGATATGTACACATTTTCTATATACAAAGAACCTCAAATTAGAACAATTATGGGATAAATATCTTATCTGAATATATATATGACAAACTTCTATCTCCAAATCATACATCAGATTACCACTTCCCTTTGGTGGCATACTTACTTCTTCTGCCATGACTCTCAGTTCCCATAACATGTTTGCCAAATCTAAGGGTCCCACCGATAGTATTCTAAGCTACAGAAGTAACAAATCTTGCTTACCTCTGACTCTGTATTTTAATTCCTTGTGAAAAGGAATGTCTCCTTTGGGTGGTATCCCACCCTGCACATTCATACTAGTACCACCTCTGGGTTTCTCAAATCTAGACTTTTTCCACCAATTCCTTTTTCCTCTTAATTCTATCACGCCCTTCTCAATCTTAAGCGCTATATCCACCAATATGACATAATTTTTATGTCTCATGTAAGATAGTTTTGATAAAATCTTAAAATATAGTTCATTTATGAACCTCTTACACTTCTTCTCCTCTAGGTCTACCATTTCCGGTACAACCCTCGATAAAGCCACAAATCTCTTATCATACTGAGTCATAGTCAATACATTTGCCTTCAATAAAATCTCTATCCTGTTGGGCTCTAAAGATCTAGGGAAAAAATTTATCAAGGCAAACCTTCTTAAATCTATTCTAGGTTAAGAGTTTATCAACATCTGCATTTACCTTGGGAAGAACAAAGCATTATAGGGCCTTTCTCTCGAACTTGAACGTAGTAAAGACGACCCTCTGCTTGTCAGTCATTGGTAAAATATCAAATAATCTCTCTCCGTGTTTTACTCTTAACTCAGACTTAAAAGGGCTTATTAATCTTTTAAACAACAAAGCATTTAACTTAACAATCTCCCTACATCTCATGCATAAACTCACTTTTCCACCTTTGAACATTTACCATTACTGGATTTATAATAACCTTAGACACTGCTCTAGCTTATTTATCAAGTCTATGCTATAGGCTACCAACTCTATTATCTGTCACATTAATTTTCTCAAGAGCATGTGTAAGCTTATCTTAGCCCATCTCTTTCAACTTTGAATTCTCTCACATCTTTACTAAGATCAATTATATTGTCAACACGTTCCCTTCTAGGAACCACAGATTCAGACTCAGCCTCATTTTGCCAAAAATATTGGGGGCCTACCACGCCCTCTCAAATCAACAACTCTAACTCTAGCTCTAACACGTTCACATGTCATCCTCAAACTGTTCATTAAAATATAATTTATTTTAGTCTTCCATTTTCTTACTTTTTATGCAGTCTATAGAATCATAAAACCTAATGCTCTGATACCAAAATTGTAACGACCCATCCCGGGTTGGCCACCCCCGAAATGATGTCATCATATTTTGAAAATCCCAGCATGACACAAATATGCAACAATAAAAAAATAACACCAATAAAATTTTTTATATCAATCCTCAACCCTCAATAGGGGAGATACATCAATATGATATTGACGTAAATATTTTACATAACGTAATATGCATGAATATTTACAAATAGATTTTTATTTTATTTTATCATTAGTTTGAGGATGTTGACACGTACGTGGCTTACAAAAAAAAATTTTATCTGACTCTCAACCCACCAAACTATTTGTTCTGCTTGCTACCTGAAATCATTGTACAATGAGGGGATGAGCTTCATAAGCTTAGTGAATTAAATTTACTAGAAGTACTCAATCTGTATAAATAATCTTTCAATATTAAATCAATTATATTTCACATAACTTGATAATAGCATTCTACTATCACTACACATATCATAAATCTCATTCTCTATCAATCTCTTCTTCTTATTTACTTATTCACCTTAAGACCATCAATTATCTCATAATTACCTCGTAATGGGGTTCACATCATAAAGTCTACCATTTAGATTGTTCTTATCATGTCATACTTCTAGGTTTCTTTCTCACCATAACTATCTCTTTGTGAGACTCATTCCTCTATAAATAATTTCACAACACACAACACATCAGCATTTTAATGATGCACTCAATATTTAAAACAGATGCAATGCATGAATTATTATTAGGGAACGTCTTCCCACATGTCGACATTTTTTATTATCTTAGACCGGCCCCCTCCTGGTTCTTTTCTTTACAGCTTATCCCGGCTATCACAGTATTTATTTCCAGCATATACCCCTGTCACGGTGTCCATTTTATTTCCAGTATATACCGACTGTCACGGTTTTTCAATTAGACCGACCCCTTCCCGATTCTTTTCTTTTATTTAATGCATATACATATGAACAATGATATAAAATATGCACCTAAACAAAAAAAACAAACATGAATTCAAATATTTAAATTGGCTATCCTGATTTTTCTCAAATTATATAAAAAAATTCCATTAAATTTCACTCATCCTAAATCACATCAAATCATCCATCAAAGCTTGTCAAGATCCACTAAATTTCATCTTCTCATAATTCATATCAAAACATCAACCATAGCTCATCAAGAATTTCACTTATCGTTATTATTATTAAATCAACTTATTATTCCAAGATATTATTTCTCACCTAATAATTTTCTTCATGTCCAAAATTCCTATCATACTTATCAATAAATTTTTCATCTACCACCAAAGCACACGTTAATAATTTATTTTAATACTATCACTAGATATTTCATTTTTATCTAGATTACTTAAAGTAAATCTAACTCACCACGAAGTACTTAAAGCTACCTGTGGATCACCTCCTTGCCTTTCCCGTTCCTCTTAGAAATTTCCCTCGGTTGCTGATCGTCAACACCTGACATAATATTTATATTAACTTTCTAATTTATTCTTCAATTCTTCATAAACCACACCCTTTGAAAATTCCCACTTTGAATTCAGGGAAATTTCATGTATACTAATTCAAAAATAAACACTACATTATTACCTTTTATTTTTCTGATAGCTTCTCATGATTCTCTATAAAATTCCCCCATAAACCCCTTCAAAATTTTGCTCTTTAAACCTTTCTTTCGGTCCCCAAATGTTTAAAGAAAGCACGTAATGAAAGGAAAACTAAACAAAATTTGGTAAGTAATAATATAAATTATGTGTATATATATATATATAGGAAAAATTGAAAATCGGCAGCTCAAATTAACGGTGCATTCTTAACACCTTAACTCCCCCACAAAGCCTCGATGTTTTGGCCAGGCATAAGACACGCACACATTTTCTTTTATTTGGCAGCAGGTGTTGCCACTTGCTGCCACGTTTTTGGTGGTTTTTTTTTTTAAAGAAAGAAAATATAATTTCTTTTTTCTTTTCTTTTCTTTTCGTTTCATGCTGGACACGTCCAGATTTTTTTTCTATTTCTTTGTAACTACGTCCCCATGTGTCCATTTTTTTTTCAAAAGAATTATTTTATTCAATACTAAATCCTTCGCGTAAATATATTATTTAAATTTCATGTCATATTCATTAAATTACTTCTTTACCCTTACTTTACGATTACAGGTATTACAAAAATATTCCAAAAAATCAAGCATTAACTCACCAAAGCATGTAGAAACAATTACAAATCATAAAATTGAAAGAAAAACAAAATCAGAATCTAAACCCTGAAAAACCAATCTAAAGTAGCGTTCTAGCCTTGAACACCAATCTAGATTGGCGTTTAGACTATGGTGCGGGCGAACCCTATTTTTCTCTTACTTTCCTATTTCTTAACATTAAGAAATCAGCCCCTTAAAATTAATAAAATTAAGTAAGGTCAATTATATCATATAAAAAATGTCTTTAATCTTAAAACATGCATAAACGAATGATTAAATTAAAACAGCAAGTTCGTACGATGAATGCAAACAAGCAAGTAAAGATAATTAAATTGAATACCTTACCTCTTTGTGATTATTACTGATATTGGATTATCTTTGGAGACAATTTAGATTACCCCCATAGGTCCACAAACAAGAGATTAAAGACCAATTTGATTAATCCTTAAAATTTTGTGGTGGTCTTTCTTAGCGTCTGTAGACATTGTATTTTGTGCTATTTGATAATTAATAATCATTCACTTTCTTGCTCTTCGATAAAGATGATGGTTCATGAGGGTGAATGAGCTGTATTCTTTTCTAAGTTGAGATATTTAGTGCGATTAAGAGATGATTTACAGAGGAATAAAATTCACAAAAAAGTTTAAAGATAAAAAGAAGAAAATGTCAATTTTCACTATTTTTAGAGTCTGTCTTTCAAGCTTCATAATTTTTTATCAACAAATATTTATAACCTTCCACTTTTCATATCAACATAACTTTTAATTAGCTTTTCAATGATATATTGTGGGAATTTTTGTTATAAGAGAAGTGTGAGAACTTATTTGTTTACCAACAGTTACAAAATTAACTAGTTTTAGTGTCTGGGCTCTCATTTGAAATCCATGATGAATTTGCGTCTCAAATCACTTGAGTTTTAAAGAAGACTCTATGAGATTTCAAGAAAGTTTCAAAACAAACCCAAACTCACATGGATGAGTGAGAACGACCCGTTTTAAGTTGAAGTCCAAAATCTAAAAAAAATTTCCTAATTCATTCATGTTTTGGAAATTTCCTAAATGGAGAGAATTCTTCTCCAAGTCAGCCACAACTGATTTCAAACCTTAATTGAACTTCTATAGTCTATAAATAATCATTTTTAGAGACCTTTAAGGGATTATCTTTCAGACTTTTGACTGCTACAAAGTGCAATCTTGTTTTTGAGAGCAAATCAAGAGAAAAAAAGTGTTAAAGAGTGAGTTTTATGTGAGAAACCTCATTCGTGAGCCTAAACTCTAACCCTAAGGTTTGATCTCGTAAATAAAATATAGAAGTAATCCTTCATAGAATCTCAATTTTATGATCATAGAAAAGAAAGAACAAGGCTTGGAACTACATCGAAGATTGTTTGCACTTAGATAATTGTTTTCTTAAAGGGAACAAGAACACAACCCTCATCCCCCCATTTAGAGAAGATTGAGATTTTCATGACCATAATTATCCATGCTCGATTGCTTAAAGAGGATCTTGAAAATTTCTTTGGTTTTTGCAAGAGTTAAGCACGCTTCAAAGGTAGAAATCAACTTCTCTCTCTAGGTATCGTTTTTGATATAACTTATATATTTGATTTGATATTGAGTTTTATTTGGTATTTTGCATGTTTAAGAGTTAGAATATTATTTCCATGTGATTGTTTAATTAGCTTTGCATGTTAGAATAATTTTTAGAATCATAGAACTGATTTTTCAATTGGAAAAACCCGAAAATCCCAAACTTTCTATCAGGGTTCCATTTTTGGGAAAATTTTTGGCCTTGGCACCATTTTGAAATGACATCCCGTGGGCATGGGGCCAGTCTAGAATGGTGCCCCCACCTGATACTTTTCTAGATTTGTTGTTTTGTTTCATTTTTGCTTCGATTACTTTTCTATGAATGTTTTCCAACTAGTTTAAATTACTTCTATAATATCTAGAAACCCTAGGTTAACATGAATTAAAGTCTTTGACATGAAATCAAAGTAAAGGAATTTAATTGGATTTGAGTTTAAAATAAAATTCTTTAATGAAATTTGAATCACTTGATATGTTATTATTTAATCTTGGATATTTCTAGGTTAAACTTGAGGATTTATGTTTCTTTAGTTTATGTTTTAATGCATGATCACATTTTTAGTTGTTTAGACTAGGATTTTGTATATTAAGACCTAGTCCTCCATAGTTTGTATGATGTTTTCTTTGCTCCACATGATCTCTACTTGTTTATCCTTGATCATATGCTTGATTTGACATGAAATACCTATTAGTTTATGTTGATAATGCTTGATAAATTTGTTGCTCTATTATGATTTTCACATATCTATCTTGCTTATGCTTGTATCTTGATTGATAACGTGACTATACTTGCATATTGGGATTATATGTGATTTTTCTTGGGTAACTTGATAAGACTGGATGACTTTACATGAATTATTGATTAGAATAGTTTTTGTTTTATTTATTTTATTCTTCATGGATAGATGAATAGAGTCAATTTAATTCTTTTATACTTGTTATATATAAATAGTTTATTTTTTATGTACTCGTGGATGGCTTATTTTTATCACTTTTATATTAATTGTTGGGTTTGTAATGTCGCAGTTAGGTGACTTTTATTTACTTTTACTTTATCACTTTCTTAGAAAAATTGTAATTTAGAGCGGAATATTTTGACTCCTATTTCCCTTGTAATCATTATTTTCCGTGCACTTTTATTTGGTTTTTTTCTTCTATGGATGGATGCTTGATATAATTTGTTGGATGCTCGTGACATTATGTGTGACTCAACTGGTTATTTACATTGTGCCTTGAATGATCATTGATAAATAAGAATCAATCCATTTATTAATTTAATTAAAAAAAATCCATCAATTTGAAAGAGTATGGGCTAAGCCCATCGAGACCTAAGCACACTTGGGATGCCCATATATGACATCCTCAATACATACCCAATCTCCAAACCCAAATCTTTATCTTGTAAATGACCAATAGCTTTGTGGTTTCTTGGTCTCTAAAACCAAATGAAGACACGTCATGGATTATTCATTGATAACTTTGTGTCATTAGCATACCACTCATAAATTACCCATGGATAATCCTTTGAGGAGATCCGTCTTCCTTTAGAATTGTCCCTTTAGGTATGTCCCTTTGAAATATTACCTTTATGTTTGTGATGATCGGATCTTCATGGAAACATAATAGATGGAATGGTTAGGGTTTGCTCGAAGTGAAAAGAGATTTGGGGGAAATTAGGGTAGGTGGGTTGGGTGTTGAGGTTAAATACCCAAGGTAATTTTGGAAAAAGGTCAGGAGCATTTTGGCCTTTTCACTATGGTTTTTAGGTGGGACTTTAAGCTGTATTTTAAATAAGTTTATCCATACATGTTTTGGGCTTTAAATGGTGCTTTAAGCTATACCAAACATACCCTTTGTAACGTGAGCTACAAGGTAATTTCTAAATTCTTAGTTGAAAGAATTAGACTAGTTCTTTAGAGAATTTTTAGTCTATTCCAAATAAATTTATTCTGAGTAAGAGTACCATTGATAATGTAATTGCTACCCAAGAATTGAGTCATATGATGAGGGAGAATAAGGGGCAAGGAGGGTTAATGGCTTTTAAGAATTATATCTAGAAAGCTTATGATCATATTAAATGATATTTCTTAGAAGCGATGCTAAGTGAGTATGGGTTTCTAAATTCGGTTATTCAGTTGATACTGTGTTTCTTCTATCGAGTTCTCTGTTTTGTGGAATAGAGAGTAACTGAGGTCTTTTAAGCCGGAGAAAGGCCTTTGTCGACGAGATCCATTATCCCTCTATCTTTTTGTTCTTTGTATAGAGAAATTGTCTCACATGATTTCCTTGCAGGTCTTATATAAGAATTGGAAGACAATTAATGTTTGTTGTAGAGGGATGCACATTTCACACCTCATGTTCACAGATTATCTTGTGTTGTTTTCGGAAGCAACTGTTTAATAAGGTTAAGTAACTATGAAAACTAGAGAAATTTTGTGATATGTCAGGTAGTAAGATAAGTTTGGCCAAATCCAAGATATTTGTTTCTCTCAACTTCCTGAGAAATAAAGCCTGGGAGATCAGTTCTTCTTGTCAAATTTCACTTAAAACGAATTTTGAAAAGTATCTCGGAGTTCCTCTTTTACATGGGAGAGTTAGCAAGGCGGAGGGCTCATCTGGTAAGATGAAATCAAGTGTGTCGCAATAAGGAGTGTGTAGGGTGTTGGTATTTGTCTAAGGTTTAAATATGGTTTAAACACAGTTCAAAGATGGCTAAAGTCTAAATCAAGGTTGGAAGATTAAATTTCAGCATGTTAAAGGAGTGCACACATGTGTGTGCACACCCCTATTTAGAAAGGCAAAGGAGTGCGCACAGCTGTGTGAAGGGCAGCATCAGTGTGTGCTGCACCGCTCCTTCACTAGTGCTGTACCACCCAGCAAGGGAGGTGCTGAAAGAAGAGCAGCACTGCACCACTCCTTCACCAGCACCGCACCACTCCTTCACCAGCGCCGCACCACTCAGCAAGTGGTGAAAATGGTGTTTTGCCTAGCGCTGCAGCATACCCTGTTCAGTGCCGTAGTGCTAGGCACACTGATGCACATATGGACAGCTTGTTTAAGCCTCTTATTAGGTGCATGGATGCAAGGTTAAAATGCACAGCACGACTTAGGATTGATGGAGGGCCATGGTTAAGTGGTAATCAAGATCTAAGGGTAGAGATTGACTCTCAAGATTGGACAAGAAGTTGGTGCACTATATAAAGGGTCAGCTAGCTTCATTATCAACAAAAAACAAGTTTGTGACATACTTTGAGATCAATTGTAAAGAGTAATGATAGATGCTTAAATATACATATTTAAGCCCCCTTATTTACACTTGTTAGATCCTTTATTACATTAATTTGGTATCTTTTACTCCATTTGTGTGTTTTACATGTTTTTATAGGGTCTTGGAGAAAAAGAAGCAGTTTTGGCACTTTAAGGAAGAAATCTAGAAGCCCTGAAGCACTTTCTGGACAACGTGCGATCGAGCGCACATGCAATGCAATCGAGCGCACACTTATAGGATCGAGCGCACACTGCGATCGAGCGCAAGGACACATGCGATCGAGCGTAAATGTACAGGCGTGAATAGTAAACTGCAGAACCCTATTTTGGAAATAACCCTATTTTGGAAATAACTCTATTTTGGAAATAAAGGAGTTTTGTATTTTAGGAAAGTTTAGAAACTCATGAGTCTATTAGGACTTCTCAAGGACCTGTAAATACACTTGTAAACTCACACACAAAAAGACACCCTTAGATAGAAAACACTTTTCTCTTTTGCTTTAGCTTGGAGAAGGAGACCGTGGAGCAGAATTGACGCCTCTTCTCTCGGGTTTCTTCTTTCCTTTTTATTTTATTATGTGTAATTAAATTCTTAGTAGGGCTTGGTTGAAGCCCTAATTATGTTTACTCAATAAATTTAGTATTGGCGCCTTTGCGATATTTATGTTGTGTTGCTTAAACTTGATTAATACCTGCTTTTATTTAAATTCCTCATATGTATATGTCTGATCAATATGTGCATGTGGTATGGACTTGTTAGTTAGATCAATTTGGATGACCGAGTCCTGGGTCTAACATTAGTAACAAGGGATATCTTATCCGGATACCCGGGTTAATCAACATGGGAAACTGGGAGTAGATACCATGCCCTAGGTCTCATGTGGTTGTCGATTTCCATAGTACTTATGTTTTCTTAAGGAACAACTCAAGCAGATACCATGCTGAATCCCTTAAGGAAGAAAAGAGTTAGAGTAGATACCATGCCTAACTCGTTGCTTAGGGAAATCAATAGCTTAAGGAGTAGATACCATGCCCTTAGGTTGGCGACTAGTAGGTATACATGGCATGAATAAAGCATTGGCATACTATTATATTGTAGTAGCATAATTAGTGGTGGATATCAAGTCCCTACGCCTTTATCTTTAGTATTTTATCTTTATCAAAATCAACTCTTTTATTATTTTTATCTTTTTATTACTGCGAAACTAATTCTAAAGTTAAATTTACCAATCCCTGTGGAGATGATCTTGCATTCGCACACTATGCTACACTGTTGACCTTGTGCACTTGCAAGTAAAACAAGTGCGATTATTTACCCATTTATTTAGGTATATTTTCGCACAACAAGTTTTTGGCGCCGTTGCCGG
This sequence comes from Bretschneidera sinensis, assembly GCA_023935145.1. Lineage (NCBI taxonomy): Eukaryota > Viridiplantae > Streptophyta > Magnoliopsida > Brassicales > Akaniaceae > Bretschneidera > Bretschneidera sinensis. The sequence goes on along the minus strand of CM043702.1, from coordinate 37,776,395 downwards.
GGATTGTGCTAAATTTCTTTTTGGAATTATTTTCGTTAGTTTTTATTTATTATTATTTTAATTTATTCTATTTTATTCTGTTCTGTTTTATTTTTATCAAAAATCAGATTTATTCCATCTTTTCATTTTCTGTTCAGGTGTGCAGAGGAGGAGTTTCTGTCCTTATTGCGATCGAGCGCAGTGCCTTGTGCGATCGAGCGCAAGTCTGCGATCGAGCGTAGAGGAGCTTTGATCGAGCGCAAAAGGTCCAGAGAGTACCCGAGCAGCAGTACTGAAACTGTTGCACTGAAGCGGTTTAACTAATTCATTCAAAGGGAGAAGCACCAATGACAGAAGCTCAATATACTTGTCTAGATGCTATGGAGAGGAAGCTAGATATGCTCATATATGCCATGACTAGTCAAAACATATCACCTAGTCCGCGAGGCAAACCACTCCAGGTATGTGCTATATGTTCTCGTTTTGATCACATTACTAACACTTGCCCTTTGTATTCATATGCAGGTCAAGAGCAAGCAAATTATGAGGGACCGCACAATGCATATACAAATACCTACAATCCTAGATGGAAGCACCACCCCAACCTCTCATGGAGCAACAATCAAAGCAACTTGAACCTTCAAGAGAAACAAGGGAACTGTCATAAAGCAGCCTAACCAGTTCCAGAACCCAAGAAGGATGATCTAGAAAGTCTTGTAAAACAATTGGCCACTCAGCAACAACAACTAATGGCAACATTGATAACTTCACAAGATCAGCAAAGACAAACAATTGCAAAGCATGAGTAAACCATCCAAAGGCTGGAAGTACAAATGGGGCAAATGGCTAAGGAGTTAAGTGGAAGACAGCAAGGAGAACTTCCTGCACAAACACTACCACATCCAAGAGGACATCAACAACTAAATGCCGTGACAACTCTAACAAATGGTAAGATCATTGAAACTGATGAGCCTACACAAGCATCCACATCCAAAGTAAGTGAGATGGAGAAGGTAAATAGTGAGAAGGTTGAACTCAAAAGATATAATGCATTAAAATTACCCCCAGATAATATAAAATGTTTTAATGTATGCATGACGCAAAGTGTTGTTGAGGAAGCTTTTCAGGTCCATCACGTTGATCCAATAGAACCTGCTCTTAACTATAGTGTCCCAAGATCGGATATTGAGCCCAAATGCAAGGATGTTACTGATGACATCATTGAAACTATGCACCTTCTAAAAGCCTTTCCAAAGCCTCCAAGTAAGTACACTAATCCATTTGAAATTCTTGGGCCTACTAATACTATTCTTCCCCTTTTTATTGTACAGGCACCTAACTTGGAATTCAAACAGTTACCCGAGCACTTATCTTATGCCTATATGGGAGAGAATAAGACACTTCCTATGCTAGCTGCAACCACTCTCAGTTTTGGGGAAAAATAAAGTTTGGTCCGGCTGAAGACGTTAAACTTAGCGCTCATGGGAGGCACCCCACAGCTTATCCCTTTATTTTTATTATTTTACGTATTTATTGTTATTTATTTTAATTACTTCTTGTTTTCCCGTATTACGTTAGTTTTTCTTTTTTAGGGACAATGTGTGCATCCGTTCAAGTTTGGGGGTACGCTATGAGCCATGCCGACCTAGCTAGTTCTCCATCTCCCAGGTCAGCTCTTTCCTTGTTATTCACACATTGGGGACAATGTATAATTTAAGTTTGGGGGTATGGGAGACACATTCACACACACCTTGTCCCAGTTTTTAGTTATGTTGTTATTTTCATAGATAAATGCATGTTCATTCTGTCCAATAAACTTTTTTTTGTGATCTAAACAAAATGTTATGATTCGACTTTATCAGTGAGCTTAACACTTTGAACATATAGGCCAATAAACAAGTTTTGAACCTAGATCACTGCCCTTTTGGCATTTAAGAATTCACAAGTTTAACTTGAACTATCACGAGCACATTAGCACATAGCTGTGTGGGGTATGACATGATATTTGGATTGGTATGTTTCTTTTGCTTGACTGTGAACTAGATGACCTATTAGATTGATATTTTGGCATATAAAAATAGAAAAGATTGATTCGTGCTCAAAAAGAAAAAAAAATGCTCCTAATGATCAATAAAAACAAATCTTCCGCTGAGTAACTGGCCCTCTTGCCTCAGTAAGCATTGAGTGTCACGTCAAAAGGTGAAAAATCTTAAGTGATCATTAAAAAGGAATTTTTCGCTGAGTAACTGGCCCTCTTGCCTCAGTAAGCATTGAGTGTCACGTCAAAAGGTGGAAAATTCTAAATGGTAGCATAAAAAAACAGTTAGTTTCGTAGCCTTATTGACTCGAGCTAGTAAGTCCTTAGGGGTGTCTTTACACCTAATGCCCTAAAACCATCTGGTTTGGGAGTCATTGGCCAAACGCTCGTTACACGAGTCATCAAGAAAGCTTAAGGGAACTAACTTGGCAAAAATCTCGCAAATAAAAGTCTATGCCCTATTTGTTGACTCTAATAGGAAGTTTGGTGAATCTTGAGTCATCGAAACACTACCTGTTTGAATTTCTTGAAAACCCAACCTTTTATGTGCTGATCACCACACACCAAAGTCAAACTTGTGATATCTTAAAATACCTAGTGAATATGATTTACGTTCAACACTCTTATTCATTGCAGATATATGTTTACACTTGTTAAGCTTGCTCATGAATGCGCATCATTGTTTTGTGTAAAATCTAGATTTTTTTATTGACACTATGAACATTGGATTTATCTATATTTCTGTTTTAGTTTTTAATTTAGTATTGCTAAGGGACTAGCAATATGTAAGTTTGGGGGTGTGATAGACGCTTAAATATACATATTTAAGCCCCCTTATTTACACTTGTTAGATCCTTTATTACATTAATTTGGTATCTTTTACTCCATTTGTGTGTTTTACATGTTTTTATAGGGTCTTGGAGAAAAAGAAGCAGTTTTGGCACTTTAAGGAAGAAATCTAGAAGCCCTGAAGCACTTTCTGGACAACGTGCGATCGAGCGCACATGCAATGCGATCGAGCGCACATACGATCGTGCGCACACTTATAGGATCGAGCGCACACTGCGATCGAGCGCAAGGACACATGCGATCGAGCGTAAATGTACAGGCGTGAATAGTAAACTGCAGAACCCTATTTTGGAAATAGCCCTATTTTGGAAATAACTCTATTTTGGAAATAAAGGAGTTTTGTATTTTAGGAAAGTTTAGAAACTCATGAGTCTATTAGGACTTCTCAAGGACCTATAAATACACTTGTAAACTCACACACAAAAAGACACCCTTAGATAGAAAACACTTTTCTCTTTTGCTTTAGCTTGGAGAAGGAGACCGTGGAGCAGAATTGACGCCTCTTCTCTCGGGTTTCTTCTTTCCTTTTTATTTTATTATGTGTAATTAAATTCTTAGTAGGGCTTAGTTGAAGCCCTAATTATGTTTACTCAATAAATTTAGTATTGGCGCCTTTGCGATATTTATGTTGTGTTGCTTAAACTTGATTAATACCTGCTTTTATTTAAATTCCTCATATGTATATGTCTGATCAATATGTGCATGTGGTATGGACTTGTTAGTTAGATCAATTTGGATGACCGAGTCCTGGGTCTAACATTAGTAACAAGGGATATCTTATCCGGATACCCGGGTTAATCAACATGGGAAACCGGGAGTAGATACCATGCCCTAGGTCTCATGTGGTTGTCGATTTCCATAGTACTTATGTTTTCTTAAGGAACAACTCAAGCAGATACCATGCTGAATCCCTTAAGGAAGAAAAGAGTTAGAGTAGATACCATGCCTAACTCGTTGCTTAGGGAAATCAATAGCTTAAGGAGTAGATACCATGCCCTTAGGTTGGCGACTAGTAGGTATACATGGCATGAATAAAGCATTGGCATACTATTATATTGTAGTAGCATAATTAGTGGTGGATATCAAGTCCCTACGCCTTTATCTTTAGTATTTTATCTTTATCAAAATCAACTCTTTTATTATTTTTATCTTTTTATTACTGCGAAACTAATTCTAAAGTTAAATTTACCAATCCCTGTGGAGATGATCTTGCATTCGCACACTATGCTACACTGTTGACCTTGTGCACTTGCAAGTAAAACAAGTGCGATTATTTACCCATTTATTTAGGTATATTATCGCACAACAAGTAACAAGACACAATACAAGAGAGAATTGTGTGAGAGTGCAAAGACACAAAACACAAGAGGGACTCATTGTAGAGAGGCTGGTTGTAAAGAAGAGATAGTAGTATAGATAGAGAGCTTTGTAATTGTAAAGAACCACTGATTTAGTGCAGAGAGTTCAGAGGAACTCACGGGGATGTAGGCTATTGTTGAACCTCGATAACAAATCGCTTGTCTTCTTTTCTTTCTTGCTTTCGATTGCTGTATTTCTTTCTACAGGTCATTCTAGACTTGGGTGTTTGGAAGATCACCACCTGGGCATCTTGTCAAGGTGATTTCCAATAGTGGTATAAGAGCTTGCATAGCTGGGTATCGGAGCAAGAACAAGGAAGTTACAGAGTCAAGACTCTAAGAATCAAAGATCAATTTCTTGGGTGATTCAAGAATGGAGTAAAGATCAAGATCAGATCATGTTCTTGAGGGTGATTCAAGAACGATATCAACATCCATATTTGATCGTGTTCTTGAGGTTAAAGAAAGCATTTGTGGGTATTGCATAAATCTGAGATCTTGTCCGCAAAGATGGCTTCAAATTTCGTTGTTGAGAAGTTTGATGGAAAGAGAGATTTTTCCTTAGCGGAAGATCAAGGTTGTTCTTATGCAACAGAAAGTGGACTTGGCTATTGGAGAAGATGATGCTTTTCCAGCAAGTATCATGGAGGACCAGTGGGTTGAGATGAAGAAGATGGCTTACAGCACCATTTTCTTGCACATGTCGGATAGTGTCACAAGGGAGTGCAGAGACTCGGAAGATCCGACCGTCATATGGAAGAAACTAGATGAGTTGTTTCTTACCAAAACTCTCCCTAAAAAAATTTATCTTCCTAAAAGAATCTTTACTTTTAAAATGGATCCTAGTAAAGAGTTGCAAGATAATCTTAATGTCTTTAAGAATCTAGTTCAAAATTTAGCTAGTTGTAGTATTAAATTCTTGGATGAACAATTGGCTGTCATTTTGTTAAATTCTCTTCCTGATTGCTTTGATAATTTGATTAATGCTATTTAGTATAGAAGGGATACTTTACCGAGGAGATTATGATCAATGCCATAAGGGCACATGACTTCAAAGCCAAGATAAAAGAGACATCAAGTGGAGATGGGTTGTTCATAAGAGGAAAGCCAGCAACTCAAAATGACAGTAGCAACCATGGCAACTACCGGGAGAAATCAAGAGGTAGAGGGCAAAGCTATGGAAGAGCACACTCCAAATCAAGATTTAGAAAGAGGTGCTTCTACTACAACAAGGAGGGCCATTTCAAGAAAGGTTGCAAGAAGAAGATATGGGATAAGAGAAGAAGCCATACCAACAATGAAGATGCTTCGGTTGCCAAAGGAGAACAACAAGATGATGTGCTTGTTGTGTGCTCAAATGTGAGCAAGAGGTAAGGTAGTGGAAAGTGGATTCTGGATTCTAAGTGCACTTTTCACATGTGCCCTCACAAGGAATGGTTCAAGAATTTCAAGGAGATCAATGATGAAATGGTCTTATTAGGGAATGACAATTCTTGCCAAGTGAGGGGGATTGGAGATATCCAATTGAGGATGTTTAATGGAGTCACAAGACTGCTGTGAAATGTGAGGTATCTTTCAGATTTGAAGATAAATTTGATCTCATTGGGGCAGCTGGATTCCATGGGGTATACATGCAAAGTAAAAAGAGGAAAGATCAAGGTGGCCAAGGGATCTTTGGTAGTGATCAAGGCAGCAAGAAACGATGGACTCTATGAGATGATTGGAGAGACAAAAATCAATGATCAAGCAGTAAGCTTGATGGCTGAGATGGATAAGGCAGCCCTTTGGCACAATCACTTAGGACATATGAGTGAAAAAGGCCTGCAAATTCTTAGCAAGGATGGTCTACTTGGAGGAGACAAAGTAGAGAAACTGGATTTCTGTGAGAGTTGCATTCTTGGGAAGCAACACCGAGTCAGCTTCAACATCGGAGTGCACAAGTCTAAGGGGATTCTTGACTACATTCATTCGGACCTTTGGGGACCAGCAAGAGCACCAACACAGGGAGGTAACTTTTACTTTCTGTCTTTAATTGATGATTATTCAAGAAGAGTGTGGGTTTATTTACTTAGAAATAAATCAAATGCCTTGGATAAATTTGTTGTGTGGAAGAAGTTGCTGGAAACTCAAATGGGTAGGGTAGTTAAGGCTTTATGAGCCGATAATGACTTAGAATTTTGATAAATTCTATGAATTAAATGGCATTCTAAGACATAGAACTTTTGCAAAAACACCTCAGCAAAATGGAGTTGCTGAGAGGATGAATAGAACCCTTATAGAAAAGGTTAGGTGCTGTTAATAGGATCCGGTTTACCAAATATTTTTGGGGAGAAGCTGTGGCTACAGCTACATACTTGGTAAATAGATCACCCTTTAGAGCTTTAGAGCTCAAGACTCCTATGGAGATGTGGAGTGGGAAACCCCCTGAATTAAGCAACCTTAGGACTTTTGGGTGTGCTGCATATGCATATCAAAAGGAGGATAAACTTAGCCCAAGATCTAGAAAATGTATATTTCTAGGATATGGTGATGGGGTTAAGGGATATAGGTTGTGGTCATTGGAAAAGAAAGGTATAAAACTCATTATAAGTAGGGATGTTATTTTTAATGAATTGTTATTTCCCTACTTGGAGAAAACTAACCCTGCATAGGCTAGTGAGCAAACCAGTCTGGAAGTTGTGGAGCATCGCATCAAGGAGAGTTTGGTTCAGGTAGAGCAAGGAAGGCAAGAGGGTTTGGACCAGGTAGAGCCCTTGAATAAAGGCCATGCTTAAAAAACTCAAGAATAGGTTGAACAAGAAGAGGTTGATGCAGCAAGTTATAATGACTACCAGCTCACAAGGGACCGGGGAAGGAGGGTGGTTAGACCACCTTTGAGATATGGGTTTGCGGATGCTAATGTAGCAGCCCCTTAGACAAAAAGAGAGGTTGAACCAGAAACTTACATGGAACGTAAGGATTCGTCAAAGTGGCAGCTAGCTATGGAGGAAGAAATTGATTCTTTGATGAAGAACAACTCTTGGGAGTTGGTGCCCAAACCAGAAAAATAGAGAGTTGTGGATTGTAGATGGATCTACAAGATCAAAGAAGGGAATACTCCAGGAGATGAAGTCTGATATAAAGCTAAGCTGGTGGCGAAGGGGTTCACACAAAAAGAAGGCATAGATTTCACTGAAATCTTCTCACCGGTTGTGAAGTACAAGATGATACGGATAGTGTTAGCATTGGTGGTCCAATTTGATTGGGAAATCGGGCAAATGGATGTGAAGACAGTGTTCTTACATGGATAGCTCGATGAGACCATTTTCATGAGGCAACCCGAAGGTTATAAGGAAGGAAGGCAGGGAGAGTTGGTGTGCAAATTGAAGAAATCTCTCTATGGCCTGAAGCAATCACCTCGACAATGGAATAAGAGGTTTGATTCCTTTGTAATCAACCTAGGTTTCATGAGGAGCTACTATGATTCGTGCTTGTACTATAAGGGGCAGAAGGTTGAGGAAGTGGTGATCATCTTCATCTATGTTGATGACATGTTGCTGGTTGGGAGCAACATGGAGAGGATAAGTAAATTGAAGGCTCAACTCAGTGAGGAGTTTGAGATGAAGGATCTTGGCCATACACAGAAGATCATTAGGATTTGTATCATCCGGGAAAGGGAGAGAAACAGATTGAAGATCTCTCAAACTTCCTATATAGAGAAGATGATATCTAAGTTCTCTATGGAAGATAGCAAACCAGTGAAGGTTCCCCTTGCTGGTCATTTCAAGTTCTCCAGCGATCAATGTCTGAGATCGGAGGAGGAGAAGAAGGAAATGGAAAAAGTCCCTTATTTTAATGCTGTTGGTTCTGTTATGTTCACCATGGTAAGCATATGCAATAAGTGTTCTCAGCAGGTTTATGAGTAATCCCGAAAAGGAGCATTGGCTTGCGATGAAGTGGTTGCTGAGGTACTTGAAGGGAAGCCCAGAAGTAGGGCTGGTTTATGAGAAGAGGGGTAAGTCCATCTGCCTTGAAGGTTTTGCAGATTCGGACTACGGAGCAGACAGGGATAAAAGGAGATTAATTCCTTCATACTTCTTCAACTTAAACGGATGTTGTGTAAGTTGGAAGGCTCAGTTGCAGCCAGTAGTAGCACTCTCAACAACCAAGGCTGAGTACATAGCGGCTACGAAGGCCATTAAGGAGGCTATGTGGTGCAAAGGGTTGCTGGAAGAGTTGAAGGTACTGGAGGAGCAGGTTGTGGTGTTTTCGGATAGTCAAAGTGCATTGCACTTGTGTAAGAATCTAGTGTTCCATGAGAGGACAAAGCACATGGATGTTCGGTATCATTTCATTCGGGAAAATGTTACGAAAGGATACATCCATGTGGACAAGTGATTACGCTCAAAACATACACGGTTATTGTAGCACAACTTTGGGGTGTCGATTCCACAGGGAAACAAGTTTAACTATAAAGAGAGATGTAAACTTTAATATGAGACGTTATAATAAGTAAAGAATCTGAAATTGATGATGAAGTGATTATGTAGGTTTGTGAAATATAATAGAGAGGCAATAAGGATCCGGGAATCCTCCCTGGGTTCGTTGTCCTAATCCTAACTTGATTCAGTTGCTTTTATCTCGATTGCACGTTTCACATCCCAAACATGCAATCGACAAATATTCAATGAGAATATGTGTAAACCCTAATATGATTGTAATGAAATACTTCTTATTTCCGATTCATGCATGTATGATCTATCCTATAGGTTTATCAAGAAATGACAATATATCTTTGTTGACAATATTGCAGTAATGGACAAACCTAAAGGCTAGACTTACCAGACTCAATTATACCCAATAATCTTGACATAAGAGAAGCATGACTAAAGTTATATCAAGGAAAAGATACAATCACTGGACTAGATAAAATCTTATAATTAGATAAAGAAGTAAATCATGACAATGTTTGACAATAAATTCTTATTACAACTGAACCCAATAAGGATAGATAGGAACAACTACACCTAGGGATTCATCCCTTTGCCTTGCTTGGAAGTTAGTTAGCCATGGTGTTCATGGCTATACTCTTTTGTGGATGAGAGTTGCTGTCTTCAACTTCTGGGTCTTTGCTCACAGCCAAGATGTCTTCTCTTAAACCTTAAGTGTCTTATTTATAGTACAAAAGACCAAGGGTATTCTTGGGTTTAATCTAGTGTTTAAAAGCCCTAATTAAAGTCTAACTCATGGATGTAAGCGCTAGGCATAAGCTGGAATGGGCGACCTTCTGGGCACCGCGGTGCTGTTGAGGAGCACCACAATAGCATCGCGGTGCTGGCTGGTGGTTCATAATATGCATGTTTCTGGGCACCGCGGTGCTGCTGAGGAGCACCTTGGTGCTGGCCTTTTTGCTGATAATCTTCATGCTTTGCCTCTCGGTAGCCATTCTTTTGCTTCGTCGTGCATGGGACCCTTGGTGCTTTTAAACAATGATCGCTTCTTCTCTTCTTTGGAATCAAAACACCTGAAAATGTACTTGAATAAGTTAGTAGTCCAATGATATTACTTAAGAGTTATCAACACACAAGAGTGCAATAAAGACCGAGAAGAATCATAAAATGCTAACAATTAAACATCTTTGAGGTGCATTTTATAGCTCTTATCAACAAGGTAGCCACAGAAGAAAATCCAGTGAATTTAGGTACTAAAGTCCTACCTCTAAGTAAGTTCAATCATTGCCTTGGACTACTTAGGATTGGATTCGGTTAATTGATGACTCAAGATGAGTTTGGATCCTGAAGTTCTCTGCACAATGGTTCGGGTTTAAACACTTAGACAAAGGTAGAGATTGTTGGTATTTGTCTAAGGTTTAAACATGGTTCAAAGATGGTTAAAGTCTAAAACAAGGTTGAAAGATTAAATTTCAGCCTGTTAAAGGAGTGCACACATGTGTGTGCATCACTTTGGGTGTGTGTGCACACCCCTATTCAGCAGGGCAAAGGAGTCCGCACAGTTGTGTGAAGGGCAGCATCTGTGTGTGCTGCACCGCTCCTTCACCAGTGCTGCACCGCCCAGCAAAGGAGGTGCTGAAAGAAGGGCAGCACCGCACCACTCCTTCACCAGCGCCGGCAAGTGGTAAAAATGGTGTTTTGCCTAGCGCCACAGCATGCCCTGTTAAGTGCCGCAACGCTAGGCACACTGATGCACACATGGACAGCTTGTTTAATCCTCTTCTTAGGTGCGTGGATACAAGGTTAAAACACTGGTCATCAAGATCTAAGGGTGGAGATTGACTCTTAAGATTGGATAAGAAGTTGGTGCACTATATAAAGGGTCACCTAGCTTAATTATCAACAAAAAACAAGTTTGTGACATACTTTGAGATCAATTGTAAAGAGTAACAAGACATAATACAAGAGAGAATTGTGTGAGAGTGCAAAGACATAAAACATAAGAGGCACTCATTGTAGAGAGGCTGGTTGTAAAGAAGAGAGAGTAGTATAGATAGAGAGCTTTGTAATAGTTCTTATCATCTTCTTTTTTCTCTTCTTGGTTTCTTCAAGAACTTGAGGTTTCTTGAAGAGGGTTACTGTAGTTGTACAGAACCATCGATTTAGTGCAGAGAGTTTAGAGGAACTCAAGGGGATGTAGGCTATTGCCGAACCTCGATAACAAATCGCTTGTCATCTTTTCTTTCTTGCTTTTGATTACTGTATTTCTTTCTACAAGTCATTCTAGACAAATGGGTAAGTGGAGTCACTTTAGCTATGATATTGGGGAATACTATTCACCTAGAGAAGCAAGAGCTCAAAGTTGTAGATATCACTAGTGATGATGGATTATGGGAGCTTGGATCCTTGAGTCAAGATATAGTGGGCTTGATTACTAAATGCAACATTCTTAATCCTTCACAAGAGGATAAAAGGTTTTAAGATGCAACCGAAGATGGAGTTTTTAAAACAAAAAGTGCATTTAGGGTAGTCTCTTTAAAGGAATAAAGTGAAAGAGTGGAAATTGATTTTAAATGGGTTTGAAAAGTCAAAAGCCCTAAAAAGTTTTAAAACATTTTTATGGCTATCTATCGAGGATCAGTTGCTGACAAATGAGATGAGATATCACCAAAAATTGCTACTGAAAGCTCCTACCAATACTGTAGAGCTGATCGGAAAACAGTTCTATATGTATTGATGGATTATAATAAGGTTTGTGAGACTTAGAAGGAGTTTGGTTCATTTTGTGGAAGGCATAATATTTTCCATCTAACTCTAGCAACTTGTTGTGACTTTTAAATTGCTCATAAGCGCATGAGTCGTTTACAATATAGTGTTGTGCAACGGCGAGGTCGAATCCATAGGGAGTTGTGTTGTGAAAATATTTTTATCTAAACTAAACCTATTTTAACCTAGTTCCAAATTTTGGATTGCATGTTGCAAAGAAATATAAACTAAACTAAACTGATTTGAAAACAACTGATAAAAACATTAAGGTTTTCTGAATCCACCCCACCAAAATAAAGCATATATCTTCATGTTTTATATAAAAATAATCTATCAAATCATTCCATGAATCCACCATTATACAAATCACGGTGAATACCCAAACTAAACCAAAACCATCCAATGTATCCGTTTAATTCACAAATCACAATGGATATCCAATCTAATTTGAATGATCCGCTGTATCCGGTAGATGAAACATAAGGAATATCCAATTTAACAATTTGAAAACAATCAATCATAAGAGTTTACTCAAACAATTGAAATAGAACATTTATACTAAAAATATCAGAATTGTACGAACATATATGAAAATATAATGCTAAACAATGGCAAGGCTTCATCTTCAACCTTATATGAAGATTTTAGCCTCGCATAATTATGAACATAATTTTCACAATTATAGTACTAAACATTTAAACTTTAAAACTTAAAATAAATTAAAACTAACAATACATGGATAGAGAGATTCCACTCGTAGCTGTCGTGTGACGCTTCCTCTCTTGGTAGCAAAGCCTTCGAGATCCACCAAAATGCTAGCAGAAGTCCTCCAAATTGCACACCAATTGCTTCAGTGACGTGGGCTTTTATAGGGAAACTCCATGAGTGCAATGTGTTTCCAATCTGATGTGGGATATAGAATATGTTTCCAACCGATGTGGGATGTGGGATTTAAGCCTTCATATGCCCTTCAAAACTTCTACCCACGCTGAAATCTCGCAAAGCCTGACCTTTGTCTACTAAAACTGCCATAACTTTCTCTAGAAAAATCATATTTACGAGCCGTAAAATTCCCCAAAAAAATAAACATCGAGATCTTTCCAAGAATATATGGTTCATCTCCTGGTTCTTCTTGAATCGTTACAGTTTAAATTCGTAAAAATCACTTCTGCCATGCTGAAATCACGCACAACTTGACCTTTCTCTACTAAAACTGCCATAACTTTCTCTAGAAAAATCATATTTATGAGCCGTAAAATTCCCCAGAAAATAGACATCCGGATCTTTCCAAGTATATATTGCTCATCTCTTGGTTCTTTCTGAATCAATATAGTTTAATCCGCAAAGATGACTGATCTGTACAGGTAATTCTGGCAATTTAGTGAAACTCCTTTCCAAGTGCTTGTAAACCTGTAAAACAACGAAAAACAACTCAAAGTAACAAATTCCTAAGCTAACAAACATAAATTAAGGGGCCAAAATATACAATATTTGGCACTCATCAAATACCCCAAAACTTACATTTTGCTAGTCCCTTAGCAAAACAAAATAAAAACTAAATGAAAAACAAAGAGCATAAAGATAAAACATGTGAATTCTCAAATGCCTAAAGTAAGTAACTAACTTTTAAAAATTTATCATTAGATCATGTGTTCAAAATTTTAAGCTCGCCAATGACATCACATCACATAAATTGTTTATATCAACCAAAATTTCAAATTAAGACAAAGTGTGTGTAATGTGTCTCCCATACCCCCAAACTTAAATTACACATTGTCCCCAATGTGTGAGTAATATGGAAAGAGCTGACCTGGGAGATGGAGAACTAGCTGGACTGGCATGGCTCATAGCATACCCCCAAACTTGAACTAAAGTACGTGTTGTCCCTGAAAAATTAGGGCTGGAAAACAAAAAAAACACTAGAAATAAACAGTAACCATAAATATGTAAAATAATAAATAAACAGAAAGGATATGTTGTGGGGTGCCTCCCATGAGCGCTAAGTTTTACGTCTTCAGCCAGACTTGACACTTCTCTCTATTAAGCACCAGGTTATTCTCCTTAAAACGCACTAAAATCAAAGTGAGATGGTGCAGACACTCCTCAAATGATGAATTGAACACGGAGAAGTCGTCCATGAAAATCTCTAAGAAACACTTTACCATGTCAGAGAATATGTTGACTATGCACCGTTAGAAAGTAGTGGGTGCATTGCATAACTAAAGGGCATGCGACAGTAGGCGAATGTCCCAAAAGGACATGTAAACGTCGTCTTCTCCTGATCTTTGGGGTCCACAGGGACCTGGTTATATCCAGAATAACCATCCAGGAAGCAATAGTAATCGTGCCCAGCCAAGCGCTCCACCATCTAATCAATAAATGGGAGTGGAAAATGAGCATTTCTTATGGCAGCATTTAACTTACGGTAGTCTATACTCATTTTCCATCCTGACTGCACATGATTTGGAACCAAATCGTCGTCTTTATTCTTCACTACCATCAATCCATCCCGCTTTAGCATGATATGAATCGGGCTCACCCACTCACTATCAGAGATTGGATAAATGATCCCTGCATCCAATAACTTTATCACTTCAGTCCTCACAACCTCTTGCATAGCTGGGTTGAGCCTTCTTTGTGGCTCCCTCGATGGCTTCGCATTCTCCTCCAAATGTATCTTGCGCATCACCATCGAGGGGCTGATTCCTTTGATATCTTCAATAGTCTAGCCGATAGCTTTCTTGTGCTTTCTTAAAACGTCCAATAATTGCTCATCTTGAGCCTCAACCAAATCTGAAGCTATAATCACAAGCAAAGAATCTGCTGGACCTAGGAACTTATACTTAAGATTGTCCAGAAAAGGCTTAAGTTCCTTCTTGGGGGGCTCAGGTGCTGCGATCTCCACCGTCTCACTGCTCTCCCGAGGAGCAGACTCCAAAATGGCATTCACTTGCTCAAGTAACTTATCCAAATCCAAATTCTCTCCAAACTGAGCAAAGCATGCCTCCAGGGGGTCCTCAATGCTTGATTCATCCACAGTCTCCTCAAGAATCTCCTTTATCAAGCATACATTTCTCACTTCATCATATTCTAGTGGTTACTTACTGATATCAAATATATTCAGCCCCACTGTCATATTTCCGAAGGAAATCTTCATCACCCTTGTCCTACAATTTATCAGGGCATTAGTCGTGGCTAAGAATTGTCGCTCTAGAATAACCGGTATTTGAATCCCCATATTCTGAACCGGCTCTGTGTCAAGCACAATAAAATCCACGGGGAAATAAAATTTATCCACCTTTATCAAAACGTCCTCAACAACTCCCCATGGTATTTTCACTGACCTGTCAGCCAATTGAAGCATTGTGGATGTGGGCTTCAGTTCTCCTAATCCCAACTGCAAATAGACTGAGTAAGGTAGAAGATTCATACTTGCTCCTAGATCCAAAAGAGCCCTCTCAATTTGGCTGACTCCTATCGTTCAAGAGATGGTAGGACACCCCGGGTCCTTATACTTGATGGGCAGCTTGCACTGAAGGATTGAGCTAACCTACTCGGTCAAAAATGCCTTCTTCAGGACATTCGTCCTCCTCTTGAAAGTGATCAAGTCCTTTAAGAACTTGGCATATGATGACACTGGTTGGATGACATCCAAAAATGGGATATTGATTTGGACCTGCTTGAACACCTCCAGAATGTCCTCATACTTCCCTCCTTTCTTAGGCACTTGTAATCTCTCAAGGTAAGGTGCTTTAGGTACAAACGACCTAGGAGGATCTTTAACAATAGGTATGGCTATAGATGACTCAGCATCTCTTTTCTCCTTGTTGCCACTTTCTTACCCTTGCTGCATAGCAAGGTTCTCTTCCACTCGATTGTCCACTTGTCTCCCAGACCGTAATGTGACAATCGATTGCATTTGTTCTTCCCCGTGCGTAGGGGTTGATGAATTTTCAACCATAAACTGTCCCTTCGGGTTAGGCACGGGCTGACTGGGGAACTTTCCCTTCTCTCTTTCACCCAAGTGACTTGCGATTTGACCCATTTGACTCTCTAGCTTGTCAATCGCTTGGGTGTTTACTATTGTTGCACTCCTCACTTTGCTGATGGATTGGCCAGTCATCTTCATGAACTCCTTAAGGGTTTCCTCTAAAGACTATGAAACCGACGCTAGTGATTGAGTGGGAGCTTGGTAAGCAGGTGATGGTGCTAGATGGTCTGAGCGACCATGACTTGGAATTGGTGGAGGAAATCCGGGAGGGTATTAATTGTTAGCATGATGAGGGGCTCCTCCTTGATTCATCGGTTGGTTCTACTTCCATAAAAAATTAAGGTGGTTCCACCACCCTGGATTGTAAGTCTTGGAGTAAGATCCATTTGACTGCTTTCGATAATCATTAAAAACGTTCACTTGTTCCATGGGATACTTGGCAAAAGTCGGCATAGATGGAAAATTTTGTGCTAAATGCATAGAACTAGCATAAATGGAACAGCTATCAACATTGAATGTATTGGCAGTATTGATGGACTGGCCCACAGCGAGAGTGTCAACCTTCTTGATGAGAGCATCTACCTTTATCCTCAAGTTAGTGTCCTACTTAATCTCATAGATGCCTCATTTCTTAGGAGCACGAATGGATTTGTCCCGCCAGCTTGAAAAATCCCACTGCTGCGAGTTGTCGGAGAACTTGTCCAATGCCTTGTATGCTTCATCCCCCGTCAGACTTAAGAATGCCCCCCCATTCATAGACTCGATCATGCTACGGTTGGGTTGAGTCAAGCCTTGGTAGAAGAACTGAACAAGTCTCCACTTCTCATATCCATGTGGAGGGCATCTGATCAGTAACTCTTTGAAACGCTCCCAACTCTCAGAAAACTTCTCATCCTCCTCCTGAGTGAAAGAACTAATCTTCTTTCGGCACTCATTCACTTCAGACATTGGGAAAAACTTTTTATAGAATTTACTCAATAAGCTTTCCCAAGATGTAATAGACTCGGGCGTGTTGGAATCCAACCATGCCCTAGCTCTATCGCTAAGAGAAAAAGGGAAAAGTCTAAGATGGACCAACTCATCAGAGAAGTTCTGGAACTTGAATGTGGCACAAATATCTTTGAACTTCTTCACATGGCTGTAAGGATTTTCAAGAACCAAGCCATGAAATGAGGGTAGGAGTTGGATGAGATGTGGCTTTAGATTAAAATGGGTAGCATTGGCTGGTGGCAACACTATACAGGAAGGGGAATTAGTCACAATGGGTGCGAACAAATCCCTAAAGGATGTAGTGAAGTCCATGTTCCAAGCTCTAGGTTACTTTACATTCTCAGGTTGATTTGCATTCCTAAAATTTTCTCCCATCTCAATTGTTTCTCTTTCAACAAGTGCTCTCTTTTGTCTCCTAAGATTTTTTTCTAAGTCAGGATCCAAAGGTGTCAATTCTAAATTCAGGGATCTCTGACCACCCATTCACCAAACAGAAAACAATAAAATAAACTAACTAGTAGAAACAACATAATAAAATAAAATAAAATAAATGCAAAAAACAACAAACGCAATACCCACGCAATGGGCCAACAAAAATTGGCAAATTTTGATTTTTGATTTTATATATTTATTTATTTTTGATGATTTTTTATAGGTAATTGCAAACAGAAACAAATAAACAAATATAAAATTGCTAAAAGAAAAATAAAACAAAAATGCTAACTAAACTAGTAGAAAAATAAAATCAATTCAGACAAAAAATTTAATTTTCACAAACCAAACAACTTCCCCGCAACGGCGACAAAAACTTGTTGTGAGTTTTACTCGCAAGTGCACGAGTCGTTTGCAATATAGTGTTGTGCAAGTGCGAGGTCGAATCCATAGGGAATTACGTTGTGAAAATATTTTTATCTAAACTAAGCCTATTTTAGCCTAGTTCCAAATTTTGGATTGTATCTTGCAAAGAAATATAAACTAAACTAACTTGATTTGAAAACAACTGATAAAAACATTAAGGTTTTCTGAATCCACCCCACCAAAGTAAAACATATATCTTCATATTCTATATAAAAATAATCTATCAAATCATTCCATGAATCCACCATTATACAAATCACGGCGAACACCCAAACTAAACCAAAACAATCCAATGTATCCGTTTAATTCACAAATCACAATGGATATCCAATTTAATTTGAATGATCCGCCGTATCTAGCAGATGAAACACAAGGAATATCAAATTTAACAATTTAAAAACAATCAATCATAAGAGTTTACTCAAACAATTGAAATAGAACATTTATACTAAAAATATCATAATTGTATGAACATATCTGAAAATATAATGCTAAACAATGGCGAGGCTTCATCTTCAACCTTAGATGAAGATTTTAGCCTCGTATAATTATGAACATAATTTTCACAATTACAGTACTAAACATTTAAACTTTAAAACTTAAAATAAATTAAAACCAACAATACATGGATAGAGAGATTCCGCTCGCAGCTGTCGTGCGGCGCTTCTTCTCTTGGTAGCAAAGCCTTCGAGATCCACCAGAATGCTAGCAGAAGTCCTCCAGATTGCATACCGATTGCTTCAGTGAGGTGGGGCTTTTATAGGGAAACTCCATGAGTGCAATGTGTTTCCAATCCGATGTGGGATATGGGATACAGAATGTGTTTCCAACTGATGTGGGATGTGGGATTTAAGCCTTCATATGCCCTTTAAAACTTCTATCCACGCTGAAATCCCGCACAGCCTGACCATTGTCTACAAAAACTGTCATAATTTTCTCTAGAAAAATCATATTTATGAGCCGTAAAATTCTTCAAAAAATAGACATCCGGATCTTTCTAAGCATATATAGTTCATCTCCTGGTTCTTCCTGAATCATTACAGTTTAAATCCGTAAAAATCACTTCTGCCATGCTGAAGTCACGCACAGCTTGACCTTTGTCTACTAAACCTACCATAACTTTCTCTAGAAAAATCATATTTATGAGTCGTAAAATTCCCCAGAAAAATAGACATCTGGATCTTTCCAAGAAGATTTTGTTCATCTCCTAGTTCTTTCTGAATCAATATAGTTTAATCCGCAAAGATGACTGATCTGTACAGGAAATTCTGGCAATTTAGTGAAACTCCTTTCCAAGTGCTTGTAAACCTGTAAACCAATGAAAAACAACTCAAAGTAACAAATTACTAAGCTAGCAAATGTAAATTAAGAGGCCAAAATATGCAATATTTGGCACTCATTACAACTTACCCTAAAAATAACATTGTTGATTTACCTAAGCAAAATGAAAGAGAGAAAGAAATGTTCAGATTTATTACTATATTGTGCATTATGTGGGCAACTAGAAATAACTTTGTCATTCAATGAGATAAAAAATACCTTGTCCATCAGTTATGGAGGATAAGAATGTAAGTCTATTGGCATAGAAAACACAATGATAATTTTAAAAAAAATTCTTCCAATAAACTTTCACTAAGAAATTCTCTAGGATTCATTAGGATGAGAAATCATTCATTACACAAGGTTAAGGTTTATACCTTTGCTCAATCGAGATTCTAGGAACTTTGAATTTGATTCATGAGCCATTCAAGCATCCGAACTCTAAAAGTATCCACATGATAAACTAAGAACTAGAGATCTCCAACTCTATGTGTCAAATAGACCAACGATGAAGAACAAATAAGGTAGTCGAAATCTAGGGTTCTAGCTCTAGGTAATTTTTGACTAGTGGCTTTTAGAGAGATAACTTAAGATTTGATCTTAATCTCTATTTTTCATCACTGGAGTTTTTGTTAATTAGAGGCCCCTATTTATAGAGAACCTTTACTCCTAATGGTTTTAGGATTTCAAAATTGTAATTGAACCCATAGTTTAATTTAATTCCTTTTGTCTGTAACCCCTTAGTTTTAACATTGTGTTGGCAGTAGGTCGTAACTTTTACGTGACAATTGAACTTTATCCAATTTAATTAGATCTCTTTCTAATTAGTTCGAATTAAAACTCTCATTAATTATCTCTTTAATGAGAAGCAATTAATTACAAATAATTCTTAGGGGTTCTACAAATCATGAATGATACCTAGTAGTATATCATGATTATCTAGATAATATAAATTTATGGTGCACCTTTATGTTGTTAGTTACAATGCAATTAAATCATTCCATCAAGCAATGCCCTTGATTACCTAAGGTATGTAATTACTATCAAATATTAATTATTTAGTCACATATATCTTGATCTCAAGTTCATAACTTAAATGGTGAAATTAGAAACTCCTTTCTAATTTCGACCCCGCTTTGACCAAGAAATTTCCAAGCTATAACTTAATTAGATCACATAGGATATTCTTTCTCTTTTACTAAGAATGATTGATCCTCTATTGTACACTCACATACCTCCTTGCATAAGTGGTCATACCCAATCAGTATCATTTGTCCTATGATTAGAATCATATTTAAATAACATCAAAGAATGATAACGTATACACAAGGCACATGGTACCTCAAGTCTAAGAATCACTTGTACAACTGCAATATAATAATTCCTATTGACAGCTAGAAAAATGTCCATTAGGAATTACTTAGTCAAGTCAGTTTGGTATACCAGTTCTCTTACAAGCACCTATATAACTTGTTTTAATATCCCATACACTAGTGACCATGAAGTCAATCACTCTAAACTCCTTGAGAAAACATAGTATGCACTAATGTATGTGGATTCACTAATACCCTTCTTAATAATCCTATGATTAGGAACATTTAAGAATAAGGCTTAAAGAAATACAAATCATTAGCATAATTTCATCCTGGTGTTTATTTTTATTGTTTCTATTCTATGAATTTTATCATTTAAACGCATTTAATGGTTGTAATTAAAACATGATAAATATTATTATTGTCATAGTTAAAAATATTTTAAATAAATGAATAAGATTAATTACAAATAATATAACTAGATATCAAATGCTATTGGCTTGTAAGATATTTTACTATCAAGGAAATCTTTGTGCTGACCTAAAACAAGCTTTTGTTTTGGGAGCAACTAACGGCGGTATAGGAATTCAAACTTCGAAGGCGTCTTCGATACGATGTGTGAAGATTAACTCAGATAGAAGAGTTTTGGAATTTTGCAGGCATCTATGGTGGTCCGTTTAAGGACTCAAATGGTACATGGATGTATGGCTATGCTAGCAAATGTTATGCTTCCTCAGGTTTGGAGGTCGAGCTCAGAGATATCAAAAGGGGTTTTAATGCTGGTTCTCTCCAAAGGCTATGCTAAGCTCCTAGTGGAATCAGATTGTTTTGAAGCAGTGGATTTGTTAACAAGGGAAAGGAGACATTGCAAGCCCCTATAAAAATATCCTACAATAATGCAGGAATCTAAGCCAACGGTTCAAGGCAGGTTGTATTTTCAGTTATGCTCCAAGAACGTGTAATGCTTGTGCTGACGAAATGGCCAAGCTAGGCACAGAAGGAACAAGCCAGGAGGTGGTCTTTTCTCAGCCTCCAAAATAGTTACGAGCTCTAATTGCGTGGGATGTAGCTGGCAATTCTGCTATGGCAGTGTAGTTTTTGCTTAGTTTCATCAGTTCTTTCCAAAAAAAAAAAACCTAATAGATGTGAATTAAACTCAATAAATTTTCCATCCAAACTTGCATGTTTTGGAATAAAGATTAAACTTAATTTGTTTTTTATGAGAGAAAACATAATTTAAAAAGGAAAAAAAACATTGAAAAAAATCATAATTAATAGATTTTCTTCCATAGTTATCAAAATTGGACCAGATATCATTCCGGTTGAGGAAACGAGTCAACGAGTCAGTGGTTCAACCAACGAGTTAAGTGTCGAACTGCATAAATAATTTAAAATAAAATAAATTATATATATAATTTTTTATTTTTTCAAAAATATTAATTTGTTAATATAAAATCTTATATTAATTTTTCTTATAAAAATAATATTATACAATCATTTTTAATCATCATATATAATTAATTTTAATTAAAGTTTTAAATTTGTTGATCACTAATTTTGAAAGAAATCTTTTGAATTAATATCCAAAATGCAAAATATTGAGAGTTTGTATAAATTATTTGAGTCTAAAAATATTGCAAAAAATACAAATAATTATTTATTATGTATTTTTAAGTTAATAACAAGATAGTATAAATAAAGAATAGCACTAATAAAAAATATAAGTAAAGAATAACAAAGTGAAACATTTGCATTATGTTATACTAATATATTTTATTTGATTAGTTAAAAAGAAATAGAAAATTAAAGTGTTGTGAATTAGTTAATTTTGAACATAATAAGTAAAGGTAGGTGACAAATCTTTACAAATATGAAGAGGTAGCATTATGGTAAGACATTTTATAAAGAGTTGCAAGTTCAAATTTTCTAATGTACATTCAATATTTGATTTATTTTCTAAGTAAAAAACATAACGTTTTGATCTTTATTGGATTATGCTAAAATTTTTCTCACTTGTTTT
This sequence comes from Bretschneidera sinensis, assembly GCA_023935145.1. Lineage (NCBI taxonomy): Eukaryota > Viridiplantae > Streptophyta > Magnoliopsida > Brassicales > Akaniaceae > Bretschneidera > Bretschneidera sinensis. The sequence continues at coordinate 37,754,483 of CM043702.1, read as the reverse complement.
CTTGACATTCAAATGATGCAAGTAAAAACGTTTTTCTCTTTGTTTCTTATTATTTTTCAAATATTTCTTCAGATATACTTTTATATAATATTTTTAAGATCTCCATGATTTAAACAAGTTACAACACCAAATTCCAAGCCCTTGATGACCTCAATTTCTGTAGGCAACAAGGTAAATGACATTCACAGCTTATGGGATAATTTGTATAACTTCCATGTAGCTTTGAAAATTACTTTTAACTTCTATGAGGTTTTGAAGGGTGTTGAGCGTTGACAGCTACCTCTTTTGGTCAAAGAAACACATTTGTCAACAGTTAGATTTTTGGTCAAAACCTCTATATCAATAAATAGTGGAAGGAAACACAACTGCAAAAACAGGCATTTCCGTTCCTGATACTTATAAATCTATCAGGGATGCTCATTATCAACGAAATTTCGTTCGTGATATGTCACTCGAGGACACTTTCCTAGTTGATAATAGTTTTCATCGATAGATAAAAAAATTTTCAGTGAAATTGTTATCACTGGCAAAAAATCTCTTACTGATATTTTTTTTTAAAAATTAATTTTTCCTCGGTTTTACCTAAAAATGAAAAAATAAAAATTATCACCAAGGGAAAAATATCCTCATGAATAAGTAATTAAAAAAAAATTTGTTATCGATATTTTTTTGTAATAAATATTTTTATTTCAATTTTTGAAAAAATTATCAATGAGGGAATAATAATCTCTCGGTGATAACAATTTTTTATAATTTTTTCTTTTTTAAAACCAATTTCAAAATGCATTCGTAAGTACATAATCTCATCAACAAGTACATATTAAATTAATAAAAAAATTAATTAAAATTACAAATTAAATCTCTCAATAATAAAATATACATAAATTTAAAACAATATTTTATCTTAATATCAAATCACAGGGCTGTCATGTCAGTGTCATCATTGTCTCGGGTCTCAGCATCATCATCTGGAGCTATAGGATCTTCTAGAACAAACCAAAAAGCCTAAGACATATATTCATTACATATATGTAAAAGTTAATTAATATGAATATTAATAGCAGTTAAAAGTTTAAAACTTGTACAATTTAACCCAAATCGGAACAAGAGATTCGAAATAGATTTTGTTTGTTCCCTTGAGTCACGTTCAACTCCACGGATGTGTCAGTACCCTTGGTTCATCAATTACACAAGTATTTTACATTTTCACCCTAAAAACTGATAAGTTTTGAACTTTATTAGACTAAAACACACACTTTTACAAATCCAATCATCCGAAACGGATTGTGTTTGTTCCCACGAATCACGTTCGCCTCCATGGACGTGCTGGTACCCCCGGTTCGTCCATTACACAAGCATTTTACATTTTCACCCTAAAAACCACTAAGTGTTGAACTTTATTATACTAAAGCGCACACTTTTGCAAATCCAGTCATCTGAAACGGATTCTGTTTGTTCTCACGAGTTAAGTTCGACTCCACGGACATGCCAGTACCCCCGGTTCGTCCGTTATAAGATTATTTTAAATTTTCACCATAAAATCCGTTAAGTGTTGAACTTTATTACACTAAAACACACTTTTGGAAATCCGATCATTTAAAATGGATTTCGTTTGTTTTCACAAGTCACGTTCAACTCCATGGACATGTCAATTCCTCCAACTCGTCCTTTACACGAGTATTTTACATTTTCACCATAAAAACTGATAATTGTTAAATTTTATTAGACTAAAACACACACTTTTGCAAATCTGATCATCCAGAATGGATTCCGTTTGTTCCTATGAGTTACGTTCGACTCCACGGACGTGCCGGTAACATTGTTTTGTCTATTACATGAATATTTTACATTTACCCTAAAAAACACTACGTGTTGAACTTTATTAGACTAAAACGCACGCATTTGCAAAACTAATCATCTGAAACGGATTTTGTTTGTTCCCACGAGCCACGTTCGACTCCACGAACGTGCTGGTATCTTTGGTTCGTCTATTACATGGGTATTTTACATTTTCACCCTAAAATTCGTTAAGTGTTGAACTTTATTAGACTAAAGCACACATTTATACAAATCTCATCATCTGAAATAGATTCTGTTTGTTCTCACAAGTCACATTCGACTCTACGAACGTGTTGGTACCCCTGAATCGTCTATTACATGGTATTTTACATTTTCACCATAAAAACTGCTAAGTTTTGAACTTTATTAAACTAAAACACACATTTTTGCAAATTTGATCATCCAAAATGGATTCCGTTTGTTCTCACGAGTCACATTTGACTCCACGGACGTTTCAGCACCCTCGTTTCATCCATTACACGAATATTTTATATTTTCACCCTAAAAATCACTAAGTGTTGAACTTTATTAGACTAAAATCAAGTAATCCAAAATGGATTCCATTTGTTCTCACGAGTCACATTCAAATCTACAAACGTGCCGGTACCCCCGACTCATCCGTTACACGAGCATTTTACATTTTCACCCTAAAAACCGCTAAGTGTTGAACTTTATTAGACTAAATCACACATTTTTGCAAATTTGTTCATCCGAAATGGATTCTGTTTGTTCCCATGAGTCATGTTAGACTCCACGGATGTTTTGGTATACCCAATTAATTCATTACACAAGTATTTTACATTTTCACCCTTAAAACCGCAAAGTGTTGAACTTTATTAGACTAGAACACACACTTTTGCAAATCTAATCATCCGAAACGGATTTTGTTTGTTCCCATGAGTCACGTTCGACTCCACGGACGTGCCAATACCCCCAGTTCGTCCATTACACAAATATTTTACATTTTCACCTTAAAAACCACTAAGTGTTAAACTTTATTAGACTAAAATACACACTTTTGCAAATCAAGTTATCCAAAATGGATTTTGTTTGTTCTCATGAGTCATGTTTGATTCCATAGACATGTCGGAACCTTAAACTTGTCCATTACACAAGTATTTTACATTTTCACCATAAAAACTACCAAGTGTTGAACTTTATTATACTAAAACATAGACTTTTGCAAATTCAATCATCTAAAATGGATTCTATTTGTTCCCATGAGTCACGTTTGACTCCACGGACGTGATGGTACCCCTAGTTCGTCCATTACATGAGTATTTTACATTTTCACCCTAAAAATCACTAAGTGTTGAACTTTATTAGACTAAAAGACACAATTTTGCAAGCACAATCATCCGAAACTGATTCTGTTTGTTCTCACGAGTCACGTTCAACTCCTTGGACGTGCTGATACCCCAAGTTAGTCAATTACACTGGTACTTTACATTTTTACCTAAAACCCCCTAAGTTTTGAACTTTATTAGACTAAAATACACATTTTTGCAAATTCAATCATCCGAAATATATTTCATTTGTTCCCACGAATCACGTTCGACTCCACAGATGTGTCGGTACCCCCAGCTCATTCTTTACACGAGTATTTTATATTTTCACCCTAAACACTACTAAATGTTGAACTTTATTAGACTAAAACACATACTTTTGTAAATCCAATCATTCGAAATGGATTTTATTTGTTTCCACAAGTCATGTTCGACTCCACGGATGTGCTAGTAGCCTCGGTTCATCCATTACACAAGGTTTTTTTTTTTTATATTTTCACCTAAAAATTGCTAAGTGTTTAACTTTATTAGACTAAAACATAGACTTTTGCAAATCTGATCATCCAAATTATTGAACTTTTATTTAAAAAAGTTTACTTACAGTGGGTGGTGCATATGACACCATAAAGCGTTATATGATCTATTGCATTTGCTGTTGACCCAATTACTTGACTTGCTGTTGAAATTGTTGTTGCATTTATACTTGTTGATGCTAAAATTGTTGTTGCTGCTCCGTGCTATCGAAACATGTTTGCAAGACCTCCTTCTTTATCTTTTTTCTTTTAGTTCTTATTGCATCACTTTGACATCAGTGAACAGTGTAAAGCATGATAAGGTGGATCTGCTTGAGAAACTGCATCATAGAGAGCTGCAACTAAACATACAAACGCTAATCATCCCAGTGAACTCATAAAATTGTTCCTAGCTTCTTCATCCCATTAAATGCCTTCAACCACTCATGGGGCTCGATCTCAGCTTGTGATGATGCTTCAAATTTGTCACCAGTTTTATCCCGTATGAGCCACTCATATGTTTCCTAAAATACAAATTAATACATATGATCAATAATTTTTTTCCAAAACAATACTAATAAGAAGAGTTATTTATCACATAAGTAAAAAAATATATTATATACATATAGTGGTCTCTCATGACCTCTGATTAACATATTGATTCGTCATTGGGCTCTTATGTGTCTTATTAAATACCTCAATAGGACTAACTTGTCTGCCCTAGTTTTGGGACCACGCAATGGAATTTGTCAATAAAAATTAATTTAACCCAATATATATATATATATATATATATATATATATATATATATATATATATATATATATTATTGTAAAGAAATAAAGAAACCATATACCAATGCCTCTGCATTAGCATCCATACTAATGGATCCTCTAATATGGTGGACACACCAATCATCTCTTGACCATATGTTCTCAAACACCAACTTGGAATGGTGAGTCCAAACATCTAATGCCCACAACTACACCAAAGTGTTCCAATAATCTATCTGGATGCCATGACCTTTCTTTCCATTTTCTTCACCTATCCATCTAATCCATGTTGCTTTGTTTGGGCTCCTTGCTTGTGTACATTGTCTTCGTAGCTTATCCATCCAATCATTTTGGCGGGTCACAACAATCTTGTTGTGGATCCTTCTGGCAATTGGTAGCTCCTTTAGAGTTGCAAATGTATAACACTCCTGCGAACCAACCAAAAGATAAATACTAGCTAATTATTAATATATAGCACATGCATATAATTAATATATAATAGATCATGTGAACAGAAAACAAAATGATAAGGGAAAAGGTAATACCAAGAAATGCTTCCAAATAGATTCTTATGTCTCCATATGATAGTCAAAATATGTGTTCCATTGGCCAGCCAAATGCATTTTAATTTGGACAGCAATATTATTGGAGACATGTTTACATCCCTGTAATTTACTACATTCATATCATTAATTTTATTAATTGATCTATGTTATAACTACTATATTAATTAAATTGATCGAAATAGTTTATTATAATCAAATATACAACACCTATCACTTAAAATAGTGAGCACGGTCTTATGTGCAGAAAGAGGCTTTTCTTTATTGGGGCCTCTCCCATGACATCTTGTAGGAGGAGCCTTAGAAGACCTCCCCACCCCTGTGTATGAGTATCTATGTTGACATATTATATAATTCGCAATTTAACAAGTAAATTAACAAAATGAAAAATAATATAATTAACAATAATTGTGATGTTAATGTTTTGTTACCAATCGAGGAGCAACTTGCATCCTCAGTGGCAATAGGAAGAGAGATTTCGGGAAGATCCCTCCCGCAGTTCCTCTACACCGACCTACCTCTTGCAATCTTGTTTTGCAAAAACATAAGAAATATGAATTGTTTAAAACTAGCTCATACAATCATAATAAAAAATTTATATAAAGTATAAAACAATTTAATCGTACAACAAATATAATTCTCAACATCCATAAATAAAAGTGATCATACCAATAACTAATTGAAATTTATGTTAGTACTAGAGTTTTTATATTCCTCATCTTCATTTTCTTCTTCCTCTTCATTGGATTCTTCTTCCTCCTCCTCATCCTTATCATCATCATCATCATCATCATCATCATCATCATCATCATCATCATCATTCTCTTCCTCTTTTTCTTCATTTGCAGAAGCACATATATCATATGGATTTACTTCTTCCATTATACTATCAACATCATATACGATACCCGATATATCTAGATCATAATCTAGAACTACTCGTGTTGGAATGGGTAGTTCATTCTCTTGGAAGTAATTCGCAACTATAGGTATTATAACTTCATTTGTATCTTCATACGAAAAGAATTCGACATTGCCCTTAGCCTTTGTTTTACACATTGTCCACCAATAATTTCTTTCTTTTCTAGTAGAAGGATAAGAGCAGTAGTACATTTTTATTGCTTGTGATACCAACACAAATGGTTCATCTGTGTTAAGCCTTGATTTATAGTTGATATCTATGAGATTGTGTTGGTCTACTTAAACTCCATTCTTAGAATTAAACCAATGGCATTTGAATAATACAATAGTGTTATTAATCCTTATATATTGGAGCTCGACAACTTCTGTCAACATCCCGTAGAAGTCACATTCATATTCATCGTAATAACTACATTTCACAAGCACACCACTGTTCATTGTTTTCTTATGTTGTCCATAAGAGTGATGTGAAACTTGTATCCGCTAACATTATATCCGGGATAACACTTCACACGTTTCATCGGGTCAAGTCATATCCCTCGTATTTGCTTGTAAATAATTTTATTTTTAGTGACCTATAATTAAAATATAGAACAAAATTATACATAAACCTAAACATATAAATATATAATAATATATATTAACAATATTGATAATATTTTACATGGTATGACAAGATCATGAAGCCATTTTACGAAGTTCTTCTCACGAAGCTTCTCAATTTGTTCGTTAGTTATGCTTCGTTGCTCACTCCTCAAGGACTCATCATATTGTCTACAACAATGATGATGATGAATTAATTAGTGTCTAATATGCATATGTGGTAAGATAACATTAGATTTAAACATAAGTTAAGCACTCACTCCACATATGACATAATTTTAACGCAATTAAAGAGAACATATTTCTCTGTGGCCTTGAGCTCTTTGTCATCCAAGTCTATAATAGTCTCACATCCTGGATAATAGAAAATAGATAGCATTTCTTCTTGATCCACATTTCCCCCATCTTCATTTCGATGGACTAAATTTAATTTTGTTTGAACATTTGGTTCAAAATATTCATAACAAAAATTGGAGATCTCTTATATAATGTATGCCTTAACCATGGAACCTTTCACATGCGCTTTATTACTAGCCTTTTTTTTGGCTATGCATACACCTATTTTGCATACACACACACACACACACACACACACACACACACACACACACACACACACACATATATATATATATATGTGTGTGTGTGTGTGTGTGTGTGTGTGAATTATAAAACAACAATGATATGAAGTGAGAAGACAGAAACATTTGGAAAAGATTAAGGATATTACCTCTTAAATGGATGTATCCATCGATATTGGACGGGACCATCCACTTTAGCCTTGTAAGCTAATTGGATCGACAAATGCTCCATCAAATCTAAAAATATTAGGGGAGATGTCTTCTCAAGCTTGCATAAGATAATGGTAACGTTTTTTTCAAGAAATTCCATATGCTCATCACACAGTTCAATTGCGCATATATCCCTAAAGAATTTACTTAGGTCTGTTAAAGCATCCCACACAGGGTCAGGTAAAAAGTCACGAAACGCCAGGGGAATTAATCTTTCCATGAACACATTACAATCGTCAATCTTCATCCTGTAGAAGTTGCACTCGTTTAGCTTAACACAATGTACTAAATTTGAGACATACCCGTCTAGGAACTTTAAGTTTGAAACTCATTCACAAACTACCTTTATCTGAGACTTATTTAATGTGTATATTGCTTTAGGTTTAAATTTAAGTTTACCATTAACTTCAACCAATTCCAATTGAGGACACCTACAAAACTTTACCAAATCTAAATGAGTGTAGGCATTGTCTTTCGTTTTACCCTTGATATCCATAATAGTGTTGAAGACGTTGTCAAATACACTTTTCTCAATATACATGATGTCTAGATTGTGGCGAATAAGATTAGTTGACTAGTACGGTAGTTCCCAAAAGATAATTCTCTTTGTCCAATTATGATCCATCCCAAATCTAGGGATTTTTTGTTTTCTAACATCGGTACTGAATTTGATATGTTCAAAGGACATCACTATAACTTTCACGTCTACCCCCGGTAATCGTGATGCTAACGGGCCATTCTAAGACCAAGAATTGCACTCGGTGCTATAAAATTGAGTTTTACCTTATTCTTAGTAAATGTAATGAAATAAATGATTATGGAATTAAAATTATAATAATATAAGAATTATGTATAGATCTATGGATTTATAAGGAAATAATGATATAAATATCTTGTTTTATATATAATTGTTGTGGGTAGAATTGTTGTGATATAAATTATTGTTGGTTTTATATTTGAAAGTTGTGGTATTATGAATGCATTGCATTGACATGAATTATAGAGATATTATGGAAATCAATAGATTGAAAAGGGAATGTAGGGTCCACCCAAGAGAGGTGTAGGGTTACCGAGGATAATATTGGAAATGGTAGGACCAGCTCGGGATTAGTGAAGGGGATCCGTGGACATGGAATGAGAAATGTATCGGTACATAAGGAGGCATTCCCGTTGTGTTATAATTAGCCCAATGAGGGCAAGATATAAAAAAATATGGGATATAGAATGTTACTTTCGACATTACATTGCATTGCATTTCATTAAGAATGTTTATATTTGATTTATGGAAGGTGTATGATTGGATTTAACTAATGAATGGTACGTAATGCTTATGGATATAATGGGAATGTATCTTGTGTTTATAATTATTTTGGTATACTTTTTAGTGATGAATAATTATTTTTTACTTATATTTTTAAATTGTAAAAATTGAAAAATACCTAAGGATATTATTACTTAAAATGTGGATTACTCTGGGTAATGTGATTACTTACTAAGATTTTTAGCTCATCCCCCTTCCTTTTAATATTTCAAGAATGTACTAAAGACATTGAAGCTGATTGGTGAAGAAGTGGAGAAAGAGGAATGTTTTTTTAGGTGGGTTTCATGCAAGGCACCCCATTTTATTTTCGTTGTGGGAGAATAAATTAATGTATATGTCTCCATTTTTGGAAAAGTGTATCTTTTAAATTGTCATGGATGTAGTTAATGAAAAATTTGTATGTTATATAAATTCTTTGTCTTAACCAAGATGTAATGTTCATAAAGTAAACGAAATATGGAAGTGTGTATCCATATAGTAGGAATATATGGTATGATGGAAAAAATAGGATGACAGGTTATATTACAGGTTCAGGTGCTCAATGCTTAAAGGTAATGATGCCATTTTGAATGGGATCCGTTCGGTCCTCTCGGGATAGGTCGTTACATTTTTAGTATTAGAGCGAGGTTTGAGATTCTGTAGACTTTATTGGTTAGTGTTGTTGTTTCTAAAAGAATTCTTTTGTGTAAGGATTGAGGATGTCATATGGTAATTGAAGAGGAAGAGCTATACTAGTGGGGTGTATCCAAGGTAGAGGTAGTGTACCAGCTAGAGGTCGTGGGTGACCCCCTTTGTGGACACGTAGAGTTGAAGTTGAACCTAAAATTCATGAAGATGAACATGTTTGTATTGTATCTGGTGCTACTAGTAGAACTATAAGAGCTATTGTTGTGGAAAGTGATGAGTTATGAGAAGCTCTTAACCAAGATTTGGGAAGAATTGATGAATTGCAATGTCAATTGGGAGAACAAAATAGATGAGTTCTGGATTTACCTTAAGGGCATGCAAGAGTTCTTGAAGAACATGGTGTTCAAAGAAGGGAAGGTGGATTGGTATAAGAGATGAAGGGAGATTTATTTGCTAGATTCATGAAGTTTCATCCACCAAACTTTAAAAGTGCTGAGAATCCACTTGATGCAGAGGTATTGATAAATGAATTAAAACGTTTCTTTAGAGTGTTTCTAGTCACGGATCAATAGAAAGTTGCTTTTGCATCATTTCAGTTGACTGGTGAAGCAATAGGATGTTGGAAGAACACTGTTACTAGATTAAATGAAGATGTTGATCAACCATTGACTTGGACGAGATTCAAAAATATATTCTATGCTAAGTACTTTCCCGATATGTTCAGAGCTTAACAAGAATGATGGAAGATTTGTTGCTTTGTCTCTATTTGTTCTAGAATTGGTGAATATGGAAGAAAGAAAGTGTAAACGTTTTCTTGATGGGTCAAATATTCAAATCCATTCTCGACTCTCTGTTTTGACATATAATAGTTATGTAAAGTTGGTGGATATGGCACTACAAGCGAAAAAAGTTATGATAAAATTCAGGGGAAAACGGGAACAACAAAAAAGAAGTAGATTTGAGATTATTAGGGAAAGTAATTATAGATTTGGGACACAAGGTGGTCGTCCATTTTAGATGAGCAGATTAGTTACACAGGGAGGTCAGAGTATGGAAAGTAAATCATTTGCTACGAGTACGTCAGAGCTAAAAGTTTAGGCTAGCAATATCAGTTGTAAAAAGTTCAGTAAGAGGGGTTCAGAAGTCTAAATAGCAGTCTTCATCAATCGGAGTACATAACATAAGGACAAGTGTTTCAGGCAAAGGGGGTGGTGTTGTATCAAGAGTAGATTTGAGAGCATGTTTGAAATGTGGTCAAGTAGGTCATTTATCACGAGATTGTACTGTTCGGTTGTGTTATCATTGTGGTTCGACCGAAAATATCCAAAGGGACTGCCCTACTATGCAGAGTCCTATTTGTTTTGTTTATGGGAAGTTGGTCACATGGGTTCAGAATATTCATTGAGGTTTTGATTGGTTGACAGTGGGAATAATACTAGAGGTTCTAGGAGAGGTCAATTGGGTCGAGATGGTAGATCTGGAAATAACAAGGGTGGAAATCATGGTCGGGGATCAGTCTTAGAGAAGGAAAATGCTAGTGTAATACTCATGCTCTTAAAGTAAAAGTAAATAAGTAATTTGATAGATATGAAATGGAATTAAAACAATAAATATATATATATATATACATAAAAGATTTAGTATTGAATAAAATAATCCTTTGAAAAAAAAAACAAAACGGTGGGAGAGGTGGCTGAGTTATATAAAACAGTTTTTATTGTTTTATTTTATTATTTTCCTACCAAATCCTGTTTGGTTTCCTTCTTTCTTCAATTCAAATTACTTTCTTTCTTTAAACAAATGGGTACTCAAAGTAAGGTTGAAAGACTAAAATTTTGAAGAAGTTTACCGAAATTTTTTAAAGATATTCGAGTAAAGCTTTAAGAAAAGCAAAAGGTAATAATGTGAATTTTATTTTTGAAATTAAGCATACATGAAATTACCCGGAATTTGATGTAGAAATTTAAAGGGTATGAATTATGGAAGAATTGAAGAATAAATTGCAAATTTTAATATAAATATTATGTTAGGTGTTGACGATCAGTAATCGGGTGAAATTGCTTAAAATAGCAGAAAATGCAAGGGGGTGATCCATGGTTAGCTTTAAGTGCTACGTGGTAAGTTAGATTTACTTTTAGTAATCGAGATAAATATGAAATATAAAATGATGATATTTGAATTAATTATTGAACTACAATGATTGGATGATATATGAAAGTTGATATTGTATGAATAATTGATATGTTCAAAATTTATTATATGAGAAGTAATATTAATGAAATAATGAGTTGATTAAATATATAATGAAAGGATAAATGAAATTCTCGACAAGCTATGATTGATAATTTGATATTACGAGGAGATAATTTAATGAAAATAATAAAAATAATAATTTTGAGAAAGAGCTGGATAGCTAAATTAAATGCTTGAATGTATTCTTGTTTTATTTATTGCTTATATGCATATTTCATATTATTATTCATATGCATGAAATAAAAGAACCGGGAAGGCAGCCGATCTAAATGAAAATAAAAGAACTGGGAAGGCAGACAATCTAAATGAAAATAAAAGAACCGTGGCAGTCGGTATAGCTGAAAATAAAAGAACCAGGAAGATAGGCGGTCTAAATGAAAAAAAAAAATCATGGCAGCCGATATAGCTGAAAATAAAATAACTAGGAAGGTAGTCGGTCTAAGCAAAAATAAAAGAACCATGACAACCAGTACAACTGAAAATAAAACAACTGGTAAGGCAACCAGTCTAAGCTAAAACATGTTGACATGTGGGAAGACATTCCCAAATGATAATATGAAATGATTCGATAATTTAAATTCATGCATTGCGTTTGTTTTAAATATTGATTAATATTGTTTAAAATGCTAAAGTGTCATTCTTGATTGTGAATTTATTAATAGATAAATGAGTCTCACAAAGAGACATATATGATGAGAAAGAAATATGAAAGTATGATATGATAAGAATTATCTAAGTTATTGATTATATGTTGTGAACCTCATAACGAGGTAAATAATGAGATTCAATTGTTTGTCTCAAGATGATTAAATATATGATAAGAAAGATTGATATATTTGATGATTAACTTAAGAAGAGATTGATAAATGATGAGGATTATAATATGAGTAATGGTAATAGAATGTTATTATCGAATTATATGAGATATAGATGAATGAGTATTGGAAGACTAATTGAACAATTGAATTATAAAATGTGACTGGAATTATACAAATTGAATACTTCTAGTAAATTTAGTTCACTAAGTTTGTGAGGCTCACTCCGCATTGTTAAATGATTTTAGGAAGCGGGCAGGACAGATAGATTGGTGAGTTGAGACTCAGAATGAGTCATTATCTGTAAGTCATGTGGTCCACATCCTCAGACTAATGGAAAGAAAAAAATATTTGTAAATATTCATGCATCATATGTTGTATATATTATTTCAGTTGAAATTTTAAAAATGAAACTCTCCTGTCAAGGGTTGAGGATTGATATATATATATATATATATATATATATATATATATATACACACACACACACACACACACACACACACACATATTCAGTTGATGTAAGTTTTATATTGTTGCATATATGTGTCGTGCTGGGATTTCAGAATGTAATGACATCGTCTCGAGGGTGGCCAATCCGGGATGGGTCGTTACAATTTTGGTATCAGAGCATTAGGTTTTATGGTTCTGTAAACTGCATAAAAAGAAAAACAAGTGGAAGATTAACATAAATTATATTTTAATGCATAGTGTGAGAATGTCGTGTGGATATAGGAGACCTAGAGTTAGAGTTCTGACCAGAAAGGGAATGGTAGGCCCCTAATTTTTAGACAAGTTGAGGTTGAGATGGAAGTTGAGTCTGAGTTTCTGGTTCTTAGAAGGGAACTTGTTGACAGTATAATTGATACTAGTAGGGGTGTGAGAGAATCTGGAGTTGAAAGAGATGAGGTAAGAGAAGTTTTTGCTCATACTCTTGAGAAAATAAATGTAACAGATGATAGAGTTGATAGTCTATAGTATAGACTTGATGAACAGGCTAGAGTAGTGCCTGAGGTTGTTGCAAATCCAATAATGGTAGATGTTCAAAGGGGAAATGTGAGTTTATGCACGAGATGCAAGGAGATTGTTTTATTAGATATTTCGAGTTGAATACTTTGTTATTTAAAGGATCTATGAATCCTTTTAAGCCTGAGCTATGGTCGCCTTTGCTTCATTTAATTTAGAACGAGAAGCTTTAGAATGGTGGGAGGATACTCTTCCCAAGGTAAATGCATATGTTTATAGACCCTTAACTTGGAAAAAGTTTAAGGAGGCATTTTCTTTTATAAATATTGCTCATATACTTTTAGAACCCAACAGAAAAGAGATCAACAGAAAAGAGATTTCATTTATTTGAGATAAAATATATTGACTATGACTCAGTATGATAGTAGATTTGTAGTCTTGTCAAGGTTTGTGTCGAAAATAATAGACATAAAGGAGAAGAAGTCTACTGGTCATTGATCATCAAATAAGTGATTTTTGTCATGATTATAGCTTACAGTAAGCACTTATTTTGAGAATTAATTTGACAAAAGTAAGTTTATCTAAATTGCAGCTGCAACTTCAGCTGCAATCTATCCTCCACTTATACTCTTACAAAGAGAGAATCTAAATGGTAGAAAATATTTAAATAAAATTTCAAATTAGGGAAATAGACTAAGATTGAAATCTTGTTTGTCTTGGGTTTTCCAATTTCTCTTTTATTACTGCTTTAATTCATGGTAAGATTTCCACAAGCTTTAAAACCCACTTACACGGATGTAGTCTTATACTCTTATGTCGGATGGTTGGTGGGCATCGTATTTATTTTCCAAATGTCTTTATGTATCTACGAAAACAATGTACATCTTTCCGTCTTATTCGTTGACACGTATAATAAAACTGTTTACTGCATACTTAAAAGATAGGCAAGAGAAAGGTTTTCCTGAGAGCAGGTCAGATGGCTGAGTTGGATGCTAGGAGAGCAGAGGTGCTTGGAAATGCATCCAGAACCATTCAACAGCAAATACGGACATACATTGCTCGCAAGGAGTTCATATCATTACGCAAGGCTGACATTACGTTACAATCTCACTTGCGTGGTATTTTATTGAGGCTCTGTTAAGTTGTGATGCTTTAGTTTACAGTTAGATTTTGATTCCAATTCACTGCTATAAAAAATACGGTTTTATCAAGAACAACGGAGTTTGTTATTGCATAAATAAGTCGAAGATGCAATTTATGCAATTTTGTGTTTTGTAAAAATAGTATGTAATAAACAAAATAGTTTGATGAAATAGTATTCTTGGTGCATTGAGTTCACAAAATAAATCATATCCAACTAATACAGAAATAATAAAATGATAATGTTGAGGAAATTCTAATGCCTATCCTCTTGCATTTTGTCAGTGAAATGTTGCGCAAGGTGTATGAGCAATTGCGACGAGAAGCTGCGGCTATAAAAGTCCAGAAGAATTTCCGCAAGTACATTGTCAGAAAAGCCTATGTGAGTGTAAGGTCATCTGCAATCACGTTGCACAGGCTTAAGGGCAAGGATTGCACGCAATGAATTTAGGTTCAGAAAGAAAACTAAAGCAGCTATCATCATCCAGGTATTACCACCGTTTAGTTAAGGGTCATTTTTAATCTAATTGCTTAGATTTATTATTGCTAAAAGGGAATTGTGCAAGTCAGCATAGGGGATATATCTGTACAATCATTTTTTCTGGTGTTCAAGTGAATTGCAACACCCCAAATTTGAGAAAGTTTTCTGAAAATTTAGCTATGAATATTTGATTCTTATCTTCCTGTGGTTTCCAGGCTCACTGGTGTTGCCACCAAGCATATTCTTATTATAAGAGTCTTCAAAAGGCAGTAATAGTTTCTCAATGTGGCTAGAGATGCAGAGTCGCTAGAAGAGAGCTTAGAAAGCTTAAAATGGTTAGATTTCATTGCTTGAATTTGTTTGTAATTTGTCACAACTATGCAATGCAACATGTAGTTACGCTTTTGAGGTAAGAGCAAGTGCTAACTTATCCTTTACATTTAGGCTACAAAAGAAACTGGGGTTCTTAAAGAAGCTAAGGATAAGCTAGAAAAGCGTGTGGAAGAACTTACGTGGCATTTGCAATTAGAAAAGCGATTGAGGGTAGCTCAGTTGTATTATTTTTTTTCCAAAGTGTATTTATATCAGTTTATTGCCGTGTACAAATGCCAGACAAAGAGGTTCCTAATGGGTCTGCATTATAATTTTATTTTGCTTTATACTGAAAAACAGACTGATCTTGAGGGAAGTTGCTAAGTTGCAGGATGCATTGCATGCTATGCGATTACAAGTTGAAGAAGTTAATGCTATGGTTCTGAAAGAACGGGAAGCAGCTCGAAAAGCCATTGAAGAAACACCTCCAGTCATCAAGGAAACCCATGTTATTGTTCAGGATACAGAAAAGATTAATTTGTTAACAGATGAAATTGAAAGGCTGAAGGTAATCAATTAACACGTTTGGATGGTAATGAATTATTTTCAAACATTATTGATCATATGCATGTTGTTCAAGGAGCTGTGTATACATGCAGAACTATGTATATATTTCCTAGATGCTAAAATTGATTCTATATCCTACTTTTGTTCAGTAGGCGTCCAAAAGTATTAATTAAATAATTATGGAAATCCAATTTGAAATTTAATAAACTTATTTATTGCTTGATTTGTGTTTACCGTTTACCTACCTAAATAAATAAGCAAATAATCGTACAGTTTTACTTGCAAGTGCACAAGGTCAATAGTAGTATAGTGTGTAAGTGCGAGATCATCTTCACAGGAATTGGTGAATTTCGATTTAGAATTAGTTTCGCAATATAAAAAGATAGAAATATATGTTGAGTGTGAATTAATAATAATAAGAACATAGAGTTTTGATATCCACCACTAGTCATACTTTCCTAATAAGTAAAGTGCCAATGCTATAGCCCTATCATGAATACCTAATAGTTGTCAACCTAAGGGCTTGGTCCACTCCTTAAGCTATTGATCTCCCTAAGCAATGAGTTAGGCATAGTGTATACTCTAACTCTTTTCTCTCTTAAGGGATTCAGCATGGTGTATACTGAGTTGTTCCTTAAGAGAGCATAAGGTCTGTGGAAATCGATAATCATATGAGACCTTGACGCCAGGCAGAATAGCGATTATTCTGCAGGCTAGTCAAACAGATCGTTCACAGGGAGTAACACAAGAAAAACCCTAAAAAACAATACAGAGAAACAGCTCTGATGTTTTATTTAAAATTATGCAAATTCAATAATAATGTTTACGAAACCCTAAGACCTTATTTATAAGGTCGAAACAAAATAGGAAAATTAAATTATGGCTGAAATTAAAATAACTAAAATAAAAAGTTTCTTAAAAACATTAAACTGCCAATTTGAGGACCTAAATGTTGTTTTTTGGCAAACAAAATATCGAGGCTGATTACATAGTAATCAGGTTTTGTTCATTGGCCCGTTTCCAATCAGACTAGAGTCTTTCGGGACTGATCTGAGCCTGTGGCCCGTTCTAAGCAGTCCACCTATCAGTCCTGTGCTGATCTGCCAACTCTGCATCATCTGACTTGGATCCTCCTGCGTCAGTCGCCTTGGGTTGGAAAGAACTCGTCCTCGAGTTCACAATAGCTTCATCAGGATCCTCAAAACAATGACTCAGGTGTTTCACATTAAATACATCAGAAGTCTTCAGATGACTAGGTAGGCGTAGTCTGTAGGCGTTATCATTGATCTTCTGCAAGATCTCACAGGGTCCAATCTTTCGCTCCTTAAGCTTATTATACTCTCCCATGGGAAAACGATCACGAGTTAATACTGCCCAAACAAAATCACCAACATTAAAAAGTACCTGACGACGGTGATTGTCGCTCTGAGCCTTGTACTTGGCATTATTGTCGTGAATGGCTAGCTTCACCTGCTCATGGATATCCCGAAGATGTTCTGCCATCTCATCTGCCTTGGGATTTAATCGACCCACTCGTGGAATAGGGGCTAAGTCAAGCACTCCGGATGGATTCTGACCATACACAATCTCAAATGGGCTCATTCCTGTAGTTCTGTTTTTTGACCTGTTATAGGTAAATTCTGCTTGAGGTAATGCGAGATCCCACTGCTTCGGTTTAGTTCCTGCTAAGTTCCTCAAAAGGTTTCCCAAACTCCGGTTCACCACCTCGGTCTGACCATCTGCTTGAGGATGATAGGCGCTGCTAAAATTTAACTTCGTCTCTAGCTTCTCCCATAAACTCTTCCAGAACTGACTCATGAACTTGGTGTCACGATCTGAAGTGATGGATCGGGGAACACCATGAAAACACACAATTTCCTTGAAGTAAAGATGAGCGATCCTGGTAGACCCCATTTTCTTTCTACAAGGTATGAAATGGGCCATCTTGGAAAATCTGTCAACCACAACCAAAATAGAATTCAAGCCTCGTTGGGTACGGCGTTAGCCCAACACAAAGTCCATACTAACATCGAACAAAGGGGCTTTAGGTACAGGTAAGGGTGTGTACAGACCCGCATTAGTGAGAACTCCCTTGGACTGCTGGCACACATAACAGCGCTCCACATGATGAGCAACGTCACTGGTCAATTTGGGCCAATAATAGTTAGAGGAAATCAGGGCCAATGTCTTGTCTCGCCCAAAGTGACCTTCATTATGAAGTTCACTAATAATCTGCTGCCTTACTGAACAATCTGGAATGCACAACTGCAATCCACTAAATAGATAACCGTTATGCAAAATAAAATCATGTCGTTGACCAGTAGTTACCTCCTGAATTATCCTCCCGAAGGAAGGATCTGCAGCATACATATCTGAGAAGACCTCAAATCCCATAATTCTGGTGCTCATGGTGGTGAGAAGTAATGTACGACGGCTCAGTGCATCTGCGACGAGGTTCAGACTTCCTGCTTGGTGCCTCAGTGCAAATGTGAATTCCTGTAAGTACGCTACCCACTTGGTATACCGCCTACTCAGCTTGTGTTGGCCATTGATGTACTTCAGGGCCTCATGATCAGTGATAAGAATAAATTCCCTCTGCACTAGGTAGTGACGCCAATGTTTCAGGAACTGAACTATGGCATAGAATTCCAGATCATAGCTGGAGTAATTCTTTTTTGATCCTGATAACTTCTCACTGAAAAAAGCTACTGGTCGCCCTTCTTGACTTAGAACACCACCAATACTGACTCCAGATGCATCACAATTTACCTCAAACACCTTTTCGAAATCAGGAAGTGCTAAAACTGGTGCCTCTATCATCTTCTGTTTGACCAGTTGAAAGCTGGTTTCTGCCTCCTCGGACCACTGAAAATCATGCCCCTTAAGGCACTTTGTGATAAGAGCAATCAAAGTGCTGAAATTTCTTATGAACCGGCGGTAGAAGGAAGCAAATCTATGGAAACTTCTTACATCGTGCAAGGTCTTCGGTGTGGGCCATTCCAAGACCGAATCTACCTTCGACTGATCTTCTTGAACACCATCAGTAGATACAACAAAACCCAAAAAAGTAACAGAAGTAGTGAAGAAAGAACACTTCTTCTGATTAACGTACAGGCGCTCTGTCCTCAACAAATTAAAAACAGCACGGAGGTGCTCAAAATGTGACTCCCACGTCAGGCTATAAATGAGGATGTCATCGAAGTAGACTACAACAAACTTCCCCATGAAAGGCCGTAAAACCTGATGAATGAACCTCATAAATGTGCTAGGTGCATTGGACAGCCCAAAAGGCATGACCATCCATTCATACAGCCCGTGCTGCATCTTAAACGCTGTCTTCCACTTATCTCCAGGCCTTACTCTGATCTGGTGGTATCCACTCTTAAGGTCAATTTTGGAAAAAACCCTAGAACCGGATAGCTGGTCTAACATATCATCCAGGCGGGGAATTGGGAACTGGTATTTCACTGTGATCCTATTGATGGCTCTGCTATCATCACACATACGCCAAGAAACATCCTTCTTCGGCACTAGTAGGGCAGGAACCGCACATAGGCTCATACTCTCAAGGACGTAGCCTCTCTCCAACAACTCTACCACCTGTTGCTACAACTCTTCAGATTTCTTGGGGCTGTGGCGATACACCGGTCGATTAGGCAAACTAGACCCTGAAACAAGGTCGATTTGTTGCTGAATGTCCCTCATAGGTAGTAACCCAAGAGGAAGGTCCTCTGGCATAAGGTCAGAAAACTCTACCATCAGCTACTGCACTTCGGCTGGTAATTCTGGATTCAGATCTGCTGCGCTATTCCCACAAAGCAGTAGAGCATAAACCACGTCCACATGCTCAACCTCTGCTAAAAACCTTGACATCGAAAGCAGATTAGTATTATTGGAAATCAGGGTACAAGTGATTCCTTCCCGACGAGGTGCCAACACAATCTTCTTCCCTTTGATGCTAAGGGAGTATGTGTTTTTTCGCCCATCATGAATAACATTACGGTCATACTGCCAAGGCCTGCCTAACAATACATGACAAGCATCCATACATACAACATCACACCAAGCATTATCGAAATATCTCTTACCAATCGAAAAAGAAACTAGGCAACGTCTATCTACCGTTACCTCACTGCCTTTATTCAGCCAAGACAATTTGTACGGCTTAGGATGACGATCTGTTTTCAACTGCAGTTTCTTGACAGCCTCTTCAGACATCACATTCTCACAACTGCCACTATCTATGATCACCTTGCAGACCTTAACAGCAATTGTACAGGTCGTGTGGAAAATATTGGTCTTCAACCAATCGTCCCCTGAATCGCCCTTCGGGGTCAGTAGGCTCTTACGTATGACCAAGGTCTCATGGCCATCCCCATACAATACATCCCCATACTCATCATCGTCATACATGGGCTCCCCAATCTTCTCTGTTTCGTCTACTCCATCGTCCTCAATCAAGAGATTTTTACCTTTATTACTAGCAGGCTTCCTGCACTCAGGTGATTTATGCCCATGTTCACCACATCTGAAACATCTAATATTCAGGTTAGGATTACCTTGAGGTGGTTGTTGGACAGGAACAGATTCTTGAGGGTGAACTGGCCGATTGTTTTGATCGCCTTTGCTCAATGGCCTCCTGTTTTGCTGTTTTTCCACCGCAAGTGCACGCTGATATGCCTCTGAAACTGTCCACAGCGAGTGAAGGCTGAGGACATCCTGTAAGGGATGCTGTAATCCCCCCAAATATTGCGCCACCATCTGCTCCTCTGTTTCAGATAAGTCGTTCCGTGAAATCAACTGATAGAATGCCTCTGTGTCATCATCCACCGATCTTGTGCCCTGCCTCAACGAATGAAGACGCTGAAACAAGGTCTGAGTGTAACCGAAAGGGAGGAAGTGACCCTTCATCTTCTTCTTCATCTTCTCCCAAACAAAATATCGAGGCTGATTGCGAAGTAATCAGGTTTTGTTCATTGGTTCGTTTCCAATCAGACTAGAGTCTTCCGGGCCTGATCTGAGCTCGTGGCCCGTTCTAGGCAGTCCATCTGTTAGTTCTACGCTGATCTGCCAACTCTGCATCATTTGACTTGGATCCTCCTACGTCAGTCACCTCGGGTTAGAAAGAACTCGTCCTCGAGTTGACAATAGCTTCTTCGAGATCCGCAAAACAATGACTCAAGTGTTTCACATTAAATACATCAGAAATCTTCAGATGACTGGGTAGGCGTAGTTTGTTGGCGTTATCATTGATCTTTTGCAAGATCTCACAGGGTCCAATCTTTCGCTCCTTAAGCTTATTATACTCTCCCACGAGAAAACGATCACGAGTTAATACTGCCCAAACAAAATCACCAACATCAAAAAGTACCTGACGACGGTGACTGTCGCTCTGTGCCTTGTACTTGGCATTACTGTCGTGAATGGCTAGCTTCACCTGCTCATGGATATCCCGAAGATGTTCTGCCATCTCATCTGCCTTGGGATTTAATTGACCCACTCGTGGAATAGAGGCTAAGTCAAACACTCCGGATGGATTCTGACTATACACAATCTTAAATGGGCTCATTCCTGTGGTTCTGTTTTTCGACCTGTTATAGGCAAATTCTGCTTGAGGTAATACGAGATCCCACTGCTTCAGTTTAGTTCCTGCTAAGCTCCTTAAAAGGTTTCTTAAACTCCGGTTCACCACCTCGGTCTGACCATCTGTTTGAGGATGATAGGCGCTGCTAAAATTTAACTTCATCCCTAGCTTCTCCTATAAACTCTTCCAGAACTGACTCATAAACTTGGTGTCACGATCTGAAGTGATGGATCGGGGAATACTATGCAAACGCACAATCTCCTTGAAGTAAAGATGAGCGATCCTGGTAGCATCTATTGTCTTTCTACAAGGTATGAAATGGGCCATCTTGGAAAATCTATCAACCACAACCAAAATAGAATCCGAGCCTCGTTGGGTACGGGGTAAGCCCAACACAAAGTCCATACTAACATCGAACCAAGGGGCTTCAGATACAGGTAAGGGTGTGTACAGACCCGCATTAGTGAGAACTCCCTTGGACCGCTGGCACACATAACAACGCTCCATATGATGAGCCATGTCATTGGTCAATTCGGGCTAATAATAGTTAGAAGAAATCAGGGCCAATGTCTTGTCTCGCCTAAAATGACCTTCATTATGAAGTTCACTAATAATCTACTGCCTTAGTGAACGATCTGGAACGCACAACTGCAATCCACGAAATAGATAACTATTATGCAAAATAAAATCATGTCGTTGACCAGTAGTTACCTCTTGAATTATCCTCCTGAAGGAAGGATCTGCAGCATACATATCTGAGAAGACCTCAAATCCCACAATTCTGGTGCTCGTGGTGGTGAGAAGTAATATACGACGGCTCAGTGCATCTGCGACACGGTTCAGACTGCCTGCTTGGTGCCTCAGCGCAAATGTGAATTCCTGCAAGTACGCCACCCACTTGGCATGCCGCCTACTCAGCTTATGTTGGTCATTGATGTACTTCAGGGCCTCATGATCAGTGATAAGAATAAATTCCCTCTACACTAGGTAGTGACACCAATGTTTCAGGGACTGAACTATGGCATAGAATTCCAGATCATAGGTGGAGTAATTCGTTTTTGATCCTGATAACTTCTCACTGAAAAAAGCTACTGGTCGCCCTTCTTGACTTAGAACACCACCAATACCCACTCCAGATGCATCACAATTTACCTCAAACACCTTTTCGAAATCAGGAAGTGCTAAAACTGGTGCCTCTGTCATCTTCTGTTTGACCAGTTGAAAGCTGGTCTGTGCCACCTCGGACCACTGA
This sequence comes from Bretschneidera sinensis, assembly GCA_023935145.1. Taxonomy (NCBI): domain Eukaryota; kingdom Viridiplantae; phylum Streptophyta; class Magnoliopsida; order Brassicales; family Akaniaceae; genus Bretschneidera; species Bretschneidera sinensis. The sequence goes on along the minus strand of CM043702.1, from coordinate 37,731,876 downwards.
AAATCACGCCCCTTAAGGCACTTTGTGATAGGAGCAATCAAAGTGCTGAAATTTCTGATGAACCGGTGGTAGAAGGAAGCCAATCCATGGAAACTTCTTACATCGTGCGAGGTCCTCGGTGTAGGCCATTCCAAGACCGCATCTACCTTCGATTGATCTGCTTGAACACCATCAGTAGATACAACAAAACCCAGAAAAGTAAGAGAAGTAGTGAAGAAAGAACACTTCTTCTGATTAACGTACAAGCGCTCTGTCCTCAACAAATTAAAAACAGCACGGAGGTGCTCAAAATGTGACTCGCACGTCGGGCTATAAATGAGGATGTCATTGAAGTAAACTACAACAAACTTCCCCATGAAAGGCCGTAAAACCTGATGCATGAACCTCATAAATGTGTTGGGCGCATTAGACAGCCCAAAAGGCATGATCATCCACTCATACAGCCCATTCTGCGTCTTAAACGCTATCTTCCACTCATCTCCAGGCCTTATTCTGATCTGGTGGTATCCATTCCTAAGGTCAATTTTGGAGAAGACCCTAGAACCGGATAGCTAGTCTAACATATCATCCAAGCGAGGAATTGGGAACCGGTATTTCACTGTGATCCTATTGATGGCTCTGCTATCAACACACATACGCCAAGAACCATCCTTCTTCAGCACTAGTAGGGCAAGAACCGCACATGGGCTCATACTCTCACGGACGTAGCCTCTCTCCAACAACTCTACCACCTGTCGTTGTAACTCTTCAGATTCCTTGGGGCTGTGGCGATACGCTGGTCGATTTGGCAAACTAGACTTGGAACAAGGTCGATCTGATACTGAATGTCCCTCATAGGTGGTAACCCAAGAGGAAGGTCCTCTGGCATAAGGTCAGAAAACTCTGCTATCAGCTGCTGCACTTCGGCTGGTAATTCTGGATTCAGATTTGCTGCGCTATTCCCGCAAGGCAGTAGAGCATAAACCACGTCCACATGCTCAACCTCTGCTAAAAACCTGGACATCGAAAGTAGATTAGTATTATTGGAAATCGGGTTAGGAGTGATTCCTTCTCGTCGAGGTGCTAACACAATCTTCTTCCCTTTGATGCTAAGGGAGTATGTGTTTTTTCGCCTATCATGAATAACATTACGGTCATACTGCCAAGGCCTGCCTAACAATACATGACAAGCATCCATACATACAACATCACACCAAGCATTATCGAAATATCTCTTACCAATCAAAAAAGAAACTAGGCAACGTCTATCTACCGTTACCTCACTACCTTTATTCAGCCAAGACAATTTGTACGGCTTAGGATGACGATCTATTTTCAACTGCAGTTTCTTGATAGCCTCTTTAGACACCACATTCTCATAACTGCCCCTATTTATGATCATCATGCAGACCTTATCGGTACCTGTACAGGTCGTGTGGAAAATATTGGTCCTCAACCAATTGTCCCCTGAATCGCCCTTCGGGGTCAGTAGGCTCTTACGAACGACCAAGGTCTCATGGCCATCTCCATACAATACATCTCTCTACTCATCATCGTCATACATGGGCTCCCCAATCTCCTCAGTTTCGTCTACTCCATCGTCCTCAATCAGGTGATTTTTACCTTTATTACTAGCAGGTTTCCTGCACTCAAGTGATTTATGCCCATGTTCACCACATCTGAAACATCTAATATTCGGGTTAGGGTTACCTTGAGGTGGTTGCTGGACAGGAAGGGATTCCTGAGGGTGAACTGGTCGATTGTTTTATCGCATCTGTTCAATGGCCTCCTGTTCTACAGTTTCTCCATCGCAAGTGCACGCTGATATGCCTCTGAAACTGTCCACAGCGAGTGAAGACTGAGGACAACCTGTAGGGGCTACCGTAATCCCCCCTAAATATTGTGCCACCATCTGCTCCTCTATTTCAGATGTGTCGTTCTGGGCAAGAAACTGATGGAATTCCTCTGTGTAATCATCCACCGATCTCGTGCCCTGCCTCAACGAATGAAGACGCTAAAACAAGGTCTGAGTGTAACCGAAAGGAAGGAAGTGACCCTTCATCTTCTTCTTCATCTTCTCCCAAACAAAATGTCGAGCCTGATTGCGAAATAATCAGGTTTTGTTCATTGGCCCGTTTCCAATCAGACTAAGGTCTTTCGGGCCTTATCTGAGCCTGTGGCCCGTTCTAGGCAGTCTACCTATCAGTTCTGCGATGATCTGCCAACTCTGCATCATCTGACTTGGATCCTCCTGCGTAAGTCGCCTCGGGTTGGAAAGAACTCGTCCTCGAGTTCACAATAGCTTCATCGGGATCCTCAAAACAATGACTCAGGTGTTTCACATTAAATACATCAGAAGTCTTCAGATGACTGGGTAGGCGTAGTCTGTAGGCGTTATCATTGATCTTATGAAAGATATCACAGGGTCCAATCTTTCATCCTTAAGCTTATTATACTCTCCCACGGGAAAACGATCACGAGTTAATACTGCCCAAACAAAATCACCAACATCAAAAAGAACCTGACGACGGTGATTGTCGCTCTGAGCCTTGTACTTGGCATTACTGTCGTGAATGGCTTGCTTCACCTGCTCATGGATATCCCAAAGATATTCTGCCATCTCACCTGCCTTGGGATTTAATCGACCCACACGTGAAGTCAAGCACTCCGGATGGATTCTGACCATACACAATCTCAAATGTGCTCATTCCTGTGGTTTTGTTTTTCGACCTATTATAGGCAAATTCTACTTGAGGTAATGCGAAATCCCACTGCTTCTGTTTAGTTCCTGTTAAGCTCCTCAAAAGATTTCCCAAACTCCAGTTCACTACCTCGGTCTGACCATCTGTTTGAGGATGATAGGCGCTGCTAAAATTTAACTTCGTCCCTAGCTTCTCCCATAAACTCTTCCAGAACTGACTCATGAACTTGGTGTCACGATCTGAAGTGATGGATTGGGGAACACCATTCAAACACACAATCTCTTTGAAGTAAAGATGAGCGATCCTGGTAGCATCCATTGTCTTTCTACAAGGTATGAAATGGGCCATATTGGAAAATCTGTCAACCACAACCAAAATAGAATCTGAGCCTCGTTGGGTACGGGGTAAGCCCAACACAAAGTCCATACTAACATCGAACCAAGGGGCTTCAAGTACAGGTAAGGGTGTGTACAGACCCGCATTAGTGAGAACTCCCTTGAATCGCTGGCACACATAACAACGCTCCACATTATGAGCCTCGTCACTGATCAATTTGGGCCAATAATAGTTAGAGGAAATCAGGGCCAATGTCTTGTCTCGCCCAAAGTGACCTTCATTATGAAGTTCACTAATAATCTACTGCCTTAGTGAACAATTTGGAACGCACAACTGCATTCCACGAAATAGATAACCATTATTCAAAATAAAATCATGTCGTTGACCAGTAGTTACCTCCTGAATTATCCTCCCGAAGGAGGGATCTGCAACATACATATCTGAGAAGACCTCAAATCCCACAATTCTAGTGCTCATGGTGGTGAGAAGTAATGTACGACGGCTCAGTGCTTCTGCGACACGGTTCAGACTTCCTGCTTGGTGCCTCAGCGTAAATGTGAATTCTTTCAAGTACGCCACTCAGTGGGCATGCTGCCTACTCAGCTTGTGTTGGCCATTGATGTACGTCAGGGCCTCATGATCAGTGATAAGAATAAATTCCCTCGGAACTAGGCAGTGACGCCAATGTTTCAGGGACTGAACTATGGCATAGAATTCCAGATCATAGGTGGAGTAATTCTTTTTTGATCCTGATAACTTCTCACTGAAAAAAGCTACTGGTCGCCCTTCTTGACTTAGAACACCACCAATACCCACTCCAGATGCATCACAATTTACCTCAAACACCTTTTCGAAATCAGGAAGTGCTAAAACTGGTGCCTCTGTCATCTTCTGTTTGACCAGTTGAAAGCTGGTTTCTGCCTTCTCGGACCGCTGAAAATCACGCCCCTTAAGGCACTTTGTGATAGGAGCAATAAAAGTGTTGAAATTTCTGATGAACCGACGGTAGAAGGAAGACAATCCATGGAAACTTCTTGCATCGTGCAAGGTCCTCGGTGTGGGCAATTCCAAGACCGCATCTACCTTCGACTGATCTGCTTGAACACTATCACTAGATACAATAAAACCTAGAAAAGTAACAGAAGTAGTGAAGAAATAACACTTCTTCTGATTAACGTACAGGCGCTCTGTCCTCAACAAATTAAAAACAGCACGGAGGTGCTCAAAATGTGACTCCCACGTCGGGCTATAAATGAGGATGTCATCGAAGTAAACTACAACAAACTTCCCCATGAAAGGCCGTAAAACCTGATGCATGAACCTCATAAATGCGCTGGGCACATTGGACAGCCCAAAAGGCATGACCATCCACTCATACAGCCCATGCTGCGTCTTAAACGCTGTCTTCCACTCATCTCCAGGCCTTATTCTGATCTGGTGGTATCCACTCCTAAGATCAATTTTGGAGAAGGCCCTAGAACCGGATAGCTGGTCTAACATATCATCCAGGCGGGGAATTAGGAACCAATATTTCACTGTGATCCTATTGATGACTCTGCTATCAACACACATACGCCAAGAACCATCCTTCTTCGGCACTAGTAGGGCAGGAGCCGTACATGAGCTCATACTCTCACGGACGTAGCCTCTATCCAACAACTCTACCACCTGTCGCTGCAACTCTTCAGATTCCTTGGGGTTGTGGCGATACGTCGGTCGACTAGGCAAACTGAATCCTGGAACAAGGTCGATCTGACGCTGAATGTCCCTCATAGGTGGTAACCCAGGAGGAATGTCCTCTGGCATAAGGTCAAAAAACTATGCCATCAGTTGCTGCACTTCGGTTGGTAATTTTGGATTCAGATCTGCTACGCTATTCCCACAAGGCAACAAAGCATAAACCACGTCCACATGCTCAACCTCTGCTAAAAACCTGGACATCGAAAGCAGATTAGTATTATTGGAAATCGGGGTAGGAGTAATTCCTTCCCGACGAGGTGCCAACACAATCTTCTTCCCTTTGATGCTAAGGGAGTATGTGTTTTTTCGTCCATCATAAATAACATTACGGTCATACTGCCAAGGCCTGCCTAACAATACATGACAAGCATCCATACATCCAACATCACACCAAGCATTATCGAAATATCTCTTACCAATCGAAAAAGAAACTAGGCAACACCTATCTACCGTTACCTCACTGCCTTTATTCAGCCAAGACAATTTGTACGGCTTAGGATGACGATCTGTTTTCAACTGCAGTTTCTTGACATCCTCTTCAGACACCACATTCTCATAACTGCCATTATCTATGATCATCTTGCAGACCTTATCGGCAACTGTACAGGTCGTGTGGAAAATATTGGTCCTCAACCAATCGTCCCCAGAATCGCCCTTCGGGGTCAGTAGGCTCTTACAAACGACCAAGGTCTCATGGCCATCCCCATACAATACATATCCATACTCATCATCGTCATATATGGGCTCCCTAATCTCCTCAGTTTCATCTACTCCATCGTCCTCAATCAGGAGATTTTTACCTTTATTACTAGCAGGCTTCCTGCACTCAAGTGATTTATGCCTAGGTTCACCACATTTGAAACATCTAATATTCGGGTTAGGGTTACCTGGAGGTGGTTGCTGGATAGGACGGGATTCCTGAGGGTAAACTGGCCGATTGTTTTGATCGCCTCTGTTCAATGGGCTCTTGTTCTGCTGTTTCTCCACCACAAGTGCACGCTGATATGCCTCTGAAACTGTCCACAGCGAGTGAAAGCTGAGGACATCCTGTAGAGGCTGCCGTAATCCATCTAAATATTGTGCCACCATCTGCTCCTCTGTTTCAAATAAGTCATTCCGGGAAATCATCTGATAGAATTCCTCTGTGTAATCATCCATCGATCTCGTGCCCTGCCTCAACGAATAAAGACGCTGAAACAAGGTCTGAGTGTAACCGAAAGGGAGGAAGTGACCCTTCATCTTCTTCTTCATCTTCTTCCAAACAAAATATCGAGGCTGATTGCGAAGTAATCAGGTTTTGTTCATTGGCCCGTTTCCAATCAGATTAGGGACTTTCGGGCCTGATCTGAGCCCGTGGCCCATTCTAGGCAGTCCACCGGTCAGTTCTGCACTGATCTGCTAACTCTGCATCATCTGACTTGGATCCTTCTACGTCAGTCACCTCGAGTTGGAAAGAACTCGTCCTCGAGTTCACAATAGCTTCATCGGGATCCTCAAAATAATGACTCAGGTGTTTTACATTAAATACATCAGAAGTCTTCAGATGACTGGGTAGGTGTAGTCTGTAGGCATTATCATTGATCTTCTGCAAGATCTCACAGGGTCCAATCTTTCGCTCCTTAAGCTTATTATACTCTCCCACGGGAAAACAATCACGAGTTAATACTGCCCAAACAAAATTACCAACATAAAAAAGTACCTGACGACGGTGACAGTCGCTCTAAGCCTTGTACTTGGCATTACTGTCGTGAATGGCTAGCTTCACCTGCTCATGGGTATCCCGAAGATGTTCTGCCATCTCATCTGCCTTGGGATTTAATTGACCCACTCGTGGAATAGGGGCTAAGTCAAGCACTCCGGATGGATTCTGACCATACACAATCTTAAATGAGCTCATTCCTGTGGTTCTGTTTTTTCGACCTGTTATAGGCAAATTTTGCTTGAAGTAATGCGAGATCCCACTGCTTCGGTTTAGTTCCTGCTAAGCTCCTCAAAAGGTTTCCCAAACCTCGATTCACCACCTCGGTCTGACCATCTGTTTGAGGATGATAGGAGCTACTAAAATTTAACTTCGTCCCTAGCTTCTCCCATAAACTCTTCTAGAACTGACTCATGAACTTGGTGTCACAATCTGAAGTGATGGATCGGGGAACACCATGCAAACGCACAATCTCCTGGAAGTAAAGATGAGCGATCCTGGCAGCATCCATTGTCTTTCTACAAGGTATGAAATGGGCCATATTGGAAAATCTGTCAACCAAAACCAAAATAGAATCCGAGCCTCGTTGGGTACGGGGTAAGCCCAACACAAAGTCCATACTAACATCGAACCAAGAGGCTTCAGGTACAGGTAAGGGTGTGTACATACCCGTATTAGTGAGAACTCCCTTGGACCGCTGGCACACATAACAACGCTCCACATGATGAGCCATGTCACTGGTCAATTTGGGCCAATAATAATTAGGGAAATCAGGGCCAATGTCTTGTCTCGCCCAAAGTGACATTCATTATGAAGTTCACTAATAATATGCTGCCTTAGTGAACAATCTGGAACGCACAACTGCAATCCACGAAATAGATAACCATTATGCAAAATAAAATCATGTCGTTGACCAGTAGTTACCTCTTGAATTATCCTCCCGAAGGAAGGATCTGCAGCATACATATCTGGGAAGACCTCAAATCCCACAATTCTGGTGCTCATGGTGGTGAGAAGTAATGTACGACAGCTCAGTGCATCTGCGACACGGTTCAGACTTCCGGTTTGGTGCCTCAGCGCAAATGTGAATTCTTGCAAGTACGTTACCCACTTGGTGTGCCACCTACTCAGCTTGTGTTGGCCATTGATATACTTCAGGGCCTCATGATCAGTGATAAGAATAAATTCCCTCTGCACTAGGTAGCGACGCCAATGTTTCAGGGACTGAACTAGGGCATAGAATTCCAGATCATAGGTGGAGTAATTCTTTTTTGATCCTGATAACTTCTCACAGAAAAAAGTTACTGGTCGCCCTTCTTGACTTAGAACACCACCAATACCCACTCCAGATGCATCACAATTTACCTTAAACACCTTTTCGAAATCAAGAAGTGCTAAAACTGGAGCCTCTGTCATCTTCTGTTTAACCAGTTGAAAGCTGGTTTCTGCCTCCTTGGACCACTGAAAATCACGCCCCTTAAGGCACTCTGTGATAGGAGCAATCAAAGTGCTGAAATTTCTGATGAACCGACGGTAGAAGGAAGCCAATCCATGGAAACTTATTACATCGTGCAAGGTCCTCGGTTTGGGCCATTCCAAGACCGCATCTACCTTCGACTGATCTCCTTGAACACCATCAGTAGATACAATAAAACCCAAAAAAGTAACAGATGTAGTGAAGAAAGAACACTTCTTCTGATTAACGTACAGGCGCTCTATCCTCAACAAATTAAAAACAGCATGGAGGTGCTCAAAATGTGACTCCCACGTCGGGCTATAAATGAGGATGTCATCGAAGTAAACTACAACAAATTTCCCCTTAAAAGGCCATAAAACCTGATGCATGAACCTCATAAATTTGCTGGGCACATTGGACAGCCCAAAAGGCATGACCATCCACTCATCTCAGGCCTTATTCTGATCTGGTGGTATCCACTCCTAAGGTCAATTTTAGAGAAGACCCTAGAACCGGATAGCTGGTCTAACATATCATCCAGGGGGGAATTGAGAACCGGTATTTCACTGTGATCCTATTGATGGCTCTGCTATCAACACACATACGCCAAGAACCATCTTTCTTTGACACTAGTAGGGCAGGAACCGCACATGGGCTCATACTCTCACGGACGTAGCCTCTCTCCAACAACCCTACCACCTGTCGCTGCAACTCTTCAGATTCCTTGGGGCTGTGGTGATACGCTGGTCGATTAGGCAAACTGGACCCTGGAACAAGGTCGATCCGATGCTGAATGTCCCTCATAGGTGGTAACCCAGGAGGAAGGTCCTCTGGCATAAGGTCAGAAAACTCTGCCATCAGCTGCTGCACTTCGGCTGGCAATTCTGGATTCAGATCTGCTGCGCTATTCCCACAAGGTAGCAGAGTATAAACCACGTCCACATGCTCAACCTCTGCTAAAAACCTAGACATCAAAAGCAGATTTCTATTATTGGAAATCAGGGTAGAAGTGATTCCTTCCCGACGAGGTGCCAACACAATCTTCTTCCCTTTGATGCTAAGGGAGTATGTGTTTTTTCGCCCATCATGAATAACATTACGGTCAAACTGCCAAGGCCTGCCTAAAAATACATGACAAGCATCCATACATACAATATCACACCAAGCATTATCGAAATATCTCTTACCAATCGAAAAAAAAACTAGGCAACGCCTATCTACCGTTACCTTACTGCCTTTATTCAGCCGAGACAATTTGTACGGCTTAGGATGACGATCTATTTTCAACTGCAGTTTCTTTACAGCCTCTTCAGACACCACATTCTCACAACTGCCACTATCTATGATCATCTTACAGACCTTATCGGCAACTGTACAGGTCGTGTGGAAAATATTGGTCCTCAACCAATCGTCCCCAGAATCGCCCTTCGGGGTCAGTAGGCTCTTACAAATGACCAAGGTCTCATGGCCATCCCCATACAATACATCTCCAAACTCATCATCGTCATACATGGGCTCCCCAATCTCCTCAGTTTCGTCTACTCCATCGTCCTCAATCAGGAGATTTTTACCTTTATTACTAGCAGGCTTCCTGCACTCAGGTGATTTATGCCTATGTTCACCACATCTGAAATGTCTAATATTCGGGTTAGGGTTACCTTGAGGTGGTTGCTGGACAGGACGGGATTCCTGAGGGTGAACTGGTCGATTATTTTGATCGCCTCTGTTAAATGGCCTTCTGTTCTACTGTTTCTCCACCGCAAGTGCACGCTGATATGCCTCTGAAACTGTCCACAGCGAGTGAAGGCTGAGGACATCCTGTAGGGGCTGCCGTAATCCCCCCAAATATCATGCCACCATCTGGTCTTCTATTTCAGATAAGTCGTTCCGGGCAATCAACTGATAGAATTCCTCTGTGTAATCATCCACCGATCTCGTGCCCTGCCTCAACGAATGAAGACGCTGAAACAAGGTCTGAGCATAACCGAAAGGGAGGAAGTGACCCTTCATCTTCTTCTTCATATTCTCCCAAACAAAATGTCGAGGCTGATTGCGATGTAATCAGGTTTTGTTCATTGGCCCGTTTCCAATCAGATTAGGGTCTTTCGGGCCTGATCTGAGCCCGTAGCCCATTCTAGGCAGTCTACCTGTCAGTTCTGCGCTGATTTGTCAACTCTGCATCATCTGACTTGGATCCTCCTGCGTCAGTCACCTCAGGTTGGAAAAAACTCATCCTCGAGTTCACAATAGTTTCATCGGGATCCTCAAAACAATGACTCAGGTGTTTCACATTAAATACATCAGAAGTCTTCAGATGACTGGGTAGGCGTAGTCTGTTGGGGTTATCATTGATCTTCTGCAAGATCTCACAGGGTCCAATCTTTCGCTCCTTAAGCTTATTATTCTCTCCCACGGGAAAACGATCACGAGTTAATACTGCCCAAACAAAATCACCAACATCAAAAAGTACCTGACGATGGTGACTGTCGCTCCGAGCCTTGTACTTGGCATTACTGTCGTGAATGGCTAGCTTCACCTGCTCATGGATATCCCGAAGATGTTCTGCCATCTCATCTGCCTGGTGATTTAATCGACCCACTCGTGGAATAGGGGCTAAGTCAAGCACTCCGGATGGATTCTAACCATACACAATCTCAAATGGACTCATTCCTGTGGTTCTGTTTTTTCGACCTGTTATGGGAAAATTCTGCTTGAGGTAATGCGAGATCCCACTGCTTCGGTTAAGTTTCTGCTAAGCTCCTCAAAAGGTTTCCCAAACACCGGTTCACCACCTCGGTCTGACCATCTGTTTGAGGATGATAGGCGCTGCTAAAATTTAACTTCGTCCCTAGTTTCTCCCATAAACTCTTCCATAACTAACTCATGAACTTGGTGTCACGATCTGAAGTGATGGATCGGGGAACACCATGCAAACGCACAATCTCCTTGAAGTAAAGATGAGCGATCCTGGTAGCATCCATTGCCTTTCTACAAGGTATGAAATGGGTCATCTTTGAAAATTTGTCAACCACAGCCAAAATAGAATCCGAGCCTCGTTGGGTACGGGGTAAGCCCAACACAAAGTCCATACTAACATCGAACCAAGGGGCTTAAGGTACAGGTAAGGGTGTGTACAGACCCGCATTAGTGAGAACTCTCTTGGACCACTGGCACACATAACAACGCTCCACATGATGAGCCACGTCACTGATCAATTTGGGCCAATAATAGTTAGAGAAAATCAGGGCCAATGTCTTGTCTCGCCCAAAGTGACCTCCATTATGAAGTTCACTAATAATCTGCTGCCTTAGTGAACAATCTGGAACGCACAACTGCAATCCACGAAATAAATAACCATTATGCAAAATAAAATCATGTCGTTGACCAGTAGTTACCTCCTGAATTATCCTCCCGAAGGAAGGATCTGCAGCATACATATCTGAGAAGACCTCAAATCCCACAATTCTGGTGCTCATGGTGGTGAGAAGTAATGTACGACGGCTTAGTGCATCTGCGACACGGTTCAGACTTCCTGCTTGGTGCCTCAGCAAAAATGTGAATTCCTGCAAGTACGCCACCCACTTGGCATGCCACCTACTCAGCTTGTGTTGGCCATTGATGTACTTCAGGGCCTCATGATCAGTGATGAGAATAAATTCCCTCTGCACTAGGTAGTGACGCAAATGTTTCAGGGACTGAACTATGGCATAGAATTCCATATCATAGGTGGAGTAATTCTTTTTTGATCCTGATAAGTTCTCACTGAAAAAAGCTACTGGTCGCCATTCTTGACTTAGAACACCACCAATACCCACTCTAGATGCATCACAATTTACCTCAAACACCTTTTCGAAATCAGGAAGTGCTAAAACTGGTGCCTCTGTCATCTTCTGTTTGACCAGTTGAAAGCTGGTTTCTGCCTCATTGGACCACTGAAAATCATGCCCTTTAAGGCACTCTGTGATAGGAGCAATCAAAGTGCCGAAATTTCTGATGTACCGGCGGTAGAAGGAAGCCAATCTATGGAAACTTCTTACATCGTGCAAGGTCCTCGGTGTGGGCTATTCCAAGACCAGATCTACCTTCGACTGATCTGCTTGAATACCATTAGTAGATACAACAAAACCCAGAAAAGTAACAGAAGTAGTGAAGAAAGAACACTTCTTCTGATTAATGTACAGGCACTCTGTCGTAAACAAATTAAAAATAGCACGGAGGTGCTCAAAATGTGACTCCCATGTCGGGCTATAAATGAGGATGTATTCGAAGTAAACTACAACAAACTTCCCCATGAAAGGCCGTAAAACCTGATGCATAAACCTCAAAAATGTACTGGGCGTATTAGACAGCCCAAAAGGCATGACCATCCACTCATACAGCCCATGCTACGTCTTAAACGCTGTCTTCCACTCATCTCCAGGCCTTATTTTGATCTGGTGGTATCTACTCCTAAGGTCAATTTTAGAGAAGACCATAGAACCGGATAGCTGGTCTAACATATCATCTAGGCGGGGAATTGGGAACCAGTATTTCACTGTGATCCTATTGATGGCTCTGCTATCAACACGCATCTGCCAATAACCATCCTTCTTCGGCACTAGTAGGGCAGGAACCGCACATGGGCTCAAACTCTCACGAACGTAGCCTCTCTCTAACAACTCTACCACTTTTCGCTGCAACTCTTCAGATTCCTTGGGGCGATGGCGATACGCCGGTCGATTAGGGAAACTGGACCCTGGAACAATGTCGATCTGATGCTGAATGTCCCTCATAGGTGGTAACCCAGGAAGAAGGTCCTCTGGCATAAGGTCAAAAAACTCTGCCATCAGCCGCTGCACTTTGGCTGGTAATTCTGGATTCAGATCTGCTGCGCTCTTCCCACAAGGCAGCAGAGTATAAACCATGTCCACATGCTCAACCTCTGCTAAAAACCTGGGCATCGAAAGCAGAGTAGTATTATTGAAAATCGGGGTAGAAGTGATTCCTTCCCGACGAGGTGCCAACACAATCTTCTTCCCTTTGATGCTAAGGGAGTATATGTTTTTTCGCCCATCATGAATAACATTACGGTCATACTGCCAAGGCTTGTCTAACAATACATGACAAGCATCCATACATACAACATCACACCAAGCATTATCGAAATATCTCTTACCAATCGAAAAAGAAACTAGGCAACGCCTATCTACCGTTACCTCACTGCCTTTATTCAGCCAAGATAATTTGTACGGCTTAGGATGACGATCTGTTTTCAACTGCAGTTTCTTGACAGCCTCTTCAGACACCACATTCTCACAACTGCCACTATCTATGATCATCTTGCAGACCTTATCGGCAACTGTACAAGTCGTGTGGAAAATATTGGTCCTCAACCAATCATCCCCCGAATCGCCCTTCGGGGTCAGTAGGCTCTTATGAACGACCAAGGTCTTATGGCCATCCTCATACAATACATCTCCATACTCATCATCGTCATACATGGGCTCCCCAATCTCTTCAGTTTTGTCTACTCCATCGTCCTCAATCAAGAGATTTTTACCTTTATTACTAGCAGGCTTCCTGCACTAAGGTGATTTATGCCCATGTTCACCACATCTGAAACATCTAATATTCTAGTTAGAGTTACCTTGAGATGGTTACTGGACGGGATGGGATTCTTGAGGGTGAACTGGCCGATTTTTTTGATCGTCTCTGTTCAAAGGCCTCCTGTTCTGCTGTTTCTCCACCGCAAGTGCACGCTGATAGACCTCTGAAACTGTCCACAGTGAGTGAAGGCTGAGGACATCCAGTAGGGGCTGCCGTAATCCCCCCAAATATCATGCCACCATCTGCTCATCTGTTTCAGATAAGTCGTTCCTGGCAATCAACTAATAGAATTCCTCTGTGTAATAATCCACCGATCTCGTGCCCTGCTTCAACGAATGAAGACGCTGAAACAAGGTCTGAGTGTAACCAAAAGGGAGGAAGTGACCCTTCATCTTCTTCTTCATCTTCTCCCAAACAAAATGTCAAAGCTGATTACGAAGTAACCAGGTTTTGTTCATTGGCCCGTTTCCAATCAGACTAGGGTCTTTCAGGCCTGATCTGAGCCCGTGGCCCATTCTAGGCAGTCCACCTGTCAGTTCTGCACTGATCTGCCAACTCTGCATCATCTGACTTGGATTCTCTTACGTCACCTCGGGTTGGAAAGAACTCATCCTCGAGTTCACAATAGCTTCATCGGGATCCTCAAAACAATGACTCAGGTGTTTCACATTAAATACATCAGAAGTCTTCAGATGACTGGGTAGGTGTAGTCTGTAGGCATTATCATTGATCTTCTGTAAGATCTCACATGGTCCAATCTTTCACTCCTTAAGCTTATTATACTCTCCCACAGGAAAACGATCACGAGTTAATACTGCCCAAACAAAATCACCAACATCAAAAAGCACCTGACGGCGGTGACAGTCGCTCTGAGCCTTGTACTTGGCATTACTGTCGTGAATGGCTAGCTTCACCTGCTCATGGATATCCCGAAGATGTTCTGCCATCTTATCTGCCTTGAGATTTAATCGACCCATTCGTGGAATAGGGGCTAAGTCAAGCACTCCGGATGGATTCTGACCATACACAATCTCAAATGGGCTCATTCCTGTGGTTCTGTTTTTCGACCTGTTATAGGCAAATTCTGCTTGAGGTAATGCGAGATCCCACTGCTTCGGTTTAGTTCCTACTAAGCTCCTTAAAAGGATTCCCAAACTCTGGTTCACCACCTCGGTCTGACCATCTGTTTGAGGATGATAGTCGCTGCTAAAATTTAACTTCGTCCTTAGCTTCTCCCATAAACTCTTCCAGAACTGACTCATGAACTTGGTGTCACGATCTGAAGTGATGGATCAGGGAACACCATGCAATCGCACAACACATTTTTACAATGAATAAAGATTTTAAAAGTTCATGTTACTTACACAAGGTTGGTTTAAGGCATCACAAGTTTGATTTGGTGTGTGGTGAATTAGCACATAGAAGATGGAGCTTCTAAATAATTTTTAATGTATAGTGTTTCGGTGTACAAACCTTCATCGAATGTCTTATCAGATAGAACAAAAATGGCATAGTTTTTACTTCTTTTCTTTTCTTTCATCATGATATTTTTGGCATGTTGAGTTCCATTAAGCTTTCTAATTGACCATTGTAACGAGTGTTTAGCCAATGAATCCCAAACCAGATGTTTTAGGGCATTAGGTGTAAAGACACCCTTAAGGACTTACTAAGTTGAGTAAAAAAGGCTACGGAACTAACAAGTCTTAATGCTGCTAAGTGAAATTCCTACCTTTTGACGTGAACACTCACTGCTTACTAAGGCAAGAGGTCCAGTTACTCAGTGAAAATTTTTATAATCATTAAATGCTTAATTCCCACCTTTTGACATGAACACTCACTACTTACTAAGACAAGAGGTCTAGTTACTTAGTGAAAATTTTATTTAATGATTGTTAGGAGAATTTTTCTCTTTTTGCATGATAGACAATTTTTTTTCTTTATTTTTCTATGCCAAAGTGTTTATCTAACAAGTTATTTGATTACAGTTAGATCATGGAAAAATATACATAAGAATTATATGTCATACCCCACACAAATGCATGCTAACATGCTCGTGTCATATCTGGATCAAAGTCATGAATTCTTAAGTGTCGTGAGGTGGTTAACTAAACTTTTAAAATTCTTATTACTAAACTATGTGTTCTAGATTTAAAGCTTACTAATGAAGTTTTATCATGTTTGTTTTAAATCAACCAAAATTTTCAACACAAAGTAATCATGCATTTATCTTTAAAACAAAAAATTGGGATATAGTGTGTGCATGTGTGTGCAGGTGTCTCTCTCTACCCCAAACTTAATATACACATTGTCCCCAATGTGTAAGTGACATGGAAAGATCTGACCTGGGAGTTGGAGAACTAGACTGTTGGCATGGCTCATAGTATGCCCCCCAAACTTGAACTTGATGCACGCACTATGTTCCTGAAAAAGAAAAACAAACATTGTGCCAGAAAACAAGAAATATGGAAAATAAACAGATAAATAAACATAAATAACAAGAAAAAAAATACTATAATAAAAATGATATGCTATAGGGTGCCTCCCATGAGCGCTAAGTTTTACGTCTTCAACCAGACGGGGTATCCTCTCACTGCTGGTCATCGGGTGCTGTAGTCGAAGAGGTACCGGGTGCAGGGAGTAGGTGATTGAGGATGGCCTGTAGCATCGCCTCCTGTCGTGTAAACTACACCTCCAAACCATCTATCCACTGATGGATCAGACGGGTCGCTTCTCTGTCCTCCCGATGGATATCGGAGAACTCACAGCGGGAGAATGACAGCTCCTCTAGAAGGTGCTGATACTCTGTGGACCCTATGTCTGGCTGGTCCACAAATAGAGCTCCCTGTGGGGTGCTCGGTTTCCATCGGATCATCCGCCACAGGCTCATCAATAGAAACATGCTCTTGGGGTCCTCGGGGCATATGGGACTGGCTGAGACTCCACTAGGCTCTCTCGAAGAATGGGTGGTCGCTGACTGGTCTGTCGATAGAGAAGCCCTTGATCCCCTTCTTCTTGAAGATGTAGTTGAGTAGGAAGAGGAAAGGAAGCCCCCATGCATTAGCCGTGGTGGTCTGACGGCTATGCACATAGTCTTAGAACTTGTGCATCTGACTCTATATGACTGCTGTGATGGAGTACCAATGACCCCAATGAAAGACATATAGGGCCTGTATGATCTGATCCCTCCTCTAAGTCTTGTGCCCTAAGGGGCACACATTGCGTTGGAGGATGGAGTCCACGAGCCACAGGCGGGGAGGCAATTTCGATCAGCTCCCCGCATTGTTGTCTCAGTCTGCGTACTGGCTCGCACACATATCCTCGATGATGTGGGGCAGGAGAAATGGGTTTGGCTGATCCTCCATATGGCTGTCCTCCGGAGGGGACTCATCATAGCAATGGAGGGCAGTAGCGATGTCAACAGTGGTCAACTCTAAGAATCTGTCCTGGACTGAGGACGATAGAATCTCTGGTCTGGTGCAGTCATAGGATAGGTTCTCGTCAAAACTGACAACAAATCATGTACAGGGTGTCGAGCATATCAGCTTGAACAGCTGCTTGAGTCCTCGGGCCTTATATTCTTGGACCACCCATCTCGTGGTGTCCAAGCTCTTAAAGTCCTTATCTATGTTGAATGTAGTCTCGAACAGTATTTCACGTTGTCCGAAACTAGGTCAGGTGGATTGGGAGCGGCTGCTGGAGGCTCGGGATTTGGAGGCCATTTGCTTAGGCATGATAGTGCAGCTTCTGGTGTGAGTGCACTCGATCATAGTTAAATGTGCACTCGATCGCACTGAGTGAGGTGCGCTAGATCACAAAGGCCCAGTGCTTGATCGCACTCTTTTAGGCAATTTTTCGAACAGTTTTTGTGCGACAGAAACTTGAAGCTATAGAAATCACATGAACTCAATCCCAACCTCCTGTAAACATGAAACAACACAACCAAAAGAACCAAAACACAAGGTAAATACATAATAGAAGGAAATTATAAATCAAGAACCATGTGTGATGGTGTGTAGCTACTTAGAAACAAAAATGGATATACATTGTGTACTTAGGAAGGGAGTAGTTATGCAATGGGGAAGGAGGAGGTGTTGTGCTGGTGGTAAGGTTGTTACAGTGGTGAGGTGGTGATGGTGAGGAGTGCCGGAGGTGAGAGGGAGGTTTGAAGCGGATTTTGTGTAGGGCGAGGGTAAGTGCGACAGATAGAAATAGGAAGTGCGCTAGAGCGTAAGGTGAGGAAAATAGGTTTGTGGGTGAACTGTGAATAAAAACCCTCACATGCCTTCTCTGCCTCGAGTGCACTTGAATGCCTGGTGAAGTGCGCTCGATCGCACTTGTGCGGGGGTGTGCCCTTGCGCGCTATAAAGCACAAGGTGAAAGTGTGCTCAAGCACACTGTGTGGTGCGCTCTAGCAGAAAACAGCATGTATAGAAAAATTAAAACTTACTAAGACAGAAATAATAAATTTAGAGCGATACAACCATACTGTATTTTAGTGGCCTCAGTACCACTAACCCTGATAGAGGCACTTGAGCTATAGGTTTGTGAAAGCGGGAATTGCTCAAGTGCTCTTTATAGTAGCTTCAGTGCTACTCTCTTTGAAGGGGGCACTTAGAGCTCACCTTATGTGGTTCAAGTACCCTTGACAGCTGCTTTATCTCTAACTATTGTGCCTGGACAATGGAAGAGAGAAAAGCAGTATTAGTAGGCTCGGGAGGTTCAACTAGAGGAGTAATCTTACTTGGATGCTTTAGTGTGGCCTTAAGGGGTTGCATAGCTTTATTGATGTCCTTAATCTTATCGTCATCCTCTGACTCAATATCCAATCTTGTGACACCATGGTTGAGGGTGGTCTCCAATGGATCAATATGATGGACCTGAGAAACTTGCTCAACAACACCTTGCGTCAAGCTTACATTAGAACATCCCTTATCATTTTTGTTGATTTTAATGTATTAAATATTTTGAATTCTATCTCCTCATCATTTACCTTCATAGTAACAATGCCCTTTTTTACACTAATATTTGTGCCAGTAGTTATCATAAAGGGTCTTCCTAAGATGATGGGTAGAGGTAATGGCATAGTACATTCTTCCATGTTTAATACAATAAAATCAGTAGGTAAAATAAATTTACCTACTTTTACCAAAACATCCTCGAGAATACCTCTCGGTCATTTGATGCTTCTGTCATCCAGTTGTAAAGTGATGGAGGTTGCTTGAAGCTCCCCCAAACCTAGTGTCTCGATTACACTATATGGCAGCAGATTGACACTTACCTCTAGATCCAATAGTGCATGCTCGAATAGTTGGTCAGCTATCCTGTAAGGAATAGTAAAACTACCCGGATCTTTCAGTTTTGGTGGTAGTTTTCTTAATAACACAACACTTACCTCTTCAGTTAAGGCTACCATCTCATGTTCCTGAAACTTCCTTTTGTTAGTGCAACAATCTTTCAAAAATTTAGCATATGCAGGAATTTGTTTAATTGTATCTAATAAAGGAATATTTATTTCCACTTTTCTCAAAGTATCGAAAATATCAATCAGTTTAGTTTCTTTCTTAGGCTTTACTAACCTTTGAGGGAAGGGTGGAGGTGCATTCACCTTCTCCATCTCACTTACCTTAGATATGGATGTTTTATCTGGAGATGCCTGTGCAGGCTTATCACTGCCTATGATCTTACCACTTTTAAAGTTGTCACAGTGTTTAGTTGCTGATATCCTCTTGGATTAGGTAGTGGTTGGGTTGGAAGCTCTCATTGATTTTTGCTACTCAGTTCCTTGGCCAATTGCCCTATTTGTACCTTTAGCCCTTGGGTAGCTTATTCACGTTTTGCAGTGGTTTGTCTCATCTCAGTCCGAAATTGTCTTGTTTCTACCATGAACTATTCTTACGAATTCATTAGCTGTTGGTGTTGGGATACCAATTGTTGTTGCTGAGTTGCCAGTTGCCTTATAAGACTCTCTAGGTCATTTTTCTTTGTTTCAGGAACTGAGTGGACTACTGGTTAGGAGTTCCTTTGCTGTCCTTGACTGTTCTGATTGTTGCTCCAAGAAAAGTTTGGGTGATTCCGCCATCCAGGGTTATAGATGTTTGCATATGGATTGTTCTTTGGCAGATAGTTGTTTGGTCCCACAAAGTTTTCTTGTTCAGGGTCTGCAAATGAATACAAGGGATATGTCTCGGTATTATGATCAAATTGGGAACAAATCACATATACCTGGAGTAGTGTAGCTGGTGGATTAGGTGATGTATTTTGAGTGGCCATGGCTTTAACTAGCAGATCTAGTTTCCTCTCCACAATAGCTATTTGGGTAGAAGATCCTCCATTTAGGTTTACCTCATACATACCTTTGCTCTTGGTTCCATGTCTACCTCGAGAGGAGAACTGCTTGGTGTGTTCACTTAAGGTCTCGAATAGCTCCATGGCTTCTTCACTGCTTTTCTCCATCAGCATTCCTCCACAACCTGAATCCATAATACTTTTATTAGTATCGCTTAAACCTTCATAGAACGCTTGTGCCAGTTCATCCTGAGGTAGTTGTGATGTTGGCACTTGAGTAGCAGCTTGTTGAAATGTCCCCATGCCTCAAAGAATAGGTCTTCATCCTTTTGTTGGAAAGACTTAATCGCTTTCCTCATTTGCCTCGTCTTTTGGGCTGGGAAAAATTTCCTTAGGAATTTGCTGGTCAACTCCTCCCAAGTGTGGATAGAAACTGCAGGCAATGAATTGTACCACAGTTTAGCATTATCTTTTAAGGAAAAAGGGAAAAGAATTAACCTGATTCCTTCTTGGTCTAGTCCCCGGATGTGCTGGAACTTGCAGAGATCGAAGAACTCTCGAAGGTGTAGGTGTGGATCCTCACTAGGTGTACCCCTAAAGTGAGTCAATGCACTGAATATCTACAAAGATATATAGTAGTTGCCTTCCGCCTCGGGTTGATAAGTAATGCAAGATGGCTGGTTGAGGTTCTGTGGGATGAAGGATTGTTGCATCGGTCTTCGCTCAGGTGGTTGTTGATTTTAGATCTGTTCCACCATTGGTGTTCTTCCTCGATTTCTTCTTCTACCTCTTCAGAGTTGTCTCTAAGCCTTTTTCAGATATTCCGTTCAAACTCGGTATCGAGGGTAAAAAACATTGGATGTCTGTATCGAAGCCCATGCAAGAATTAGTAACAATTACTTCAGTGCAGTAGTTCAACACTGTTGCTTGGGTAACTCTCTGCCTCAAATGCCTCGATCGCACAGGGTTATGCGCTCGATCGCAAGTGGTACAGAAGGTTCGGCTGGGGTGCCTGAAACAGAAAATAAAAAGGAAATAGATTAGGTTTTGGATGAAACAAAAAAAATAAAGGTTAAAAAAAAAACTAAAAATTTTGAGATTTTTGATAAAATAAAACATAATAAAAAAAATTACTAACTAAACGAAAATAATTTTAGAAAGAAATTTAGTGCAATCCCTGGCAATGGCGCCAAAAACTTGTTGAACATTTATCTACCTAAATAAATAAGCAAATAATCGTACAGTTTTACTTGTAAGTGCACAAGGTCAATAGTAGTATAGTGTTCAAGTGCGAGATCATCTCCACAGGGATTGGTGAATTTCGATTTAGAATTAGTTTCTCAATATAAAAAGATATAAATAAATGTTGAGTGTGAATTAATAATAATAAGAACATAGGGCTTTGATATCCACCACTAATCATACTTTCCTAATAAGTAAAGTGCCAATGTTAGCCCTATCATGAATACCTAATGGTTGTCAACCTAAGGGTTTGGTCCACTCCTTAGGCTATTGATCTCCCTAAGCAATGAGTTAGGCATGGTGTATACTCTAACTCTTTTCTCTCTTAAAGGATTCAGCATGGTGTATACTGAGTTGTTCCTTAAGAGAGCATAAAATATGTGGAAATCGACAACCACATGAGACCTAGGGCTTGGTCCGCTCACGGTTTCCCATGTTGATTAACCCAAGAATCCGGCGTAGATTTCTTTTGTTACTATTGTCAGACCTATGACTCAGTCATCCAAATTGATCTAACTAATTGATCCATACCACATGCATACGTTGATCAGCCACATACATATGAGGAATTTAAATAAAAACAGGCATTTATCAATTAAAGCATTATAACATGGCTATTTGCAAAGGCAATCAATGATTATATATATAGGAAAGCCTAATTAGGGCTTCAATCGAGCCCTATTAGGAAGTTAGTTACACATGCTAAGTAAACTAAACATCATAACCATAACTAAACTAGAACAGAAAAATAAAACCCGAAGAATGCTGAGGAGACGAGTAGTCAATTCCTCTCCAAAGCTTACAACTTCAAGCTTAATTAAAAGTATGTTTTCTGTGTTTTACAAGACCATATATAGGGCTCTAAAGATGCCCCGAAACCCTAATTTCAAATTTAAGGTCCGGAGACTTCTTTACAAATCTGGCTCTCCCATCTCTGGTGTATATGTGCTCGTGCTCGATCGTATGGGCCTGCACTTGAGTGCATGTGTGCGCTCGAGCCTTCTAAGTGTGCGCTTGATCACAAGAGAGGTGCGCTTGAGCGCACCTTGTTGGTTTGTATATCTTCACTTTTTATTCCTTAGAGCTTCAAAATGTCATCTTTTTGTCAAAGCCCTATAAAAAACATAGAAAACACAAAAGTGAAGTAGAATTTACTAAAATATATAAACAAATAGCCTAATAAGTGTAAATTAAGGGGCTTAAATATGACTATTTTAAGCAATTATCAATTTGTTGGTACATAACTTCAGACTTCAAAATAAGCTGAGTCTATCTGTCAAGAAAAGAGGGTGGAGTTAAACTTGATCTGATTCAGCTCTCTGTGAATGCATGCTTAAAAGTGTTATAATATAGAAATCATGGTTATTAATGTTGGGGAAGATATACGGGATTCTAGGAGTAATTGATCCTTGACTTTTGTGTATATTATTGTTTTGATCTTTCCTTTGTAATATGAGATAGAGTATGAAACTTAGCATGTATTACGCTGATCTTTAGGATCTGGAATAATCTCTCTGCTGTATATATCTCTATTTGTAACTTAATGGAAATATGGTTTTGATTATGCCCAAAACATAACGCAGTTATTGTAGTACAGTTTTGGGGTGTCGATTCCACAGGGAAACAAGTTAAGTACAACAGAATGTGTAAACCTCAACACAAACGATAAAAGATTAAAAGGATAAAATCTGAGTTGTTTTGAGGAAAGGGTAATTTTGTAAATAAGTGTAAAATAAAAATGACAACAAGGTTCCGAGAATCCTCCCTAGGTTCGTTGCTCTAATCCTAACTTGATTCAGTTGTTTTTATCTCGATTGCAGGTTTCACATCCCAAACAGGCAATCGGAAAATATTCAATTAAAGCGCATTTATAAATCCTAATGTAATCGCTATGAATTATTCTTTACTTTCAAACACACATGACCTAACTTATAAATTATCAAGAGACGACGATATATCTAAACGACGATACCGCAGCAATGGACAAATCTATAAAAGAGATCTACTGGACTCAATCACACCCAAACAGGTACACATAAGAAAAGCCTGACTAAACTTATATAGAAAAGAAGCATGCAACCACCGGAGTTATAATAAATCTACTAATTAAATTAAGAATAAAACATAACAATATTTAATGAAAATAATTTCAACTACAACCGAATCAAATAAAGGAAAATAAGAACAACTACACCTAGGGATTCATCCCTTCGCCTTGCTTGGAGACTAGCCGGCCATGGGGCTCATGTGTCCTCGAGTTGCCTCTGGCCTCCCGACGATCATCTCTCCCGATTTTCAAACTTTAAACTTCGGGTTCCTCCTAAAGGCCCTTTGGATTGCTCCTAAAGGCCCTCTGGATTCATCCCTGATTGATTCCTCAAAGATGAAGTGGAGTAGGCCTTATATAGGCAAATACCAAGAGTACAATGTATTTCCCATCCGATGTGGGATGTGGGATTTAAGCCCAAAATCACGTTGAAATCCCGCACAGCCCGCACAGCCTGACCTTTGTCTACTTAAACTACCATAACTTTTTCTAGAAAAATCCTTTTGACGAACCATAAATTTTCCAGAAAATAGACTTTCGGATCTTTCTAAGCATATATGTCTCATCTCCTGACTCTTCTTGTATCAATACAGTTTAATTTTCAAAGATGATTGATCTGTACGGGCAATTCTGGCAATTTAGTGAAACTCCTTTCCACTGCGGGCAACAGTTGTTGCTCTTTTAAGCCCTCCATCTTGTCCTTTCGGAAGTATTCCTTCACTCCAGTATGCCTCGAGTCTTTGTGCTTCAAGTAATGATAACTTTTCCTCCTCTTTTGAGCTTAAAGTACCTGAAAATGCACCGAAGTAGATCAATGATCCAAGAATGATACTTTAGAGTTGTTAACATATAAAAGTGCAATTAAAACCTAGATCAACCCTAAAATGCTAACAATTAAATATTGATAAAAATCATTTTATGACTCTCATCACAACCCCCAACTAGCTTATTGCTAGTCCCTAGCAATTCAAGCGAAATTAAGAGATGAATTCTATGGTAGGAATCAAAGTAAATGAAAAGCAATATTATTGTTAACCAAGAGTAATTCATATTTTGTCTCAAAAATTGCACATACCACACGGCACAAAGAATCATTAGATTTCACCCAAATCCAAAATTAATTCAAACATCAATCTTAAAATCGTTATTGACTCTTAACATCCATCTTACCACAATCCATAAATCCAAACATTCAGATGATTTTATGTATAACATTCATGAATACAAATCTTAGTCTCTAAAAACATAATAAATAGCGTGACGTCAATCACAAAAACAAGCTCCATATGCTTACATTTCAAACCACTCTCCACTATTGTAGAAAAATCACACTACATTGGATCAAAAGGTCTTTAATAAGCTTGTAATGTTAGGCTAAGGTAAAGGCTAAGGAAGAATGGAAAAGATTCACAAGTAAAAGAACTCAATCTCTTAGCTTTAAACACAATCACTTTAAGCACTTGATAACCTTTACTTCCACACCAAACTCTTTAAACCATTTTTCGAGCATTTCTTTCAACAAATCACCATTTTTTTCTTTTCTTTTTCTTTCTTTCTTCTTTCTTTTCCATAATTCATTTTTTTTTTATTTTGGCATGATGAGTCTTAAATAATGCATATTTAAGACCCTTAACTTATAATTTTTATGCTCTTAGTTAGTAGTATTTCACTTTATTTTATGTTTTTTTTTTTGTGTTTTGTGTATTTTTACAGGTTTGTGGAGAAAATGAAGCATTTCAGAAGATGTGATGCTTCAAGAGAAATTGTGATCGATCGCACTATGTTGCGATCGAGCGCATGGTCATCAATCCCACATCGAAATGTTTGCAGTGCATCGCGCAAGCGCGATCGAGCACACCAGACACGCGATCGAGCGCACCTGCGATCGATCGCACCACATTGCGATCGAGTGCACACAGGCAGTATCCCACATCGAATCTGCAACCCATATTGCTCCGAGACTTCCCCTATATAAACACCATCTGGCCTCATCATTCAATGTACAATTCCTGAGCCACTTTGGTGTTTACCGGTGGACATCCGCTAGCATTCTGGTGGATCCCGAAGGCATTGCTACCACGAGGGGAAACGCCGCCCGTCAGCGAGTGGAATTTCTCCCATGTAAAGTTGTTTATTTATTTATTTTTATTTAGTTGTTGTAGTTTAATGTTTAGCACTTTTATTATGAATTATAGTTTCATAGTTATGTGTGGCTAGACTCTTCAGCTAAGGTTGAAGATGAAGCCCTGCCGTTGTTTGGCATAGTAGTTCAGATTTGCTTGTACAAATCTAACAATTTTTAGTATAAATGTTCTGTCAATTATTTGAGTTAATCTTATAATTGATTGAGTTTAAATTGTTTGTTGGATATTCCTTGTGTTTCATCTGATGGATACATTGAATGTTTTTCGATTAAATTGGATTTCCTTTGTGATTTGTTGAGAGTGGATACATTAGATGCTTTTGGTTTAGTTGGGATATTCTTTGTTTTTTGTCTTATAGTTCGATTCATGGAATGTTTTGATAGGCTATATTTTTAGAACATATATGCTTAACTTTGGTGGGGTGGATTCAGAAACCTTAGTGTTTTTAATTATTAGTTTTTAAATCAACTTAGTTTAGTTTTAATTTGTTTTCCAAAATATCATTCACAATTCGGAACTAGGTTAAGATAAAGTTAGTTTAGATTAAAAATATATTTTCACAACGCAATTCCCCGTGGATTCGACCTCGCACTTGCACAACGCTATATTGCAAATGACTCGTGCGCTTGCGAGTAATTTAAAACTCACAACAAGTTTACTTCCACACCCAACTCTTTCAACCATTTTTCGAGCATTTCTTTCAACAAATCACCATTTTTTTCTTTTCTTTTTCTTTCTTTCTTCTTTCTTTGCCATAATTCATTTTTTTATTTTATTTTGGCACATAACCATTCACCTTCTTTTTCATCATTTTTTTTCTTATCTTTTCCACAACCCCAACTTATCTCCTTTAATGTACTTAGGTTGTGGTAGTAATATTTTTTCATATTTCCACCCTAACTCCTTTTAAGTGCTTCTTACAACATGTGTATAGCTAAGTTCTTTTATGAGAGAGGTAAGGATAAAATATTCTCTTTAGGCTCATAAGGGTGAGTGAATGGGTTTTTGAAAGAAACCAGGCTCAACTTCTTTTTCAAGAAAAAGACTCAAATAGGTGACTAGTGATATATATCGCAAGGGTAGGTTTGAAAGGCTCAACCGGTTCAAAGATGGCCTATATCATATCCTAAGTAATGTGCATTCTAGGAATTCGCCTCAAGTGGTGATCAAGTAAGTTCTAGAGCTTGTCGAGTCCGCAAAAATATTCACAAAATAATCACACATAAAACTTTTCTAAATGTTTTCGATTAATCATCCAATCTTACCACAAACTAGAGTCTCTAACCAAATCAAGATTGATACTTAAATTAATTTCAAACCGAAGCAAGATTTAACTACTTCTAAATGCTATATGCTATCTCAATTAAGCTCACATTATTGACATGTGAATTACATCCAAGGCAACCATAAAGCATGCTTTAAAACAAAAAGAGAGGGAAAAAGACACTAAGCAGTTCAATGGAAAAAGAAAAAAATGTATGGAAATAAAGAATATGGAAACAAAGAGATGCATTTCCTTCACCCCCAACTTAAAAATTGCATTGACCTCAATGTAAAAGAAAGAGTAAAGGAAACTCCCCTTGTAGCCAAAGGTGCACAGAAGCTAAAAATTGTGCTCCACCATTTGAACTGCTTCGTTTATTTGTCCCTGAAAAATAAATACAAGAGTAAAAACTTGGAAAACAACAAGATAATAATAATAAAAGAAATATGAAAAACAATAAAAATAAAAGGATACGTTGTGGGCTGCCTCCCACGACCGCTAAGTTTTACGTCTTCAGCTAGACACTCTTATTCCCTCCTCGAAAAGCATAGGTTGAATACATCAGCCGCTGCTGCACTGCCAAATTCTGTGCCTCTTGCTTTTAGGGGGCCTCATGGATGTCATCAGTAACATCCGCAAATGCTTGCTCGATATAGGCCTTGGTGAAACCATGGGTGAAGGTGGACTCTAATGGATTAAGGTGCTGGACCTTTTCCATGAACGAGTCCATCATATATGCTTGTGCTTGATGGCTTTCAGCCACATCCTCTGATTTTTTCGTTGTTGGGATGTGTACTGATTTACCACCATGTGTCTCAATGGCATTCACCTCCTCCAAATTCTTTTGTGCTAGGTGTTGACCATGGGGTGTGGACTGAGCTTGAGAAGGAAACTTACCTTGCTCAGTCACACTCAAGTAGCTCATCAACTTGGACACTTGGCTCCTAGTTTCTTTACCCTTTCCATCACCTGCGTAATTAGTTCCTCAAACCTTTGGTTTGTTCTGCCTTGTGCCTCTGTAAAATCCTGTAAGGTGTCTTCTAGAGAGTTCCTAGAGGCTGAGGGTGCGTGATAAGGTGCAGG
Organism: Bretschneidera sinensis; assembly: GCA_023935145.1. Classification (NCBI taxonomy): domain Eukaryota; kingdom Viridiplantae; phylum Streptophyta; class Magnoliopsida; order Brassicales; family Akaniaceae; genus Bretschneidera; species Bretschneidera sinensis. The sequence continues at coordinate 37,704,313 of CM043702.1, read as the reverse complement.
GGATGATCGAGGGGGCTGTGCATGCTGGTTTTCAGATTTCCTGCTAAAGTTGGGGTGATTTCGCCACCCCGGGTTATAAGTGTTAGCGAAAGATGCAGGAGGCCTCTTGTACATGCCTAAGGCATTACATTGTTCCTCATACGCCCTTCTCATATCAAAAAATGTGGGGTACTCTTTGGCGAGACGATCTACCCCGCCACACACAAAGCACGGCTCTAAAGACTCGGCATGATTAGCCACATGTGTTTGCTTTGAGCCCTTAGTTTTAAATGCATCAAACTCTCTAGTAAGCATCTCGACATTGGCTCTAAGGTTATCCTCTTCCCTAAGATGGTAAATTCCACCACCATTTGGGTGCCCTATAGGTCGTGACCTATTTGTGCTTTCAGTAGCACTAAGTCCAGTCCAAGTGTGAGCTTTTTCAGCAAGCTCATTGAGGTACTCAATGGCCTCATCAGGATCTCTCTCTAAAAACTCACCATTACACACCATCTCTACAAATTGGCGCTCTCTATATGTAAGTCTCTCATAAAAATAGCTCACTAAGCGCCAACTCTCATACCCATGGTGAGGGCACATACTCAATAACTCTTTAAATCTCTCCCAAGACTGATACAAAGTCTCGCTGTCCCTTTGTGCAAAGGTGGAGATTTGCCTTTTTAAAGCATTGGTCTTATGTTGGGGAAAGTATTTATTAAAAAAAATCCGAGTCATCTCAGTCCACGACCCAATAGATCGTGGTCTAAGTGAGTATTGCCAACTCTTAGCTCTATCCTTCAAAGCGAAAGGAAAGAACTTAAGCCTCACAATGTCATCGATTTCGTCTTGACTATGAAAAGTCGCGACTACTTCCTCAAACTCTCTAATATGCACATATGGGTTTTCATTATCCAAGCCATGAAATGTAGGGAGTAAATGTATCATCCCTATTTTAAACTCTAATGGGCGAGTATTGGCTGGAAATATGATGCATGATGGTGTGGTTGTGCGTGTAGGGTTGAGGTAATCCTGAAGTGTCCTAGCAACATTCTCATTATGGTTATTGGCCATGTTAACAAAATCCTCTAGATTCTCACTTGGGTTTTCTCTATGGGTTTATCTAGGGGAGGTTTCACTATCAGACTCAGAAGAAGAGGGTAATTCTAGCTCAGGTCCTCTAATGAATCTACCTCGTAGATCTCTTATCTAAGCATGCACCAAATGAATCAGAGAGGAAATAAAATAAATAAATAAAAGATTTTTTTTTTTTAACCGTCACACTTAAAGTTGACAAGCTTCCTTGTACTTAAGCGCGTTTCCCCGGCAACGGCGCCAAAATTTGATTACACCCAAAACATAACGCGGTTATTGTAGTACAGTTTTGGGGTGTCGATTCCACAGGGAAACAAGTTAAGTACAACAGAAGGTGTAAACCTTAACACAAACGATAAAAGATTAAAAGGATAAAATCTGAGTTGTTTTGAGGAAAGGGTAATTTTGTAAATAAGTGTAAAATAAAAATGACAACAAGGTTCTGAGAATCCTCCCTAGGTTCGTTGCTCTAATCCTAACTTGATTCAGTTATTTTTATCTCGATTGCAGGTTTCACATCCCAAACAGGCAATCAGAAAATATTCAATTAAAGCGCATTTATAAATCCTAATGTAATCGCTATGAATTATTCTTTACTTTCAAACACACATGACCTAACTTATAAATTATCAAGAGACGACGATATATCTAAACGACGATACCGCAACAATGGACAAATCTATAAAGGAGATCTACCAGACTCAATCACACCCAAACAGATACACATAAGAAAAGCCTGACTGAACTTATATGGAAAAGAAACATGCAACCACCGGAGTTATAATAAATCTACTAATTAAATTAAGAATAAAACATAATAATATTTAATGAAAATAATTCCAACTACAACTGAATCAAATAAAGGAAAATAAGAACAACTACACCTATGGATTCATCCCTTCGCCTTGCTTGGAGACTAGCCGGCCATGGGGCTCATGCGTCCTCGAGTTGCCTCCGGCCCCCCTGAAGATCATCTCTCCCGATCTTCAAACTTTGAACTTCGGGTTCCTCCTAAAAGCCCTCTGGATTGCTCTTAAAGGCCCTCTGGATTCATCCCCGATTGATTCCTCAAAGCTGAAGTGGAGTAGGCCTTATATAGGCAAATACCAAGAGTACAATGTGTTTCCCATCCGATGTGGGATGTGGGATATAGAAATGTGTTTTCCAACCAATGTGGGATGTGAGATTTAAGCCCAAAATCACACTGAAATCCCGCACAGCCCGCACATCTTGACCTTTGTCAACTTAAACTGCCATAACTTTCTCTAGAAAAATCATTTTGATGAACCGTAAAATTCTCCAGAAAATAGACTTCTTTTGATGAACCGTAAAATTCTCCAGAAAATAGACTTTCGGATCTTTCTAAGCATATATGGCTCATCTCCTGACTCTTATTGTATCAATACAGTTTAATTTTCAAAGATGATTGATCTGTACGGGCAATTCTGGCAATTTAGTGAAACTCCTTTCCACTGCGGGCTGCAGCTGTTGCTCTTTTAAGCCCTCTATCTTGTCCTTTCGGAAGTATTCCTTCACTCCAGTATGCCTCGAGTCTTTGTGCTTCAAGTAATGATAACTTTTCCTCCTCTTTTGAGCTTAAAGTACCTGAAAATGCACCGAAGTAGATCAATGATCCAAGAATGATACTTTAGAGTTGTTAACATATAAAAGTGCAATTAAAACCTAGATCAACCCTAAAATGCTAACAATTAAGTATTGATAAGAGGCATTTTATGACTCTCATAAGGTTTTCACAACAAATAAATTATTATGGTATCAGAGCAGTGAAACTCATCCTACAAAACAACTAAAACCTAGCCGTCATACCTTTCACCGCCAGTATTCATGGCAAGGAATGGCGAGAGAACACCAGAGAAACACGAAGTGTCCAAGCTTCAAGCAAGCAGGTACGAAGATTCGAGCGACCCCTTCTACCTTCACCATTTGGATCAACCAGGCTTGGTCCTTGTGACTCAATTATTGACACAAGAAAACTATCCCGTCTGGAGTCATGCCATGCTCATGGCTCTCATCACCAAAAACAAAGACGGCTTCATCTACGGTACTATTATCAGACCTCTCTCTGGATCGGCAGAGGAGACCAAACAATGGACTCACTACAACCTTTTTGTCAAGGGATGGATTCTCAATACCATCTCACCTAATATTGCACAAAGTGTGATGTACAATGATAGTGCTTTTGAGCTTTGGAACAAATTGAAGGAGTGTTTTTCTCAAACCAATTGAGTACATCTCTTTTATATTGAGCAAGAGATTCATGATTGTATATAGGGAGGTATGAGCATCGGCGAAAACTACACCAAACTAAAGGGCTTATGGGATACATGAGATGCGTTATGTCCTCCCCCACCTTGTGATGGTGACACGGCAAAGAAGTTACAGGAGTATCAACAAACGCAACGAACCATAAAGTTTCTCATGGGACTTGACAGAGTCTATGCGACGGTTCGTGGACAGATCTTATTCATGGAGCCTTTGCCTGTGGTCAACAAGGTATTCTCTCTTATTATTCAACATGAAAAACAGGGGGCCGTTTCCTCGCAGGTCATGGGAAAAACACCAGATGCGGCTGCATTTGCTGTCAAAGAAGGATCATAAAACTCAAACAAAAACCATCCGCCAAAGAATGCACACCTCAAGTGCGATAGCTGCAATATCACGGGACACTCCATCAAAAATTTTCGAGAACATCTCAATTGTGATTACTATTGTTATAAGGGCCATACCATTGATTTTTGTCGAAAACTAAAGAGGGCCACTTCTCATGGAGACAAAAGGGGAAACTCTAGCTTCCTTTCCAAAACTCACTATGCTGATTCCAAACCAGATAAGGCTGAAGCATCACCATCATCATACAGTCTTACAGCAGAACAACATTATGATCTAATTGCTCTCATTGATCGGACCAAGTCAGGTAGCATGGCCAATCAAGTGAGTTCAGCCTCGACAGTGAGCAATCTTTCAGGTACTACAACTTGTGCAAATTTTTTTAGCTCAGAAACTCATTGGATCTTTGACACAGGAGCAACTGATCACAAGATCTGCTCATCTAAACTGATGATTACCAGTACACCTGTTACCAATCGTCATATGCATTTACCAAACCATGCTCTTGCTCGTGTAACACATATAGGCACTATATGGTTTTTCGACAAACTCATACTTCACAATGTGCTATGTGTTCCATCTTTCAAATTAAATTTAATATCAGTGGCCACTCTTACTAAGACTTCCTCCTGTTTTGCAACCTTTACTGATAACCTCTGTTTTGTTCAGGACCAATATTCGGGGAAGATGATTAGGACTGGAACTGAGCGAAAAGGACTACTACCTGGATACTCAGAAGAATGTTGGGTGCTATTCTATTTCAACCGATGTCTCCACTAGTTCTCACCTTTGGCATCAACGCCTTGGCCACCTTTCCAATAAAAGTCTGAAAGCTCTATCTTTATTTAATAAAAGCATACACTTTTGTTTGATTGATGATTATTCCATTTGTCCTCTTGCCAAACAAACTCGCAAATCCTTTCCTTTAAGTTCTATTAAAATAATATCACCTTTTGAACTGATACATGTTGATATTTGGGGGGGGGGGGGGGGGGGGGGTTATCATGTTCCAACACTCAATGAGGCGAAATATTTTCTCACCACAGTGGATGATTTTTCACGATGTACATAGGTTTATCTATTACACAAAAAATCTGAGGCACGTACTTTTCTTATTGCTTTCATTAATATGGTTGAGACGCAATTTGCATCTCGCATAAAGATTATTCGCAGTGATAATGGACAGGAATTTGATATTACCCAGCTATTTTCTGATAAAGGAACTTTACACCAAACTAGCTGCGTTGATACCCCACAACAAAATGGGGTCGTCGAACGCAAACACTGTCATCTTCTTAATGTCGCCTATGCCTTACATTTTCAAGCTAATCTTTCTAAAAAATTTTGGAGAGACGCCATCCTCACTGCCACTTAACTAATCAACCACACACCCACATTGGTCCTTAAAGTTAAAACAACATATGAAGTCATTTTCCATAAACCACCTACATATAAGCATCTACGTGTTTTTGGTTGCTTATGCTTTGCGTCTACCCATCATCATCGACCTAGTAAGTTTGATGCTTGCTCTCTCCGATGTCTATTCCTTGGATATCCATATGGTACCAAAGGATATCGAGTCTATGATTTAGACACAAGAAGTATTTTCATCTCCCGTGATGTACTCTTCCATGAACACATTTTTCCCTTTCCTACTTCCGTTGCCTCACAACAACCCACGTTTTCCCCAACATCACCTATTGTTTACGATGACACCTGGACTAGTATCGGACCTCCGTTAGCATAAGATCAGACATCAAAACTGTTGGAAAATTACCCTCTATGTGGAATCCCAGGTTGTGATCTTTCCAAACACCCAAGTCTAGAATGACTTGTAATAAAACAAGAATCAAACAATTAAAGAAAGAACACAAGCAATAGTTATCGAGGTTCGGCAATATGTCTACATCCCAGTAAGCTCCTCCGAGCTCTCTGCACTAAATTAATGGAGTTCTTACAATTACAGCAACACCTCTTTAAGAACCCTTTTGTTCTTGAAAAATAAAAGAAGAGAAAAAGAAAGTGATAAGAGCTAAGTGTTTCCCTGGAATTTTCTTAGGAAAATTCCAATTACAAAGCCCTTGAATCCCTAATCTAGACTACTCTCTCTCTAAACAACCAGCCTCTCTTGAATGAGTCTCTCTTGTGTTTAGTGTCTTTGCACTCTCATACACCATATGTTCTATTTCACACACCTTATATTATTGCTCCTAGATGATCTTTTATATAGTGTAACCACTTCTTGAACCAATCTTGAAGTCAATCTCAACCCTTAGATCTTGAAGACCAATCAAACATTGCCCTTCAACAAGTCTAAGTGATCTTGTGTGTTTTAACCAAGTCTCACGCACCAATCCAAAGTGCTGATCAGGAAGCATTAGGTGTGCCTGGAGTCGCGGCCCAGAAAAAGGCTGGCCGCGACACATACAGGGCAAAAACTCCTCCAGGTCTTCATCCTTGTTGGGCACCACGGCGTGGGGGAGGTTGTGCCGCGGTGCACACCTCCCTAGACTTCCTTCTTTGCTGGTGGCTGAGGTGCACACCTGGATCTGATGCTGAACTCTTCAACCCATTTAATCCTTAGACAAATACCAACAAACACCTTATCCAGACATCACACCCAATGCTCATGACCTAGCTATACTCGTTTCTCCAACACCTTAAACAACAAATGCCGAACCCGAATCTGACAATGCTTTGCCCTTAACTGGTTCACCTAACACCTCAAGCTCTTCTCCTCCCTTACCATATCCTTTCCCCACACCTCCACATGAACCACGACTGTGACACACCACTAATACACCCAGCTATCTTCAACAATACCATATTGAAGCATCCTTGTTGTCTCGATCCTTTCCCTCGTCTCACTCAGTGTTGACTGATAACAAAGGTATTCCTCATCCTTATCTCAAGTTATCGCTTATGATAGACTCTCGGCAGCACACAGAGTTTTTGCTACCTCTATTTCAACTATCAAAGAACCAACATCCTTTGCCCAAGCCGTCCAGGACCCTAAATGGCGACATGCTATGGAGCAAGAACTTAGCGCACTCAAAGCCAATGGTACTTGGTCTCTCCAGTCTCTTCCCCCAAACAAGAAGCCCGTTGGTTGCAAATGGGTGTGTAAAATCAATTTTAACCCTGATGGCACAGTTGATCGCTACAAAGCTCGTTTGGTTGCAAAAGGCTACAGCTAAGTTGAAGGTTACGATTATTGTGAAACATTTGCTCCCATTGCCAAGCTTGTCATCATATGACTCCTCATTGCCATGACAGCCTCTCAGAATTGGCATCTTCCTCAACTTGATATAAACAATGTTTTCCTCCATGGTGACCTTGAGGAGGAGGTCTACATGTCTTTACCTCCTGGTTTCCGATGGAAGGGGGAAACACGCGTAAGCAAGCTACACAAGTCCTTACATGGCCTCATACAAGCTTCTCATCAATGGTTTATCAAGTTGTACATAGCTCTTACATATGCGGGGTTTCATCAGTCTAAATCCAATCACTCATTATTCGTCTGTACCGGTGGTACTTCTTTTACTGCCTTTCTTATTTATGTGGATGACATTATTCTAGCTGGGAAATATTTACAAGATATTGAAGAGATAAAAACCTGTCTCATGCAACAATTCAATTTAAAAGACATTGGTGAGTTAAAGTACTTTCTAGGAATAGAAATAACTCGATCCAAGAAATGAATTGTCCTCTCACAACGTAAATGTGCACTTGAGATTTTGGATAACACATGGTATTTGGGAGCCAAACCTGCCAATTCACCAATGGAGCAGAACTTGTAACTTAGCAGAGATGAAGGTGAACACATCCAGGATCATTCTTCCTATCACAGACTTGTTGGGAGACTGATATATCTGACTATCATATGGCCATACTTGGTGTATGCAGTCCACATACTCAGCTAATACATGGACAAACCTTGTACCCCACTTCTTGAAGCAGCTCATCGAGTATTACGCTACATCAAGCACACACCGGGATAAAGAATTTTTCTCTCTGCAAACATCTCAATACAGATAAATACCTTTAGTGATGCGGATTGGGCTAGGTGTCGGGACACATAACAATCAACCACGGAATATTAAATCTTTCCTGGGCACTCTCTGATCTCCTGGAAAACCAAGAAGCAAACCACAGTTTCATGATCAAGTGCAGAAGCGGAATATCGCTCCATGGCATCGGCATGCTGTGAAGTTACTTGGCTACAATACGTTTTGCATGATCTCGGAGTTAATCATTCGCAGCTAGTTAAGTTGTACTGTGACAAATCATGCAGCACTTCACATTGCCTCCAATCCAGTGTTTCACAAGTGTACCAAGCACATAAAGATTGATTGCCATCTTGTAAAAGAAAAGATTCAGGCCGGAACAGTTAAGACTTTCCATATATCTACATTGAAGTAGCCAGCAGATATTTTCACCAAGTCGTTGGGTTTTCCACAATTTTCGAATTTACTCAGGAAGTTAGGAATGATTAACATATATTCTAACTTAAGGAGGAGTGTTAAGGAAGATATACGGGATTCTATGAGTAATTGATCCTTGACTTTTGTGTATATTATTGTTTTGATTCTTTCCTTTGTAATATGAGATAGAATAGGAAACTTAGCATGTATTACACTGATCTTTAGGATCTGGAATGATCTCTCTACTATATATATCTCCATTTGTAACTTAATGGAAATATGATTTTCACAACAAATAAATTATTAATTGTAGATTGCTTGTTGCATATTTAGTTGGTATTTGGTCTCGATTATCGAGTGTAGCCATTGAAGTTATGGCCCTGGGGACTCCATATGATAAACATTTTCTTAACTTGGATAGGCTTTGCTACTATCAGAAACATAAAAAACAGCAGAGGCAAAGCAGGTGTATGCTGGTGCTCAGGCCCAAAAGGGGGTGTTGACCAAGAAGATTGAAGAAACAGAGAAGAAAGTTGATCAGCTTCAAGACTCTGTTCAGAGGTTTGTTACTGATATGCAAGTTAAAACCCTTTGGGTGTTTGGTGACTTTTTTTGGCAATAATACATTCTATGTTTAACTATTGTCCTCATTCATGTTGCCTGGACCTTTCTGTTTTATTTTTGTGAGAATTGAAGAGAATAAAGAGATGAAAAGAAATGGAAGCTAGGGTTTGATTGCAATAGTGAATATTTACAAGAGAGAAATGTGGGTTTATATAGGAAACAACAAAAACTATTCTACCCTTATTGGTAATACCAAATTACCAATATAACCAAACTAATAAACTTAATCTCTAACAGCCCCTTTCAAATTCACTATGCGGCAGCAAGAAGCATCGAGAGTTTGTCAAAAAGAAATGAAACCACTGAACAGCTTGAGACTTGGTGAAGAAGTCAGCTATCTACATGGACGAAGATATAAATGGCAATGTAATCGTTCCACGCTGTAATTCCTGCCGAGTAGTATGGCACTCAATATCAATATATTTAGTCCGCTCATGAAAACTGAATTATGGGTAATTTGAATTGCACTCTTGTTATCACAATAAAGCGGAGTAGGAGTAGTAATTGAGACCCTCATATCTGCCAAGAGCCAACGCAACCAAACAATCTCATTTGTGGTAGTTGCCATTGCACGATATTCGGCCTCTGTGGAGGAGCGAGAAATAACTTGTTGCTTCTTACTCTTCCATGAAATAAGAGAGCCACATAAGAAGATGCAAAAGCCAAAGTAGACTTACGATCATTGGGGTCACCAGCCCAATCAGTATCAGAATATGCACAAAGATCCAAAGAAGAATTGGAGGGGAAAATAAGACTCTAACAAAGAGTACCTCGTAGTAGCGTAAAATACGAAGAACAGCAGCCCAATGAACTGTAGTGGGAGATGCAGTAAACTGACTGACAATGTGGACAGCATAAGCAATATTTGGTTGGGTGATAGTGAGATAGATTAAGCTACCAACCAAGGTCCGATACAAAGTGGGATTAGGTAATGGAGTACCATCTGTAGGGCCATATCGAGCATTAAGTTCTAAAGGTGTATCACATGTCCGAGTATCGGTAAGCCGAGCTCGCTGAAGGATATCTGCTATGTATTTTGACTGAGATAGAAGATAACCCTTATAAGAAAGGGCAACCTCAATACCCAAGAAGTAACGTAAAGGGCCTAAATCTTTCATGTCAAATTGATGAGTCAATTCTGCCTTCAGCAATGCAATACCAACAGCATCATCACCAGTAATAATCATGTCATCAACATAAAGCGAAATAAGAATACGGCCAGCAGAGGTGGACTTAACAAGAAGAGCTAAATCATGAGCACTAAAAGAAAAACCAAGAGAAGTAACCACGATAGAGAACCTCTCAAACCAAGCACGAGGGTCTTATTTGAGACCATACAACGTCTTTTTAAGTCTGCAAACTTCCCCTGGATTATGAGACACGCCAGGATGAGGTACCATATAAACTTCCTCTTTAAGATCCCTATTTAAAAAGGTATTTTTGACATCCATCTGAGAGATATGCCATTTGCGGACTCAACCGCAATAAGAGCACGTATAGTGGTCATCTTGGCAACCGATGCAAAAGTCTCCTCATAGTCCATACCATATTTCTGAGCAGAACCCTTTGCAACTAACCTGGCTTTGTAACGCTCAACTGAACATCTAACTTTTTTTAATCTTATAGACCCAACGAGAACCAATAGCACTCTTACCAGGTGGAAGAGACACCAAATTTGGTCCAATGTAGAGCAATAAGTTCCTCAGCTTTAACCTGTTGCCAATTGGGATCAAGAACAACTTCTGTATAGGAGGTGGGCTCACAAAAAATGTGAAGAGACACTAAAAATGAAGTAAATGAAGGTAAATAACAAGAATAAGAAAAATCAGGTAACTAAGTGGACTTACAAGTGCGCTTTGGATAGCGTGACGATGTAGGATCGGCAATCACAGGAGGTACTAAGATGACCGTAGGAAGAGATGGAGGATCATCATCTGTGGAAGACAGAGCATCAGAAATATCACGAGTTGCACCATCAGTAGCTGCTTGAGTCCTATGAGAATAATGATAAGGAAAAGGTTACATTGGATGAGGGGAAACATTAGCTGAGGAAGAAGGGCTAATAGAGGGTGGAAGGTGAGGAGGATCATCTAGGAATGGATCAATGCTTATGAGATCAGACTTAGATAAGGTATGAGGCATGGTAGAAATAGAGAAGAAGGGAATATGTTCAAGGAAAAAGACATGACGAGAGACATATAACTTTTGAGCCACAAGATCATAGCAACAATAGCCCTTTTGGCATGCACCATAACCAAGAAAAACACAAATGGCGGAATGAGAAGACAACTTGTTACACTCGACATGGGGACGAAGAACAAAGCAAGTTCAACCAAACACTTATAAAAAAGAGTAGTCAGGAGAGTGGCCATACAATTTTTCATAGGGAGACAAACCTGAAGTATGAGCCGTAGGTATTATATTGATCAAATGCACAGCGGTGAGAACAGTTTCACCCCAAAAATGACTTGGAACACCAGCAGATAAGAGAAGGAAGCGAGCGGTCTCAACAATATGCTTATGTTTTCTTTCAGCAACTCTATTCTGTTGTGGAGTATCAGTACAAGAGGATTGGTGTAGAGTACCATCAGAAGTGAGTAGTTGGGAAAATGTTGTAGATGTATATTCCCTACCCAAATCACAACGAAAACACTTTATCACAGTAGAGTGCTAAGTTTTAACCAATGAGCGAAAAGAAGTGTAAATGTGTAAAAGTCAGATTTACGCTTCATTAGATAAACCCAACAATATCTAGTATGATCATCAATAAAAGAGATATAATATATGGACCCTTCTTTTGTAGCAACAGGAAAATGTCCCCACACATCAGAATGAATCAAATTAAATGGTGCAGCAGAAGAAGAAACACTTCGATTAAAGGGTAAAGAAGAAAACTTTACCAGTTTACAACCACTACAATCAGAAATATGATGAGTTTCTAAATCCCCCAAGGATCCTCTAGAAATTAAATATTTTAAACGAGAGACTGAAACATGACCAAGTCTAGAGTACCACAAGTAAAAGCTAGAGAAAGAATAAATTAAATGGAAAGAAGACAAATCAACACCCAAAGCAGCTACATCTGGAACTCGCAGCTCGTCCAAGACATACAATCCCCCCTGCCTACGGCTTGTCCTAATTAGCCTCTAGGATTGAGGATCCTGCACATAACAAGAAGTAGAAGAAAAATGAGTAGAATAACTAGAATCACAAAGCTGACTCATAGATACAAGATTCATAGTAAGTTTAGGAATGCAATAAACGTCAGAGAGAGATATATGAGGTGTGCATACAAAACCAGCACCCGCTGAAGGCATGTGAGTTCCATCAGCAGTCATAACAGATGCAGAGGAAGGAGAGTAGGATATAGATACAAAGGATGATGAAGAAGGTGACATATGATGAGACGCATCGGAATCGAAGACCCACAAGGAAGAAAGTTTACCTACAGTGTAAGGAGAAGTCAGACCTGATGAAGATGGAGTAGACACGGCATATGGCTGTGACGATGACTGTGTAATAATGAACTTTTGAAACTGCTCTACAAGGGACGCCGTATTGGGATCTGAAGATGGTGCCACTTCAGGCATAAAAGCTACACTATTAGACTGTGGTTGTCTATAAGGTCGCTGTTGAGATTGACCACCAGGACGCCAATGCGGTGGAGATGGTGGTGGGCGCCACTGTGGACGCCATTGTGGTTGTGTCGGCGAAGACTGCTAATATACTGGAGCTCTGGACAACAGTTTAGGACACTGAGCCTTCCAATTTCCTCTCTGCTTACAAAAGTTGTACTCATCAAGACCAACTTGTGCATGTGGTTTAGGTTGATACTTCAAGATAGGTTTATTAGGAACGGCTAGAACAGATAGGTTAGATGCTGGGGAAGAGCCCTTTTCCTGCTTGTTTCTTAAGGCGTGTCTCTTCAGCCAGTAGTTCACTTACCACTATATCAACAGAGAGATAGGGCTGACGATGTAAAATATTTCCCCGAAGTCCCTCAAAATCATCACGAAGAGCTATTAAGAATTGAACAAGACGTTGCCCCTCTCGACGAGCTCTATAATTAGCATTATTTTGAAGAGACTCAGGTTCTGTGAGTGCCAACTGATCCCAAAGATCAGACATTGTGGAATAAAATTCTTGAATGCTCATATCCTTTTGTTGAACTGCTCGTATATCATATTCCAATTGATACTGTTTTGAAAAGTTTGATTGTGTGTATAATCGTGCCAAATGATCCCAAACCTGTTTTGCATTCTCATACTTGGCCAGTTGTATTCCAATAGAATTATTAATCCAAGTCAAAATTTTCGAATTGTTTGCTTCCCAATCATCTAAAAGTTCAACATACTCTTCTTCCTTATCATTTGTAGGTTTACTTGAAATACCACTGACATAACTCCACATACGTTTTCCTTATAAGAAATTTCTCATAACATAACTCCAATATGAATAATTATTTCCATTTAATCTAACACTAATAGATTGAAGAGAGTCATCCCTTTCAAAAGTCATTATCAACTAATAGATGAACCACAAAATACTGGAATATAGTGCAAATAAAACAAAGCAAACAGAGATACTAATTGAGCAAACCTCCAAAACGAGTGCAAATCTTCGAGTCTACTGATGAAATCCCTCAAATTGCTCCAGATCTGTTTGCGAAAGGGTTGTGCAAAAAACCCCCAAATATCTAAATTCCCCCAAATCTACGTGCGAAATACCTCCAAATCGACAGATTCACAGACTTCGAACTCCTGATTGCAAGCAGATCATGCTCATCGTGAACAGTGCCCAAAAAAATTTGCGAAAAGCATAGGTGGGGTGTAAAGTTCTTCCATGAAATCTTCAATCAAATATCCCATGATCTTGTTCTGATACTATGTGAGAATTGAAGAGAGTAAAAAGATGAGAAAAAATGGAAGATAGGGTTTGATTGCAATAGTGAATATTTAAAAGAGAGAAATGTGAGTTTATATAGGAAACAACAAAGACTATTCTACCCATATTGATAATACCAAATAACTAATATAACTATACTAATAAACATAATCTCTAACAATTCTGTACGTGTTAGTTCGATAAATTGCAGCTATATAATTTGTCTGTACATGCAATTGCATGGTGACCTTTCTGCCACCTCAGCAACTGATTTTAATTCTCCAAAAGTGTTTTTTTTTTTTCAAAGTTGGCCTTGTATTGTATAACCCCTGACCATCCAGGTGTTGTGATGCGTTTGATTCGTGTGTAGATGCCTCAATTAAAAGGTTTGCTAATTTTGTATACCACGGTCTCTTCTTCCTATGTGGTTCCCTTTACGGAGCCTGTTATGGAAGTTGGAGTAAATGCTATTCCATATATGAGGGCATGCGTTTATGAAAGTGTTCTCTGAAAACGTATAATGTTGAACCATTTCTAACTTTTTCTTTCTGTAATTCAGGCTAGAAGAGAAGGTTTCTAATTTGGAATCGGAGAATCAGGTACTCCGTCAACAAGCACTTAACATATCACCAACTGGTAAAGCTTTAACTGCAAGACCAAAGACCACAATTATTCAGGTATCAGTGGCATGACAAATCATTCAATTAAGGTGCATCACATATTCATCGAAATATATGTTGAATATTCTCTTGAAATTGCAGAGGAATACAGAGAATGGAAATGTTTTATATGGAGCGGCCAAAAAAGTAACCAGTAAGAGTCGCACGTTGTCTCTGGCATGTGCTACATTTTTATCTACGAAGCAATAAAAGCAATTGTCCCACTATTTATTGAATGCTCAGGACTATCCTCACTGTACCTAATCCACAGGAACCTGAAACTGACGATAAGCCCCAGAAATCTCTTAATGAGAAGCAGCAGGTAATTAATGTTTAAAAACCATGAGTTAGGTGTGATCATACAAGCATGGATAATGTGCATATGATGCTGAATTCTATGTTTAGACGTCCCAAACATGGTACTTTCTTGTAATTTAACTCTGGCTGTCTTCTTTCCCATTGCAGGAGAACCAAGAGCTGCTACTTAAGTGTATTTCACAAGATTTAGGATTCTCTGGGGGCAAGCCTGTTGCTGCTTGTCTGATATACAAATGCCTTTTCCACTGGAGATCATTTGAGGTTGAAAGGACTAGTATTTTTTATCGTATAAATCAATCAATTGGTGCTGTGATAGAGGTATAACCAGACCCGTGTCTTAGTTATATGACAGATATGGATCACGTATATGCAATTTGATTGTTTAAAGACAATTATTAGCAGTTTCCACAGTTCCTCATGTTGAGTCTGGCAACATGAAGTCCATTAATTTAAATGGCTTTAAATCATTTCCCTTGAATTATCTGTTTCTACGTTAATGCTTTGCTTTTGTGTACGAATATATGCAAATATTACCTTGTTCAAGGTCCAGGATAACATTGATGTATTATTCTATTGGTTATCAAATTCATCAACATTGCTGCTGTTACTTCAACGTACACTGAAAGCCAGTGGAGCAGCAAGCTTAACTCCACAAAGGCGAAGATCAACATCAGCGTCTTTGTTTGGAAGGATATCTCAGGTAAGTTTTTTCCCAACCTGTAAACATCTTGATACACATATCTTGGTTTGTGGTTCAGTATGGATTTTTTTTCCTTCTGACTTAACTACTTAGGGGCTTCGAGCTTCTCCACAAAGTGCTGGATTCTCATTTCTTAATGGCCGGGTGCTTGGTGGACTGGATGACTTAAAACAAGTAGAGGCCAAATATCCAGCTTTGCTTTTCAAACAGCAACTCACAGCCTTCCTTGAGAAGATACATGGAATGGTAAGAGACAATTTGAAGAAAGAGATATCTTCATTGCTTGGATTGTGTATCCAGGTAACCACGATGCTTCTGTGCTATACACTAGAGTTGGGTAGAACACTTGAAATTGCTCCATTGAATAGAACAGATGGATAGACATATATTTGAGGACTACTTTCCCATTTGCTATATTATAGTATCTGTTTTCTTCTGTTAACTGAATCTGCTAGAGATCTTCAATCACCTGACAATCTTTTTGATGCAGAATGATGTGTTTGTAGAGAAAACACACCCCTCCTTATCTTTTTCACTAACATTTTTTTATTCTATGTGATTGCACCTTGTTCTTCTCTCACTGATATTCTTAATATAATAATTTATATGTGCATTGGATAAACGACAGTCGACATTTGGGTTTTGCACGTCAAGGCTTTCCTAAGTGTATCCTTATCTCATAGTTCTAATTTTGACTGATTATGTAATCCAGGTCCGCTTCTTGCATGTATTACATGCTTGAGTTCTGCTGTAAAATACATGCTCTGTGTTCTCTTTGTGGTATGTTTTAATATATTCTTGCTCCTTGTTAATGCTTTATTCGTTACGATGCAGGCACCTAGGACTTCCCGTGCTGGTTTAGTAAAGGGACGTTCTCAAGCTAATGCTGTAGCTCAGCAAGCTCTGATTGCTCATTGGCAAAGCATTTTGAAAAGCCTAAATAACTGCTTGAAGACAATGAGGGCAAACTATGTGAGTGAAAGTTCCAGATTATATATGACTGAAACTGGATCTTTTAGAGCTTCAAATAGCATCACTCTCTTCAATATTATGACTGTACAGGTTCCTTCGTTCCTAGTTCGTAAGGTGTTCAGTCAGATATTTTCGTTTATCAATGTTCAGTTGTTTAACAGGTAAATGTACTGAAAGCACTAGGTGCTATCATAATTGCTTTTGATATTATATTTTGAATCATATTCCATGACACCAAATTTATGTTTGCAGCCTTCTTTTGCAGCGTGAGTGTTGCTCATTTAGCAATGGGGAGTATGTAAAAAGTGGGCTTGCGGAGCTGGAACAGTGGTGCCATGATGCAACCGAGGAGGTGATGTAATTTATGCAGTTGTAATCTTTCTCTGTTCTTCTCCTCTAGAAAACTAAGATGAACTTCTGCTTTATGTTCAGTTTGCAAGCTCAGCTTGGGGTGAACTGAAGCATATCAGACAAGCAGTTGGCTTCCTGGTTTGCTTTCTATCTGGTCTTTCGCTTCAATGCTGTCATTATTTCCCGAACTTCTCTTGGTAACCTTTGTCCCTCAATTTTCTGCCAAATCAGGTCATACATCAGAAGCCCAAGAAGTCCTTGAGAGAAATAACGAATGATCTTTGTCCAATGAGTTTCTTTAGCCCTTTTGAGCTCTCTCTCTCTCTCTCTCTCTAATGTGCTTCTTCTTTCAGGTACTTAGCATACAGCAGTTATACAGGATCAGTACAATGTACTGGGATGACAAGTATGGTACACATAGTGTATCTGCAGATGTAAGTTGCTAACTTTTTAATCGGTGTGCAATTATTTCATCCTTTTCTCTGACAACCCGAGTCTGATGGAAAACCACATTTTGATGGCCAGTTTCATGTAAATATTATGAGAACACTCATTTTATTTCGCCCCAGCTTTCCTAGAGGAAACATTGAACCTGCTGTGGACCATTTGTTACATTTATGATGTTCTCACTTTGAACTGAACTCTACAGGCCTGGATTTTTCGTTTTTTCACGTAGTACTCATAGTGTTGATTGCCTAACTTGCTCTCTTATTTGATTCATGCTAAAGAAAGAAAAAATTAAAGAGTATCGTTGGAATTTCCCTATTACCAAATACGGAATATCAATTCAGCTAAAGATTTATTTATGTCACAATTTCGTTTTAAAAGTTCTATAATGCAGGTAATCTCAAGTATGAGAGTTACTGTTAGTTTTAAAGAATGAAAGAATAAGAGTTTACTTAGGACAAGGAGAGAAAAAGAAGGAAAATACACAGGAACTCAAATTTGGAATTCTATATTTTCATAATGCATCAAGCTTGCATTATATTACAACTAAACAACTAACAAAGTGAAAGACAAAGGGGCAGAGAATCTGAAACAACTAGCACTGCTCAACATAAACAAATTAACCATTTCCTGAAAACCAGGAATCATAACTTGACTTAAACAAAAAACACACTTCAGCAGAAAACATGGGGTAGTGATACCAGAAAACATGGGGTTGTAACACAAAAACATGGAGTAGTGGTGCATCAAACATGGACTAGTGGTACAGCTAATCATGCAGCAAAGCACCTGATGCAAATAACCAACAGTTACGATGACTGAAGTCTCAAACAATGCTGTGAGTAGTTCTTTTTTGTTGGATGACGATTCAAGGTAATGGTGCAAACTTATGATGCCAATTAGTAATTCCATGTGATTTGTGTGGAGCCATTGACAAATAATATGCTTGTTTCCCCTGCAGCATTCCATTCTCATTGGATGACATTTCGAAATCAATGCAACAAATAGAAATAGCTGATACTGATCCTCCACCTCTGATCCACGAAAACTAAGGCTTTACATTCTTATTACAGTGGTCAGAATGAAATCAAGTAAATATATTTTTGTGCCAGCAACTCTCAACTTCCTCTCTGATCTTTGCTCCTCCAAGATCGATGTGCTGTAGAATTTGTGCATATTTATCATTTTCACCATTCCAATGTGTATCATAGTTTTCTTCAGGCAAATAGCTATGTCTGGGCTGATTTTTTTTCTTTCTAGTATAAATTTTCTTTTGGCCATTTTTTTAAAAATTCTTTTTGCCTGTACCGTGGGGTTGCATCAGGAAGTCCAGTTACTGGTTTAGCAATATGCTTCTAGGTATTTAGGGGTATCTCGGGTCATGTAATCTTTTATTATTTTTTATAACTGCAGCCGCATTTTATAGACTACTACAAGTTGTATAGAAGTTTGTCTAATATGATGTAAAGTAGAAAAAATTATTACCTAGCATAGTGTCACGAGTGATACATGGTACAAAGATCAATTGCACTCTTAAATGAAAATAAAATATTTTTTCTCTCTTTCCATCTTATTTTATTAGAGAAATAAACTTTTTTGTTATGTATTTCTCATAACACTGTGTCAGGACTTCTCGTAAAAACTGTTGCATAGAGCTATTTTTCTGCCACCTCCTTTGTAGTATTGTGATCGCTGTAAAATTTAACCACCAAGTACGATTGGTGTTGTTCCTCAATGCCTAAGACACTAGAATATCGAACCCGAAGAAATCCATGCGAGAAAATCATATTGGCAAATGATTGTGAGGCTCCAATTCTCTGTTATATGCAGCCTCTCTCTAGCAGAACCATAAGTATTTAAAGTTTAACAAATTGGAAGCTGGAGCACGCCATTTAAACCACTTACCTCGACGAAATGGAAGCGATAAATAAGCAAATAGATCGTTTGTAAAACAAAGGAATCAAGGAAAGATGCCCAACTAGGAGTAAAACGTACCAAAATTTGTTGGACCCATGAACAAACCTGCTTTACAATCAAAGCCACCTGCATAGGACAAATTATCATAAACAACCCTATTACGTGCCTTCCACAACTCCCAACATAAGAAAGAAAAATGACTCCTTTGGTAAAGCCAATTTGCGATGATATGGGTGGAGAGAACCAAAAGGAAGCCATGGCTGACATGTTCTGGGCCGCCCCAATCTGCATCTGCAAGCTTAAAAATGACCAACACGCAGCAGCCACCTCACCATGAAAAGACAAAAGAGCAGGGTTCTCAATTTTCGGGTATGCACAACACCAACAAGTTGAAACCATAGGAATACCAAGCCTCATGATCTTACTGTCAACAGGAATAGCATTATGGATAAGCTTCCACATAAATCCATCAATTTTTTTTTTTTTTTGGGAGAAGATAACGCCAAATGTAAGGGAACCACGCAAAATTATCGCATCCAATTTGGTTATGCTTCCAACATTCCTTGGTAGAGAAAACCCCATCAGAAGAGAATGAACAAACCAACCTGTCCTCTTTCGAAGGGTGCAAAATTAAGCCCTGCAACTAAGTAAGCGTAACCGAAGCCAAAAAACTGAAGCCTCACGGACAGTGATATTGGGAAGGATAGGATCAGCCACAGAGAAGGGACATTCTACCAAAAAAATTTCCCAAAAATCAATCTCCCCTTGCCCAAAATCCACCGAGAATTCTCAAACAAAGACTGAATATGTGGGAAGCAAGCTTTCCAACAATGTGAATGAGAGATAGGAATGTCCCTACTAATAACAGCCAAGGGAGAGTCATACTTTAAGTGGATAAATCTGGCCCAAATGGACGTTCCTTGAGTAAATTTCCAAGCTAGCTTGCCATGCAAAGATTGCATAACCTCAGTTAGAGAACGCAGACCAAGGCCCCCTTCTTCAAGAGGAGTACAAATCCGACTCAAAGCAACCCAATGATGTCTACTCTCACCATTCTGAGACCAAAGAAAATTAGTTGGTAAAAATACGTTCCAAACCATAAAGAAAGATTTAGGCAAAGGAATGACAGCTAAAGTATAAATAGGAATCGAAGTTAGAACACTTCTAACCAAAGTGATCCCACCACTAAATGATAGGAATTGAGGTTTCCACTCTCAACCTTAGATAGAGTAGACATCTCCCAAGTGATGAAAATAAGCTGTCTTAGCCCTACCTCGAAAAAGCTGGACACCCAAATAAATAAAAGGCAACTATCTATAAACAAACCCTGAGATAACACCTTGAAAGGGTGCACTTGGAAGAAAAATAAAAAGAACTCTTTTGCCAATTCACTTGCTGACTAGAAACTTTCTCATACTCATTGAAAAGTTGAACCAACTTAGTGATCGACGATTTAGTATCATTTGTGAAGATAAGCATATCATCAGCCAAAAGAAGATGGACAATAGGATTACCTGTTGAAATGTGATTCAAAATCTTAACCCTATTGTTGGCTTTATAATTTTTGTTAACTAGTTAAGAAAATCTAGTCTGTTAATGCAGTCTTGTCTGTTTCAAGTAATTTTACGTAATCCCATGATTTTCTAGCAAATTGTTTTTAGTTGCAGATAATTCTCATTGTGGCTGGTAATTTTTAGGATTTCAGTTAAGATGTAAGCCTATATATAGGCCTCTTGTGTTCTGTGAATTATGCAATGAAGCAGCAATAAAGTTCTTTCCATTGAGTTCTCTTCCACCAAAATATTTTTGCCTTATTTCTTATTTATTCCATTTGCAAGAGTCCAGAAAATTTGCTTGTCTTTATTTTTTTTCTTATCGCCTTATCCCCTTTAACCCAACAATTTGTAGTATCAGTGCCAGGCTCAATCATATATGGTCATAGTGAGAGTTATCATGGCTGCTAATGGAAGTTCTGTAAGCATTTCTCAGTCTATAATTCCTATCTTCAAAAGTGAAACTTATGATATTTGGAGCATCAAAATGAAGACCTTATTTAAGTCTGAAGAGCTTCAAGACTTGGTTGAAAATGGGTATGATCCTGATGAAGAAGGAACGACACCAAGGCACTGTTCTTCATTCAACAAGTTCATGAGACTGTTTTGTCAAGAATTGTAGCAGCAAATACTTCAAATGAAGCTTGGACAATTCTACAGAAAGAGTTTCAAGGCTCCTCAAAGGTAATCACTGTTAAACTTCAATCTCTTCGTTGAGTTTGAAACATTATTTATGAAAAGTAATGAATTTGTTCAAGACTTTCTATCTAGAGTGACTATAATTGTTAGCCAAATGAAGTCATATGGGGAGCAGATAAATGATCAAATTGTAGTTGCAAAAGTTTTGAGGAGCTTGATTCCAAAATTTGATCACGTGATTGTTGCAATTGAGGAGTCTAAAGATTTATATAATGAACTTATGGGTTCTTTACAAGAACATGAAGCAAGGATGAAGAGGTCAATTAAAAGGAATGAAGAGAAGGCATTTCAGGTGAAGGGGGAGCGTTCTTTCAAAAAGACAAGTCTGAAAAAGTTTTTGGAGGACGTGGCAGAGGTGGCTTTCATGGCAGATGTCATGGCAGAAGTAGAGGTAGAAGGCAGTCTAATGGGCAAGTTGAACAAAAGCAGTACAAGAATGGAGTCCAATGCCATTACTACAAAAATTTTGGGCATGTAGAAGCCAACTGTTAGAGTAAAGAGAAACATACAAGCTATGTAGAAGAAAAGAAAAAAGAAAGTAAGTTGTTCATGGCTCTTTTTCAATATAATGATGTCCCAAGTGAAGTTTGGTTTCTGGACTGTGGTTGCTCTAATTATATGGTTGGCATGAGATCAGTGTTCAAAGACTCGATGAGTCATAAAAGATGCAAGTTAGACTTGGAGACAATAAGCCAATTCAAGTTGAAGAGAAAAGTATCGTTGCTGTGAAAACAAGCCATGGTAATGTAAAACTCCTACATAATGTTTTCTCCATTCCTAGTTTGGCACATAATATGTTAAATGTTGGGCAATTAATGTCTTGTGGATATTCCATTTTATTTTATGAGGGTACATGTGTAATTAAAGAGAAAAAATCAAGCCAGACAATTGTAAATGTTCATATGAAAAAAAATAAAATGTTTCCTCTTGAGGTTTCAAGTGTTGGAAACCAAGCTCTTATTGCTAGCGAGAAGAGTGAATCAAAATTGTGGCATCTACGATACGGATATCTAAATATCAAAGGCTTGAAGTTGTTAAGTCAGAGAGGTATGGTTCTTAGGCTACCTAAAATTAATTCTCTAGATGATTTAAACGAAGGTTGTGTATATGGAAAGCAGATTAAACAGCTTTTTCCTTTTGGAAAGGCTTGGAGGGCTTCTAATTGTCTTGAATTAATTCATGTTGTTGTTAAGTCAGAGAGGTATGGTTCTTGGGCTACCTAAAATTAATTCTCTAGATGATTTATGTGAACATTGTGTATATGGAAAGCATATTAGATAGCCTTTTCCTATTGGAAAGGTTTGGAGGGCTTCTAATTGTCTCGAATTCATTCATGTTGATTTGTGTGGGCTTATGAAAATTGCATCATTTGGTGAAAGTCGGTATTCTTTGTTATTCACGGATGATTACAACTGTATGAGTTGGGTGTATTTTCTGAAATACAAGTCACAAGCCTTTGAAAACTTCAGAAAATTCAAAGTGTTTGTTGAGAAACAAAGTGAGAGGCATATAAAGACACTTCGAACTGATAGGGGTGGAGAGTTTTTATCTAGTGAATTTAATATTTTTTGTGAGGAAAATGGTATTGAAAGGGAACTTATTATACCTCACACACTGGAGCAAAATGGCGTGGCTGAACGGAAGAATTGAACTGTTGTTGAGATAGCTAGAAGTTTACTAAAGGCAAAAGGCATTCCTAATCATTTTTGGGCAGAAGCAGTCGCTATCGCTGTCTACTTATTGAATATTTCTCCTATCGAGGTTGTTCTCCATCAAACACCGTATGAAGCATGGAAGGGTAAGAAGCCTTGAGTAACCCATGTTGTGAGTTTTAATTTACTTGCAAGCGCATGAGTCGTTTGCAATATAGCGTTGTGCAAGTGCGAGGTCGAATCCACAGGGAATTGCATTGTGAAAATATAATTTAATCTAAACTAACTCTATTTTAACCTACTTCCGAATTTCAAATGATAATTTGCAAAAGAAATTAAAATTAAACTAAATTGATTTTTAAAAACTAATAATTAAAACACTAAGGTTTCCAAATCCACCCCACCGAAGTTAAGCATATATGTTCTAAAAATATAGCCTATCAAAACATTTCATGAATCCAACTATAAGACAAAAAACAAAGAATATCCCAACTAAACCAAAAGCATCCAATGTATCCGCTCTCAACAAATCACAAAAGAAATCCAATTTAATCGAAAAGCATTCAATGTATCCATCAAATGAAACACAAGGAATATCCAACAAACAATTTAAACTCAATTAATTATAAGATTAACTCAAATAATTGACAGAACATTTATACTAAAAATTGTCAGATTTATACAAGCAAATCTGAACTACTACGCCAAACAACGGCGGGGCTTCATCTTCAACCTTAGCTGAAGAGTTTAGCCACTCATAACTATGAAACTAAAATTCATAATAAAAGTACTAAATATTTAAACTAAAACAACTAAATGTAAAGAAATAAATAAATAACTTTACATGGGAGAAATTCCACTCGCTGACGGGCGGCGCTTCCCCTTGTGGTGACAAAGCCTTCGAGATCCACCAGAATGCTAGCGGATGTCCACCGGTAAACACCAAAGTGGCTCAGGAATTGTACATTAAAGATGAAGTGAAGAAGGGCTTATATAGGGAAATATCACAAGTGCAATATGCTTCCAATCCGATGTGGGATACTGCAGATTCCAGTTTTTGCTCTTTGACCTTTGTCTACTAAAACTGCCATAACTTTCTCTAGAAAAATCATTTTATTGATCCGTAAAATTCCTCAGAAAATAGACATCAGGATCTTTCCAAGCATATATGGTTCATCTCGTGGTTCTTCCCGAATCAATATAGTTAAATCCTCAAAAATGGCTGATCTGTTACGCTGAAATCATGCACAGCCTGACATTTGTCTACTAAAACTGTCATAACTTTCTCTAGAAAAATCATTTTAATAATCCGTAAAATTCTCCAGAAAATAGACATTCGGATATTTCCAAGAATATATGGCTCATCTTCTGGTTCTTCCTAAATCAATACAGTTTAATCCTCAAAAATGGCTGATCTGCACAAGCAATTCTGGCAATTTAGTGAAACTTCTTTCCAAGCTTGTAAACCTGTAAAACAACTTAAAGTAACAAATTCCTAAGCTAACAAATGTAAATTAAAGGACCAAAATATGCAATATTTGGCACTCATCAAATACCCACAAACTTACAATTTGCTAGTCCCTTAGCAAAACAAAATAATAAAAAAAAACCTAAATGAAAAACAAAGAACATAAAGATAAGTTCATCACTCATGGTATCCAAAAATTTAAGGAGCACACATCACCATGATATTCATTCATGAGCAAGCTTAAAAAGATAAACCCATCTTCGCAATGAATAGAAAAGTTAAAATCTAATTACTTACAAAAGGCAGTTTAAGGCATCATAAGTCTGACACTGTGTAAAGTGAATTAGCATATAGAAATGAAGCTTCCAAGTGACTCCAATGTGTAAGGTCTCAATGTCTCAAGATTCACCAAATTTCCCATCAAAATGAACGAAAAAGGCGTAGTTTTTTTTATTTTTTTTTATTTTTATTATATATATATATATATAAGGCACGGCTATGTCTAGTTCCCTTAAGCTTTCTAATTGACTCATGTAGCGAGTGTTGAGTCAATGACTCCCAAACCAGATGGTTTTAGGGCATTAGGTGTAAAGACACCCCTAAGGACTTACTAACTCGAGTCAAAAAGGCTACGAAACTAAACTGACCTTAATGCTACCAAACAAAATTTTCACATTTTGACGTGAACACTCACTGCTTACTGAGGCAAGAGGTCTAGTTACTCAGCGAAAAATTTTGCAATGATCATTATGAATAAAATTCCCACCTTTTGATGTGAACACTCACTGCTTACTGAGGCAAGAGGTCCAGTTACTCAATAGAAAGTTTATTGATGATGATCATTAGTAGTATTATTATTATATATATTTTTCTCTCTTTTTTTTTTATGCCCAAGTATTTATCCAACAAGTCATCCAGTTTCAGTTAAGACAAGGAAACGTACACATTAAAATCATATGTCATACCTCACACAATTTGTGCTAATGTGCTCGTGTTAGATAAGATCAAACATGTGAATTCTCAAATGCCTAAGATAAGTAACTAAATTTTAAAATTTATCACCAGATCATGTGTTCAAAATGTTAAGCTCACCAATGACATCACATCACAGAAAATGTTTAGATCAACCAAAATTTCATGATAACATGAGCATGCATTTATCTCTACGACGAAAAAACAACAAATTAGGACAAAGTGTGTGATGTGTCTCCCATACCCCCGAACTTAAATTACACATTGACCCCAATGTGTGACTAATATGGAAAGAACTGACCTGAGATATGGAGAACTATCTGGACTGGTATAGCTCATAGCATACCCCCAAACTTGAACTGAAGTACGCATTGTCCCTGAAAAATAAAAAAACTGGAAAACAAAAAATACTGGAAACAAACATTAATCATAAAAATGCGAAATAATAAATAAATAGAAAAGATAAGCTGTGGGGTGCCTCCTATGAGCGCTAAGTTTAATGTCTTCAGCTAGACTCAACATTAGTAAACATGCCCAACTAAGTGCTCCACCATCTGATCAATAAATGGGAATGAAAAATGATCAGGCCTAGTGGCAGCATTCAACTTACAGTAGTCTATACTCACTCTCCCTCCTGACTGAACACAAGTTGGCACCAACTCGTCGCCCTCATTCTTCACTACCGTTAATTCAGCATGTTTGGGCACGACTTGAATCAAGCTCACCCACTTGCTATCAGAGATGGGATAAATGATCTCTGCCTCTAACAGCTTAATATCTTCTGCCCTCACAACCTCTTGCATAGCAGGGTTGAGCCTTCTTTGTGGCTCCCTCGATGGCTTGGCATTCTCCTCCAACTGTATCGTGTTTATTACCAACGAGGGGTTGATTCCCTTGACATCCTCAATAGCCTAGCCTATAGCTTCCTTATGCTCTCTTAAGACGTCCAATAATTTCTCCTCTGGAGCATCACCCAAATCTAAAGCTATAATTATAGGCAAAGAATCTGCTGGACCTAGGAACTTATACTTAAGATTGTCCGGTAAAGGCTTAAGTTCCTTCTTGGGGGGTTCAGGTGTTGTGGTTTCCTCCGTCTCACTGATCTTTAGAGGAGCAGACTCCAAAGTAGCATTTGCTTGCTCAAACAACTTATCTAAGCCCAAGTCCTCTGCAAAGTGAGCAAAGCATGCCTCCAGAGGATCCTCAAACTCCTCTTCTTTCTTGGACGCTTGTAGTCTCTCAGGGTAAGGCGCTTTAGGTAAAAATGACCTAGAGAGATCATTAATAATAGGTGTGGCTGTAGATGGCTCAGCATCTCTCTTCTCATTGTTGCCACTTTCTTGCCCTTGGTGCATAGCAGGGTTCTCTTCCACTTGATTGTGCACTTGTCTCCCAAACCTCAATGGGACAATTGATTGCACTTGTTCCTGCCAATGCATAGGAGTTAATAAATTTCCCACCGCAAACTGCTCCTTTGGGTTAGGATCAGTTTGACTAGGGAACGTTCCTTCCTCTCCTTGACCCACGTAACTTGCGATTTGATCAATTTAACTCTCTAGTGTGGCAATCGCTTGGGTGTTTTCTATTGTTGCACTCATCACTTCACTCATAGATTGGCTAGTCGTTTTCATGAAATCATTGAGAGCGTCCTCCAATGACTGTGAAACCGACGCTGGCGCTTGAATGGGAGCTTGGTAAGCGGGTGATGGTGCTGGATAAGCTGAGTGACCATAACTTGGAATTGGTGGAGGAAATTCGGGAGGGTATTGATTGTGAGCATGATAAGGGTCTCCTCCCTGATTCCTCAGTTGGTTCTGCATCCATGAAACATACCTTGGATTGTATGTTTCAGAGTAAGATCCATTTGATTGCCAACAACACTCATTGAAAGCATTCATTTGTTCCATGGGATACTCGGCAAAAGCCGGCATTGATGGACAATTATGTGCTAAATGCAGAGGACTAGCACAGATGGAACAGCTATCAACATTGAATGTGTTGGCAGCATTGAGGGACGGGCCGGTCATTTTAATAAAATCCTTGAGGGCGTCCTCTAAAGACTGTGAAACCGGCACTGGATTCATCCACATTTTTTTTAAAATTAAATTAATTTTTTTTTAACTAACTAGTAGAAAAATAAAATTAATTCAGACCAAAAATTTTCACAAACCAAACAATTCCCCGGCAACGGCGCCAAAAACTTGTTGTGAGTTTTAATTTACTCGCAAGCGCACTAGTCGTTTGCAATATAGCGTTGTGCAAGTGCGAGGTCGAATCCACAGGGAATTGCGTTGTGAAAATATAATTTAATCTAAACTAACTCTATTTTAACCTAGTTCCGAATTTCAAATGATAATTTGCAAAAGAAATTAAAATTAAACTAAATTGCTTTTTAAAAACTAATAATTAAAACACTAAGGTTTCCAAATCCACCCCACAGAAGTTAAGCATATATGTTCTAAAAATATAGCCTATCAAAACATTCCATGAATCCAACTATAATACAAAAAACAAAGAATATCCCAACTAAACCAAAAGCATCCAATGTATCCGCTCTCAACAAATCACAAAGGAAATCCAATTTAATCGAAAAGCATTCAATGTATCCATCAGATGAAACACAAGGAATATCCAACAAACAATTTAAACTCAATCAATTATAAGATTAACTCAAATAATTGACAGAACATTTATACTAAAAATTGTCAGATTTGTACAAGCAAATCTGAACTACTACGCCAAACAACGGCGGGGCTTCATCTTCAACCTTAGCTGAAGAGTCTAGCCACTCATAACTATGAAACTACAATTCATAATAAAAGTGTTAAACATTTAAACTAAAACAACTAAATGTAAAGAAATAAATAAATAACTTTACATGGGAGAAATTCCACTCGCTGACGGGCGGCGCTTCCCCTTGTGGTGACAAAGCCTTCGAGATCCACCAGAATGCTAGCGAACGTCCACTGGTAAACACCAAAGTGGCTCAGGAATTGTACATTAAAGATGAAGTGAAGAAGGGCTTATATAGGGAAATATCACAAGTGCAATATGCTTCCAATCCGATGTGGGATACTACAGATTCCAGTTTTTGCTCTTTGACCTTTGTCTACTGAAACTGCCATAACTTTCTCTAGAAAAATCATTTTATTGATCCGTAAAATTCCCCAGAAAATAGACATCGGGATCTTTTCAAGAATATATGGTTCATCTCGTGGTTCTTCCCGAATCAATACAGTTAAATCCTCAAAAATGGCTAATCTGTCACGCTGAAATCATGCACAGCCTGACCTTTGTCTACTAAAACTGCCATAACGTTCTCTAGAAAAATCATTTTATTGATCCGTAAAATTCCCCAGAAAATAGACATCCGGATCTTTCCAAGCATATATGGTTCATCTTCTGGTTCTTCCTAAATCAATACAGTTTAATCCTCAAAAATGGCTGATCTGCACGAGCAATTCTGGCAATTTAGTGAAACTTCTTTCCAAGCTTGTAAACCTGTAAAACAACGAAAACAACTCAAAGTAACAAATTCCTAAGCTAACAAATGTAAATTAAAGGGCCAAAATATGCAATATTTGGCACTCATCAAGCCACTTAAAATTTTTTGGATGTATTGTGTATGCTTTGGTTAATTCACAAGCTCGTCATAAGCTTGATGGGAAGTCTAAAAATTGTATTTTTATTGGTTATTACTTACATTCCAAGGCATATCGCTTATCTAATCCTGTTAGTGGCAAAGTGGTTATTAGCAAAAATGTGATGCTCAATGAAGATGCAAGCTGAAATTTTAATGATAGTAAAGTGGAATTACCAGTCCAGATTTTAGCAGAAAATGAAGTCTTTGCAACAAAAGCAAAACCTAATCCAACACCCACAAATTCAACTACTACTTCTCATACTCCAAGTAGCAGCACTGCATCTTCCTCTTTTTCAGAGGAAACCCCTCTAAGGAAATTTAGATCCTTGAGAGAGATTTATGAATCATGCACCTTTGCTTTATTTGTTTTTTACCCAACATGTATTAAAGAAGCTACAGCAAAAGAAGAATGGAGCAATGTAATGATGGAAAATATTGTGGAAATTTGGAAAAATGAAACTTGGGAGTTAGTGGACTTGACATAAGGTAAAGCCATTGGGCTGAAGTGCGTGTCCAAAACTAAGTATCATATTTGGGAGTATACAAAGGCACAAAGCTCGACTAGTAGCAAAGGGGTATTCACAGCAGCAAGGTATTGATTTCGAAGAAACTTTTTCTCCCTTTGCTCGATTTGAATCAGTGAGAACTATTTTAGCCTTAGTTACTAAACTTAAATGGCATGCTTATCAATTTGATGTCAAGCCTGCATTTTTTAATGGAGAATTAGAAGAAGTTTATGTAACTCAACCTGAATGTTTCATAGTTAATGACAAGGAGGAGAAGGTGTACAAGTTAAAGAAAACTCTTTACGGGTTGAAGTAGGCTCCATGAGCATGGTACAGTAAGATAGACTATTTTTTCGTCAAAATGGATTTAAAAGAAGTGAAAATGAGCCCACTCTTTGTCCAAAGAAGCAAGGTATATAAGACTTTGTTATAGTTTGTCTTTATGTTGATGATATGATATATATAGGGTCATCTCAATCTTTTATGGCAGAATTTAAAACTTATATGATAAAGAGATTTGAAATGTTAGATTTGGGTTTGTTGCATTATTTTCTTGGGCTGGAAATTAAGCAAGATTAAAATGAGATCTTTTTTTTTCAAAGAAAATATGCAACAGATCTCCTTAAAAGGTTTAATATGCCAAATTTTAAGGTGACAACAAATTCAATGAATGTGAATGAAAAAATTGCAGCTTGAAGATTGTATTGGAATGCCAGATGCAAGATATTTAAGAAGTTTAGTTAGTGGTTGGATCTATTTAACACATACTTGGCCAAATACTACATTCATTGTTTGTGTTGTTTCCAGGTTTATGCATTTTCCCACAAAGCATCATCTTCGAGCAGCTAAACGAATTTTGCGTTACATTGTTGGAACAATGGGCTTTGAGATATGGTATTCTCAAATGTCTTACTTTAAATTAATTAAATTTACTAATAGTAATTGGGCAAGTTCCGTAGATTATAGAAAAAAGTATTTTGGGAAGCATTTTTAGTCTTGGATCGAAAGCTATTTCATGGAGCTCAAAAAAGCAAACAACAACAGCCTTGTCATCATCAAAGGCAGAGTATGTCGTTGCATCTTCTTCAGCATGTCAAGCATTATGGTTTAGAAGATTACTTGCAGATCTTCATGGGAAGCAACAATAAGAAATTGAGATACTTTGTGAAAACAAAGCTGCAATTGCAGTGACAAAAAATCCAACCTTTCATGCAAGAACTAAGCATATCGATATTCTGCATCACTTCATTCGAGACCTACTAGCGAGAGAGATGATAGCATTGTAATACTGTAACACAAATGAGCAAGTGGCAGACATCCTCACCAAATTACTCCCTCATGAAAAGCATGTCTACTTCATATCCAAGCTTGGTGTTTGCAATTTTGAATCAAGAGGGAGTGTTGAAATGTGATTCAAAATCTCAGCCCTAATGTTGACTTTGTAATTTCTGTTAACTTGTTGAGAAAAATCTGGTCTGCTAGTTCAGTCTTTATCTATTTCAAATAATTTTATTTAATCCTGTGATTTTCTAGCAGATTGTTTTTAGTTGCAGATAATTCTTATTGCGGTTAAGAATTTTTAGGATTTCAGTTAAGATGTAAGTCTATATAGGCATATTGTGTTCTCTTAATAATGCAATGAAGCACCAACAGAGTTCTTTCCATTGAGTTCTCTTCCATCAAAATATTTTTGCCTTGTTTCTTATTTATTCCATCCGCAAGAGTCTAGAAAACTTGCTTGTCTTTATTTTTTCTTATAGTCTTATCCTCTTTAACCCAACATTACCTGAATGACCACTGTTGTATTTACCAATATAGCCCTTTTGAACCCTATGATTAATAGCTCTATTAAAAACTTCTTATGCCAACATGAAAAGAGTAGGTGAAAAAGGATATCCCTGATGTAAGCCGCGATGCAATTTGAAGAATCTATGTCTAGTTTGATTGATGATAATAAAATACCAACAATTCGATATACATCGAGAAATAAGAT
This sequence comes from Bretschneidera sinensis, assembly GCA_023935145.1. Taxonomy (NCBI): domain Eukaryota; kingdom Viridiplantae; phylum Streptophyta; class Magnoliopsida; order Brassicales; family Akaniaceae; genus Bretschneidera; species Bretschneidera sinensis. Next base: position 37,672,832 of record CM043702.1, on the reverse strand, counting down.
CACACCAGAATTCCAAAAAATCAAACCTCCGAAGGACACAAACAGATAACCCCTTATCATAGGCCTTAGACATTTGAACTTTAAAGATAATATTACTGTTAAGGTCAAGAGTACTTCACAGGCAGGAGAACAAACGAACACCGGCTTGATATACATAGATGGACACCAACATGACTCAAAAGCTTAACCTCATGAATCTTGATCACAAACCATGTATATAAGTCACGCTTATTTTTTATTTCTTTTAGATGCGGGATAACTCATATGTAGATCTCCTAAAAAATCTTCCCCTCAAGTGTGAGTTGTATACCAAACCCCCCTTAAATGGAACCAATGGTCATGGGATCAATAGGAGAAACCAAACCAAGCTAAACCATAGGGAGAGGCAAGCCATGGAAGACCTCACGTGGCAAACTGTATCACAAGGCACATATGACTTCTTCTAAGAAATCATGGGCACACAAACGTTTCTCATTTACAAACTCAACCACGGAACAGCAACGTAGGAATTACACATCGTGACCAACTCGAACCAGACTCTAATATCATTTGCTAAGATCATGAGTACTTCATGAGCGAAAAAACACACGAACACGGACTTGATATACATGGATGGGAACCAATATGACTCGAAAGCTTAAGCTTATGAGTCTTTGTCCCAAACAATATATAAGTCACACTTTTTTTGTTTTTTTTTTCATATGTTAAATAACTCGCATATAAATGCCCTAACAATTACCACCATATACCTTCGTATCCAAATCATGCACCAGCTCATGGGCCAAGGCAATGTTTTCATGAATCAACCAATCAGAAACAAACCCAGACTGCTTGAAGCTAATCAAAATAAGGAGAAAAGGAGTAAGCCTATCAACAAGAATTTTTGTCATGATCTTCTAATAAAAACCACATAAACTGATCAGTCTGAAATCCGAATCCAAATCATGCAGCAGCTCATGGGCCAAGGCAATGTTTTTATGAATCAACCAATCAAAAACAAACCCAGACTGCTTGAAGCTAATCAAAATAAGGAGAAAAGGAGTAAGCCTATCAACAAGAATTTTTGTCATGATCTTCTAATAAAAACCACATAAACTGATCAGTCTGAAATCCGAAAAGAAGTTTAGCTTATCTGTTTTGGGAATGAAAACCATAGTCATAGAGGTATACGAGCGTGGTATAGGTCCACCACAAAAGAAATTCTAAACAGCCAAAATTACATCCCCTTTAATTATATCCCAGCATGCTCTGAAGAAGTGCCTTGTAAAACCATCTGGACCAAGAGTGTTATTCAGATCAAGGCCCCAAACTGCAACGTTTATCTAATCCTCCAAAGGCAAAGTACAGAGACATTCATTACTAGAAAAGTCCACCAAAGAATGAATATTGTCTAATATAAAGGAGTCTCAAGTGCATTGATTAGAAGAAAACAACTCAGATTAAAAATCAACAGCACCTTAGCCAATAATTGTATGATCAGATGTAAGAGAACCATCATAGACGCGAAGTTTGAATTTGGATCAAAAATCTCTTTGATTTATGGAAGCATGGAAAAAGCAGTATTATTATCTCCGCGTATAAACACCTCAAATATTAGCCTATAGCACAGTAAATGAAAAAAATCAAAAGCTCACAAGTATAAACACCTCAGATATTACCCTATAGTAGGATTCGATGAGATGTTGCCTTATCTTCACAATGATAAGGCTAGCGACAACATCCTCATCAGCTAGCAGAATCCCCCTATGAGAACCTGAGTAGCAATGTTGTAATTCTTTAATGCTGAACTTGCGACCCTCACATTCTAATCAGGAACATACTTCTCGAAGTTACCTTCCTCAGCCTTTCGATATGATGGAGCAGCTCGAGGAAGAAGCGACGACCACAAAGCTTGACCAAAAGAAAGCAACATCAGAAGAGGAAATAGGCTCTTTGACTTAGGTTTCGGAACCTTGGGAGCCTCTTTCCCCTTACCCTTTAAAGCCTTATTTTCCTTATCTTTAGGAGCTTTATTCTCTTTGCCCTTGGATACCTCGACCCCCTTAGCCTCGAGCTTCTTCTTGGAGGTCCCTTTTTTTTCTCGTAGAATGAAGCAGAGCAGGATTATCATGAAATCTTATGCTTCTTTGAAGCCTCCTGTTGTGCAAAAATCTACCTAAATTAATAAGCAAATAATTGAAGTTTTATTTGCAAGTGCATAAGGTCAACATAGGAGTATAGTGTGCAAGTGCGAGATCATTTCCATATGGATTGGTAAATTTTGATTTAGAATTAATTTTCACAATATAAAACGATAGAAATATTAATTGAGTTTGAATTGATAATGATAAAAACGTAGGGACTTGATATCCACCACCAATCATGCTACCACAATAAAACAATATGTCAATGCTTTATTCACATCATAAATACCAAATGTTTGTCAACCTAAGGGCATGGTGTATACTCCTTAAGCTATTGATTTCCCTAAATAGCGAGTTAGGCATAGTGTATACTCTAACTCTTTTCTCTCTTAAGAGATTTAGCATGGTTTATACTAAGTTGTTCCTTAAGAAAACATAAGATCTGTGAAAATCGACAAACACACGAGACCTAGGGCATGGTATATACTCCCGGTTTCTCATGTTGATTAACCCAAGAACCCGGCGTGGATTTCTTTTGTTACTATTGTTAAACCCATGACTCGATCATCTAAATTGATTTAACAAACTAGTCCATACCACATGCATATGTTGATCAGGCAAACACAAATGAGGAATTCAAGAAAACAGGCATTAATCAAGTTAAGCATCACAATATAAATATTGCAAAGGCGCCAATACTGAATTATTAAGTAAACATAATTAGAGCTTCAATCAAGCCCTACTAAAAGTTTAGTTACACATAAGTTTGATGTTAAACATCTTCATAAAATAAAAAGGAAAGAAGAAACCCGAGAGAGCTTCCTTAAAGAGTCGTCAATTCTTCTCTGAAATCTTGTTTGGCCTCCCCCCCTTATTTCTGTGTTTACAAACCTATTTATAAGGTTTAAGAACATCTGGAAACCCTAAAACTCGTAAAACAAAACCCTACATTTATTTCCAAAATAGGAACTGCCATTTTAATTTTCTGATGCGCGTGTGCGCTCAATCAGACAGGTGCGCTCGAGCGCATGTGCGCTCGATCCTGACTTGGGCCCTTGATCGCTGGTACGCTCGATTGCAAGTCCCCTGCACTTGATCACACTAGCAGACTCTAGCTTTTCCAGATTTGCTCTCTGAGTTCCAAAATGCTTCATGTTCTCCAAGAACTATAAAAACATGGAAAGGAAATAAAATAGAATAAAATAACGCAAACTAAGAGCTTAACAAATGTAAATTAAAGGGCTTAAATATGAATCATGTGCTTTCTTGGCTACCTCGGTCGGGTTTAGATAATGTCAGCTGCAAAAAGAAGAAACCGAAGTAAGAAGATAAGTCAAAAAACCAAGTCAGAAGGTACAAGTACAACCTAAAGAGGACTAACAACTGCCATCAGGGAAGTAGATGTTGTAGAGGCTGAGGCGATAACACCTCAGCAACTCCTCATTGGCCAGATCTTTCTCTTTAATCTTCTCTTTCAGAAGATCGTTCATGGCTTTATTCTACTCAGGAGTCAGCACAGGAAAGTTCTTTTGGTCAAGGAAGTCTTTGTAATCCCACTTCAGAGGAATGTCAATAGGCTTTAACCTCTCGACAAGAAAGAGCATTTCTTTCCAGTGCTTAATAGAGGAATGAGACTCAACGAACTTCTTCCCTGCCCTAGGTATAACATTGTACCACCTGTAATTAGCATGTTTCTTCAAAGTAAAGCAATGAAACATCCTAATTTTGGACTTCTCGTCATCTCTGGTGTACCCAGCGTGCATTATAAGAGCTAGGAAAAAACCTAAAATACTCCTAAAAATATTATAAGACAGTTGGGATAGAAATACACCAAAGTAATTTAATATTTCTTTTAGGTCAGGGTCAAGAGGAAACCTCAACCCTGCCTTCAGGTGGTCCACATATCGAACCAGGAACTTAAAGTACCCCTCTTCCCTGGATGTTCAAGCCCTAATGTGCCTAGCCATCCTACAAGGTACCTAGAGAAGGGGAATGTATAATTTCTCACTAAGAGAATTAATTTCTTCATGAGAAAGGGTGCTTCTCTCATTTTCAGCCTTGAAATCTGTGGCCTCACTAGTTTCAGCACCCATATGGACCATTTCTTTATTCTCGTTTCCTACAGCTCTACAATTAGAAGACATAGTTATTGAAGGGAAATGGAATATGCTTACCCAAAAGGAATCGAAGAGAAAGATTGAAGAATCACTATACTGAAAAGAAAGATAACCAGAAAGAATTTTTTGCTCTATGCCTTAAGATTTGCAAGTGAGGAAGAAAGGGAAAATAAAAGCCAAGCACCCCCTCTTTATAGTCCCAACCTTCACAGCTAAAAAGAAACGTTACAAGGATACTTCCTTCACCATACTCCCACATTTCCCACATCATTAAAGTTGATAGCGCTAGGAATTTGGGTAGACAAAATGTCCACATCATTTAATTTGGCGTCCCAAAAAAGTGTTTCGAGAAACCCAAACGATTGGATCATGATTATGAGTATTAATGCCTTCAAAGCCCAAACACTTGACCTTCGCAGCCTCCACATGACCTACGAAACCCGAACTGAAGTGGAATTAAGGCTCTCTTAGTCACATAATTCCACTAGGCCTACAAAGCTCGAACCGAAGAAGAATTAAGGCCTTAACCACATAATTCCTACTGAAGTGAAATTAAGGCTTTGTGGCCACACAATTCCACTGGGCCTACGAGGCTCAAACCGAAGTGGAATTAAGGCTCTCGCAACCACACAATTCCATTAGGCCTACTAAGCCCGAACCAAAGAGAAATTAAGGTCTTAGCCACACAATTCATACCAAAGTGGAATTAAGGCTCCCGCAGCCACACAATTCCATTGGGCCTACAAAACTTGAACTAGAAGGGAATTAAGGCTTCGACCACACAATCCCTATCAAAGTAAAATTAAGGCTTCAACCACACAATTCCTACCAAAGTGGGATTAAGGATCCCACAGTCACATAATTCCATTCAATTATACATGAACCCCTAAAATCCATACTAAAAGAAAGAAAGCATAAAAAAACTCTACTCCCTTGGAAAACCCTCACAGTTTTCAAGAGAGTGAGGGCATATGATATGGATAGAAATACTATGTCCAATAAAACTTGAACATATGGCCACAAGGCAATAATGGCTAGTAGACCTAAAGTAATGTAGAGGTAAGACTCCTCAGATGTGATGATGGGCTTATAGACATAAGGCATGGAATGTCGTCTCTGACAGTGGACTCATACACTCCAAGATGTTAAGGTCATGTTTGGTAAGTCTAAAGTCATGGGGATACTTTCCTTGACGATTAACCCGCGCACTCAAAGACGAATAAGTCACATATGGCAAAACTAAGGACATGGGATAACATCATCAGTGGAGCTCATCTCAAGCCAGTACTCAGTTACCTATATAAAGAAGGACCCCGCAATACCATGAGGACAAGTTTCACAACCAAAAACCACTTTGCCTATATCTCTTTCACTTTGATATTTACATAACCCTTCCTTTCACTTCATCTCAGTACATTTACTAACTTTATCATTGGAGAGTTCTTCTTGGAGAAACAAACTCCATGTGACTTTCTTTGTAGGGGTTCATGTTCCAAGCTGACATGAATACAGGAACGTAGCTCCCATCAAACCTTTTACAACAACACAGTAACTTCACCTTCTTTTTTGCATCAACAAAATTAATTAAAAAATCTTAAATGCAATTTAAAGACTAGAAGTTTTACACTAACAGTCATATTGATGAATCAATCAAATCTTAAAAACTTGCGGATTTGGAATATATTTTAAAAAGATAATATTTCAAACTCACAAGTTTATGAGATTTAATGATTTACTAAACATGCAAAATTGATAGATTTGATCTTTCATTTAAGTTTTCTAAACTAATTTTATATATAAATACATATATTTTAAATTGGTGTTTCCAAATGAAGCATTAGAGTTTTTATACATTAAAACAATGTAGTTACTAAACTCAACATACCCACAAACAGTAATCATAATTTTTAATGCACGCTCTAAAACAAAAGAAAACAGTTTAATACAAAATAATTTTTCTAAATAGATTTCTTTTGAAAGCTAGTGTTACCATTAGGGGTGAGTATGGAACTCGGTTGACCCGCAAACCCGACTCAAACCGATATAATGGGTTGGGTTGGGTTGTGTCATTTTAGAGATTAGGTTGGGTTGGGTTGAAAATATTTTGAACCCGATGGGTTAGGTTGGGTCATGGGTTCAAAATTTTCAACCCGACCCAAAACGGTAACCTGGTCAAATATATAATTATATATTTTATATTTATTGAATATAAAATAGTGTATAAATAATTATAGTATAATTGTAAAATATATAATCATAAAATATTCATTCTAATTACTACTAGTGTGCAAAATTATACATAGCAAATACTCCAATGTCCAAACAAGTCTCATATTTTCCAATTACCAGATTTTAGTTTCAAATATTTACACTAGAAACAAATACTGATTTCGAGTTATGAAATAGTTTTCATAATTATTCTTAAGCATAACTTCAATTAGAATAAATTGATGCACAATTAACTTATGCTAACAAAATTTTGATTTCTTATACCGTTGTAACTATAAAATAAACATAGAAATTAACACTAACCTACAAGATTCCAGTCGGGATCAATGTATGCAGATAAACTTATATTCCAAAAAGATGTACCATAATGTTAATGGAAGAAATGCTGAATGTATAATAAAGCTTAGTAATACCAACTTGCTGGAAGCCTTTCATGCAAACATTATTGAACCATTCAATTTGCCTCTCTGTGACCTTTTAAGAGCCTTCATACCGCTTCAAAGTGCATTAATGCATAGTCCAAAAATTAGATTGATTAGTGAGAAAGCACTAGCACGGCCAACAAATGCTGAGTTACTAAAATATATTATTAGTAACTGTCCAGAAATCCAGATTTCCTTCGTAATTGAACAGTCTTCTAAAGTAAATTAAATTCATATCAACTAAAACAGTTCCTAGAGTAACATTCAGATGAAGATTGTGTTTTTCAGTATAACGATGAATCCATATTCTAACATCAAGGGCTCCAGGTTGTGAGCATGCAGATACACAATTGATCATGGTCACTTCATCGGGCTCTATATTACTCGCCTGCATTTTATGAAACAATGTCAAAGCATCCTTATCAAGTTTGGCTTCAACGTAGCCTCCAATTATGGCATTTCATGGCACAACATCCTTCTCTTACATGTCATCAAAAAACCAAATTTAGTATAGCCTACAACCATTGTAGTCCATGAGACAATTTTTCTCTTTTCCTTGTTATCAAATATTCTTTGTGCTATCAGACACATATATTTTACTTATAATATGAATGGATTTAGTTTTGAATTTAATAAAATATTTTTTTGTTATGCAATATGTATGGTTTAATTATTTAATAAAAAAAATATATCAACCCGTGACCCAAACCGATTAAAATGAGTTAAGTTAGGTTAAAATTGAATAGATTCATGAGTTTGATTGGATTGAGAATTTTTCAACCCGGTATGAATAGATTGAATTGAAATTTTAAAATAACTCAATCCAAACCGACCCATACTCACCCCTATTTACCATGGCAGATTAAGACAAAATATTGAGCAATGGTGGCGTTGACGTTTTGTATCCAATTAAATCCTGGTTGATTAATTTAATTATTTTTCAAATTAAAAATAGTCACTTATCTGAATATTTTTTTTTTCAACTTTCCAACTCGCACCTGTTAAATTGCTCTGAGAATATTTTACCCATCTTTATGCTGAAAATAAAATAAGATTTTTTTAGGTAGGCTTAGATTATTTGAAAACAGAAGAAACTGCCATCACTCTCGGCGTTACAAATTTAGAATAAAGACCACTTGGGGCCATTGAATTCCCTGCAACAAACAGTACTTAGTATTCATCACCATCAAAGATAATTAATTTTCTATAACAAGTGAAAATAATCATTTTCAGAGGAGTTGATGCATTAACAATAACCAAACATCAAATAATCATCATGCATACAATAACATAAAGTTTCAGTGAGAACATTAATCTTAACCCATACAACCTTGCCAGTGGTTTTGAAGGCAGAGTGTCAGATCACATTTATTCAAATGTGGAACTTGATCACATAATTGATAAAGCCAGCAATTCAGCTGGGTTGTTTAAATCTCAAATGTGGAACTTTTTGGAGTGAGCTACAGGTTGAACTTGATCCGCACCAAATGCAGCAATTACAGTATTCGCTGACTTCAAAGTTCAAATGAGCCCATAATACACGCTGGCATTGAGCAGTCATAGCTCAGCTTGAACTGAAGTTTGCGCCAAAGCCTTGGACAGAGCTGAGCCTCATTCAAGCTCAAGCAGAGTATCCAGAACACTTTGGGGCATACAAGTAGGAATCAGGGTAGCTTAACACAATCCAACTAATATAAAATCAAAACAAAGCAACAAAACAAGTCTATGATCAGAACCCATTTCTCCCTCTAAAAAGAGTATACAGTAAAAGCCAAGTCAATAATGTTATTTAAGAAGAAAAAAAAGTCAATATTGTTGCATTTGAATACCGCCCACAACAAATGTAACACCGTACACATTGGAAGTTAAAAAGCACACAAAATAACAATAACTATACACTTGTAATAACAACAAAGATGATTATCATAGTGATGATGATGTGAGAAACAAGAGAATTATAAAACAATGTAATCCTTACATAAATTAAACCACTTCTACGTAACCAAATTGAGTAACAGCCTTTTCTGGTGCCATTATCTGGTAAAATGGTAAGTATAGGGCTTCCAAGTGCAAATTCACAAGAATGATCACATCAAACAAAATAGGCTCTATGGGGATTAATGACTCCTAACACCTATTAGTGGAATTTTTTTATAAGTAACACCTATTAGTGAATTAATATGAACTGCTGGCCTTCAAAATGAGGAAACAATGAGAATAAATTCAAGCAAACCCACTTATTAGTGGAATTAATATGACCTAATGGCCTTCCAAAGGAGGAAACAATGAGAGGGAATTCAAGCAAAAGTGTTAAAAAAATCCAAATAAGTCGATACAGGAGATCTAGAGCTGTTTAAGAGGTCCCATCAAGTTTCTTCCATTAAGGGGGGAGTACACAAAAGGCACACAAATGAATTTAATAAGACCCTAATAGCACAAAAAGAAAAACCTATAAAACTAAACTTAACTCCTATGACTATATACTTTGCAACATCAGACCCCTAAATCTTCCAAAATAAAATATGACAAGCAACTAGAATAAAAAGACTGATTGCAAGACAAAGAACCAAAGTTGGATAGCAAAATATTAATGCAAGAAGCATACTTTGAATGATCAAGATCACTGCACATGAACACCCCATTTAGTTTCAAAAATAACATCAATCTAATTCTAACAAAGAACAGCTACAATCATTCGATACATATTGCAGTAAAATCGAACAGATATTTGCTAGGTATACTTACCAAAAGAACAAAAACAAATTGAAATAAAAAGACGTCAATAAATCAACAAAAACATCATATCGGATCGAATACCGATCCACAAACACCGGATTGATTGATATCAAAGTTAAAAAAAATTGCTCCTTGGTAACATTATTCAATTATCACTACACAAGATATCAATACCTATCATTACCTCATGCACGAAAAGTACTCTCCGACCCATACAATCCTCCACTTCCCTATCAAAATTTCAATAAAATTAGAAATTCAAAGTCACTCACAATCTCTATCTCCCCTTTCATATTGGCACGTATCTCTTCAACGCTTGCTTCCCCGCGACCACTGCGCCCGCCGCGAACCCTCCTAGCGCTCCCGCCACCGCCGCCGACCTCACCCCTCTCGCTGCCCTGCACACCGCACCAGTGCCGAGCCCCGCCGCCACGCTGCTCCACACATCGTCCCTATCCGTCGCTGCCACCACTCCGCTTTCCATCCCGGCATAGATCAGCCCGATTATCCCAATCCGGTTCCCCCATACCCGGCCCGAATGTCCCGAAGAGTTCAAGATCCGATTGATTTTGAGCTTGAGCGTGTCGCCTTGCTCGAAGTTCTTGACGGCGGAGAATAAGCCGACGGATGCCCCAGATATAGATCCGGCTAGGTAAGACGAGCCGGTATAGAAAGTCAGGTTCTCTCCCCAGGATCGGCGCTGGTGGACAGATTCCTCAGTGAAGAGGAACTCTGGTGAGGTAGGGAGCTTATAGAGGTATTGCGATTTGATAGGGACCTCATACCTTTGGTATGGGTTATAGAGACGCATGTTTGGGTCTGATTCATGATTTGAGCTCTGGTTAGCCATGTGGGGAGCTTCTCAATTAGGGCTTACGGTTAGGGTTTTTTAGCGAGAGAATTTGCTTTGTGAGGTTTGATTGTTCTTTTGGTGAGAGGGAGAAGGAGAAATCGGGTTGGTTGAAGACTTGAACTAGGTTAGTGGAATATTCCAGTTTACTGATAGACCGGGTTCAATACGACTCCAAAAGCGGTTTAATTAATATCTTTTTGGTAACTATTCTAGATTTAGAAAATGAAAAGTGAAAACAACAAAATGAGCTCATGGCAAGAGGCCGTGGTAATGAATAGGCATTTTTGTACCAAAAAGAAAAAGTAAGGTGGATATTAACGTGGGACATTTTAACACTTATTAATTAACACTTGTTAATTAGGAATGACAGCGTATAACGCCATTTGACATTATTATTATTTGTGAGTTTGGTTTTCAAATAAATTGTGCGGTGAATTTTGTGATTGTTGCGCAGCAAGTGAGACTTGGGGCAATTGAAAACTTGATTTTAACGATTTATAAAACTTTGAATAAGTAAGAATGTTATTTTTAACTCATTTGAACGTAGTATTTATAGCTAAAGAGCAAAGATTCATTTGTATTTTTTTATTTTAAACCGTTTGAGCTTTTTAATGGCTTAAGATAGTGTAGGTTAGTGTTAGGAAGTCGACTATCATGTAGGGTGCAGTCGATTGTCCTTGGGTAAGGAATTAAATTATAAAAGTGGTTTTCAAGCTAACAGTTGATTGTCATTGTGGGCAGTCCACTGTCTAAAGTTTTTGTACCTTTGGCAATCGAATGTCCTTCAACCACATTCGATTGTCCTTTAGTTAAAAAAAAACTTGCAACTTTTCAATATGACATCGATTTTCTTATTATCATAGTCTACTGTACCTTTATAAAATTTATATTTTTACTTAAAACTTTGATTGAATCAATGTTCTAATTATTTGGTTTTAAGCAAAACATTTTAGAAAATTTGTTTTGAGCTAGAATTGAGCCATAAGATTTAGAGAGAGAATACAAATTACTTAACTTAGTTTGATATTCGATTTCTCCTCTAAATCTTCTTTTTTTCTCCTTCTTGAATAAACTTTTAATCTTCATGGATGCGTTTCAACCGTTCATGGTTGCACGGAATTGAACTTTGATACTTTTAGATCGCTAGATAGTATAGAGTTAGTACAATAAATTGTTTTGTCATTATTAAAATCAAACTAGAGTCAACAATCTCTCTCTTTTTTTTATGACAAAACAATTAACAAGAAATCGATTTTTAAAAGCTATTAAAATTTTAAAATTTTTTTACAGGATCCCCTTAGTTTTTCGGATAATTTCCCCCTACAAGACAAATCAGTTTATATATTTCAACCAACCAACAAATATATATATATATATATATATATATATATATATATATATATATATATAAGAGATATTCAAGTCTATTTGATTTCTTCCCTTTTCTATATGACTTTAAAGAATTAAAGCAACATTACTAGATGTTTCTTCTATTTACCTAATAGTCACGAATTCCAAAAGTTCCATACTTACTTCCGTGTATAGATAGTATATAGCTAGTAAACATGAAAAACTTATTTAAACTCGTAGATACTTTTCCCCCTTTTTGTCAACATCACAAAAGAAAAATGAAGAGAACGCCTCCTAAGAATATGCATACATAATCAAAGAGAAGTGAAATTTTCATATAACATCCATAGTCAAGATAAGAGAGGAAAGTAAGATAAGAACTAAACAACATATACAAAATATCCATAGCCAAAGCAGACACTCAAACTTAATAATATCCAAAATTAGAGTGAATGCATGAGAAACTAAAAATTGAAATGTACTTTTTGCAAGTTTAAAGTTTTATAAATAAAAAAAGGATAGAAGTAAGGTGAGAATGTCATCACAAAAATAACCAAGAAATACCTATATTAGTCATCTGAATCCAACAACTCACAGATCTTCCCCTGCATACCACCAACCTCAAAACGAAGGGACTTCATATCATCCCCCAAGGCTACAACTGAAGACTCCATATTATCCTTCCAAGATCCAAAATTAGTCTTCAAACCCTGAACTTCCTAGGCAATAGTATTCATTCCGAGCTGAATACTAGCCAAAGCTGCCATAATTTTAGATTGGGATCTAGACGAAGCTTGAGTTTCATTTTCAATTAGAGGCTCATCGTCATCATTTTCCATAGCGATGGGTCCAAATGTGCTAGCAGCTAAGTCGACAGTAGTAGTACGATGCCAAGACTTATTATCAGTGGACTAAATGGCATTAGTTGTTTGTTTCCAAGATCCATAATTTAATCAAACTAGCTTCATCCTATTGAGGGTGTGAAAGTTAAAAGTATTAGAAATTACCAGTTTAATAGCATCTGAGTCATCTAAAGGTACTTCATAGTACTTAAGAATCTTTGTGATTAACATCCCATCAGGTAATCCTCCTTGAATCCTTTCAGCATTCTCAATCATCTTGACAAGAATTAAACTGAAGATTTTTTTTTTGGATAAGCCTCTTTGTGGTGGAAGGGGCTTTGACATGGACCCCTACCGATTTTATTACAGTAGAAAAATAATACAATCAAAAGCAAGGGAAACTTAAACCTAACCTTGCCAAATATATGGAAAAATATTACCAAGTCGGCTACAAAATTTCTATACTATTAAAATCTTTGTTTGATTGTACGATAGATAGATAAACCCCGATTGTCTTCATAATTAAACTATAGAAATTGTACTTATGTAACAAGTTATTCCGGGTTGGCCACCCCCGAGACAGTATTGTCACTTTTTGAAAATTCTAGCACGACACATATATGCAACAAGAAAAAATATAACGCTAACAAAAAATTTTACATCAATCCTCAACCCTCAACAGGGGAGATATATCATTCTGATCTTGACTTAAACATTATATACAACGTAAATTGCATGAATATTTACAAATAAATTTTTATTTTATTTTCTCATTAGTTTGAGGATGTGGACACGTACGTGGCTTACAGATAATGATTTTGTTTGAACCTCAACTCACCAAACTATCTGTCTTGCCTGCTACTTAAAATCATTATACAATGATGGATGAGCTTCACAAGCTCAATGAATTAAATTTACTAGAAGTATTCGATTTGTATAAATAATCTTTTAACATTTAATCATTTATATCTTATAAAACTTGATAATAGCATTCTACTATCACTACACATATCATAAGTCTCATTCTCTATCAATCTCTTCTTCTTATATATTTGTTCACCTTAAAATCATCAATTATCTCATAATTACCTCGTTATGAGGTTCACAGCATAAAGTCTACCATTTAGATGGTTCTTATCATATCATACTTGTATGTTTCTTTCTCACCATAACTGTCTCTCTGTGAGACTCATTCATCTACAAATAAATTTACAATAACAAACAACACTTCAGCATTTTAGTAATACAATCAATATTTAAAACAGATGTAATGCATGAATTATTATTAGGAAACATCTTCCCATTATCTTAGACCGACCCCCTCCCAGTTCTTTTATTTTCAACATACACCGGCTATCACGGTTTTCATGTATTTCCAACATATACCGACTGTCACGCTTTTCATTTATTTCCAGCATATATCGGCTGTCACGGTTTTTCAATTAGACCGACCCTCTCTCTGTTCTTTTATTTAATACATATGCATATGAACAACGATATGAAATATGCATATGAACAATAATATAAAAACAAACATGAATTCAAATATTTAAATTAGCTATCCTGATTATTCTCAACTTATTATTTAAAAAAATTTCACTAAATTTCTCTCCTCATAAATCATATCAAATCATCAATCATAGCTTGTCAAGATCCACTAAATATCCCCTCCTCATAAATCATATCAAATCATCAACCATAGCTCATCAAGAATTTCACTTATCGCTTTTATTATTAAATCGACTCATTATTCCAATAACATTATTTCTCATAAAATAATTCTCTACACATCCACTATTCCTATCACACCTATCAACCAACTTTCATCTATTACCAAAGCATAAGTTAATAATTTATTCTAATATTATCACTAGATATTTCATATTTATCTTGATTACTTAAAGTAAATCTAACTCACCACGTAGCACTTAGAGCTACCCGTGATCACCTCGTTGCATTTCCTGCTCCTCTTAGCAATTTCTCCCGGTTGTTGATCGTCAACACCTGACATAATATTTATACTAAATTTCTAATTTATTCTTCAATTCTTTCATAATTCACACTCTTTGAAAATTCCCACATTGAATTCCGAGAAATTTCATGTATGCTAAATTTCAAAAATTAACTTTACGTTGTTGCCTTATGTTTTTCTTAGAGTTTCCCATGGTTCTCTATAAAATTCTCCCGTAAACCCCTTCAAAATTTTGTTTTTTCAACCTTTCTTTCGGTCGCCAAGTATTTAGAGAAATAGAGTAGTATGAATTGTAAAAGGTAGAAACCAAACAGGATTTGGTAAGTAAAATAAAAAAAGAAAAACTAAAACTATTTATACCAGAAAATTTTACTTCAACACTCAGCAGCCCCCCCCCCCCCCTTTCAGCTCTCATGTTTCCACGAACTAAAGAGTTGGCCAACATGCACAACTCTCTTTTTCTCTTGGCAGCATGTTGCCACAACTCTCTTTTATAAAAATTAAACCTTTCGCATTTAAACATATATATATATATATGTATTATTTTAACTCTATGTCATATTTATTAAAGTACTTATTTACCCTTACTTTACAAATACGGGTATTACAATTCTACCCACCTTATAAAAATTTCGTCCCTGAAATTTCCTTATCCAACTCAAGACACAATTGTGAATAATATTTCTTCATAGTTGCCTCATGCTCGCACATAATCTTTTCAACATAGTTATTCCATCACGGAACTTGAATTAATAGAATTACTTTATTACACAAGACTTGTTCTTTTCTGTCTAAATTTCTCATTGGTACTTGTATAAAAGTTAAATCTTCTTGAATTTCTACCGTTTGACTTAAAATATTATGAGATTCATTATGTAAGCACTTCCATAAAGGGAAACGTGAAATACATTATATAACTACTTAAACTTTGGGGAAAATCTAGACTATTCGCAACTAATCCAACTTTCCCAATAATCTCATAGGGTCTCATATACTTCGGACTCAATTTTCATTTCTTTTGACCCTCAACACACCTTTTTATGGAGATATTTTTAATTACCCCCAATCACCTACTTGAAATTCAAGAGGTCTTCTTCTATTATTAGCATAGCTATTCGGTCTACTCTGTGCTAGTTTACAGTTTTCTCTATCCAGTTTGATCTTCTCAGTTGTTAACTCAATAATTAATGGACCAAATATATTTCTCTCTCCCACTTCTTCCCAACATACTAGAGTTCTTCACCTTCTACCCATCTGTTGAGGATGAAAAGCAATATTAAATTGTAACCGCATACCCATGGCTTTCTGAAAGCCTCTCCAAAACCGAGATGTAACTCTAGCATCTCTATTTGACACTATGCTTAGTATTATTCCATACAACCTCACAATCTTAGCTACATACAATTTAACCAACTTTTTAGGACTCCAATTTGTTTTAGTTGGAAGAAATTCAGATGACTTAGAAAGTCTATCTACTATCACTCACACTGCATCGTGACCTCTTTGTGTATGAAAAAATCCAGAAATAAAATCTATGCTCATATTTTTCGATGGTAGTTCGAGCACAGGAAGAGGTTGTAGTAAGTCTTCAGGATGTTGTTCTTTGACTTCACTTGCTGACAAACCAAACATCTTGAAATATATTCAGCTACATCCCTCATCAATCCTGACCACCGGTAATTCTGTCTCAACCCTATATACATCTTATTGTTACTCGAGTGCATCAAATATACATCATCATGTACCTCTCTCAATATCTTATTTCTCAACTATGCATCATTGGGAACACAAATCCGTGTTCCAATACCAAAATACCCTCATTTCAAATTTTGAACTCATATTGCTTTCTAGTAAGCACTCAATGCCTAATCTTTTCTATCTCTTTATCTCCACATTGCATCTCTAAAACATTTTACTATGGATGATTATACAACCATGTTTGCTAACAATAATTCTCTATCACCGATATTCAACTTCATTCTTATTTCTCTTAAATCTATCATCAATTTCACATTATGACTCTCAATAGCAGTTAATCTCCATGTAGCCTTTCTTGGAGGATAATGAACTGTACAGTCATAATCATAAATCAACTCCATCCACCTCTTCTGCCTCAAATTCAACTCTTTCTGGTCGGTAAATGCATCAAGCTTTTATGATCAGTAAAAATTTTACAATTGGCTCCATATAGATGATGTCTCCAAATCTTCAAAGCAAAAACTATAGTAACCAATTATAAATCATAGGTCAGGTAATTCCTCTCATGGTTCTTCAATTGCCTAGATGCATAATATATCACTTTTTCATGTTGCATCAACACACATCCCAACCCCTGATGTGACGCGTCACTATATACCACAAATCTTTCATCACCAGAAGAAAGCAAAAATATTGGGGCAGTAGTCAATTTTTCTTTCAACAGCTGAAAACTTCTCTCACATTCCTTTGACCACTTAAACTTCACATCCTTCCTAGTTAATCTAGTTAATGGTCCAGCAATCACAGAAATTTTTAGGATGAATCTCCTATAATAACTAGTCAAACCCAAAAAGCTTCTAACTTCAGTTACACTAGTGGGTCTTTCCCAATTCAACACTGCTTCTACTTTCTGTGGGTCAACTGTTATTCTTTCTCCCGACACAACATGCCCCAAGAAAGATAATTCACTCAACCAATACTCACACTTAGAGAACTTTGCATATAATTTCTATCTCCTTAGAATCTCTAACATACTGTCTAATGTTTCATATGTTCTTCCTCTTTGTTTGAATATACCAAAATGTCATCAATAATTATAACCACAATTTGTCAAGAAATAGTTTAAACATTTTATTCATCACGTCTATGAATGTTGTTGGAGCATTAGTCCACTCAAATGGCATCACAAGAAACTTATGACCATAATGTGTCCTAAAAATAGTCTTAGGCACGTCTCCCTCTTTTATCCTTAACTGGTGATAATCTGATCTCAAGTTTATCGTAGAAAACACTCTTACTCCTTTTAATTGCTCAAACAATTCATTTATCCTGAGTAAAAGATATATGCTCTTATTCAACTATCTGTAGTCTATACACAATCTCATCATTCCATCTTCCTTCTTCACAAACAACACAATGGCTCCCCAAGTACATTAGGTCTGATAAATTGTTTATCTAAAAATTCTTGAATTTTCAACCCTTTTAATTCAGTGGGTGTCACTCTGTAGGGTACTATTAGATAAATGTGATGAACCTAGTATCACATCAATAGAGAATTTAATCTCCATACTGGAAAGTAACCTAGACAACTCGTCAAGAAATATATCAGAAAAAAATTTCACTACTAAGATTTCTTCTAACTTCCTATTTTCCTGTCTAAAATACATTATGTATGCCAAATACTCCTCACATCCTTTATTCAACCATCTACTAGTACTCAGAGTAAAATAAGATAGTTCGAGAGTATTTTATATGCTCCCTGAAAGTTAAACTCCTCGTATCTATATCTTGAACACTACATTCTTTCTGGAATGATCAACCCATACATGATCCGTCGATAACCAATTCTTTCCCTAAATCGAATAAAGATCTATCATATTCAAAGGTAATAAATCAACTTCATATGAATACTGGCTGTAAAAGAATGGGTTACACCGGGATCAACCAATATTGATATGTCCACCTTTTCTACACACAAAGCACTTCAAATTAGGACAATTATGAGATAAATATCTTATCTGAATACATCTATAACAAACTTCTGTCTCTCGATCATACATCAGATTACCACTTCCCTTGGTGACATACTTACTTCTTTTGCCATGACTCCCAGTTCCCATAACATGTCCCCCAAATCTAAGGGTCCCACCAATATAAATCTGAGCTACCGAAGCAACAGATCCTGCTTGTCTCTGACTCTGTATTTCAGTTCCCTATGACCAGGAACGCCTCCTTTGGGTGGTCTCCCACCCTGCACACTCATACTGGTACCACCTCTAAGTTCCTCAAATCTAGATTTCTTCCACCAATTCCTCTTTCCTCTAAATTTCATCACATCCTTCTTAATCTGAAGTGGTATATCCACTAACCTGACATAATTTATATGTCTTGTGTAAGATAGTTTTGATCAAATCTTAAAACAATGTTCATATATGAACCTCTTACACTTCTTCTCCTCTAAGTCTACCATTTCCGATACAAATCTCAACAAAGCCACAAATCTTCTATCATACTGAGTCATATTCAATACATTTGCCTCAAATAAAATCTTTATCTTGTTGGACTCTAAAGGTATAAGGAAAGTATTTATCAAGAAAAACCTCCTTAACCCTATTCCAGGTTAAGGATCTATCAACATCTACACTTACCCTGGGAAGAATATCCTCCCACCATTCTAGGGCCTCTCTCTAACTTGAATGTAGCAACGGCGATCCTCTGCCTATCAGTTATTGGCAAAATATCAAATAATCTTTCTATATGTTTCACCCAAAACTCAGGCTTAAAAGGATTCATAGATCCTTTAAACAACAAGGCATTCGACTTAATATATCTAACAAAACAATCTCTCTACACCTCATGCATAAATTCACTTTTCCACTTTTGAACATTTACCATTACTGGATTTACAACAACTTCAAGCACTGACCTAGCCTGTTCATCATGTCTATGCTATAGGCTATCAATTCTATCATCTGTTACATTCATTTTCTCAATAGCATGTGTAAGAGCTTATCTTAGCTCATCTCTTTCAACTTCAAATCCTCTCACACATTTACTAATATCAATTATACTGTCAACACATTCCCTTCTAGGAACAACAGATTCAGACTCAACCTCAACTTATCAAAATATTGGGTGCCTACCACACCCTCTCAAATCAACAACTCTAACTCTAGCTCTAGCACGTCCATGTATCATCCTCAGACTATTAAAATATAATTTAATTTAATCTTCCACTTTCTAACTTTTTATGCAGTATACAGAATCATAAAACCTAATACTCTGATACCAAAATTGTAACAACCCATCCAGGGTTAGCCACCCCCGAGACAGTGTTGTCACATTTTGAAAATCCCAGCATGATACATATACGCAACAAGAAAAAATATAATGTCAACATAAATTTTTACATCAATCCTCAACCCTCAACAGGGGAGATACATCATTCTGATCTTGACTTAAACATTATATACAATGTAAAATGTATGAATATTTATAAATAAATTTTTATTTTATTTTTTCATTAGTCTGAGGATGTGGACACGTACGTGGCTTACAGATAATGATTTCGTCTGAATCTCAACTCACCTAACTATCTATCCTACCTGTTACCTGAAATCATTGTACAATGAGGGATGAGCTTCACAAGCTCAGTGAATTAAATTTACTAGAAGTATTCAATTTGTATAAATAGTCTTTTAACATTTAATCATTTATATCTCATAAAACTTGATAATAGCATTCTACTATCACTACACATATCATAAGTCTCATTCTCTATCAATCTATTCTTCTTATATATTTGTTCACCTTAAAACTATCAATTATCTCATAATTACCTCGTTATGAGGTTCACAGCATAAAGTTTACCATTTAGATGGTTCTTATCATATCATACTTTTATGTTTCTTTCTCACCATAACTGTCTCTCTGTGAGACTCATTCATCTATAAATAAATTTACAATAACAAACAACACTTCAGCATTTTAGTAATACAAACAATATTTAAAACAGATGTAATGCATGAATTATTATTAAGGAACGTCTTCCCATTATCTTAAACCGGACCCCTCCCGGTTTTTTTATTTTCAACATATACAGACTATCACAGTTTTTATTTATTTCCAGCATATACCAGCTGTCACGGTTTTTCAATTAGACCGGCCCCCTCCCGGTTTTTTTATTTCATGCATATGCATATGAACAACGATATGAAATATGCATATGAACAATAATATAAAAACAAACATGAATTCAAATATTTAAATTAGCTATCCTGATTATTCTCAACTTATTATCTAAAAAAATTTCATTAAATTATTCTCTTCATAAATCACATCAAATCATCAATCATAGCTTGTAAAGATCCACTAAATTTCCTCTCCTCATAAATCATATCAAATCATCAACCATAACTCATCAAGAATTTCACTTTTCACTTTTATTATTAAATCGACTCATTATTCTAATAATATTATTTCTCATAAAATAATTCTTTACACATCTAATATTCCTATTACACCTATCAACCAACTTTCATCTATTACCAAAGCATAAGTTAACAATTTATTCTAATATTATCACTAGATATTTCATATTTATCTTGATTACTTAAAGTAAATCTAACTCACCACGTAGCACTTAGAGCTACTCGTGGATCACCTTCTTGCATTTCCTACTCTTCTCAGTAATTTCCCCCCGTTGTTGATCGTCAACACCTGACATAATATTTATACTAAATTTCTAATTTATTCTTCAATTCTTCCATAATTCACACCCTTTGAAAATTCTCACATTGAATTCCGAGAAATTTCATGTATGTTAAATTTCAAAAATAAACTTCACGTTATTGCCTTATGTTTTTATTAGAGCTTCCCATGGTTCTTTATAAAATTCTCCCGTAAACTCCTTCAAAATTTTGCTTTTTCAACCGTTCTTTCGGTCCCCAAGTATTTAGAGAAATAGAATAGTTTGAATTATAAGAGGAAGAAACCAAACAGGATTTGGTAAGTAAAATAAAAAAAAGAAAAACTAAAACTAAAACTATTTATACCAAAAAAATTCCCCTCCCCCCCCACCCCCTCCATCTCTCATGCTGCCACGAACCAAAGAGTTGGCCAACATGCACAACTCTCTTTTTCTCTTGGCAGCAGGTGGCAACACTTGCTGCCACGTTTTTTTTTATATAAAAATTAAACCTTTCGCATTTAGACATATTATTTTAACTCTATGTCATATTTATTAAAGTATTTATTTACCCTCACTTTACAAATACGGGTATTACAACTTAGTACCACTTTCTTTACTCCAAAGTTAAAACACATCTAATTGGCTTACAAAAGTTTACACCCCTTTTGTAAGGAGAAATACAAGACCCAATAATCAGATGAATTACCCTACTTTCAATGGACAAATTGTTTGTGTTCTTGTATGTAGAACTATGAAACACATAACTAGGACCGTCTCTCAACAATGTTATAGCATCTTCTTTCTCAAAGTCACCTGGAGAGTTAAAAGTATTAAACCATTCTTTACCACCCTTAGGAATCTTAATTATGCTAAAAAGAACAACAGGACTCACTTTAATTTATTTTCCAGAACCGAGCTCTTAAAAGATAGGGACGCAGTAAGCAGAAGTATGGAGCTTGATATGAGGAATGGTACTTACTGCATTTCTCAAAGAAAGGGCCACAATTTCCAATGGTTATGCAATTGGAAAGAATGAAGTATCTACATATTCAAGAGGGACATCTAACAACTTATTTACTTGTGAATTTTAAGTAAGTCATATTCTTTTCGGAAAACATTTATTTTTTATTCTCTTAAGGAATATGTAAACCTATAGCTTTTTCACTCTTTGGATCCACGTTGACAATTTGATAGGTGAAAAAAAGACTGACATGTTAGTAATTTTATGATGAGGTGATAAGTGTTGTAGTAAAAGAGTAGGTATTTGTATCAATAGGTGTCAACATTTGCTTGTGCATTGGCTGGGAAAAATGATTTTGGTTATATTTATTGTGATGTAATAGTAAAGTTTAGTGTAGCTTATTTGTCATTCTATATAATGAAACTTTTAAAGAATACTGGAGAACTAGAACAAAAGTTAAGCATATATCTATATTTTGAAGAATTAATGTTTTGGAATAGACAAATTATTGCAAAAAACTTCTTTTCCTTTTCATTCTTCCACCTTACTTTTGCATGATATGAGCTCCTCCGCATGTGAGACTATTGAATCATTTTGACTCTCACTGTGACATGAGGTGTTTTTTTTATAGCGACACTTGGCTAACACATTCAGCCTCTTAAAGAAAAAATGTTGAAAACAATGTGTTGTGTTTTATGATTTTTTCTTTAATTTAAGGCTTGATGTTATGGATAGTTTTTCAGTTTTTGCAGGCATAAAGCTTGCCTATTGGTCCTAGAGTGGAGGCTAACCTTGTGAGGTTGCTTCTGCTTAATGCACATAGTTAGGGTAAACTTCCTGGAATAAGAAGGTGGTATTTCTGTTCATTTTATGCCATGGCCAAATGAAACTTTGCATGACATTACTGTAAGTAGTGCTGATTGGTTTGGTTTCATGAAAATTCATTTGTTTGGTGTGCATAATTTTTCCTTTGGCTTATCATGATCGAGATCGATCGAGAGAGAGAGATATTTTTTTGGCTTATCATGAGAGAGAGAGAGAGAGAAATGGTTCGCAGATACAACTACAATAAAATTGGATTAGAATTTCAATGAGATTGGATTAATATAGGATTAGGATGGGATTATTTTGTCCGTTATTGCTTGGTTCAAAGAATTGGATTAAATAATCCAACTTGATGCCAATGCTTGATTCATGGGATTGTCAACTGAATTAAGGATGGACTGACGTATAATTGATTAAAATGCCCTAATAATAATAATAATAAAACTAATCTATGTTATTCCCAATTAAGTCAAACTGCAGCAAATCATGCATGTCCTGCAAAAATGCAACAAATCAAAGTACAAAATTACCGACAAAAATTCACTCAAAAATCAAGTGCAAAATCACAAAAAATCAAGTGGCGAAACCGCAACTATTCATTCATAAAATCATCAAACAAAAAGTTCATTCAACACTTGCAGAATTAAAATCAACACAAACGTTCATTCCTCACAAAACTAAGCCCACAAAAATCAACAAAAAATACCCACAATCCAAATAATCCCAAACAAATTAAGATACAAATCTAGGTTTTTAAACACTATGAATTAACTGAAGAAAGTGTACAGATTTGATTTTTTATACAAATCTAATTGGAAGTTATGATTGTTTGGTATGTATTTTAGAATTTTTTACTTTTATGTGTTTGAAATGAACATTGTAATATCCTTAATGAAGAATGGCCTACGTGGGACTTAAGTATAACATAATAGAAACTTTTATGTTAAATGTAATTCATTTATAAAGTGGATCCATTTTGACAGATGTCTGATTCTTTTGTAATTAAAAAAAATGGAGCTCTGAATTATATTTTTATTTCAAGACCCTCAATTATAAGCCTGAACAAAATTAATCGATAACCATTATCAAACCGAATAAAAAATACAGTTATAAAAGAAGTGGTTTGGTTTATAGTTAGGATTTTTAAATTTTTTTTGGTATGATTATAGTTATTGATTTTTAAACATTTTATTTAATCACTTAATTGAACTAAACCAAAATTATATATAAATATATATTTATATACATAAAAATAATTATTATTAACAATATGCGTATATATGGAATAATTTATTGGAATGTGCAAGTAAATACAAAGACAACACTCTGCACCCTTATGGTTTGGCTTAGTGATAGTGAGCAGTGTTTTTAGAGGCGAGGGTGTTAGGCGAGGCATTTTGCCTCAATGAGACGAGGTGTAAGTCCTGAGGCGTTGAAATAATATTAATTAAATTATAAAAATATTAAAAATTGAAATAATATAAATTAATTAATTATCAATAAACTTTACTAACTTAAGATCTATGAATGAATATTTATCAAAATATTTTTACACAAATATCAAACAATTTGATGAAAATTTTAATCGCATCTGATACTAGGCGTACGCTATCGTTTGTTGCATATGTATCTATCAATTTACACTATGGTCCTCCAACATAGTAGTTCCATTTGTAATGACGTCTAATCAAAATGTTGAAAATTTAAAATTCTGACCTGAAAGACTAAAAATCCTGGTAAGTCTTTTGAATCTTTTGGAGCGTTTCGAAATTTTAATAAAATAATATTAATTAATTAATAAGAATAATAAAATAATTTTAATTAATTTTTATCAAAGTTTAATACTTTACTAACTCTTTATAGTGTAATAATTATAATTTTATAAATATTAATATATATTTATCTATAAATTATATGAAGTATAACTTATATTTCTATATTGTTGTAATTTTTAAGTGATTAATTAAATAGTTTGTAATTATTATTAAGATAGATAATATGTATTATATATTTATGAAGTGTAAAAATGTCACAACAAGAATGCTAGCTCAGTGGTTAAGAGTTAAAACACTTTAGGTCATGAGTTCGAGCCTCAAGAAAGAAGATTTTAAAGGATTTATTGTTAAAACGACGTCATTTTGGTTTCGTCCCAACAAATACGCCCCTGGGCTTTTTGGCCCGATTTCACCTCTAAGCGCGCCCCAGGCCCGTTTTTAAAAACACTGAGAGTGAGCACTACTCTTCGCACTAACGTGGCGAACCACATGTAACAATCTATCACCAAAAAACCCATGAGGGTTAATCTATCACAAAATCAAACCACAAGGATGCAAAGTGTATTTTACCCTACATACAATTCACCTTCAACCATATTAATGATTGAGGAGAAAAACTTTTGTGTATTTAGTTGTTGAATGTTTTGATTATTTTCATTTTTCATTTGAAAGTTGATAACTTATTTTGAAGTTTTTGAACGTGGAATAAATGGTGTTAAGAACTTTAATATGGATTGATTCGTGTGCATTGAATGAGATTATAGTGTTTTAAATTTAAAATTATATTATGTTTGATTAGTATAACTTTATTGATTTAATAAAATATTATTTTTTTTATTAACAGTTGGTTAATTACAAAATTTCAATAACCGAACCAAACCAAAAATTCGGTTACCAAAACAATGGTTTGGTTTATGATTATGGTTTTAAACAAACCAAAATTTTGGTTATGGTTATGATTTCATCATATTTTATAGTTACTAAACCATACCCACCCCTAATCAATTATTGTTTTAATCTAATTACTTCTCAAAAATAAAATTAAGCTTCTTATTTCTAAACCTGTTTTTTATATAAAAAAATTATTTTCTTTTTGGTTTTTCTTCGCTTAACATGTGCCCTAAGATACAAGATCGTTGTGCAGGAATGAAAGCAAAAATGGGAACGGGAGCATAAAATCATTTAATTTTTAAAAAAAATTACTAAAATTAAGAGCGCCTCCAGAACGTATATATATTCATATATTTTATTTTATAATATATATTTATATAATCATATACATAATTCTCTAATTTTATAATTGGGGAGCAATTAGAAATTTTGAAGTTGAAATATTACAGTAATAAATAATATTGAAGTATCTTCAAATGCTAAAATAATATTGAAGCATTGGTACATTGATAAAGTTTTGGTGATTTTTTCCTTGATTGTATGAGTTGGATCCAACACTCCATTATTTTTGCTGCAAAATAGCCAGCTAATCTGTCAATTGGTCAGTCGCGCGCGCCCAAGATTCAATTCACCGCTCTCAAAAACTTAGAGCGAGGATTACACACGAATCCGCACCGCACAGCTGAAGATCACGATCTGGGGCCTAGAGACCTACTATCATCAAGGTGAGTAGTAACATGCAACAAGTACCTAAATCTGGAATGAAATCACTTTAGTAACAAAAAACAAAATCCCTAATATTTTAATGCATTACGCTTTAAAACCCTGAAATTTTTTGCTTTTTGGCTATTTAAACCTTAAATATACTAGGGATAATGGCATCAAAATTCTTTGAAGTATTACTCTCGGATGCTTAGATTCTTAAATTATAAATTTGACAAAAGTCTTTAAACTTTCAATTAATTGTAATATAGCATTTTATGTTATTCATTAATAAAATTATCTTGAAAACTTAACAATACAAAAAATTCAATCATAAATTTTACACACATAAAGATAAATGTAATCTACTGTAAAAATATATATATATATATATATATATATAAATTTTACTATTAAAATTATTTTTTTCATATTCTTTTACTATTAAATATGGATAAATAAATAAAAAACACTCATTCTCAAAATTTGTTAAATGCCAAATAGTTTATAAAGTTTAATAAAACCATTATTTAATGTATTCATCCGTCTCAAAATGAAAAGTTAAATATTATATTGATGAAAAAAAATAATATTGCAACTAATTAAAAGTTTGAAAACCTTTAATGTCAAATTCATAATTTAAAAACATAAATGCTAAAGAACAATAGTTCAAAGACCTATAGTAAAATTTACCCCATATAATACTCAAACAAAAGATACACTTACTTTATAATAAGAAAAAAAATCATATAATCACAAAAGTAAAATGTCAACTAAAAATTGTTTTAAATCAAAACTTTACTTGAGTTGTATAAAAACTAAAGAATTAATGATGCAGTTAACCCCTCAGTTTTACAAACCACAATTTGAATTAACTTCATTAAAAAAAAATTGGGGGGAGCGGGAAGCTAATGGCTCCGCACCCACTATCCCACCCCGACATAGCCTGACTGTCGGACCAAAGGAAAATGACTACAACAGAAATGGAGGGAAATAGACGATCAGTCAATTGAAGCATTTGAAGCTCCTTGTGCATACCATTAAATTTTTAAGAAAAATTCACTATATGAAGGAAACAAAAAGGTACTCTGTTTAAGGGCATCGAAAGGGGTTATTACACTCTGCAAAAGCAAAATTCAGTTTACAATTTAGTGCCTCCGATCCCCTCTTTTTATTCCAAAAAATCATTTGACCCTTCTTTTAGTATGAAGACACTACAATGGAAGAAGGGATGTCAACATACAATCATGCCAAAGGTAAACCACAGCCCAGATAAAGTGTTTGGAACATGTTAGCGTCCCCCATCTCAATTGATAACAGAAAGCATCTGGTTAAAGAGAACACCAAACAACCAATTGATTTAGAGCAACATTGACTCTGGATTCTCAATGTACCCTTTAAATGCTTTCAGCCACTCAGCACCAATTGCGCCTACGGACAAAGCAAGTGAATATCAATAGGGTTATATCACTTAGCAACAAAAAGGGGGGGTTACATCATCTCATGGATGTCGAACAAAGCACAATTTCATACAGTAAAACACTCTTTAACAGATCTACCTACCATCTATAACACGATGATCACAGCTTAGAGTTACGGACATGAAGGAAGCAAATTTGAATTGTTCAGAACCCGTACCAGGGACAACCCTCTTCTCAGCTGCTCAAGATAGAAAGATCACAATGATTATAGTGTGAAGCACATTATATGCCTGAGAAAGGACAACTGGACAAGTGCCAATCTTACCTGACCCAACTGCAAGAATTCCTGACTGAGGAGGATTGATGACAGCACAGAATTGCTTGATACCATATGGCCCTCCCAAATTCGACACTGTAAATGTTCCTCCCTGCAAAAAGGAAAACCTGGCATTCAAAATCCCATCACATGGCCTGATCATTGGATCGCCAACAATTAACAACACAAATATAATTCTTACCTCAAAATCATCTGGTTTTAAGCTGTTTTCTTTAGCTTTTTGGGCCAAGTGCCTGACCTCTTCAGCAATTTTGGACAAGCCCTTCTTGTCTGCGTCCTATGCATTTGGTGCCATATAATTTCAGCTAACATGAAATGGTATGAAAGTCTACAACAGGAAAACAGCAATGATTTGACCAGTTGCTCACCTTGACAACAGGAACGTAGAGTCCATTGTCTGTCTGCAGTGCTACATTGATATTCACGTTGTTATACCTGGATCGGAGATCAAAGTAAGAAATGACACATTAATGTATCATGAATCAATGACAATGTCTGCTGTAATATACTAACTGGCGGATATATTCGTCTGTCCATGAACTATTGCACTGAGGAACTTTTCGAAGAGCCAAAGCAGCAGCCTGAAAATTTCAAAAAACTTTTATAAAGCCAAACCAACAACAAATAAGTATCTTAAATCTAGGAAGTTAATGGTGCGTACCAGAGTAACAACAGTTTAGGTGCAAAAATATATTGCACTTTAGGTTTCTACACAATCTATTTCAAAGCTCAATTTTCAGAAGCACTGTAGCAGAAGCGAATGCTCAAAGCAACCCTAGCAAGAACGGGCATTCCTTTGAAATTTTTTAATAGCTTATGTGAAAAATTTCAAGACCATGTAGCCATTTAAATTTCCCAAAAGAAAAAAACATAAGCAGTTGCTGACGTAATAAAGGTGACTTTGCGGGATTTTCTGAGTGATTAGAGCCAAAAATACATTTTCACTTTACGTTTCTCCACTCAATATAACCAAAGATGCAATTGAAAGACACTGAAGTAAGAAGCAGTACCGTTTCTCCTATAAAATTGCCCCCAACCACTTAAATATCCCCTTGAGTCATACCAAGAGGTGATAAATTACCAATTAGAATCCAGTTGGATCAAGGAGCTGAACTGTTATATACCAGAGAAGTTGTATACCTTAATTACTAGATCATTGACAGATATACGCTTCCCACCAGAAGCTTCTTGTAATGAATTGAGTTGGGTCCTCAGACTGCAGACAAAGAAAGAATTTATATTATCACTAATAACAGAAATGGGCTTAAATTTTTAGAGACAGAATAACTTATACTTACTCCATAAGTTCGTCAACACATGTATCTACGGTTAAATAATAATGGGGGATAGTTTGCTTTGAGAGTGATAAACGAGAAGCTGTAACCTGTCAAATCATACCAGGAATCAGCTTCAGAATAAATCTTGATTGAGATAAAGAAAAATAACTAACCTATAAGTAAAGTATAATCATTAGAGAAGGTGCTGTCAACTCAAAACAAGATGAGAAGTTCCCCATGTTACACGAGAAGAACCACAAACCAACTTAATTTGAATGCACAAAAGGACAAGACAAAATGAGAAATATTTTTGTGTAGCTCAGCGCAGCTACCTATTATTTGAGGCTTTGTTGAGTTGAATCAAATTCAGAAAATCATAAACATAAATCTGAATCCTCAAATTCTAAGAGAAGATATTGGCCTATTTATAGTGGACCTATAAAATAAAATCTGGACTATGACAAGAATGATTATTCTGGATGTTACCTTTCTTATCTGAGAAGGGGAGATGTCTACGTAATCTAGAGCTGGATCTTTTCTATCCTTAGTCTTGGAGGTTGTGGCTGAAACTTCTTTTCCACAAGAAGCTGCATCATAGGGAAAACTCTTAGCAGACAGCTTAAGTGACAATTTTAGACGAAAGTATATCAAAGGCTAAAAGAAAAAATAATAGAAAAACAAGTACGAAGATGCACTATATTATCTGAAAATAATGGAAAATTAAAAAAGTTCAAAATAGATGCACTATATTAATCACCAGCACATATATAAATATGATACCCAAGTAATCTTCAATATCAGCCTTTACGATGTGTCCATCAGGACCTGTTCCTTTGATCCTTGAGAGAGGTACCTAAATTTATCAAAAAGAAAGTCAAACAACACAAGTTAGTAAGAAGAGGCTCGGCATTGATAACAGCGGTCTACCGTTGATGCTAAAACTTTCAGTCATAGCACTTCACATGACTAACTTTGTGATCTTCAGCCATCTTTTTCGCAAGAGGACTAGCAAAAATACGATCCTCAGCAGGAGCTGAGCTGGGCTTGGAAATCTTTGGCTCTGGTGCACTGACTGATTCCTCAACCACCTCCTTGGGTGGGGTAGAAGTCGACGGCCCTTCAGCTGCAGCAGACCCAGCATCAGATGCAGGACTGTAATCTTTCAACTTTGCAATATCCTCCTCCTCTTCAACAGTAATAGCAATTACCTACATGTGAAAGCAAAGAAAAATTATATGAACATCAAATAAGGAATCTAAAAATAAACTGCTTTCTACTTTTTTGGGGGGAGAGGAGGGGAATGATGGAGAATCTGAGAGGTGTACCACAGAAAAACTCTGTTTAATCAATTTTATTTCCATCTTTGAATACTCAACTCCCATAAAAGGAGGGAAAGATAAAATGAGAAATAATATGCACATGGGCTTTACAACAGCAAGACAAAATCAATACCTCACCAACTTTGATTTCTTTTGATCCATCTCCCTTTATTATCTTGGCAAGATAACCTTCCTCCATGCATTCCATCTCAACTGTAGCTTTATCCTTAACATATCAAATTAAAAAGGCCAACAGTTAAATTTCGAAAACGAGCAACACACAAACCAGAGATTTTGCATTGGATTGGAAAAATTCAAGGACCCTACAGTTTCAACTTCACAGAGTACTTCACCAGTAGAAACTTTATCACCCTCTTTCTTCAACCACCTTGCTATATTACCCTGCACTTCAGAAAGAAATAACTTAGCAAAAGAAAGAAAATTCAGCATGTTATAGTATGCTAATAAGCTTCAGAAAGGTACATGCCTCTGTCATTGTCGGCGAGAGAGAAGGCATTCCAATCTCTTGGTGTGGAGGAAGATCTGAAAGGTATTGTCAAATATTCTTAGTAGATTGAATATGCAGTTACATATAATCTGACTTGAAACTAACAATATGAACACCCAGAAAAGAAAGGGAAAAACAAGAACCCCCAGATGACAAGATGATTACTGGGGTCAGCAAGTGATTCTTGAATGTAGCCATTCAAGCCCTGAACTTTGTATCCTAAATACGGCAACACCAAGTTTTTGCCTTTCGACATCATGAGGCTATGGATCATTGAAGTATCATCAAACTTAAGGGAAAATAACCTTGAAAATAGCAATGCACATATTCATTCACAAAAGAAATAAAAATAAAATGCACAAATTCGATATTTTTCACGTATCCTACTTTGTAATGGTTTCATAATTAACTCTTGGATAAATTACATTGACCTAGCTGAGGTTAGTCCATGGTTACACTTACTTCAACTATTTTCTAAAATATACACTTACCTATCTGTCGTTAACCTTCCGTTAGCTTTTTGTCAGTCAACTGTTCAAAATTCAATCAAACTTTGTGACAACTCATCAAAAATTTATTGAAAACCCTACTTTACCCTTAATAATTTCAAAATTAAGTCAAACCTTTTATCCAAGTAACACCCAAACCTTGACTATATTTTGAAATTATTAAAGGTAAAATTGGGTTTCCAATAAGTTTTGATGAGTTGGCACAAGATTTGACTTGATTTGAATAATTGACTAACGGAAGGCTAACTGAAAGCTAATGACAAGTAGGTAAGTGTATATTTTAGAAACTATGTGAAGTGTAACCATGGATTAACCTCAAGTAGGTTAATGTAATTTACCCTTAACTCTTTACGCCTATTCATGTCAAACAGGATAGGTATGTCCCGTAATTTGGAGATTAGGCATGCAATTATACAAAAACCTAGCATTGGAATACATTCATATATGTTATCATGAAGTAGAATGCTGTCATGAACAGATCTTAAATGATGCAATATAATTATTCCCCAATCTCAAGACAACAATTACACTACAGAAGGCCTTACTTAACAAATAACTCAATCAGTACAAAGTCTTATATTTGATGCAAGACTTTGTATTTTGTCAAAAAAACAAAATCTGCCACATTAAATGGTGCAACTACCGACAATTCACAATAATAACCTATCTTACATGAACTCAAGAGTGCAGGTCTGGGTGTTCTATCCATTTATCCCTCAAACCTCAGGACAGAGAGACTGGTTAGTTTTTTTTTTATAACATTGTATATATAGCACCAAGAGCGTGCAACCCACTTACAAAAACTATCTACAAGATAGTAGATCCAATAAAAAAAAAATCATTCTCATTTACAAAGTAATTGCCCTTGAACCAAAATTAGGGGTATTGAACCATCCATCCTTAATGGACTCAAAAGACATTTCCTTACAATCAAAAGCCCTCTTACTTCTTTCATTCCTAACTAACCAAAAAATAGAGAGAGGGGAGTCAAAGAATAGGCCCTTTAAATCTTTAGAAGCTTTAACACCACTCCAAGCGGTTCATAATGAATGTCCACATTTGTTTCTAATACGTTTGACAAGATGAAGTGTGTGCATGAAATGTTGTGTCCTATAACCTATTTTAGTACTCACTCTTTTCAGGAATAAAAAATTCAGTAAAGGTTCAAGCAGGCTGTATATCAATGCCTATTTCCCATCCTAGATATGCATGCTATGTGTTCATATAAAGGCTTTTCAGCCATGCCAAATCATGCCTAGTACAAACACTTTTCACATCTTTGAAAGTTAAGTAGCATGAAATCATCTTACAGAGAACTTCTAGGAGAAATCTACATAGAAGCTTCATCACGCCAATCTTAAAGCATAAATTTTTATGGTAAATTGAGCGTCAACCAAATAAGAATGACTAAAATAGCTCAAGTACATTTCAGGTCAATAAGTAAGGGAAAATAGATCTATCTAATAGGTTCCAATTGGATAGATAAAGAAATATTGTAAATCAGCTTAAATGCATGTTCTTCATCCCAGGTCATTCTTCAAAGATCTATACCATTCAAAAATTTCAACAAATATTGTTGTTCAGAAATCTTTTAAGGAAAAATGAATTAGAATGGCTTTTTGAACCCTCAACCCACAAGCAGGTCATCATAAATTGTAGTTCCCAGATGATAGATCCCAACAATATCTAGACTGACATGGCACGGTTTTCAAATTAGCAGCCCTAGTCCTGTTAAGATGTTTTCTCCAGCAAGTTAATTTTGACTTTGTCCCTGAATTCAATTTGCCTGACTTAAATGTAGTAGGGTTCAAATAAATACGCTGTTTACATATTACCATTCAACCACATAATCATATTTCTTATAAGTGAATTTGATAGTCAGGTTCCAAATATTTTTTTATAAGTAAAAATTTATATATAAAGCAAGCACCAAGAGAGTGTAACCCAAGTACAAAAACTATATGCACGATAGTAACTCCACAA
The DNA here is from genome assembly GCA_023935145.1 of Bretschneidera sinensis. Lineage (NCBI taxonomy): Eukaryota > Viridiplantae > Streptophyta > Magnoliopsida > Brassicales > Akaniaceae > Bretschneidera > Bretschneidera sinensis. The sequence continues at coordinate 37,639,292 of CM043702.1, read as the reverse complement.
AATCTACAAGATCTTCTTTATAATAAAAATTCTTTTATAAGATCTTCCTCATTAACAAAAGAACTCCCCCTTAAATAAAAAAATAAGGATGTTAAACCACCTATCCCGAATAATTTCCAAGTTTCCAAGATATTTCAACAGTATATAATAGCAAAGAACATTAAAAAGATCGGAATCATCTTAAATTAGCATGACTCACCTAATAGAACCTGTAGCTAGTGCACAAAAACACAAGCATAGTAGAGCTATTTCATGGCAATGATATCATTAAAGCCGCAATTAGAAAGGGAGCAAGAAGTCTCATCACATTACATATAAATTAGCAACCAATTAAAAGGAATATGTTTGAACTTTGAATAGGGAAAAAATAACCAAAAAATGAATTATAAGATCAGAAAGGTTGTTGTAAGCCAAAAAAGAAAAAGATCAAACAAAATAAGGGAAAAAATGAGCTATAGACTGTACCTGAACCAGACGAAAATCCTCTCCGTAAGTTTAACTGTGAACTGATAATGAATAAGAAAACAAATCAGGTAGTTGTAATATATAAAAGGATGGCGATGTTTGGGATAGCTTAAAACCAATAAGCTGGAGCTTTTTTAAAAATTTGTCAAAAACTTAATCAAATCAAATCAAACCACCTATTAATTGATGTTTTAATTGTTATTTAATGAAATTTAATAAGGTTCGATTTAATTTGACTAAATTTTCAGAAAATTTTAAAAAATAAGCTTCAACTTAAAGTTGGCTTTATGCTTGACTCAAACATCGCCGATAAGGGCAAAATTAGGGAGAAATAGCAAGAGAGATGGAAAAAAATGTGGACAACATACCACGAAAGTTCCTTATTGAATAATGATCCAGCCACTGGATTTCCTACTTTCTTCGTCATCGTTGAAAGATTTTTCCTAAACATACCTAATGATGATACCTACAGAACAAGAAGCAAAACAATTAGCATCTTTCCAATTGAAACTATAACTTCAATTAAGAACATTTGCAAAAAGTAAAGAAAAAATAGCAGGACATCCTGAAGAAGGAAAGGCAAGAAAGAAGTTGCTTCAGGAAGTCTCCAATCACTTTGAAATGTTACTACTTATTCTCCAGTGAATCTCCACTATTGAAACAGTTGCCGATTGGACTTACAGTATTGCTGGTGGCAGATTTGGAAAACCTATCTGCAGGCACATAACCATGACGATGAATCTTCAAAATATCTGAGAAACAAAAACTTAGCTTTAATTAAAATTTTATAAACATTCCACCGCATCACTAGTTTGGATCATATTGTTATGTACATTCAGAATCCTAACAACACATCTTAGGTGATAACCTAATCTAATCACAACATGCCCAGTGCAATGGATGAGCCTAGCAAGAAATAAGACAAGCTACCACACGCCTTCCCTACTTGAATGCCATAAATCCACAATGCCATTAAAGGTTAAATTTTACAAAGAAACTCTTCAAGGCTGTAGTTGCTCCCGTGATAACAACTCTTGCAACAAATAAAGGTTAACCCCAACATTACACCAGGTGACTTCTATGCTAGTTGGAACAGGTGATTGCATCCTTCTTATGGGTTAAGACTATACAAAAATCTAACCATCATTAAACTATCTCTACATCTTGCAAAACATATGCACTGATAACAGAGAGGATGATATAAAAAAAAATAAACTTACTTTTAGTGTTAGAAAAGAATAGCAATGGCAATCTATTGATGTACTTTCTATAAATGTCACATTACCTAAGACAAGATAGTAAAACTTCTCACAAATAAAGACTCCAACATAAGGATGAATGAAGGGTAATAACCTTTAGAAAAAGTCACAACAAATATTTAAGAAATGCTACTCCCTTGCATGTGAAGCATTTCAACTCTCACTGTTCATAGGGAGGTATAATCCAATCCAATTCTCAAATCTCACCCATTTCAAAGGAAACAAGCATGTGATTCCATGCTGAACAAGCATTTCTCCATGTACGTGCATGTACAGTCATTAGGATGTAAACAGAGGCATGCATAAATTTACATAAAAGGAAATAATGAGGGAAGATGTTTAGAAAAATCAGAATGCAATGATTTATATGAATACACCTACAAGCGAATGTAATTGATGTAGTCATAGAGGCCTGTGAATTATCAGGATTTACAGAGGGAAAGATATTGCAGAGCAGCTCCATAAATCTCACATGTTAACAAACTTCCTAATTTCTTTTGGGCCTAATAACAGCTCAATACAAGCAAATTCTTAATCTGCCCTCAGCACATGCAAGAAGGATAAGAAATGGGAGAATCATTCATTTAAATTAGTTATGTGAAGTAAACTCATGGACAATTAAGATTAGTTCTTAGATGAGCTAAAAAACGAGAAAATACCAGTTGACACTTAACTAACAAATAAGAAAGAGAACCCTATACCATCAACATCAGTTATGTACCTTCTCTTTTACCTAAAGAGGGATGAGTAGCATTTGAAAACCAGCGAACCAACATAGCATGTTCATGCCGAAGTAAGTTGGGAACATTTCTTAACTGTGAAAACACACAACCCAAAAAAAACATACACATTACGTTAAATTTGAAGAATAAAAGATAAAGCCTATAACCAACACTATTTTTTTTTATTGGTAAAACACACACAACTCGAACCTAAGGACATTTAGGACCCAAGACCTCAACCTTAACCACTGAGCCAAGGCCTCCTTGGCATAACCAACAATATATTAATCAAGTTAGAGCTTGAACGATATTCAGCTAATAGCAAACAGATGCATATACAAAGATAAGCCCTGGAGAAGAAATGACACAATATTACAGTGTGACTGTAAAAATGAAATTCGGAACATACAAGTTTTTGAATGCTTTCAAACTATATATAACCATGTACAAAAAATCTCATCTCATAGTAGTTTACATCTCTGAATCTCAAGGAAAGTGATTCACACCTTCACCATATTAGAATAATAGTTGTAAATCATGTCAAGCTTCACTTTATCTACAATTAAACTATAAGATATCCTGCTCCACAAATTACAGAGCATGAACTTTCCCGTACTAAGTCATATAGTTCAGATCAAGAAAAAAATTATATATGAAATAACAAACTAGATGATTCAGAAAATGAAACTGAGTCAATTATTCCGTGAAAAAAATGGCCACTTCAGAGTAAAGATTATGAGTATAGGATTCTCCGTTTACCCATCAGCACAACAAGCCGTTTATCCCATTAGATTAGCTGTCTCAACAAAAGATATAAGCCGATACAATGAAAATTACAATCAACACGGAATTAGCCAGAAATCGGAAGCTAATCTATGGATGAACTGAACTGAACAAAGCTTACATGGTATCCTTGAAAAAGAAGTAAAGAAAGAAAGAAAAAAACCACTAATTGAATAGTCTTCTGAAAGAGCCAAACTTGCAATAAAAAATTGAAATTAGAAAAAAAAAACCGAAAATTCTAAACTGAGCACATCAGTTTATATATAGTGAATTGAAAGTGAACACAGCGTCCAACAATGACCCATTAGCAAGAAGCTTTAAAGTGAGATCATTCCTGTAAACATACAAATCACATAACGAGAACATCACAAATACAAAGCACTATCAACATAAACACGATAAAACTGAAAATCCACAAAAATTCTAACAATATATATAAATGATACTTAAATTTAATAAATATAGATAAAAATCTGAGATACTATAAATGGAATAAAATTATAGTTACCTTCCTCGAGTGGTTGATGATATGAGATGCATAAGCCATAATTCGTATCTCCAAGAAAAATGAGAGAAGAAGAGACAAGAAGGGAAGTGATTGTTTTGGAAGAAAACGAGAATTTTAGGGTTTGATGACAGAATCGTACAGATCTCACTTTACTTTCATTTGCTCTTTTCAATTTTGCCGTCTCTTTTACTTCTGTTCTCTTATACTTTTCAATAAGCATATCTCAAACTATTTGCTGTACAAATTGATAAAGTAAATAAGCATATCTCAAATTTAAAGAGTCAAACGTACGTGCAAAAGCAGTGTTACTTCACAACTGTTACACCAAAAGAATTGATCTATAGGTGGTTTGGTTACTTTTGGCGGTTCGAAAATTGATTAAATCAAGTTTAAGTTGTTATTTTAGTTTTATTGTGAGTTAATTCGATTTAATTAAAAAATTAAATAAATATTATATATTATTTTATTTAAAAAATACTTAATATATATTATAAAAAATATATATTTATTATTTTATTTCAAAAGGCTCAGCTCCCGCTCGAGTCTAAATTTCATCTTACGAATCGAATTCAAGTTCAATTTTCTTAATTTTGGCTCAGCTTGAAACTCGGCTCGAATGAGTTTTTTTCACTATCTTACCTAGTGTCCTCGATTAACTATTTTTTCACAATCTTTTTCATGCCAATTAAAGATAAAATTTTATTATAACGTGAAGAATAAAGTAAATTAACTAATCTCCTCCGTTTTTTTAATTTATTTTAAGCTAAGGATGTTATTTATATTAATAGATTGTTGAACGATTAATAGTTCTCATAGATTATCTAACGTTTTGAAGACTCATTACATTGAGCACGAACAAATTTGCTTATATAACGATATAGAAATGGGACCAACTCATTCTTTTGCCATTTTGTAATTGTCAACGCTTATTCTTTTTAATGGGTATAAGATATTTTACACATCTCAAGTGAAGATAAACAATTTTCAAGATTCATATACATGCCCAATTAAATATCATTGCTATGAGTTACTAAGCATGTAAATTTTAGTTCATTATTCTAAATTTTAGTTTTCAATGAGTACATAAAACACAAATTTTATTAAGAATAAAACATTAAGATCTCACTCATCTTTTACTCTATATATTAGTATATCACAACATTAAAATATATTTATATGCTCAAAATTTAATTGTTGTCAATAAGTGCACCAATTGAGCAAATATGAATTAGAAAATACTTTATTTGTCCCATAATTTTTGTCATGTTTACTATTTAGCCGATAAAATGAATATTTTTTTATTATTAAATCATTAAGAAAATTTAATTTTTTTTCATATATACATAAATAGAGTTTAAAAGTTTCTAAAAAATATATTTTTTATTTTTAAAATAGTACATATATATATAATAATTAAAGTCAAACTTAAGTCAAAAAAGTGATAATTGATTAAAATTATGAGATAGATGGAGTATGCTTTAGAAAATTTAAGAAAACTAAATATTTTTTATCATTTTAATTTTTCATATTTTCTACGCACTCTCATGAAAATACATTTGATTTTATTATTTGACCTAGTCAAAATTTCAATAGTAGCACTATTGTTATCAACAACAATGAAATCTGATCAAGACAACCAAAGGAAATATATCGATAAAAAAAAGGTAATTACAACAAATAGATTCTCAATGCATCACTATGTACTCCCTTTTAGGCAGAGTATGAAACAGACAAATGGAATCTTTTACATAAAACCAACACATTAATGTATCTCAGTTTTTGAAAAACCTAACACTTTTAGGCAGAAAAATAATATCGACTGAAATAAATTCCACCAAATATTTCATGTCAACCTTTGAATTAAAACAAGCAATTACTCCATTTAGGCAGGTGATTGAATGTAGTAACCTAGATAAACATTTTGTAACAACAACATGAAATAACCCTATAAATATCAGTGAATAGACCACTTTGGCAATAACCATCCACATCAATTGATAAAGCTATTTCAAACCGAGACTGATAAAAAATATTACCCAACATGTATACATACTAAAAAAAACATGTATGCATTTGATCCTCTCAATATGTGATAGTAAACCATACGTACCTCTTTGGATAAAAATTAGAACATATGTTGCACAAACAAACCAAGTCCTAAACTAAAATTTATAAAATTATTCATATGCAAAAGTAAACACAAATAAGACATATTGAAATGTAAACACAATTAATATACCAAAGCTCACAATTAAATGTTTTACAAAGCATCATAAATCATATACATGAGCATTTACAAAGAAATTTCACATATTAATATAATAATTCAAAAGACTCCCCATCGTCTATGTTTTTAATGAAATTTCTTTAAATGATTGTACTCATCTTGCATCTTATGAATAAGTTGTTGTGAGCATAATTATTCACTTTTTGATAAATCAAATCACCTTTAACATCATTTTTTAAATTAATGACTTGATTTGTGTTAGAAATAATTGTCCGCAAATTATTTTATGAGTTTGTTGTAGACATCAGCTTCATTTACAAGCTAATCATATTTTTTTTTATTTTATGTTTTTTAACTCACACCACTGCACAAACTACTCTCACATATATATATATATATATATATATATATATATATATATATATATATAGCTTTCAGGTATACGTGTGCTCCATCTACTTTTCAAGAGGACTCTAGGAAAATAGAAATAGTGAAGTTAAAACTTACCAGCTGGAACGAGTTTAGCTTCCAAGTTCTCTTTACTGTTCCTATATCTTCTTAGCAACCCAACAACATTATACAATTCAAACAACATACGGGAAAGGCAATGTCAAAAGGGCAAAAAGAAAACAGATAAAAGTAGATCACTTGGCTACTTTACTCAACGCAGTCCAATTTTTTTTATTGCCAAACTTTCTCCTTAACATGATCACATGAATTAGTATTAAGACAAACTTTGAATTATGTCAAATGATCAGCTTAGGGATTTATAACACCAGACTGAGTGTGCCAATGAAAACTAGAATACCCAGTATGCTACTAGTCTCTAACTTGAAAAAAAAAAACATTGAGGTTTATTGAACCATGAAATAATACAATTTCACTTGAAATTAAATACAATATTTTTGAATTATGTTCTAAATTCATATATGCAGGCTCTTATACCATATTTAAGCTAAATAAACATAAATAATAATATTATACATGAAATTTAGAGCACAGATAATTTCATAAGTAAATCATATACCATATTGAGCGATCATCACAGCGGAAGCTTGGTCAGAGTTATGCCTTGCTTTTTGTACTCCCACAACAACAACTTTCTAAGATGGATAGAAAATTGATTACTCAAACGCACTGGAAGTTAAAGAGGGGACCTAACTTGTTTATATACACATCAGTAACCTTAGTTATTGAGAGTCCAAATGGGTCCTTCCATCTATGGGCCATATTGGACTAAGGCCTACACTAGCTACTAACTCACATTAATAATATTAAGATGTGTACGAGCCCAAACCACAAGATCATCAATTAACAATATATGAGCTCTCGTACTTTTCTCATTGGACTAAATTCGTTGACTTTGTTTTATAAAACCAAAACCACTATTGGGTTGTTTGGTATTGGCTTAAAGCCAACTTAAAGCAACTACTTCTGCTTTAAGTATTGCTTTAAATGGTTGCTTTAAGCCAATACCAAACAACACCTATAATTAGTGGTAGCCCAAATAGGAAAATTCCAACAATAAGTATTTTATAAATTTCATGGCATGCATGTTAAAACTTTAATTGGACATCATCTGCAAAACTACATAAGGCCACATTTGGATTAATCCAAAATCCACCACTAATAAAAAAAAATTTGTGCCTAAGTATCATTATCTTTTTCAAACAAATTGTTGAAGAAACACACATGTGAGAGGAAAATGATATATTATCATTATCTAAATAAGTGGTATGTATATATAGTGTGTTTGGTAGATAAAACGAAGAAATGATAAAACGATTTTTATTCTATGAGTGTGTTTGGTGGACAAAATGAATGGAAGATTCTCATTTGATGATGATATGATAAAGTCATTCAGCTTTGCGTGTAGAATGAGACATTCCATCATCCTACTCATCTATCTCATTCTATTCTACTTTTATTTTGTCCACCAAATATATCATATATAAGTATCATAGGAAAAACTTGTGGACATTTTGGTTTTCAGACACTAGTTAAATTTAATGGGATCAGACTAATTTAAACTTATTTTTGTCCATATGATTCCACTCATTCACTAGTCTCACTTTTTTTTTTGTTCAACCATGAGTGTGGGAAACAATTGATTCTACCTGGTAGGACTAATGATATATTGTTTTGGACAATTTTACTTTTATCATTCTTATTTCAATGTAATTCTTTTATTATCCAATTTATATCTTAATATAATTCCTAAATTAAAATGATCTTTTATTTTTTCTCTCTTCTCTCATTTTTTTAGCACTTAATGACCTTTCATAGTCACAGAAGATCTGCCCAATGGCATGCAATCGAGTGCAATGTGATAAGTGCTTAAATATTCATATTTAAACCCATTAATTTACAGTTGTTAGACTATTTGTTTATATATTTTAGTAGATTCTACTTCATTTTTGTGTTTCCTGTATTTTTCATAGGTCTTTGAAGAAAATATGACATTCTGGAACTCTAAGGAAGAAAAATTGAAGATCTAGAACCAGTTAAGTGTGCTCGAGCGCACCTCCCCTGAGATCGAGCGCACAAACACACGTGCGCACACCTAGAAGGATCGAGCGCTGAGGCATGTGATCGAGCGCACACGCATAGAGAGGCGGTAGAGCCAGTTTTAGAAAGATGTCTTTGGGTCTTATTTTGAAAATTAGGGCTTCGAGGCGTCCTTAGAACCCTATATATAGTCTTGTAAAACATAAAAACTATACTTTTGATTTTGCTTTGAGTTGTAAGCTTTGGAGAGGAAGTGACGACCATTCTCCACAGTATTCTTCGGGTTTCATCTTTTATACTTAGTTTAGCTTATGATTATGACGTTCAGCATAATTAGCATGTGTAATTAACTTCTTAATAGGGCTTGATTGAAGCCTTAATTATGCTTTTCTATACATAAAGTATTGTTGCTTTTGCAAATAGCCATGCCATGGTGCTTTAATTGATTAATGTCTGTTTTATTGAATTCTTCATATGTGTTTGTCTAATCAATGCATGTATGTAGTATGAATTAGTTAGTTAGATCAATTTGGATGACCGAGTCTTGGGTCTGGCAATAGTAACAAAAGAAATCCACACCGGATTCTTAGGTTAATCAACATGAGAAACCGAGAGTATATAACATACCCTAGGAATGCTTTCTTAAGGAACAACTCAGTATACACCATGTTGAATCCCTTAAAAGATAAAAGAGTTAGAGTATACACCATGCCTAACTCGGTACTTAGGGAGATCCATAGCTTAAGGAGCAGACCAAGCCCTTAGGTTGACAACCATTAGGTATTCATGGTAGGGCTAGAGCATTGGCACATTACTTATTAGGAAAGTATGATTAGTGGTGGATATCAAAGCCCTATGTTCTTATCATTATCAAATCTAAACTCAATATCTATTTCTATCATTTTATTTTAAAATTAATTCTAAAATGAAATTCACCAATCCCTGTGAAGATGATCTCGCATTTGCACACTATACTACTATTGACTTTGTGCACTTGCAAGTAAAACAAGTTCGATTATTTGCTTATTAATTCAGGTAGATAATTACACAATACAATGCCACTTCAGAGCTACAACACCGAGTCCGCGAGGTGTGTCATGTTACGACCTTGACAATTGCTACGCGGTATGACTACGAAATCCGACCATATATGAAATGTACCAAACAGATCTCCTCCAGACATGATGAATATGAGAAAGGAATAGAAAATTTTGAATTTTGAAATTTAATTCAAAAAATTATTTTTAATGTTAAATTTAATTATGAAAATATTTTTTTTTAATTAATTATTGAAAAAATAATTTTAAGAACTAAATTTATAATTCAAAATAGAAAAAATGTTTATGATTCAAGTTGAAGTTTAAGGATGCATATTACATTAATTTCAATTTTTTGTTAATTTTTTTTATTTATTATCAAGCTAGTTCTTTATAGTTTTTTTTAACTATTTTAATGTAATAGCATTTTAGTCATTTTTAATTGATCCTATCTTAATCTTGCCTATAATTTTAAAGACTATATGTATGTATGTATGTATGTATGTATGTATGTGTGTGTGTGTGTGTGTGTGTGTGTGTGTGTGTGTGTGTATATATAAGGACCAAATATTTAAATCATGTAAAATTGTTTAATCTAATTCGCGAATAGTGAACCAAACATTAAACAATAGTCATTATAGTTTAATCCCATCTTAATTCAACCCCATGTAACCCTTGTTCACTCTCACCTAAAGCTTGTCTCGGATTTCATAGGCCACCAAGCAAAGAGTCTTATGAATTTTCATATAGCTAAGAAGAAAAAAAAAGAAAAAAATAGAGAGAGGAGAATAAACAAACTTCACTAACTTTGCTTTAAAAGAGGATATATGCCATATATACATTCTTATGGAATCAATAAAATATGGATAGTCTACTGTGCTTATAAGAATACCTTGCAGATGTTAATTCAACCATTAAGATTTAACGACTGATGTGAGCAAAAATAATATGATTCAATGATAGCCCAACATGTGGCCATTTAACAGCTCCTGCGCAGCGAAGTGACTCGGATGGCTACTAAGGTGTAAATGTGGTCATACCTCTTAACACGATGACGAGACAACTCAGAAAGAAACCATACCTCAAGTACAAAGAGTCATCTGCTGTGAGGCTTGAGGTATTGAGACGTCAGTCTAATAATGTTCTACCCTAGGAAATCAGCAACATGCTACGCCTATATAAAGGGGTCCTAATTGTTGAATAAAAGGAGCAAGAAGGGAAAAGAAAGAATGAAAGAGAGAATATAAAACAAAAGGTAAGACCTAAACATAACAACACTTAGAAGAGCTAGAAAACAGAGAAAGTGAATCACAAGTACAAGGAGAAATCATACGAAGAACAAAAAGAACTCGTACAGTTCTCTCCTCCTCCCAAATATCTCCTTACCTCTTAAAAACTTTTTCCTTTCACTTCATAAGAGTGTTCACTGACTTGTGTGTCGGAAGGTCCTCCCTAAAGTATAAAAATCTATGAGACTTCTTTTGTAGGTTATGTTCATCACCAACTCCAAGAAACTATCCAATCTAAGACTCCCCATTCAAAGACGAATCTTTAGCAAACCCCGTTGAGAGCCATTGAAGACAGGATGTCATCCTCCATTTTTTTAGCATCAAAGATTAGCGTTGTCCATAGGAAAAACAAATTCATCTCACGATGCTGCTCCAAAAGTCCATGGATGACCTTGCCCCACAGTTTATGATATTGTAACGCAAAAGGGCCATGTCTAAGCACACCATGGTCATGAGTGACCGACGTACGGATGGGTGCAACCCTCGCCAAGCCTGGGGAACTCACCAGAACCCCAAAGCATATAATAGGAGAAACCTATCCACCTACTTGATCACAAAGATGACAACACCTATTTAAGATAAGAAGAGAAAACGAGAAAAAAATACACAATCTCAATATTTATAAAATTCTTGTAAATCTTATTCAAAAGTAAGTAGCAAAAATTTAAAATAAAGAATAAGTCATAGATGAAAAAGTATTCATTACATAAAATTTTTTGTACATATGAGGCTTTGAGTCCAAGGAATACAAAACTTAAAAAAAATAAAAAAAGCTAAGTCCTAATCTTGAGGCTTTGGCTCTTCATCCTTTTCAGAAGCTTTGACTGCCTCAGCCTCTTTAGTTCTTTCCACCTAGCTCACCACTTTATTTGGTTGTTCTTTAGGATGACTGAGGATTTCCAAGTTATTCTAGTCAAGGTCAGGCCACATCTTTGTCCCCCCATCCCTTGGTTGTCTTGAAGCCAATCAATAGTATTCAGAAGACTCCAGCAACAAAGCATCTTTGTAGTCTTTGGAGTTTCGATACTTTTCCATAACAAAAGCTTTAGTCTGGGATAGTTGGGACTTCAGCTTCTGTTCAACCTTATAAAGAAGTGACACATTAGCACTAAGATGAGTTTCATCCCCGTGAAGATGACCAACTTCAGCGCTGAGCTGGTCCCCAACACTTCTAAGATTTTTCACTTCAATCTTCAGAGTCACGACCTCTTCGGTAGTAGAAAGGTGATTGGCAGTGGCAGTAGATAAGGAAGCTTATAACTCTCTCTTTTTAAGTTCCAAATCTTAAATCTGGCTGAAGAGGGTATCCCTCTGCACTCCACCCTCTTCCAACTATTTTGCAAGATTTGCATCACTCCACCGTAGTCTGGCAATTGTAGTATCTATGAACTGGATGAAGTGGTTAGAAAGAAGGAGTACATGCCAGCCTACATTCAAAAATAGAAACACTTAGAAAAAAGAAGTGAAGAAAGAGTTAGAAAAAAAATATGTTATTTTTACCTTGTAGTAGTGGTCAAGGATATTAACCATCAGTTGTTGGGAAGTCAGAGAGTTCATCAAGTTCTACCAACAAGGAGAAGAGAACTTACCAGCAGCTAATGAATAGTGTCCATGTTGTTGAAGGCTGAGTCTAAAGACCTCACCTCCCAGTTCAGGTGGTGAACCTATAAACCCAGTCACGCAACAAGAGTGGAATCACTTTATGAGAAAGAAGAAGCTCAGAGAATACGAGTAGAGTTCTCCAAAGCTATAGAAAAATCCCCAAGAGTAGAAGTGTAGTTTTCTAAAGTTATAGGAACCAAGCTAGAAATTGAAAGCCCTTCATTCTTAGCCTACACCTTAACCCTCCAAAGAACCTCAAACTCTTGAACTTGTTCTTTATGTGTCTTTTCTTTCGAGGAATGGATATCAAACTTCTGCACCTCAACCTCATTCTCCTCAGCCTGTAAGCAGAACTGCAATATGGTGCCTCTCTTCAAGGAGGACTGCAATATGGTGTCTCCCTTAGGCATGACTGCAGTATGGTGTCTACCCTCAGACAGGATTGTAGTATATTCAACTTCGTGATTGACTTTCGCAGGAAGAGTCAGAGGCTTCTCCACTCTAGCCCTTTTCCTCTCGAACTACTCATCGAAAAAAAACTTAGCAGCTTTGGCCCTCTTCCTCTCCTTGGCCAACTTAGCAACCTGGGTTTAGTTGATCATGGTGTGCTTTTCAAAAGAAAAACAACACATCTAAAAATGAAAAATAAAAGCATACATAGAAAAATTACAAAAATCCCTCTCTACCACAGACATGGGAGTCAATGAGTGACCGACTAAGATGGTATCTCCTTAACAACGACTCTTTTGAGAGGTGCTTAATGGTTAGCTTGACCTCAGCGTAAAGGACCTCTTCAACTGGTCTTTGCTTTTCAACACCCAGAGAGGGTTCACTTTGATCAGGTTTCTCATCGTGATCGAGGAATGGATATCCAGAATTTTCCTCATAGTCCTTGGGTAGAAGTTGAACCAGCAGATGTTGGTATGCCTCTTCAGGGTATAAACCCATCTGAACATCCATACGACTGGCCTCCCATCCCCTTTGCTACATTCGACTTATTTTCTCAATGCCAGCACAAACCCAACAACGCACCGCATGCCGTTAGGGAAATCTGGGTAAGGCTGACACCATAGAAGTTGATAATATCCCTTATGTTAAGGTCCATTAGAAAACTCAAAATTGTTTTCAGGTGGTGAAGGTAACAATAGAGAAAGTACAATGCCTCATTCTTCAAAAGGGCACAAGCCTTCTCGTCAGGATAAGAACGCCTAACCCTCCACCTTGAAGGAAAAAAAAAACTAAAAGGTATAGACCCTAGGTTGCCTTTTGAAATCTCGTTGGGGATTTCCTTAGCCTGAAAAAGCTGGCCTTCGAGGGTTATTGCCTCCCTACCCTCAACAGTAACCTCCATCTTCTTGGTTCTTACTTTCCTAAACCTATTGGCTCCAGAAGAAGACATAATGAAAGAAACAAGAAGGGAAAAATGAGCTTACTAGGAAAACATAGAAAAATCTATGGATTTGAAGAGCTCAAAGAAGAAGACTTGCAAGAATGACAAAGAAATGTAGAGAGCTTATGACTAGCCATAACAAAAAATGAAAATGGAAATCAAAGACCAAGTGTCTTTTAAATGGCTTATGACTAGCCAACTGTTGCATAGGATGCGTGGTCTAATGCTCCTTTCATGCGAACAAAGGTGTCTTAAGTAGCTGAAGTGTACAGTCATTAAGTGCAACAGAAGATGTCTCGATAAACGAAGCATCCCATCGTAGATATTCAAACTTAACCGATAATAAGAAGGCCACTCTGGTATACCTAACAAGACCAAGCCCATAAAAAGTGGATGTACAGGTAAGCTTAAGTCCTAAGAGGCCCAAACCTCTAAGGTCTAAATAATATAAGCCTAATCACATCCAAGCTTGTTCGAAAACAAAAATGCCACATCTTAAAGAACTAACTACAAGAAATAACTCCTCCCGACATGGTGTTAGGTACCTTTAAGGCTGTGCAAACTCCATTCCGACCAGTAAGTCAAAATTGCAATTTCAACTTGCTCTAAAGAAGAAAGGAACCTCAACTTCAGTCACATAATTTCCACCTATATGGAACCAAAGCCAACACACTCAAGTTATTCCATTCAGTACTAAGAGGAATTAGGACTCTAATCACCAACTCGATCCAACAAATCAAGACTGACTGCCTACATGATGTAAGGGCTTCTTTAAGTAAGTCACTTAACCTCATTCAGGTTCAGCCAAGTTAGGACCAAGACTTTCACAACCACACAACTTTACACTGATCCAGATAAAGATGACTACAGTCCACAATTTCTTTCGATGTGAAACTAAACACCTCTAAAAGCAACACAATTCTATCCTAGTCAAGTAAAAATCATGACTTCGGTCATCACTCTTATAAAAAAAGAAGCAAGACTTACGTTTTACAATTCCTATTAATAGCGGAGTCATGACTTTAACTATAAAATTCCCGCCAGAGAAGAACTACGACTCCCACGCCTCATAGTTCTACTCGATCAAAAGAGTAATTCTAGCTTCAATCACTTTCCCATTAAAGTAGAATTAGGGCCTTAGCCATACAAATCCTATAGAAGAAGAACTACAACTCTCACGTTTCACAGTTCCACATAACAAAAAGAAGAGTCAGGCTATAGTCAAATAACTCCTTTCGAAGTGGGTTTATGATTTCCAAAACCATATAATTCCATCATAGATTGAAGATTTAATAACTTTAGTCATACCTACCAGATGCGGTTTCAGTCATACCAATTCTTGGTCGAGAGAAAATACGGTCTCAATTATCCAAAATCCTGGTAATATGGGAATAGGACTCCCGAAATCACTCCCATTCCAACCCAAATCACTTAATGGATATATTCCAACCGACTAAGATCTCAACCGAAGTTGGGCTAAAGGCTCCTGCAGCCACAAAACCTCATCTCAGATCAGTCAAGAATCATGACTTCAATCCGATAATCCTTAACCATATAGGGACTGCAACTTCAACCGTGCAAAAGTGCCCTAAGAGTGAATTAAAACTCCTAACACTTAATTCTCATCCACATGGAACTAAGGCCTCTACAGCTGCACAAGCACCATTTAAGCTAAAAAAATTGAGGTTTCAACCATAAAGATTTCACTCCTATTCAACAAAAATCACTAGAATACTTGAGATTTACAGCTTACAATTATAAACGAATTTGGCTCAATCTAACACGAAGCAAAACTACAATTCTTAAACCTCACAATTCACTCAGGCAAAAGAGGAACTATATCCCAGTTACACCTAGGTTAGTGCATAATCTAAGCCTCACTTCGTCAAATCTCAAGAGAAAAGCTAATCATTCCCCTTCCGACTCTTAAGGATGCTAAGTTCACACCTTGTAACCTTGCCTAATGGAGTAGTGATTCCAACCTTACAGTTCCCATCGGAGTAGAACTATGGCCCTAAGCCTTACAGGTCACTTGAGTAAAAGAGGAACTACATCTCGAACATGTTTCCACCAAGGCATAGTTTAAGGTCCAAACCGACTAAAAACCTCAAGAGAAGTAAGGACCAACAAGACAATTCCTACAAAAGTGAGATCATGAATTCAGTTGCTCAGTTCCCACCTACATAGAGTTAAGGTTTCCGTAGCTATATAATTTCATTTAGGCTAAAAGAGGAATTAAGACGTCAGTCATATAGTTCCACTACAAAAATTGCCAGAAGAACTTGAAGGTTTGCATCCCATAACCCTCACTACAGTGGAAAAGTGACTTTAGCTATATAGTTCCCACCGAAGTTAAACTATAGCTCCCACGCCTCACAATTTACTTGACCAAAAGAGGAACTAAGACCCTAGTCACATTTTCGCCAAATCAGAATCAGAATCCCAAGTCAACCAAAACTTTTAGAAAAGATAAAGACAAGATGTAAAAGTGCTCTGACATGAATTCTTAGTCAAACAACCCAGATCCAAGCAATAAAAAACCAAAAGCCAGGATCAAAGAGAGTAGCGCAATTTTGCTCCGAGCCAATTCAAAGTAATAACTCCAGACACAAAAGGTGCTGAATACATGGTCCACTTCATAATAGAGCTCCCAATGGAAGTCTAGTCTCAGCTCACAACAAACAGCAGAAGGGAACTACTCCCCCAAAAGATCTATTCATATTCCTTGGAGAGTGGGGGGCATCAGATATAACCAAAATAATACGGCCAAATGATAGCCCACACGTGGTCATTTAACAACTTTTGAGCGGCGAAGTGATTCAGACTGGCTACTGAGGTGTAAATATAGTCATACCTCTTGACATGGTGACGAGACAACTCAGAAGGAAACCATACCTCAATTATAAAGAGTTGTCCGTTGTGAGGCTTGAGGCACTGAGACCTCAGTCTAATAATGTCTTATCTCGAGAAATCAACAACATGCCACACCTATATAAAAGGGTCCTCATCGTCGAATAAAAGGAGCGAGAAGGGAAAAAGGAAAAATGAAATAGAGAATACAAAACAAAAGGCAAGACCTAAGCACAAAAATACTTATAAAAATGTATAAAATTAAGAGAGAATCACAGGTACATGGAGAAAGCATACAAGGAACAAAGGGAACTCATCAAGTTCTCTCCTCCTCCCAAATATCCCCTTACCTCTTAAAAAACTTTCTCCTTTCGCTTTATAAGTGTGTTCACTGATTTGAGCATCGAAGGGTCTTCTTCAGAGTATAAAACTCCAAGAGACTTATTTTATAGGTTCTGTCCATCACCAACTCCAAGAAACTCTCGAGTCCAAGACTCCTCATTTAAAGACGAATCTTCAGCAAAACCTATTGAGAACCATTGAAGATAGGATGCCATCATCCACTTTTTTGGCATCAACAACGATATTTCACATCAACGATAGTTATAGTCATAAGTATTGGTGTCTATATCTTCAATAATGAAACCATAGTTTTAATTCATAAAAAATAAATAATGTTCAAGATAAAAAAAAACACCGTTAAAACTCGTCGATGAGGTGAGAGGTCTTGGCCAAGTGGCTAAGTTTGAGACATTTGGATTACAAAGTCTTAGATTCGACCACTGTGTGTGAATTATTTGTTAGATTTATATATAAATTATTTCTCCTATTTTATATGGGTTATGATAGTATTGTGGGTTATTGTATGAGTACTGAGATAGTAAGGATTTATATTGTAATCAAAACAGTAATTGTACTGCTTGCATATAACATCGCTTCAAAAAAACCGTTGAAACTCACATTTTAGATTAAGTATGATAGTTTAATTTTTTTTGGTGTGCTACTAGAAATAATTTAATTTCTTTTTTTTTCTGTGTCTTTTGATAATGATTAGAACATATCATAAATAATGTAAATTTCATATAATATTTAATTATCCAATTTCATCCTTAAACTACATTAATTTCAATTTTGCTTATGTAACAAAAACTACTAGGAAAATCCATAAAAAAAACTATCAGGAAACGACATCCAAAAATTAAACAAATTCAAATTCCATCCAAATTAGAATTTCTAAAAGCATTCTATTTCACTCATCACACTATTAGTAATTTTGATTTTGCTCGGAAATCATAAAACTACTAGAGAAAGATATATCTTTCTTTTTTATGGAAGGGAATGACATGTCCTAAAAAAATAAGCATATAAATTCCCATATAATCTTTAAAATTACTAAACACATCCCCAAATCTTATTTTCTAGAGTTGGAAATCGGGTCGGGTTAGGTTATTTCAGTTCGGGTCAATTCGGATTTGGGTCATTTCGAGTCACGAGCCACTTCGGATTGTAGGTCAACTTGGGTCGAGTAGGGTTCTAGTAATATCAATCTTAGGTCGTGTCGAGTCTCATGTCATCTCAGATTGGGTTGGATAGGGTTTGACCGGTAGCAATCTCGGGTCGGGTTGTCTTGCATTCGGGCCATTTCTGTTTGAGTCTTTTGGGCTTTTGAGTAGGCTTGATATAGCCCATCAGATTTGCTCTATTTTTCTATTTCTGTTTCCTTCAATTTTTGAGAAATTCATTTGAACTCCGTTTTAAATTTAAATTATCATGTTATTTTTTTTTATATTTCAATGTAATTAAATTCATAAAAATATGTTAATAATAACTTAGTATTTTTTTCTCATTTTAATATATTTAACTAATTATGGTTTGATTAAATGCAAATCAAAATTATAAATGAAAATAATATAACTATCAAGAATTTGATAATTTAATAACTAATATAAGATAAAATTAAAATTTTCTTCTGCTTATATGATGATAGCGAAAGTTGATGTGCATGATCTATATGAATATAATATTAAATCTAATGATAATTTTTTGTAAAATAAAAAATATACAATAAATTATAGAGTGTGTAAAATACATTAATGTTATTAATTTATTACACTAAATATCAATTAATAACCTAACACATACATGTAATTATATGTTCACGTATATCAAGTAATTTTGTAGAACCCTTAAAACATGTTAATCATATAATATCATAATATAAGCATATACCTAAGAAATATGGTTTTACAAAAATGACAAGCAATTACACATTTACACACATGTTTTACATATGAATTAATTACATTTAGAGTTAATCATATGTAACATTAATTAGTTGTTATTATTATTTAATAAAAAATAAAAAATAAAGATATTGATATTAAAAGTTAAAATATAATATAATAAACAATCGATTTATACTGTTTCATCCTAAATTGATTTTTTTTTATAAGGATTGATGATTAATTTATATTTGTTATATTTAATTATTCTTATTTTTAAAAAAATATGTTTTAAAAAGATTGAAAAATTAGTTTACATATGATAGATTAATAAATTCTATCAAAACTCTGAAAATTCAAAACACTCATGATATAATTAATTTTATTTGATAACTAGCTTCTAGTTCTAATAAACTATCATATCAGTTTTATGAGCAAATTATTTTTTTTTTTTAAAAAAAAAACCTATCGTTTCGAGTTGAGTTCGTATTATTTTAAATTCAAATTATTTCGGATTTCAAATATTTCAGATTTGGATCGATTAGATTCGGATAATATTATTTTAATATTTTTTTATTGCTAAACTCGGATTTAGATCGTTTTCCCACCTTTAAATATTTACCTCGCATCATCCTATTTTTCCCACCAACGAAACGGACCTTATAATGCAGCAAGCACCTGGAGGGCAAATCCGGAAACCCAAACAAGCAACTAGAGGTTTACGGTTCGTACCCAAAAAAAAAAAAAAAAAAAAAACCTAAAAACACAGATAGGACTATAAAAGTCGCACAAAACGCATCACAAGATTTTTTACTTCTCTCTCTCCTTTTTCTCCCTTCAACTCCACGGCGCAGATCCGAGGAGTTTGGGAGACCCTAACTTTCTCTCTCTAAAAACCAAGAAAGAAGCTCACAAACACCTCTCCTCTCTAGCGATCATCATCTACCACCAGCAGGTTACTTTTGTCCTCTCTATTTTCTTATATGCATACATGTATGTTTAGGCGTTTCATGATATTATTTTTTTTATGGTAAAGAAATCTTTGCGTTGATTGATTTGATGCTCGTCTATGCATGTATCTAGTGTGTAAGCTTGAATGTATCTAGTGTGTAAGCTTGAATATATGGAGGAAATTTTTTGAAATATGAATGCTTTTTTTTTTTTTTGTTTCTGGGTGAAAAATTAGACCTTTTTTTTGTAAGTGAAAAATTAGACGTTGTTGCTTATAAAAAAAACAAAATTAGACGTTGTTGATAGCGTAATGTGTAGATTGAGCTGGTATTGATGGGTTAATTTTTAGGATCTAAGATTGATCTGTATGTGTTACATGATATAGGTATGGTAAAGAGATCTTTGCGTGCATTGATTTGATGCTTGTGCATACGTATCTAGTATGTATGCTTATATATATTGAGTAAATTGTTAAAATTTATGATTCTTTTTTCGAAAATTAGGTGTTTTTGATGGCTTAATGTGTAGTTTGAGCTGGTATTGATGGTTAATTTTTTGGATCTATGTTTGATCTGAATGTATGGATGTTTCATGATATTGGTATGGTAAAGAGATATCTGCGTGGATTGATTTGATGGTTGTGTATGTTCATATCTGATATATGCTTGTATATATTGAGGAAATTCTTAAAGTAGGAAGTTTCTTTATCTGGGTGAAAAATTAGGTGTTCTTGATGGAGTAATACGTAGGTTGAGCTGGTAATGATGGGCTAACTTTTAGGATCTAGGAATGCTCTGTGTTTTTTTTATAAAATAAGTACTGTTAGGTTTTATTTATGATTATATAGTTCTCTATTGATTCTGTGATTAATTTAGTTTAGTGATGTTATTGGACTTTGGATTAATGAAGCAAATGGATTTTTAGAATTCATGGTTATCAGAAATTTGCAAAGATTTACTGAATGAGCGTGGTTTTTTCTATTTTTCAACTGGGTTAACTCTGTTATACAGGCATTAAAATTTATGAGAACATGTTGGCATGTACACTTAATATAAGTGAGTCTCTTCTTAGGGGAAATTTTTAGATGATTGTTTCATTACTTTTTGGTTGGTTTAATTTTCTCTCATTATCCAAGATATTCTGCAACTCTGAAAAAGGAGTTGTTAGCACTACGTTCTTGACCTTTTTTTTAATCCTTAGAGAAACTGGATATTGAGTAACGTATTTAGTTGTTTTCATTCTATCACCCTGGGCTTTCTTCTTAGTTCTCAAACCTTGGACGTCGAGCTTTGGAATTTGGAGAGGTGGGTGAAGCGGTGTCTGATAGTGAAGGATTTATGTCCTTGATATCAGATAGCCATATGCCTCTTAGAATATCGATATTGAAAACATAATTTTAATGCTTGTACTCCTCTCTGTTTGGTTTGCAAGTTTGGCTATTATGTTACAGTTTTCTTAACAAGGAAGGGCTTCAACCTTCATGATAATATTTGGATTTCCAAACAAAATGGGTGAACAAACTCTTTTTTTCACTGGTGATATTAATGCTGCTCTAAGTAATCTACAGTTGACATTCCCTTGTTGTTTTTGGTGTGATAATGTTACAAGGTGTGTAAGTGTATGGGTGATAGAATGATATGGATGTAAGACTGAGCTGAATCCGTCTGCTCACCATCTTAATCAAAAGAAGATGGGTGAATTGATGAGAAACTTCTTGGCATACACATAATATAAGCGAGTCACTTCTTAGGAGGAAATTTCTAGATGATTGGTTCATTCATTTTCTCTTATTGCTCAAAAAAAGTTCTTAGAACTAATGTTTTCGCCTTTTTTTTAGTCCTTAGAGAAACTAAATATTTAGTAATGCATTTAGTTTTGTTTCTATCACCCTGTGATTTCTTCTTAATGCTCAAACCTTGGAATTCGGGCTTTTGAATTTGGGGAGGTGGGCCAAACGGTGTCTGATATTGAAAGGGTTTATGTCCTTGATATCAGATGACCATATGGCTCTTAGAATATCTACTCCACTACTCCAGATATTAAAACTGAATTTTAATGGCTGTGCTCCTCTGTTTGGTTCGCTAGTTTGGCTATTCTTTTACAGTTTTCTTAATAAGGGCAGGCTTCAGCCTTCATTGATAATATTTGGATTTCTGAACATGGATGAACAAATCTTTTTGACCGGTGCTATATGTGCTATTCTAAGTACTCTACACTCGACATTCCCTTGTGTTGTTGTTTACTCGTAAACCTATGACCACTTAGAACTCTCTCTCTTGTTGGGGGCCCAGATTTTCTAAATTTTAAAGATGTTTTCTTTCTGCAGTCATGGCGGGTTTGGCACCAGAAGGATCGCAATTCGACACTCGTCAATATGATGCGAAAATGACTGAGTTGTAAGTCTCTTGTTTGCATTGTACACGCTGTCTGTTTGCCTTTATCTATTCTTCTTTTTTTTTTCTTTTCTTTTTTATGATCTGATGTCGGTACTAGTGTATATCTTGACATATTTATTGGTTCAGACTCTCAACTGATGGGCAGGATTTTTTCACATCCTACGATGAGGTTTATGACAGTTTTGATGCAATGGGGTTGCAGGAGAACCTTCTTAGGGGTATCTATGCTTATGGTAGGTGAAGAAAGAAAATATATATTCTTGTTCCTCTCATGCTGTATCTAAAGTTGTGGAATTTGAATCAGTTTTTCCATTTCGGTTGATTTTGGACTGCTAAGATCACTGTGAACCTCCTGAACTCCAAACTTGTTTTAATACTTCTTCCTATAAAATTTTGCTTTTATCTATTTGCTTGCCTTCCTGTTGTGCCGCAACTCACAAGCACTAGAGTTTCTTGTGGGCTGGGATCCCTCATACTTGCTGAGTGTTGCATAATGTGAGAATGACACAGTTCTTTGATGTTAAATTTTTTGTAAGGTTTCTTTTGTTTTCCTGATCTTTGGGCTTAGCTCTTACAATTCTGTATGTGGTATACTAAATTTCTTTCAAGGTTTCGAGAAGCCTTCTGCAATTCAGCAAAGAGGAATTGTTCCATTCTGCAAGGGTCTTGATGTGATTCAGCAGGCTCAGTCTGGAACTGGGAAAACAGCAACTTTCTGTTCTGGGATTTTGCAACAACTTGATTATAGTCTAGTCCAGTGCCAGGCTTTGGTGCTGGCACCCACTAGGGAACTTGCCCAACAGATTGAGAAGGTTATGCGAGCTCTTGGTGATTACCTCGGAGTTAGAGTCCACGCTTGTGTTGGTGGGACAAGTGTTCGCGAGGATCAGCGCATTCTTCAGTCTGGTGTTCATGTTGTTGTTGGAACTCCTGGTCGTGTATTTGACATGTTGCGCAGGCAATCACTTCGCTCTGATTACATTAAGATGTTTGTACTGGATGAGGCCGATGAAATGCTATCACGTGGTTTCAAGGATCAGGTTTGTCATCGTATCTTAATTTCAAATTCTTTTTATTGGTTGTTCCAACTTTTGAGAATTCTTGTTTTTCTAATAATGGGGTTGTGGGTATCAGATCTATGATATTTTCCAGCTTCTGACAGCCAAAGTTCAGGTTGGGGTGTTCTCTGCTACAATGCCACCTGAAGCCCTTGAGATTACTAGGAAGTTTATGAACAAGCCTGTAAGGATCTTGGTCAAGCGTGATGAGCTAACTCTTGAGGGTATCAAGCAGTTCTATGTCAATGTTGATAAGGAAGAATGGAAGCTGGAAACTCTCTGTGATCTTTATGAGACTCTGGCCATCACCCAGAGTGTCATTTTTGTGAATACGCGGCGCAAGGTTGATTGGCTTACTGACAAGATGCGAAGCCGTGACCACACAGTCTCGGCCACCCATGGTGACATGGACCAAAATACTCGAGATATCATCATGCGCGAATTCCGTTCTGGCTCTTCTCGTGTACTTATCACCACTGATCTCCTTGCTCGTGGTATTGATGTGCAACAAGTCTCTCTTGTCATAAACTTTGATCTGCCAACTCAACCGGAAAACTACCTTCATCGTATTGGACGAAGTGGACGGTTTGGAAGGAAAGGTGTTGCTATTAACTTTTTGACCAAGGATGATGAAAGAATGCTGTCTGATATCCAGAAGTTCTATAATGTGCTGATTGAGGAGCTGCCATCAAACGTGGCTGATCTCCTCTGAAGAAATTCTTTTTTGGAAGTTTGTTGAGGCAAAGGGTTTTCTTATTTTGCAAGTGCTATTTAGAGTGTTGTTTTTCTTTTTCCTTTTTGGTCTAGTGGTTTAAATTAATGTTCTTCTCAAACATATAATGAGCAGTTAATGATATGCGCCCTGCAAAACTGCAACATAAAGATTGCTAGTTACCTATTCTATCCGGTGGGTTTTGTGTTGGTACTTGTTGTTGAAGGTAGGGTATAATTTAATTCTTGTTGATAAAAAATATTAAAGGTTGTTAGTTTGGACGAGTTTCTGTGTCATCAAGTAGAATATTCATATTTCAACTCTTTTGAGCACATGCTTTGTAAAATAGAATGATTTTTTGAGAAGTGGAAAGAGATTTTAACACTAGGGATCATTGGTAGATTAAATCTGCTAATGAAAGGAAAATCTAATTTTAGTTCTTGTTTTCTCTTCAATCAAGGTTGTAAATTTCGTTGTCAGATATTTCTTTGTTTAATTATTGAAATGGAATGTTTTTGTTTTAGTTTATTTGGAAGACATTTTGGATTTGACATGTTTTTAAAATATGTATCTATCAAATTATATATAATTATAAATATAAATTATAAAAAAAATATTCTTCATTTAAATACATATATTAATTTTATTCAAATTTTTGTTTTAAAATCAATTATAAATCCATTGATTTTGGTATAAATCCAAATTACGAGTTTATCTTTCTATTAATTTAACTATTTTAGGCCTATATAGGCATGATCCATTCTACTCGAACCTCTTTCAATTTTGTCATATACCAAAAATTGCAGTTACTAATTAACACATAGTCATAGACAACATTGAGCAAAAATTACAAAGTAAGAGACAAAATGAGAGAAATCTAAAATTAAATATATACTTGGTTTCAATTTTGCTGCAATTGACCATTTTAAGCAATTGATGACTTCAAGTTCAGATGCACTTTTTAGAGCTGCAAAATCAAAGTTGCTAGAAATTCAATGATATGTCAAATAAAAACGTTTGCACGTTAAGATAAAGACAAAAATAAAAACAAAAAAAAAACAGAAGAAATCGAATGATATGTTAAATCAAAACAACAGGTATTTTTTATTTGTTTTTTTTTTATTTTGCTTTTAAAAAATAAAAAAACTTTCCTTCATTCTTTAGCTCAATATCTCTTTTGCTTCCAATTTAACAAATAAATAAATAAATAAAAAAGAAAGGATTCTCCCTCTTTAAACTAGGGAGAGTACTTAGAAAAGTAAAATATACATAAAAAGCAAGAACAAGAAGATGGGAAAAAGATGAAGTCTTGAGAAGAAGAAGACAGTGATTGAAACTTTCCATTTCGGTAGATAAGAAATCCCTAAACCCTTAATTGACTAACAGGAGAAGAGATGAGAGAAATTCTTAAACTACCCATTAAAACATATAAAATCACAAATAAATCACATGTGTTGTTTCGATCGAAACAAAGCATTTCAATCGAAACAGACCGAAACACTCCAAAATAAAACATGAAGTGAAATACTAATATGTATCGTTTTGGTTTACTCTTGAGACCAAAACGTTTCGACCACTAAACGGAATTCACAATACTGCTTCAAACTCTTGAATCCTCCATGCAAAACTTTATAATTAATTAGTGATGTTCTTCTCATCGAGTGACCTTGACTCATTCAAAGCCAGCGTACCTACTATCAATGTTTTATAGACGTAGTCGGGACAAAGTGTTTTAGAAACGCCTTTGGCAGTTTGACGTTGGAAAAAAAGGACAATGGTCAATAGAACTAGTGTATGCTTTTTTGGAGTGCATGCCTCATGCCTTAAAAAAAAAAAAAAAAAAAAAAAAAAACTACACCTCAAGCCTAGATGTACGCATCATCAAAATTATCAAAAGGTGTATGTATTTTTGTTAGGGTGTAGACTCCTTTTTTTTTTTGGTTTGTTGAGATTATACCTTTTTTGCTTAGAAGTGTTATAATTATTATTATTATTTTATTTTTGAAAATATTTTTTGTTAATTAATTATAATTTTTGCCTCTAAAAACATGATATTTTTGTTAATTAATTATATTTTTTGTTAATTAATTATAATTATTCAATGCCTTTGCCTCTAAAAACATTATTGACTACTACTTTGACAACTCAAGTTGGGTAGTACTTGGACGTTGTTTTGTTAAAGGACAAACTATGATATAAGTTGAATGGCATACACCTACTAGGGTTGTTAATGATATATTTATAATATAAGGGTTTAGGTACAATTACAAGAATGTCCTCACTAATACATAAGAATTACATATGAACAATAATTCCTTGATACGCCCTCTTAATCTAAATGTGGAGAAACTACTGAGAGATTGGATTTACGATCATGAAATTGAAAGGGTGCCAAAATTTTGTTAAACATATTAGCAAGCTATCAAGAAGTATATATATAGCGAACGCCTTGATGTGGGACAAATATACCCTCTTATCAGAAAGTGACACTTGGGAAACCTAAGGGTAGTCTAATAATTTCAATTATCTCAAGGCCTTATAAATAAGGGCTCCCATAATGGTAATTCATAACTAAACACTTTTATTTTTTTTCTCTCCTCACTTCATACTTTGACTTAAGCATTGGAGGGTCCTTCCCAAAGAAAAACACTCCATGTTGGCTTCCCTTACAGATACCTCGGACGTACATCGGATCAGGCTCAACCAAACCAGCTCATACCCAAATAGATTAAATCAAACTTGACTCTAGCACTTAGCTTGATCCGACTTGGGAGGACTCGACCTATTTTCGACATCAACAAATTAGTGCCGTCCATAGGAAAGATAAAATTTCATATGTTAAACGATGCCCCCCTAGAAAGAATCAAAATACCCTGAAAAGTCTCATTCACCTGACCTTCGAGATCAACATGACGAATCCACTCCAGTTACCTCCACCACCACCTTTGACAGAGGGACAACACCCTCATCGCGCCACGAGAAGCCATTACCAACATGAGGTGAACGAATAACAGGCCTTATCTAATTGTTGAATCAGATTGCGATCAGACCAAATGACTCAACGATAAACCTCCGAAACAAACTTGGCCACCTCGGTCAGCCAGGCTGAGTACAATTCCCTGCAGTGACGGTTTGAGGAGCTAATTGTATGGCTCGATCAAGTGGCCCTCGAACCGAGCAAAAACTCGATTTCGTCAATCACCAACTCGAATCGCCAACACAACCAGGAAGACCACCGAGATCGCACCTGAAACCTGAATGTCTGACCAGAGGAGGTAAGTTTTCGGAGGAGGCATGACCAGCCTGCGAGAGACATAAGTAATGGATGTCGGCTTGAAATGGGAGAATCGAGTTGGCATTGTCCAAGACAGACTCCTCGATAATCAATCTGGGATGACAAGTTCATGTCAAATTCCCATCCATCCGAGAAACAACAAGAGCAAGATAAGTTAGAAGTCATCAAACAAATGAAAGAAATGAATGAGTGCCTCGGGTTCACCATAAAAACCACTTGAGGAAACATCTCAGATGAGATCAGACCTGTGGGCAGCCCCTTTTCCAAGGAGCTCATGGATGAAAAAATGTCGCCCAATTTCAAGATGCCTCACATCGAGCCCTACACGAGAAAGATGTGCCCCATTAACCACATAGCAACTTTCAAGTCCTTAATGTTCCTGCATGGTCACTCAGAGGAGACTATGTGTCCCACGTTCCCAATAACATTAAGAGAGACAACGAGGATATGGTTTTCTTGTTTGCCATTAGGTTCTATAAGATCGTTTGATGAGCTTAGCGAGTAGTTCACAACACATTTGTTTAGTAGCCATGGTCCTAAAAAGACTTCTAAAAGCTTGTTGAGCATACCTAAGCATTTTGATGAGACCCTCCGTGACTACATTTCGCGGTTCACTTTGGCTATGGTATAAGTGAGGGACTTAGACCAAAAGGTAGCAGTCATTGCTTTTATTAATGACCTCAAAGCCTCTGATTTCAGTCACTACCTCTCTAGGAACCCACTTCACACCATACTGACCCTTTTAGCTAAAGCAGATGAGTTTGTAATTGCAGAAGAAGACCAAGTTTTCCGCAAAAAGAGAGAAGAAGCCTTAACAAGCAAGAAAAACGAAGAGCTAGAAGAACCTAAATCCAGGTATGTATAGGTACCACTCTTTTCCGTTTGAGACCCATGCATCCAGGTCATTACCCAAGACCACTTTCCTTAAAGAAAGTGGATATGGAGAGGGTGCGGATTACGATGAGTAGACATATAAAAACAAGTGAAACCTACCAAGTCTAATACAAACCCTTGATAAGTAGTAAAAAGGCTCCCATGATGGGTACACTTTTAATGTATTAGACAATGGGTTGTTTTGTCATCCAAGAACAAAGTAAGGATGACGGGTAAGGAGCCGCCATTTGACATTGAAGGGGGTGAAATCCCTTGTCACTGGCCTATGTGAGAAATTCCAAAGATTAGAAGATTTGGGTGCAAAAAAGTGAGGATTTAAAGCTCTCTCTCTTACCTAGACCGAAGTCTAGCCCTTTGTGTTTCAAGGGAATTAATTGAAATTTTAATTCATGTGTTATTATCATACACTACTAATTAAACTAAGCACACATCTTGTAATTTTTATTCAAACAAAGCAACACCAAATATTAACTTTAAAGTAATGTGGTAAAAGTATATAAAAGAAATAAATTGCTTTGACTATGAAGAAAAAAAAAATTAAAACTACTTGCAAAGTATGGATGAGAAATATATTAAAGTGCGTGCATTTAAACTAGGTGGATTAATTATGTAAGTTAAACTAGATGAATTAAACTTGAAGACTAAATTGAATGAATTAAACTAAGCTACTTTAAACTAGACGAGTTAAAAAAATAAGAATTAAGCTAAATAGATTTAAATTAAACTACCTTAAAAATGAGATTCAAAATAACTAGTAACTAGTAACATTTTTAATGGGCCAAAGGGGGCCCAAAATTAACAAGGACCAAGGGATGAATTAAACTAAGCTACTTTAAACTAGATGAGTTAAAAAAAATAGGAATTAAGCTAAATAGATTTAAATTAAACTACCTTAAAAATGAGATTCAAAATAACTAGTAACTAGTAACATTTTTAATAGGCCAAAAGGGGCCCAAAATTAACAAGGACCAAGGGGACCCAAAAATATTCTTAAAGAATTAAAGTTCACATGTAAATAATGACAACTTAAAGCAAAACATCTAACTTAGAGAACATAAAAATTCTTAAGGTACTAAACTAAAAAAAAAAAAACTTTAAAACTACCATTAACTCAATGTTTCATTTAACGAAGAAACTACATATGACTAGTAGCTAACTAAAGAAAGCTATATAACTAGTGAAAAATAAAATGCTAAGAAACTAGTAAGTATCTAAAGTTGAAACTTTTAAGTGAGACAAATTAATCTAGTCTCTTTTCAAGGTGGTTTAAACACATGAATCATGCTAACAATTTATTTTACAAAAAGTAGAAGCTTAACCAACCTTCTTTGGCTAAGGAAAATTTCCACGTGCAGGGATTATCCTCAGAGATCTTTATGCTCTTGTGGACTTAGTGAAGTTGAAAGAATGATTCAAATGAAGATTAGAAGACCAAAAAAAAGGTGACCAAAAATGATGAACTCTCACTAGTTCTTCTTTTGTGTTTCATTTTTGCTCTTTTTTCACCTTTCTTGAACACTTTTTTCTCTTTTGTTATATTCCTCTCTTTGATCTTCCTACTTTTCTCTTTTTGTCCTTATTTTCTCACTTATTTCTTTCACTCTAAACTTTCTATCTTTTCTCTCTTTTTGCATTACATTGCCTTAGTGTTGTGTTGGCTCTTTGTGTTAGCAAAAGAGGAGTATTTATAGGAGGAGTAAGGGCTGGCCAAGAGATTAAAAAAAGCAAAATAATGGGTGAAAATAAGGTTCATGGCTGGTCATATAGAGAAGGGGAAAAGTAGTTTCAACTTTTGAGATGAAAAATGTGTTTCACTTTTGGGGTGTAAAGGTAGGGCTAGAGAAGTTAGGTGTGGTAAACCAAGTGAAAAGTGAGAGAGAAAATAATTTTAGGTGGTTGGACATGAGGAATAGGGAGAGGTTTCTTTGAGGTGAAAAAAGTGAAGAAAAAAGTTTGTAAAAAGGTGAACAAGAAATGCCATTTTGGAGTGTTTTCAATAAAGCAAAAGCAAAAGAAAAAAAGGTAAGGAGAAACTCTCCTTGCTTTGGACCACCAAAGGGGGTGGAAAAGACACAATTTTATTTGGTTTTTGTTATATAACAAATTGGAAAATCTTAGGGAAAAAAAAGAGTGCAATTACAAAGCAAAAGAAAGGAGAAAAGGCTTCACATTCTAAAAACAAATTTCTGTTTTTTAAGGTGTCTTTTTCTCATATTCAAACACTACCTAGTATTACTCCTCCTTCTCTTTGATCTCCCATAATTCAATCATCATCTACCCTAGTCATTGGCCTCACTTTGTCATGGACTTTATCATTTGCAGCTGCACTTCCATACCCTATTACACTTGGATCATTTTATCCCCATCTTTGACTTTTGCTTTTTTCTCTAAAAAATCTACTTCTACTCTCCCAATCTCATTTCCATAATGTGTTTATTCTCCTTCTCCTTCTTTTGCCTATCCAAATATCACCAATCTCATTACTCTCAAACTTGACTGCAACAACTACCTCTTGTGAAAGGCTCAATGGAAAAATGTTTTAATCTCCTATGATTTACAATGAACATTGATCGATCCTTTCCATGCCTATAAAAATATCTTAGTGATGGTTACAATCGCATTATACTCCTTAATCACGTGTATCAACAATAGGTTCGTACAGATACTACATCAAAATCTTGGTTGAATGCTGCACTTTACCATGATGCTCTCTAAGATGTTTATCAACTCTCCATTTCTAGAGATATTTGGGTCACTTTTGCCCACGTTACATAGATAGTCTATTGCAAATAAAATTGATATAAATCTCAAGACTCACCAGAACAGAAAGGCTGACAAAACCGTGGAAGCTTATCTAAAGGAAATCAAAAGCATTATTGATGATTTTGTTTCCATTAATTCTATTATCTTTGACAGAGATTTAATATCTCATCCATGTTCTGGTTGGTCAACTCGAAGAGTATGAGTCATTCACCTTCGATAAGTTTCGCACCAAATTGATCCATTTAAGGGTGTTCCTGAACCTAGTAATGTAATACTATTGAGGAATGAAGATACTTGGGAGGAGGCTATTAATATGTGGGACTTTGAAAAATAATTGGGTTTAATCTTTGATGATAATGAAGTGGTGATGTTGGATTAGATCTATTAATTGGAAATGAGAAATAAAGAAGAATACGTCAAGATGATGAATAAAGAATAAAGTTTAAAGATTAAAATCTTGAAGATGTTGTAAGGAGTATCGATTTGTTTTGTTTGGTATATATTTGAGGATGTTTTTTGGTTTGAGGTTGGTTCATGTCCCTTGTTAGCTGTTTTTTTGTGCATTTTGTATGCTGATGCCTGCTAAAATTGGTTTATTCCGGGTTTGGATTTTTAGGCCTATGTTTTCAATAAGGTTGTTCTGTTTACTGTTGCCTTTGTGTGGATTATTTTTAGTTTTTAGGGGTTGTTTTTTTTTTTTTTTTTTTTTTTTTTTTTTTTTTTTTTCTGTGGTGTTAGTGTGCTTGCATTGGAATTTTTGTTTGGGTTGGGTCTGTTTGTTTGGTATCCCTTTTTCGTGGGTTTTATATGGAATATTTGAATATTTTGGCATTTTCAGTGTTCATTAATAATATTATTTGCTTTGCCCATTTTTTTTTTAAAAAATAGCAACGGTTAAAGCATTTCACTGATTTTTCTTCACCCACACAACCTACAGCCTTTGTCGCTAGCATCATCCATTTTTTTGATCAGTGTAGTCAAAGTAGGGGGCGTGGATCACAACATCTTTGTCGAGAAAGATGTCATAGTCAAAATTCTGGTCATAATTCCTACAACTCTAGTACTCCCTCATCAATTGGTTTCCTAAGATCACAACAACAACCTTTTCATGGTTATGGTTATGGTAATTCTTCCTCCCCACCTCCACAATCAATAAGAGGTCCAAGTAATTCTCTTTAATTTAATGATGGTGTCTTGTGGTCATATCAAAATTTAGTTCAGTGTCAAATATGTTCTCATTCATGTCATTTTACTACATAATGCTTAAATCATTATCATCACGCTTATACACTTGGTGACCTCCCAAAGTCCTTTATTGCATTTTCTGTTGTTAAACTAATGATAATATTTGTATCTAGATTGGGCTAATTATGTCTTATATGACTCTTGATGAGGGTAAATTCTCTAAACCTCTACTCTATCATGGTTCACTGAGTATTTTAGTTGGTGAATGAAATTTACTTAATATTAAGCAAGCTGGTTCTTCTTTGTTACACACTCTACCTTGCTCTCTTCATTTGGATAATGTTCATTATGTTCACCGTTTGTCTCATTTAGTTCTTTTATTATGTGTGTTAAAGATAATCCAATGCGAATACTTCGCTGCAGTCCTCCAGTGAAAGTGATCTTTACTCACTTATTTCTAGCTTCATTTCTCCCCCGCTTTGTGGTCTTGTTGCTACTCGAGTGTCTAGTGAAGTTTGGCATCATCGATTAGGCCATTTAGGATCTAGAGTGTTATCTAATTTAAAAAATAAGATTCAAGCTTATTTATCTTCCAAGTTCAGTGGTGTTTGAGTTTGACAAATCTATATGTTTACCTTTTAATTTGGTTGAGTATTGTACGCTAGACCCATTATTTTGAATACATTTAGATGTTTGGACCTCACATGTTTTATCTAACTTGGGGTATCTCTATTATGTCTCATTTGTGGATGATTTTTCTCTCTTCATATGGCTTTTTTCTATGCATGCTAAGAGTGAAGTTTTCATACATGTTCGCACATTTAAAAATCTGATGGAAATCTCTTTTCCACAAATATCATAAATTTTCAAAGTGATGGTTGTTGTGAGTATGTTAAAAATGATTTCAAATGGTTTCTTAATGAGCATCGTATTCATTTTCCCAAATCTTGTCCTAGCACACCACAAAATAATGGTGTGGCTGAAAAAAAACACCGACACATTATTGACATGGTTCAGACCATTCTTTTTCAATCAAATATACCGCCCCAATTTTGGGTTAGCATACACAGTTGTATTCACCATTAATCGACTTCCAACAACTCTTTTGCACAATATCTCTTCTTTTGAATAATTGTTTAAACATCGACTAGATTATACCTTTTTGTGTGTTTAGTTGTGAATATTATCCTAATCTCATTCCATGCTCATCACACAAATTGTCACATAGATTCATAAAATGTGTTTTTCTTGGCTATGCTCACATATAAAGGTTATTCTCGATCCTTTCTTTGGTATGGTCTACATTTTGCGTTACATTAAATTTCATAAGTTTTTGTTTCCTTATTAATCTATCTCTTTGCTCATCTTCCATTTCACCCTCATCTTCTTCTTAATCTTCTCTAGTTTTGACCTCTTCTCTTTCTGTGCTTACACCTTCCATGCCTTTCAACTCTTTCGCTAGTCATCATTCCTTGGTTCCCTCAATTACTAGTAAATGTTCATTAGTTATCGGTCAGTCTCCTTATATTACTAGTCATCCTTCCCTAGTTACCAATCTAACTCCCATTATCAATTCATTTTCCACCGTGCTTGCCTCATCACTACTCGTGTATTCTTTGATTACCAATGACTTTTCCTCTCGTTCTCTTACCATTTCTCCTGTGGTTATCTCTAACCTTCTTGTGGCCACCAGTAATTCACTTTCCATTACCACTTCATCTCTAGTTGGTCATCACATGACTACCTGCCTTAAAACAAGCATTTGCAAACCAAAACAATTGTTTTCTTTCTCCTCCACTTTGTCTCATTCTGAACCAACTTGCTTTTCATATGCCATTAAGGATCCAAAGTAGATATTAGCAATGTCGGATGAATTTAGCACCCTGAATAAAAATAAGACTTGGACTCTTGTTCCATATGATTCCTTTAAAAACTTGGTTGGTTGTTGTAGACAGAGGTACAAACCCAAGAAGGGGGTGAATTAGGTTTTTAAAAAAAAAATTTGCAATTAACAAGCAAGTTCTAACAATTTAATCAATTAAAGCAAACAATAAATAACTTGCTTGAAATTAAAGGAGTAAAGAAAGAAAATATGCAAACTCTGTTTATAGTGGTTCGATAATATCAAAATCACTCTGAACCTACATCCACTCTCTTCAAGGAACCTCCTTGAAGCAATTCACTAATGATAGTCAACCAACTTCACGGGTGTTGCCCAAACCTTACAAATATCGCTTACATTAGGAAGTTACAAGGAAGTGTTTAATGCCTAAACACTCTAAGAGTTATGCCAACTTTTTTTCACTTTGAGAAAGAATGAATAGATTGGAACAAGAGAGTGTACAATAAATGCTTACAACTCATAAAGTTTATCTCTCTAAAGCTTAAAGCTCAACAATTGCTCAAAAATAAAATTGAAAGTTTGATTCTTTCAATAAATATTTTCTATGGTGTTCAAGATGGTTGCTGAGGCTTGTAATGGTTGCGTATTTATAGAGAAAACTCTAATCAGCCAATTCAAATACAATATGACCATTTAAGCAATGAATGCAACTAATTCACACAAGATTTTAGGCAAAATAGCCATTACAAGACTTGGTGTAGTCAACTACAACAAGGTGTAGTCGACTATAACCCTTTTGAAAATGAAAAAAAGCATCAAATAGGTCTTGTAGTTGACTATAGAAAGGTGTAGTCAACTACAGCTTTGATTGAAAACAAAAATGAAAACTGTGGGACCCTATAATCAACTACAGCTTTGATTGAAGCCAAAAATGAAAACTGTGAGACCTTATAGTCGACTAAGCAATGTGTAGTCGACTACAACAAGGTTATGTGCCCTTTTTTAGTTGACTATAGCCTGAAGAAATACTTTTGTTTTTGCTTAAAATCATTTAAAAAAAATTTAATCTTTGAGCTATAATTGATTGGTGAGAGTCATAAAATGCATCTTAACAATACTTATTTGTTAGCATTTTAGGGTTGATCGAGGTTTGAAGTACACTTTTATACCTTAATAACTCTAAAGTGATATTCTTGGATCATTGACCTATTTCGGTGCATTTTCAGGTACTTTGAGTTCAAAAGAGATGGAAAGCTATCATAGCTTAAAGCACGATGCTTTGATGGACATTCGAGTGAGGGCATGGTTGCGGAAGGACAAAATGAAGAGAAACAAAGTATTAAGTGTGGGCGCTACAGCCTGAAGAAGTCTAAGCCTCGGCCTCCAGAATCAAGGCCAAAAGAGCAAGAAAGCCATTAGTGTGCGCCGTGGCCTGGACCAGGCTGAGCCACGGTGCCCAGAGTCTTCACAAGTCAGCACCAGTGTGCGTCGCAGCCTGGACTAGGCTGGGCTGTGGTGCCCAGAAGCTCACCTAACCAAAGACCAGACATAGTCGTGGCACGAGTAAGTGAGAGTCGTGGCGCGCACACGAACCCCTATTTTCCTAATTAGGGTTTTAGTTGATTGTTTAGACTCAAAACAGCCTTGGACCTTTGTATTATAAATAGATCACTTAGGGTTTGAAAAAGGAGACATCCAGGAAGGCTGAAACTGAGGAGAGAGCTCGACATTACGG
Source organism: Bretschneidera sinensis (assembly GCA_023935145.1). NCBI lineage: Eukaryota > Viridiplantae > Streptophyta > Magnoliopsida > Brassicales > Akaniaceae > Bretschneidera > Bretschneidera sinensis. The sequence goes on along the minus strand of CM043702.1, from coordinate 37,603,598 downwards.
TGTTCAAGCATGAACCCCATGGCCAACTAATCTCCAAGAAAGGAAAAAAGATGAATCTCTAGGTGTAGTTGTTCTTATTTTCATTATTGATTCAGTTGTAAGGATTTATTGTTAAAACATTTTTTATGAGTTATTCTTTGATTAAACAGGAAGAATTTAGGTTCATGTGACAGCTGCACTTTATGTTCTTCTTATCTTAGATTTTCTTAATCCGGTGATTGCATGCTTCTTCTCCATATAAGTCCAGTCAAGCTCTTTTTATGTCAAGTTATTTGGATGTGATTGAGTCCAGTAGACTTATCTTTTAGGTTTGTCCATTACTGTGATATTGTCATTAAGATATATTATCGTTTCTTGATAAATCTATAGGATAGGTCATGTGTGCTTGAATCGAAATCAAAGAGTACTTCATAGCAATTACATTAGGGTTTACATGTGCTTTGATTGAATATACACCGATTGCTTGTTTGGGAAGTGAAACTTGCAATCGAGATAAAAACAACTGAATCAAGATTGGAATAAGGCAACAAACCTAAGGAGGATTCTTGAAACTTTGTTGTTTCTTTATTATATTCTTCATATTATTTACACAATTTTCTCACATTACTTTATTATCAAAACTCATATTCTTTCACTTGATCTTTATCGTTCGTGTTAAGGTTTACACTTTTCCTTGTAGTTCATTTTTTCTCGTGGGATTGACACCTCAACTATACATAATAACTGTGTATTAGTTTGAGCGTAATCATTGATCTAAGAGCATAGAGAGATATTAACAAATAATTTAATCTTTACTAGATTAGTAATCTCTTACTTTACTTCTAAGTCTTCAAAAATACTTCAAGGTTCCATTGATCGCACATTGCTTTTAACGTGCGTTTCTTTATCCTTAAAATCGAAATAAGACTAGATAAAGAGAATTAGCACAATAATAAAATATGAAGTTGATGCATTTGTTGAGCAGTATAAAGCAAAATTAGTTGTCCAAGGGTTTCACCAACATGTAGGGATTGATTACCATGAAACTTTCAGTACAATTATTAAACCTACTTCTATTCGACTTGTGCTTTTTATTGTTATTTCTAAATCTTGGGTTATTGTTGCACAATTATCTACCTAAATTAATAAGCAAATAATCATACTTGTTTTACTTGCAAGTGCACAAGGTCAACAGTAGCATAGTGTGCAAATGCAAGATCATCTCCACAGGGATTGGTGAATTTCGATTTAGAATTAGTTTCGCAAAAATAAAAATAAGAGAAATAAATATTGGGTTTGAATTAATAATAATAATAAATGCGTAGGAACTTGATATCTACCACTAATCATGCTACCACAATACAACAGTATGCCAATGCTTTACTCATGCCATGTATACCTAATGTTTGTCAACCTAGGGGCTTGGTCCACTCCTTAGGCTATTGATCTCCCTAAGCAACGAGTTAGGCATGGTGTATACTCTAACTCTTTTCTCTCTCAAGGGATTCAGCATGGTGTATACTAAGTTGTTCCTTGAGAGAGCATAGGATCTGTGGAAATCGATAACTACACGAGACCTAGGACTTGGTCCACTCCCGGTTTCTCATGTTGATTAACCCAAGAATCCGGTGTGGATATCTTTTGTTACTAGTGTTAAACCCATGACTCAGTCATCCAAATTGATTCAACTAACTAATCCATACCACATGCATAAGTTGATCAGCAAACACATATGAGGAATTTAAATAAACACAGACATTAATCAAGTTAAGCATCACAACATAAATATAGCAAAGGCGCCAATACTAAATTATTGAATAAACATAATTAGGGCTTCAACCAAGCCCTTACTAGAAAATTAGTTACACATATTTGTGATGCTAAACAATATTATAAAGTAATAACAAAGGAAAGAAGAAACCCGAAAACACTATAGAGAAGAGTCATCAATTCGTCTCCACAATATTTCCTTCGGGCTCCTCCAGCCTCCGGTCTCCCCGAACAAAAACTAAACTAAAAGGAAGATACTGTTTCTGTGTTTTACAAGGCTATTTATAAGATTCTAAGGATACCTCGAAACTCAAACTTCCAAAACAAGACCTGAACCATTATTTCCAAAACAGGTTATGCCGTTTTACTATTTACTGCCGTATATGTGCGCTCGATCGCACACTGTTGCGCTTGAGCCTTCTTCTTGTGCGCGAGTGCAGGTTGCACTCGATTCTGGCATGGGCACTCGTGCGCTCGATCGCAGATCCCCTGCACTCGATCGCACTAGGCAGCATCAGTTTTTCCAGCTTTTGCTCTTTGAGTTCCAAAATGCTTCATTTCTTCCAAAAACCTATAAAAACATAGAAAACACAAAAAGGAAGTAAAATTGAATAGAATACGTACACTAAGAGCTTAACAAATGTAAATTAAAGGGCTTAAATATGAATATTTAAGCGCCTATCAGTGATCCACCAACTTGATGTCAAAAATGCATTCTTTCATGGATATCTTTCTAAGGATGTGTAAATAAAATAAACCACAGGTTTTGTTGACATTGTGCACCCTACCTTTGTATCTAAACTGCAAAAAGTCGTTTATGGTCTCAAACAAGCGCTTCGCACTTGGTTTCATCAATTCAATTATTTTTTTCTCACTAAAGGTTTCATATACAACAAAGCTGACATATTTATGTTTGTTCATCGGTCTAGTAATGGGATCTCTTCTTCCTCTGTACCTCGATGATATAATCATAACTCGTAGTAACTCTGCGTATCTATTTTATTTCATTGCTATTTTATCTTTTGCATTTGCAATTAAAGATCTTGGTGATCTCTACTATTTTCTTGGCATTGAGGCCTCTCGTGTTCATACTCGCCTTTTTTTTCTTAATATAAGTATGCTCAAGACCTTCTTGTTAAATTTCAAATGTCTTATTTCAATCTAGTTAAAACTCAGCTTCCTTCCAAGACACCACCATCATTGCATGATGGAGAATTGCTTTATGATCCCACTGAATATCGAAGCTTGGTAAGAGTATTCCAGTATTTAACTATGATTGGGTCACATTTATGTTTTATTTTTAATATTGTGAGTCAGTTTATGAATTGTCCTAGAACATCTCATATGCAGGTTATTACAGGAATTCTTCAATGTATTAAGAGCACTATTGATCATGGTCCATTATTCAAATATGCTTTAAATGTTTCTCTTATAGCTGTGGAGATGCCAATTAGTTAGGGTGTCTTGACAATTGTCGGTCCACCATTGGTTATGCCATTTTCTTTGGTCCTAATCTCATCTTTTGGTGAGCCAAAAAAAACAACCTATTGTGTCCATATGCAGTACTGAATCCGAGTATAGATTTATGGTGTATTCAATTGAAGAAATATATTTACTTCTGTAACATCTTCAAAATCTTGGTGTCTTTCTACATCACCCCATTACATACTTGTAGCTAATCTGATCTTCTATAGTAACACAAAGCATGTTGAAATTGACTTTCACTTTGTGCATGAGACAATGGCTCAGGGTGATTTATGTGTGTTGATGCTGAAAATAAGTCAGGTCCTCCCGAGTTGGATCAAGCTAATTGCTGGAGTCAGGTTTGATTTAATCTGTTTAGGTATGAATGGTTTGGGTGAGCCTGATTCGAGGTACCTCTGAGGTATCTGCAAGGGAAGTCGACCCCGAGTTTTTTTCTCCAGGTAGGATCTTTCGATGCTTAAGTTAGAGTACGAAGTGGGGAGAGAAAAGCAGTAAAAACGTGCAGTTATGAATGAGTTACCATTATAGGAGCCCTTATTTATAGGGCTTGAGACAATTAAAATTATCGAACTACCCTTGGGTATGCCAGATGTCACTTTCTGGTATAAGGGTATATTTGTCCCACATCACATACCTACACTCCTTTAAGGCTAAAATTTAGCTTAAGAGAGAGTAGAAGAAAAGTTGTTCTGTTCACCTTTTTTATTCTGGAAAGGTTTGAGGTGGGTGCCTTTTATGTTTTTCTTTGGATCTTGAAGTTGAAGGTGGGTCCGAGGTGGAGCTGGATTTGGCTGCTTCACTTCAGACTTTGGTCTTAGCCATGGTCCAAGGTGAAACTAACTTTGCCTGCTTTACTTTATAACTTGGATTTAGTTGATCAACCTCATACCTCGGCCTTGGTTAATTAACATCGTACCTTGACCTTGGTCAGGGTCAAACGTGAATTTGGATTTAGCTGTGTAATGACCCATCCTGGATTGGCCATCCCTGAGACGGTGTTGTCACATTTTAAAATCCCAGCACGACACATATATGTAACAAGAAAAATAGCGCCAACATAAATATTTACATCAATCTTCAACCCTCAACAGGGGAGATACATCATTCTAATCTTGACTTAAACATTATACACAACATAAAATGCATGAATATTGACAAATAAATTTTTATTTTATTTATTCATTAGTCAGAGGATGTGGACACGTACGTGGCTTACAGATAATTATATCGTCTGAACCTCAACTCATCAAACTAGTTGTCCTGCCTGCTACCTGAAATCATTGTACAATGAGGGATGAGCTTCACAAGCTCAGTGAATTAAATTTACTAGAAGTATTCAAGTTGTATAAATAATCTTTTAATATTTAATCATTTATATTCATATAACTTGATAATAGCATTCTGCTATCACTACACATATCATAAGTCCCATTCTCTATCAATATCTTCTTCTTATATATTTGTTCACCTTAAGACCATCAATTATCTCATAATTACCTCGTTATGAGGTTGACATCATATAGTCTACCTTTTAGATAGTTCTTATCATATCATACTTCCATGTTTCTTTCTCACCATAACTGTCTCTCTGTGAGACTCCTTCATCTATAAATAAATTTACAATAACAAACAACACTTCAACATTTCAGTAATACAATCATTATTTAAAACAGATGCAATGCATGAATTATTATTAGGGAACGTCTTCCCACATGTCAACATGTTTTTATCTTAAACCAGCTGCCTTCCCGGTTCTTTTATTTCATTTAGACTGGTCCCCTCCCGGTTCCTTTATTTCCAGCATATCCCAGCTGTCACGGTTCTTCATTTAGACCGGCCCCCTCCCGATTCGTTTATTTCATGCATATGCATATGAACAATGATACAAAATATGTATATTAATATAAAAACAAGCATGTATTCAGATATTTAATTTAGTTATTCTGCCTTCTCTCAAAATTACTATTTGATCAATTTCACTAATTTCTTCTCCTCATATATCACATCAATTTATCAACCATAACTCGTCAAGAATTTCATTTATCACATCGACTCATTATTCAAATAATATTACTTCTCATATAATAACTTTCATCTACCACCAAAGCATAAGTTAACAATTTATTCTAGTATTATCACTATATATATTTCACATTTATCTTGATTACTTAAAGTAAATCTAACTCACCACGTAGCATTTAGAGCTACTCTTGGATCACCTCATTGCCTTTCCTACTCCTCTTAGCAATTTTCCCTGGTTGTTGATTGTCAACACCTGACATAATATTTATATTAAAATTTCTAATTTATTCTTCAATTCCTTCATAATTCACACTCTTTGAAAATTCCCACTTTGAATTCCGAGAAATTTTATATATGCTAAATTTCAAAAATAAAACTCATGTTATTACCTTCTGTTTTTCTTAGAGCTTCCTGTGACTCTCTATAAAAATCTCTCGTAAACCCCTTCAAAAATTTTACTCTTTCAACATTTCTTTCAGTCCCCAAGTGTTTAAAGAAAGAGAGAAATTTGTATTGAGGAAGGGAGAAAACCAAACAGGATTTGGTAAGATTTAAAACAAAATAAAAAAAAAACTAAACTTACACACACACACATATATTCTCGGTTAAACCGCCCCCCCTCCCCCCTCAAATTGCCACTAAGCTTATAACTTTTGAGTTATAACTCATGCAATATTTGCATGACCAAATAGTAACACTTGGACATCCAAGCGTTTACATGCTTGTTTTTTTTTTTTTGAAACTTTTGTTTTGTCTTTTTTTTTTCTTAGCCACCCTGAGCATGTCCCGTTTTGTTTTTTTTTTTCTTTTTCTTCTTCTTCTTTTACTTTGTAACTACACCACCACGCGTCCAGTTTTTTTTTCAAGAGAATTAATTTATTCAATAATATTCTTTCACGTATATATATTATTTTAATTTAATGTCATATTTATTAAATTAATTCTTTACCCTTACTTTACGAATACGAGTATTATAAGCTGATCCACCTTGATCCATCTTGTACATCAACCTTAGTTTATTCACCTCGTACCTCTGCCTTGGTCAAGGTTTGAGGTGAAGTTGGATTTGGCTGATCCACTTTGTACCTCGACATTGGTTGATCCATCTCATACCTCAACCTTGATCAAGGTCCAAGGTGAAGTTGAATTTGATTGATCCACTTCGTACCTCGACCTTAGTTGATCCACCTCATACATCGACCTTGGTTGATCCACCTCATACATCGACCTTGGTTGATCCATCTTGTACCTCGACCTTGGTCAAGGTCTGAGATGAAGTTAGATTTGGCTGATCCACCTCAGTCCTCGATCTTCGTTGATCCACCTCATACCTCGACCTTGGTTAGGGTTCAAAGAAAAGTTGGATTTGACTGATCCACCTTGTACCTCGTCCTTGGTCAAGGTCCGAGGTGAAGTTAGATTTGCTTGATTCACTTTATACCTTGGCATTAGTTGATCCACCTCGTACCTCGTCCTTGGTCAAAATCTGAGGTGAAGTTAGATTTGGCTGATTCACCTCGTACCTCAGCCTTGGTTAATCCACTTCGTTCCTCGACCTTGGTTGATCCATCTCGTACCTCAGACTTTGTAAAATTCTGAGGTGAAGTTGGATTTGGCTTATTCACCTCATACTTCGGTCTTGGTTGATCCATTTCATACCTCAACCTTGGTTAATCCACCTTGTACCTCAGCCTTGGTCAGGGTATGAAGTGAAGTTGGATTTGGTTGATCCACCTCGTACCTAGACCTTGGTTGATCCACCTCATACTTTGGCCTTGGTCAAGGTTTGAGGTGAAGTTGGATTTGGCTGATCCATCTCGTACCTCGACCTTGGTCAAAGTTTGAGGTGAAGTTGGATTTGGCTGATTCATATCGTACATCGACCTCAATTGGTCCGAGCTCATAGGTGGGCTTGATTTTTCATGCTCCACCTCATAGCTCAGTCTTAATTGGTCCAAGATCAGAGGTGGGTTTGATTTTTACTTGTGTCTTATTATGGTCTCTCATTCATACATTTTTATGAGTTACTTGGACTTTTGACTTCAGAGGTCGTTTGAATCTAAGACTTAACTTCTTGGTGCTGACACTTAGTGTTTGGATGAAAATCCCACTAAGTGTTATATGTTTGTGCCCGAGTGGAGGTTTCTCATTCTACAGCCTCAACTTCTTTTCTTGGGTCTTTATAATCTGAACTATGCTCACAGTGCATACACCTAGTGTTTGGATGAAAATCTCACGAAGTGTTGCATATTTTTGCCCAAGTTTAGGCTTATTTTTTTGGAGCTTCAACTTCTTTCGAGTCTTGGATTTTCTGAGGTGCGTTCAGTTTTGGGGTCTTCACTTCAGTCCTCAATTTTGTTGTCCTAGGTCTAAATGATTAGCAACCCTTGAGGTATTTAAGTATGATATTTAAGTGGAAACTCCACGGAAGTAGAGTGCTATCGTGGGCCCTTAGCTCTGTTTTGGGGTTAATTTGGTGTGTGATATTTGGTGCTTCACTTTAGTCCTCAGTTGTGGAGGATATCCGAAGCAGAGTCCTCGCGTGTAGCTATTCTTTCGGACTTGGTAAGATTTAGTTGGCTGAAAATAATAAACATAGTCAAATATAGACAAAATTCACTTGATTCATATAATAATAGTACTTACATTGGTCACTCTGCTCTTGGCCAGTTTATATTCATCCTGAGTCGATCTGCACCACTTTTTTTCGGCTTATCTTCCTTAAGGGAACTGGCACTAGTTCTTCTACTAGTCTTCCTCTTTGGGTCTTAGAATATTTCTTAAGAGTTCAATCTAAAGGACACGTGCCTTGTCCCTTTTTTTTTTATTAGGGGTAAATAGCATGTCCAAGCTTTAGCTTGGTCGCCCTTAACCTGCCTACGTTATTCTTAGATGGAAATTTCATTTTTAGATGGTATGTGGAGACCACCGCCTTCATGGCATTCAAGAATTGCATTGTACAAAGAATGGAGGTTTATGACCAAGAAGGTGCTCAAGATGATTATTCGGCAAGGTGAAATGCTTATTTTCATTGGCAACATTATGCTTCTTTTCAAGTAATCTGGCTCACCCAAGAAGCCCTACAAAGGGTAGTGTGCCAACTTCAGGCGATCTTTTGAAAGCTTCATATTTTTGAAGGCATCATAGTATAGTATGTCTTTGGATGAGTCGTTATCTACCAGGATCCTCTCGACTGCAAAATTCGATACTACCAGTGTCACGACAACTGTATCATCGTGGGGAACCTTACTCCCTCGAAATCTTCATCTGTGAAGCTTATGGTCTAATTAATTCAAGTTTTCTTTGTTGTCCCTTCAGCTGATCTGACAAAATGGATGTAAACCTTGTGGAAGTTCGAGGATTCATCTCCGAAGGCTACCTCCTAAAGATAGTTCGGATAACGCCTGTTGTAGGGGCGTTATCCAAATTTCTCTCCGGACTTCGACATCTCTACTTGTTGTTCCTTCTATCTGAATTTCACCTTAGCCTATTATCCTGTTCTCCATGCTCAAAGCTCCTCTTGTGGTTCAGACTTCGTATTGGGGAAAGACTATTCCTTGACTCAATCTTAATAAACTTTCTAAGATATCCTCTTTGAATTAAGCTTTCGATTTCATCCTTCAGATGCCTACACTTATCTGTGTCATGGCAATGGTCTTTGTGGAAGCAATAGAAATAACTCATGTCTTTCTTACTTGTGGGGTGTTGATCTTATAAGGCCATTTGATTTTGTCTTAGGTTTTTTTTTTATCTCTGTTAGAAGGTTAGCCCTTAAGGAGCTGCTAATTTCTCATATTTGTGATCATTATTTTGACCTCTTTTTTTTTTGATCATACTATAGACACCCAATTTCATTCCAAAATTTTTGAATGGACCATGCATGGGCTCTTATGACGAATCTTTGATCCTGGTGTGGTCGGACTTGGTAAATAAGGCAATTTCAAGACCTTTATTGACCCGTATTTGATTTTAATAATGAAAAATCACTACTCTAATGGAACTAAAAGTTTTATCTAAGTGTTTAAGTGGTAAAAGCATTCAGTATAGAAACAAAATGCAAGAACTTAATGCGATTCAGACACCAAAACAAGACAGAAGATCTAGAATAGGCATTAAGATAATTGAAACGATTGTAAATCTCTTTTATTCAATTACATAGCTTGATCTGTGGCTCAATTTTAAAAAGACTTTGACAAAACTAAAAATACAAAGAGTTTCTAAGTCAAGAACTGTTTTTTGAAAAGGAAAACTGGGTTGTAGGACAACCCAGTCGACTAGGTCCCTATACCAGTTGACTGGGATATAGGACAAAAAGTTCCTAGTCGACTGGTGCTGAGGACCCAATCGACTGGTACTCTCCCTTAGCCTAAAAAGTGAAAAATCTTCACTTAACCCATTCGACTAGTACAAGGACTCAGTCGACTGGTAATTTGAAAATATGACCGTTTGAGACGCAGAACTTGAGCATTTAATGCCCCAAGCCTGCCAAGTCAGTGTCAAACGGCGATATTGATTCAAGGCTATATAAACCCACTTCAACGAGTATTTAAAAAAAGAATAGAACATATTCAATTCACAAGATAGCTCATTAATTCATAAAAGCTTTGATAAAATTATTGTTGAGCCATTCTTCAAGCTTGTTCTTGAAAGAGAGATATTGTTCATTTGTAAAAGCACTTATTGCTCTCTCTGTACCATTTACTTTACAGCAAATTTCATTTATTGTAAAGAGAAAGAGTTGGTATAACTCTTAGAGTGTTTAGGATTAAACACTTCATTGTAGCTTCCGTGAGGAAGAGATCGGTTGTAAGGTTTGTGCAACACCCGTGAAGTTGCACGACTAAGGTTTTAGTGGATTGCTTCAAGGAGGTTCCTTGAAGAGAGTGGACATAGGGTTGGAGAGATTCCAATATTGCCGAACCACTATAAACAAAGTTTTCATTTTCTCTTTCTTAAACTCTTTTACTTTAAAGCATATTATTTGTTCGTGTGCTTTGTGTATTTAACTTTTTACAAATTTGCAAAGTAATTAGTAAAAAGTTTTTTAAAACCTAATTCACTGCCCCTCTTGGGTTTGAACCTTGGTTTACAATTGGTATCAGAGTTTCATACTCAATTTCAAGCTTAAAATCCTTGAGTTAATCTGTTGGCATCAAATAGCTATACTGAAGGGCATTCCTACATTAGGCCTCCTTTGTTCAATTGCTCCAATTATAACTACTGGAAAAATAGAATGAAAATCTGGGTTGAATGACAAGATTACAATATACGGAGATTCATTGAGGAAGGACCTAGAATTCCTACAAAGGAAATAACTATTGGAGAAATCAATCATACAATGCCTAAACTTAAGATTGAGTTCAATGAAAAGGATTGTAGAATGATGTCTCTAAATAGTAGAGCCATTAGTATTTTACATTGTACTTTAGATATTTCTGAGTATAATAAAGTTTATGCATGTGTTTCAGCTACGGAGATTTGGAATAAACTACAAGTCACATATGAGGGCACTAGCGAAGTCAAAAAATTAAAAATCTATATGCCAGTGTCCGAGTATGAATCTTTCAAAATGTCTCATAACGAAACAATTTCTTAAAGGCACTCACGTTTCACAACTACTGTTAATGGCTTAAAGCTTCTTGGTAGGAACATTGAGGAGTTTAAACTAACGAGGAAGATTTTAAGGTCTTTGTCATCCATTTGGAAAGCATTGAAGACGGCCATCATGGAGGCCAAAGATCTCAACAAACTTGATGTCGAAACACTCCACGGATCACTATTGACATACAAGATGGAAAAAATGAATCCCATTGTCAATGATGAAGAGAGGAAGAAAAAGTTGATTGCTCTCAAGGCCTCTACAAGCAACAAAGAGAAAGAAAAAGAAAAGGAGAATGAGAGCAGCGAAGAAGATGGTGAGATGGTCTTAATCACCAAAAGGTTTCACAAGCTCTTGAAAAAGAGCAAGAAACCTTACACAAGGGATTCCACTCCAAAAAGGAACCTCTTATGTGTTACGGTTACAAGAAGCCCAGTCACATCAAGACTGATTGTACAACAACAAGCAAACCATATAAAAGCTTAAAAAAGAAAGCTATGATTGCAACCACATGGAGTGATGACAAAGAGGAAGAAACTTCGGACAATGAATTTGGATACGAGGAGATTGCTAACCTATGCTTAATGGCAATTGACGATGAGAATGAGGTATAAGCTTCTTTCCCTTCTAATAATAACATTGTTAGTAGTAGTGAAGAGTTAATTGAAGTTATAAATAAGATGCATGAAGAATTAAAAAAATTCGATTCTAGAAATGTGGCTCATAAGAAGGAAGTTTCATCTCTTTCTAAAGAGATGGAGGGCTTAAAGGAAGAAAAAAAAACTATCTTCCATACTTTATGACTCCTCACAAGATTTTCTAAAAAATGAAAATGAAATTTTAAAGAAGAAAATAATAGAATTGAATAGCACAATATCTAGACTTATGCTTGGAAAAGAAAAACTAGATGAAGTGTTATCTATCCAAAGGTTCAATAGAGGAAAATTCGGCTTGGGTTATTCTCCATTGGGCAAGCAAAAGTCAAAAGAGACTTTGTTCATGAAACCAACATGTATGAATGAAGCCTCCACTTCCAAGGCCACTAGCAAGATTAAAAGTATTCCTTCAATAAATGCTAGTAGGTCTAAGAATACCAATTTAAATTCTAATGCATATACTAGAATTAAGGATCCTAGAAATACTCATGCATATATGTATGCTCACTTAAGAAATGAAAATGATAGGAATTCAAGGAATGGATATACTAAAAATACACATCCTATGAGTAACCATCATGTGCATCATAGAGATAATATGTATACTTATAACTTGCACACTACACATGAACATCCTAAGAATTACCATCATATGTATTCTAGAAATAATATGTATGCTCACACTACAAGTGCACATCCTAGGAGCTACCATCATACATTTCCTAATGATAAGAAGCATGTTCATCATTTTCATAATAAAAACATGTATTCTAGGATTGCTTATCCAAGGAACTATAGACACGCACAATTAAGAAATCCTAAAAATTTCAATAGCTATTACCTTACGATTATGCATCATCAACATGTCTATAATTATAGAACACCTTATAATGTTAAGAAAGTATGGCTCCCGAAAGGAACTGTATTTTCTAGGACTAACCCCAATAGACCCAAGAAATTTTGGGTACTTAAAAGTGCAATTGTGTATCCTTGTATAATGTAGATATGTCTCCATACCAAGGAAAAAGGTAACTATTGGTACCTTGATAGTGGATGCTCAAAGCATACGACCAATGATCAAAGCATGCGCAAACCTCAAACAAGTCAAGAGGTATAAGCTCTCAATCTTGATCAACCATCTATAAGACAACAAGAGGATAGTCTTCCCAAAGATTGAAGGTATGTGAATTATTATCCAATTGATCAAGTGATTGGTGATCTTTCATAAGGGGTAAGAACTCGTTCCCCTATTAGAAATATTTGTAATTTTGTAGCTTACTTATCTCAAGTAGAACCTAAAACTTTTGTAGAAGCTAAGAAAGATGTTGATTGGATAAATGCTATAAAAGAAGAATTAAATCAATTAAAAGAAACAAAGTATGGAATCTAGTTCCTAGACCAAAGTATCACACTATAATAGGAACTAAATGGGTATATAGAAATAAAATGGATGAAAATGGAATAGTGACTAGGAAAAAGGCTAGGCTAGTTGCTAAGGGATATAATCAAGAAGAAGGAATAAATTTTGATGAGACTTATGCTCACATAGCTAGATTAGAAGCCATTCATATGTTATTGGCCTTTGTATGCTTTAATAAATTTAAGCTATTTCAAATGGATATAAAAGTGCCTTTTTAAATGGCTTTATAGAAGAAGATGTGTATGTTGAGTAACCTTTTGGATTTAAAAATCCTAGTCTTCTAAACTATGTTTATAAGCTCTCTAAAGCTCTCAATGGGTTGAAGCAAGTTCCAAGAGCATTGTATGAAAGACTAAGTAAGTTGTTTCTTGAAAATGATTTTACAAGAGGAAAAATAGACATAATTCTCTTCACAAAAACTCACAAAAATGACACACTACTAGTTCAGATATATGTTGATGATATTATATTTGGTGTTACTAATGAATCTATGTGTCAAGAGTTCGCTAAGTGTATGCAAGATGAATCTGAAATAAGCATGAATAGAGAGCTTACCTACTTTATTGGACTTCAAATCAAACAATTGAAAGAAGGCATCCTCATCAATCAATCAAAGTACACCAAGGACCTATTAAAGAGGTTTGGGATGGAAAGCTCAAAGTCAATTGGCACTCCTATGAGCACCTCTGCAAAATTTGACCTAGATGAAGAAGGTAAGTGTGCAGATACTAAAACTTATAGAAGTATGATAGGAGCTTTACTTTATCTAACTGCAAGTATACTTGATAGAATGTCCAGTGTATGCATGTATGCTAGATTTTAAGCTAATCCTAAGGAATCACATGTAATTACAGTAAAAAGAATCCTTAGATCTCTACAAGGGACCCAAAACCTAGGATTATGGTATTCTAGAAAATTAACTTTTGATCTTGTAGGATATTCGGATGCTGATTTTGCGGGTTGTAGACTAGATAGAAAAAATACTAGTGAAATATGCCAATTTTTAGGTGCAATGTTAATCTCTTGATTTTCCAAGAAACAAAATTCGGTTGCACTATCAACCACCAAAGCGAAATATGTAGCAGCTGAAAATTGTTGTGCAAAAGTGTTGTGGAAGAAACAATAGTTAAAAGACTATGGCATGAATTTTAGAGATATACCAATTCATTATGATAACACTAGTGCTATCAACTTGACCAAAAAATCGATTCAACATTCTAGAACCAAACACATAGAAATAAGACATCACTTCATAAGAGACCATACTCAAAAGAGTGATATTAGATTAGAATTCATACCTTCAGAGGACCAAATAGCTGGCATTCTTACTAAGCCATTGAACGAAGATAGCTTTAGAAAGATTAGACTATTGATGGGCTTGAAAAACTATGATGAAATGTATGTTTGATTGCATCAATATTCATTATATGCATATTTGACATCTAGTGAGCGAGTATTAACTCTTATTTAATATATCTCTCACTCAAGATGGCATAAATAAACAATTTCGTCTAAAATTTCAAGATAGAGCTTAAATTTTTAAGTTTTCTAAAGGACCCAGTCGGCTAGTATATTGTCCCTAATCGACTGGTATCCCATTACCCATTTTACCAGTCAACTAGTACAAGCACCCAGTCGATTGGTACTACAAGACATTGTTTGGTGTCAAAAATTTAAAATTTTAGTAGCCTACCCAGTTGACTAGTATGGTACATCCAATCGATTGGTGTCTCTCTGCCAGTTTACCCAGTCGACTGGTGTTCCGACCTAGTCGACTGGTATGTCAAAACATCCCCAAATTAAGAAGGACCCAGTCGACTGGTACCTTAACCCAGTAAACTAGTATCGCGATTCTATAAATAGTCTCTTCATATTTTTAAGTTTTCACGCCATTTTTGAAAACCCTAAGCCTTCTCTCTCTAGAAAATCTTTGATTTTAGTCCAAAATCTCTAAAAAAAACACTCCATAGAACCTTCAATCATACCCTTTTCAACTTTTCATGGTTGAAAACTCCACATTTCCTCAAATCTTTCTCTAAAATGATCTTTCACAAAATGTCTGAGAGAAAACGCATAAAAACCACCATTGAAGGACCTCACGCACCTACAAGGCCTCGGTTTAAGAAGTCTTCAGCATCGGGTGCTAAAGGGAATGGGCTATCTGGTTTATCGAGTAAGAAGGCATGAATTGAGCTTGATGACTCACTCTTTTGGAGCCCCGCCGAAAAGAGCAAGTATAATTCCGTCATACATAACAAGAAAATCATGACGAGAAGATTCGTCGATTGCGATTCTATCTGTCACGCAAACTTCAATATTTTACCTGCTTTCGAGACTATACGGTTGACACCACTTGTCAACATACACCATAAATTTTACCCTCGTCTAATTCACCAGTTTTATGACAACCTGGTTAAATCGAGTCCATTAGCTCTTCAGTTTAAGACCAGCGTCATGGGCGTAGAATTCGAGGTGAATACTAACATTCTTGTCAATACTCTAATGATCCCCGTGGAAGGGGTCCAATAGAGTCTGGATGGATAGCCAGACAACTTTGATTACGATGAGGTGTGCCAAATTGTTAGGGATAACCCTAACTATATCTTTAGGCCCACTACATTTCATCAATGTAGTGACATGCCCCTTGACTCAAAGCTGTTTAATCTCATTGTCAGTTGGACCATCCACCTGAGACTTGGAAGTCGGGGCTATCTTTCTAAGATAGACGTGGTGTTAATTTGGGGTCTCAAAATAGGACTCCATTTCAATATCTACCCCCTATTACTCACCAACATGATTAAAGGCAAAACGAGTGACTCCGGGTGCCTCCCATACGAGATGCTCATCACCTAGATCCTTCAGCATTTCCATGTCCCCCTACCCACCATAAAAGCTCAAGACATTGGCCCCAAAGACATCATCAATGCCTCTTCTTTGAAGAAGATGGGGTGCACTATTCGAAAGGGTATGATCTATTCCAAGGTTGGGAGGAACATTCAGATCGGCGATGATGATAGCAACAAAGAGGATGATGAGGTGCCTGGTGATGCAGCTCCTCCCACTGCTATGGACACTGACAAGCGAGCACCTAGTCCATAGCATGGTGGCTCGAGTACTGGTCAAGCTGGCTACGATGAAATTCTATAGGCTATTGCGAGCCTGCAGCTATCCATGCAGTCCAGGTTCCAAAGCTTGAGCTCTTCTATCGATTATATGCGTTACGACCTCCGCACACTCTGAGACAATTTCGAGTTGTACCGGGAGCACATAGAGGGCTCTTTGGCTGAGCTTCAGGATCTTCTTCGTGAAAACTCTAACTCCTCCACTCACTGAGATACTTAGTTTTATCATTTAGATTTCCTTTGTACAACTCGTAGATGTTTAGCACGAACATTCATTTTTTTTACATTCATGTATTGTACTCAAACAACTTCCTAAAAGCTAATATTTGAGGGATGTATCTATATCTTTACATTGGTTTGTGTTTTTAGACTTCAACTCATATATATGTGTTACTTTTATGGTATATGGTTGCTTGGTCTGAACTATTCGTGCTCAACCATATGCTTTAACTGCTAATACTAGTGTGGAAACTTTTGATTCTTCTCGGGAAATATTCCTAATTCCGAATCATGCTAGTTTTTCCACAGAAGTTTTTTTTGCCTTATCTTCATGTATGTGTGTTCAACTTGCTTATTTTTTAAGTTTGCACCGCCCTTTTTTTTGCTCTTGTTCAAAACAGGAGAGAAAAATGAGAAAAATCAATGTATAAGAGAAAATTGATTGTAAACTTAGAATAGAGCATAAATTTAGGGGGAGTATTGCTCCGAACATGTTGAAAAATGTATTATAGACTTATATTGCTTAGTTGGGTTGATATAACTATATTTAAACTACGTTTGAATGCTTAACAAGTTGGTTTTTTATCAGAAAAACAGAGGAGACTCTGCTCAAATTTTTCTAAAAACTAACACTTAGTTTTTAAAACTGTTTTTTCTCTCTTTAGTTTTGTCATCATAAAAAAAGGAGAGATTATTGACCCATATTTGATTTTAATAATGACAAAACACTACTCTAATTACACTAATAGTTTTTTCTAAGTGTTTAAGCACTAGAAGCATTCAGTATAGAAACAAGATGCAAGAACTCAACGCGATTCAGACACCAAAACAAGATAGAAGGTCTAGAATAGGCATTAAGGTAATTGAAACGATTTTAAATCTCTTATGTTCAATTACATAGCTTGATTTGTGACTTAATTTACAAAAGATTTTGACAAAACTAAAATTACAAAGAGTTTCTAAATCAAAAACTATTTTTTGAAAAGGAAAACTGGGTTGAAAGACAACCCAGTCGACTAGGTCCCTATACCAGTCGACTGGGATATGGGACAGAAAGTTCCCAGTCGACTGGTGCTGAGGACCCAGTCAGCTGGTCCTCTAACCTAGTCAACTGGTACTCTCCCTTAGCCTAAAAAGTGAAAATTTTTCACTTGACCTAATCGACTGGTAATTCAAAAATATGACTGTTTGAGACGCGGGACTTGAGTATTTAATGCCTCAAACCTACCAAGTTAGTGTCAAATGGTCATATTGATTCAAATCTATATAAACCCATCAATAAGCATTTAAAAAAAGAAGAGAACATATTCAATTCATAAGATAACTCATTAATTCTCAAAAGTTATGAAAAATTTGTTGTTGAGCCATTCTTCAAGCTCGTTCTTGAAAGAGAGATATTGTTCATTTGAAAAAGCACTTATTAGTATCTCTCTACCATTTACTTTATAGCAAATTTCATTTATTGTAAAGGGAAATAGTTGATATAACTCTTAGAGTGTTTAAGATTAAACACTTCATTGTAGGTTCCGTGAGGAAGAGATCGGTTGTAAGGTTTAAGCAACACCCATGAAGTTCCATGACTAAAGGTTTTAGTGGATTGCTTCAAGGAGGTTCCTTGAAGAGAGTGGATATAAGGTTAGAGAGATTTTGATATTGCCGAACCACTATAAACGGAGTTGGCATTTTCTCTTCCTTAAACTCTTTTTCTTTCAAGCATATTATTTGTTTGTGTGCTTTGTGTATTTAACTGTTTAAAAACTTGCAAAGTAATTAGCAAAAAGTTTTTAAAACCCAATTCAACCCCCCCTTAGGTTTGAACCTTGGTTTACAACCTTTTTTGTTCAATCCATTTAATTAACTTTGGATTTAAATCAATTGGACATTATTTGATTCAACTAATCCAAGACCAAAGTCTTTATTTAAACTTTGACCGAATCCAAAACCTACTAAAGCCCACTGATATTTTCTAAGCCCAAACACTTTTGGCCCAAATTTCAAGCTCAAGAAGACTTTTAATTTTTAAGGGTGAACTTTCAATTTCACCATCCACTTGGCATTCCTTGATTGGTTCACTTTCCTCAAAATAAAAGTTGTTTTTTTTATAACAAAAAAGATGTCTCTCTCCTCTCCCTATGTGGCTGGCCATAATGAGGAATTTTCATTCATTCTTTTTTCTTTTTGAACTCACATCTCTCTCCTAGATTCACTCATATTCTTTTTTACCAAATGCTACATTTTTTCCACACAAAATAAGACTTTTTTTTTCACCTAAAAAGCAACAATAATGCACTTTTAAAGTAGTTGATTTTTTTCTCTCTTTAGATAGCAATGTGTACTAAAATGAAGGAGTTTCTCTTCTTCTCATTTTGCTTAATTAATTGGACAATACTTTATTAATCTTTTACTTTTTCCTAAATGTTAAATAACACCATTTTCTACATCAAAAAATCACATTTTATACCAAAAAACAGAAGAGGACGATGAAGAAATTGAGGAAGAAAAGGCCATGGATGTTGTCGTTTGGTTTAGAACTCCGATACCACGCACAAACTATGATATGAGTTGAATGGCATACCCTACTAGGTTGCTAATGATATATTTATAATATAATGGTTTAAGCATAATCACAAAAATATCCTCATTAATACCCAATAATTACATATGATTAATAATTCATGATAAATAAGGTGTCAATTGCGTCGCCCTAAAGCAAATTTGTCGTCCACTTAACAAACAAAAAAAAAAAAGCAGATTTGTCGTGGCGCCTTGTTAGATACGGAGTATTTTATCAATATAGAATATTGGCTCCAAAAGGATTTTTGAGGCCAGAATGTTTTTTTGTAAATTTGTTGTGCTTGTCGGTGCTTCTGTATAATATACTCCATAAATATGCATAAACGCACCGACTGGTGAAGAAAATCAGACTACCCTTGTGCTCTTCTAGATTGCATGAGTAACTAGACATGCCATGAGCTTAGAGGTTCACTAGATATTAGCCGTCTTGTGGGAGAATTGAGGGCCATAGGATCAGTCTGATTCTTCAATCACATAAGTGGCTGATAAAAACCCAACGGTTCTGATCAATTTGGAGTATTTATCTTGTCAAGAGTTTACTGTACAAATCATATCCTTCATGCTCTATTACATATGGTCAACAGTCCAATCCTAACTTTTATCATTGGTGGTCTTGTTTTGCAATCTAGTCAGCTACCCATGCCTCCATGTTTCACCTGTTAACTCTAACCAAACCCTACATAATAATATCACGAAGATTTTTTTGATTAGATAGAGTCTAAAATTGATTTATATAAAATTTTATTAGTAATTTTAAAATTTTTTATTGATAACATTAATATAGGTGTGAGATCCAAAAATAATGTTATTAGTGAAAATTTTCAAAATTACCAATAAAATTTCAGACAGGCTTAAAACATTAATTTAAAATCCGATATAACCTAGAATTTTTAAAAATATCACAGTGATGTTAGTGTGGCGGCATTTATCGGGATTGGAATTAAGAGTTATATATATATATATATATATATATATATATATATATATATAAAGTCATTTACGTTGTGATTGCTTCACCCGTGAAGAACATTAAATTTTTTAATTTTTAATACATTAAAACCTCCCTTCCTCTCTATATGCCTCTAGTAAATACTTTAAAATTTATTATTATTACTATTTTCCATGTCATTTACAAAACTTTTACTTTTTATATATCTTTAAAAAAACAAAAAAAAATTAAATTACCATAAATATCATTTCAATAATTAAAATATAAAATTAAGAGTAAAATATTTATTTTTATTATATAATTATAATAATATAATAGTCAAAATTTTGAAATAATATTATATAATTTTAATAATTATCACAATATATAATAATTACCTTTTGTCATTACTTTATGTTTAAATTTTTGTAATTAAAAGTTCGAACAAAACTCATGCATTGCGCTAGTTTAATTTAATTATAAAAAAGAGAATAAAAAGAGATGATGGCTCTAGTTTTAATTGTTGGGTATTGTAAATTTGTAACTTGTAATTGTTCGCGTAGTCTTATAATTTTACAAAGTAATTATTTAACACATTTTATTGATCATCACTGAAGCTTTTGACCGAGTGGTTGAGATTAGTTATCTTTGTTAAAAAACCAAAGTATTTAGGTTCAAATCTTTTTGTGGCGTTGAGATTAAAAAAGTTTTATTTGATGAACTGTTATGATTCAACACTAATGTTTAACACACGTAATAATACGTTCACACAATGTTTATAAAAACTTTCTTTTCTTTCTCATCGAATTTTGTCTATCAAAATCAATACTTTATTAATTTAAAATTAGAGAAAAAAAGCTTAACAATGATATGAATAGTACTAGTAAACGTATAGTGAAAGAGTAAAAGTGACGATCGTGAAAATTGACTTTCTTCATCACTCATGAAAAACCTAAAGAAAATGAAATTGACAACTTCTCAATGACTGTCATAGCACAATTTCATCCATCTACGGCCGTTTGAGGTCAAATCAAACAATTGAATGGAAACCTCTGTATTGGACCCACGAACTAATACCTCATCACTGTAGTAATTCATGAAAATGACAACAAATCTGAATTGTTATCCTAATCAATCCAAGAGTTAAAACATTATTTCCTTGTGAAGACATGCCATGAGTTCCATTCCAATTATCATAATCAACAGACTCAACTCAAATCTTGTTTTTGTTGTTTAACCTGTCAAAGTTCAATAATTTCCACGTCGCCAATACCCATCAGAGTATTCAAAAATCAAATGGCAGCCTCATGCAACACCACTTGCAATGTGAAAAATTAGAAAAATATCTCATCCCAACAAAAGACTTACATTAAAGAAAAGGTACATTTGAATGGTTAAAAAGAAAAATAAAGACATCTTCTTTAGCTATTCTCAATGTCTTTCAAAATATAGAAAAAAGGAAAAGAAAAGCTCATATATACTTATAACAATAAACAAAAACTCCACAAATAAAAGCAAATACAACAAGTTTTTTTTTTTTTTTTTAGTTTTCTGTTTCTCAATTCTATTGTATTTAGTCTTGCCTCTTTCTTCTTGAATCTTTCAAATCTTTGTTTTCCGATGGAGGATTTTAGATCTAAGTCATGCAGGGATGGTAGGATGCAGATTGAGAGCAACTATGGAGGCAGAGCCCCACCAGAAAGCATGCAAGAACTGAGGTGTTACAGTGCTAATTATGCCGATTCTTCACAAGAAAATCAACTGGGAAAAGAAATTAAGATGAAGAAAGGTAAAAGCAATTTTGGGTCATCATCATCTTCAAAAAGCTGGAGCTTCAATGATCCAGAACTGCAAAGGAAGAAGAGGGTTGCTAGCTACAAGGTCTATGCTGTTGAAGGGAAAATGAAGGGATCTCTAAGGAAGAGCTTTAGGTGGATCAAGGACACTTGCACAAATGTGGTCTATGGGTTGTGGTGATTAATGCGTATTTTTTAAATTTTGTTTTATTTTAAGGCTTTGTTTACTATATATGTTGTGTATGGGAAATTACTGTGTCCTTTAAGAATTACTATGTTCAAATCTTATAATCATATAGCATTAGTCTTTTACTTAACATGAATCATAGAAATTAATATAGTTGTAGACTGTCCTTCTTAATTCTTTGGGGTGTAAGAAGGCCTAATCTATAAAAGTTGGTTATATGTAAGTCTTATGGTTGGATTTATTTAGTTAATTTGGTGAAGATCTATACTATCGGAATAGCTTGTGGACATGGAATTTTCAATCTAATCCTCTCATAGAAATCTGGTCAATAATTGGTATTTGATATGGCACTGGATATTTTGGCCTTCCTTGAGGAAAACATGTGTTCCTAGATTTTTGTTTTGTTAGCTTCTGATCTAGCTGAGTGAAGATTTTTTGAGATTTAAGAGGACATCAGTACTGCATCGGAAGGTCTTACTATATAATTAAGACTTTATGATAAAAAATAATTTGAGTTAGCACTGAGCTTGTAGGGTGTGTTTAGTAAGAGGAAGAAGTTAGAGGAAAGAAAAGAGGGAAAAAATGTGTGAAATGAACTTTTATCTTGTTTAGTATAAGAGAAAAGCGAGAGGCAAGAAAGAAAACTAATATGATTGATATTGTCCTCTTACATGTACAAATAATGATTCTCCCAAATTGAGATGATTAGATAGTGAAAAATGAAAGAGAGAAAAATATGAGATTATTATTTTACTAATTAATAAATCCCCATTGAATCTCTCATATTAATATCAATTAACATTATACAGGAGATAATGATAAAATAATACTATTTACATTTTCTTTTCCCACTTTTTCGCTCAATTAAACAAGGATAAGAAAAAACTATTTTTTTTCTTATAGTTTTCCATCATCTTTACTAAACACATTAAAGAAAAAGTTAAATCTTATTTCTTTTTTATCCTTTCACTTTCATTTTCTTTTATTTTTTTCATACTAAACACACCCTTAGTGTTATAAATGGTATTGAAACCGATTTAGATCCACTATCATGTAGATGTGTAGTATTTGGGTTGGTCACGAGCTTATCATAATATGTTTATAACGGATCGGAACTGTTGATCGAATTTTTTATTTGTGTGATTGTGCTATCTCATCACAGGGATTTAAAACAGAAAAAGTTTGTGAAAATTACATCCTATATCGATTGTGCAATAGAAAAGTTTTTGGTATATATTTTAAGTCCAATGATTCCAAAAACAATACGAGCTAGCATTTTGGTTGATAAACAAGTGGTGTTTAAAAAATAATGCCGGTAGATTTTCAAAAATAGATAGTGAATTCAATTCTTCTCTATATAGGATTTAAGAACCCTTTTAAAATTTTATTGTGTTGAAGCAAATTAAGTTACAGTTTGATAGAGTTTGGAAAATGTATTGTGTTGAAGCAAATTGAGTTATATCCTCGTGCAATAGAATCATAATTTTAGTAGAGAAGATTTGTTTTCTTTGCTAATTGTGGTCAATTGAGTTACGCCTCATATGTGCAATAGATAGTTTTTTTAGCTGAGCATTGACTAACGTTGACAAGCCAACAATATCATTTTAGGATATTCACATGTATGTGAATTATCACACATTAGAAGAAAAAAAAAGAGTGAGTTATATACATGGTTTAAGACCAAAACTCATGATTTTAAGCTTTTGAGTCATATTGATGCCATCTATATCTATCAAGCATGTGTTTGTGCGATCAACCGCGTATGAAGTACTCTCGACCTTAATAAGTGGTATCAGAGTCTGGTTCAAGTTGGTCACGATCGTGTGACTCCCACAATCTGACCCGTGGTTGAGTCTGTGGATGAGAAGTTTATGTACCAACAGTTTCTTGGAAGACTATCATGTCTGTGGTTCTCTGACCAAAGATAGGAGAATAAGTGAATTTTCAGGAGTGCCTGTTGGACCATGGTGTGAGTTTAGAGTGGTATAGGCATGATGGTGAGGGATAGTGATGGAGTGAATTTTCAGGAGTGCCTGTTGTACTATGGTGTGAGTTTGGAGTGGTATAGGCATGATGGTGAGGGATAGTGATGGAGACCCACACGTGATTGGGAGATTGTTGGGAATATTTACGTGTGAGTAAGGAGATGTGAAAGAGTAATACCACATAGAAAAGAAATTTGATAAGTGAAGAACATACATATTGTGGTCTATAACCCATAGGCTTAAGCTTTTGGGTTCAAGTGGTCTCATATATCATATATCTGGGCCTTTACATGGTGGACTCTCCAAGCCCAAGTTTCTCCTAAATTTTGGTCATATGCCTAACAACCATTTTTGTAAATGGTTATTTCATTCAATTTTTCGATATCAATATGAACTCGAAAACTCTTAGGGTGCATTTAAAATATATTTTTTTGTCAGAAACTTAAACCAAGTAGGATTAGTTATATTAGTTCTAGTAGATTTAGTTAACCAATTCCTAATTAGAGTGGTTTGTCTATTTTATTAGCAATTCTTATTCTAATAGTAGTTGTGTTAGGAGCCTATATAAAAGCTTGGCTTTGTAACGTGATTTTAAAGAAATACAGTGTGGGTTTCACTTCGGCTGCAAGTTTCAGTTCTTCAAAAAATAGTTTTGTGTGTGTTCTTTTGGTGATTTTCTGTTTCTAACATCTGGTATCAGAGCTAGGTGAAAAAAATGATGAGTTCGATGAAAAAATATGTCGAATGCTGTGTGTTCAAGTTTGATGGGAAAAAATATTTTGAAAATTGGAAAATTAAGATGAAGACTTTCTTTGATTACATAGATGCTTTAGATATCATACAAAATAGAGTTACTGAACCAGATGATAAGGCACCACTTACAGTAGCACAAAAACAAGAATTGAATTAAGCTCGTGCAAAAAATAAAGAAGCCAAGCATCATATTTTTAAAGATGTAGAATTGTCAGTTTTTTTTTTATAGAAAATTATGCATGCTAAATTAGGAAAAACAACATGAAATATTTTAATTAATTCCTATATGGGTGCAGATAGGGTAAAGAAGATGCAGTTACAGATCATGCATAGACAATTTGAGCTTCATCAAAATAAAAATAATGAAAGCGTGGTTGATTATTTTATGTGCAGGTAAGCTCTTGTTAATGAGTTGAAAGCTAATAAGGAAGATATCAAAGATGTACAAATTGTTGAAAAAATTCTTCAAAACTTGACAATGTGATTTGAGCATGTTGTGGTGGCTATCGAGGAATCCAAAGATCTCAATGCAATGACCACTGATGATTTATAAGGATCTTTAAAGGTTCATGAACAACACTTGAATGAAAAATTATATGCTAAAGTTGAAGAAGCTTTGCAGGCTTAATTGAGTTTCAAGAAAGAAAAAGATGACTTATCGAATCAGTCAAAATTAATTCAAAGAAGTCAAAGCAATAGAGGCAGAGGAGGAAGAAATTTCAAGCAAAGCCCATGACAGGGAAGAGCCACATAGGCGAATCAAAATCGCGATAAATCTAATATTTAGTGTCATAAGTGAAAAAAGCATGGCCATTATCAGAATTAGTGTAAATCTCATATCAATATCACAACTGTAAGTGATATGGTAATTATTAAAACGAGTGTCATTTTAAAAAAACAAATAATATGGTGCATCATGCTAAAGTTGCTGACAACAGTGATAATAATGCTAAAAATTTGTTGTTGATGAGTCAAATGGTTGGGAAAGAAGAGAAGAGTAAATATTTTGGATACGAGTTATAGCAATCACATGTGGCAAAAAAATATGTTTTTCAGAATTAGTTGAGTCTTATCGCTCTGAGGTGACTCTTGAAAATAATACAAAAATATAAGTTATGGGGATAGGCAAGATTAACATTCGGTTGAATGATAGGTCTTTCAAATATATTTATGAGGTTTTCTATGTGCCAAGTATTTTTCAAAATCTCTTGAGTGTTGAGCAATATGTAAAGAAAAGCTACAACGTGTATATCAAGAAGGAATGTTTAACTATTAGTGATGACGATATAGGACTTATAGCAAAGGTAAATATGATTCAAAATCATATGTTTCTATTGAGTATTAATTGTGAGAATTTACTTTGCTTTAGTTTTGTGGTTATTGATAATAATTGGCTTTGGTATATACGTCTTGGACACTTGAATTTTAGTAGTATAAAATTTCTTGCTAGTAGAAATTTAGTTTCGGATTTGCCATTTATTGATATGCCAGATAGAGTATGTGAGGCTTGTGTTTTGAGAAAGAATCATAGAGATGCTTTTCCAAAGGAAAAAACATGGAGAGCCAGAAAACCACTTGAACTTAATTATGTATTCTGATTTATGCTTAGTGGAGGTTTCATCTAATGGAGCTAACATATATTTTGTTAGCTTCATTAATGATTTCAACAGGAAAACGTGTGTTTATATTTTAAAAAATAAATCTGAAGACTAATGTATTTAAAAATTTTATAACTAAATTTGAAAAATATAGTGGGCATTCTATTAAAATTTTGAGAACTGATAGAGGCACCAAATATATTGTATGTGATGATTTTTTGAGAAAACGTATGATTGAGCATCAGTTAACTGACAGATACACTTCTCAACAAAACGGAGTAGTAGAGAGGAAGAATAGAACTGTTATAGATATGGTTAAATAAATATCGTATAATAAAAATTTGCCTAAAGTTTTTTGGGCAGAAGTTGTTTCTTGTGCTATCTATGTTTTAAACAAATGCCCTACAAAAAAGTGTTCATGGAAAAACCCCACATGAAGCTTGGACTCTTTGAAAACCCAACAGTAGTCATTTGAGAGTGTTTAGTTGTATAGTCTATGCTCATATTTATGTTGCATTAAGAAAGAAGCTTGATGAAAAAGCTGAAAAATACATTTTTATTGGCTATAGTAATGAGACAAAAGACTACTAATTGTATTACCCAAAAACAAGCAAAGTTATTGTGAGTCGTGATGTAACTTTTGATGAGCAAGGTGTTTGGAATTGGTCTGTTGAAAATAAAAAAGAATCATTGCGGTTGATGATGTACAGGGAGAAATTGAAGAACAAAATTTGCAGCTTACTAATGTGTTTCCTACACCTACAGATTCATCTAATTGTCCACAATGTCAACGTCATTTGTCTACGCGTTTGAAGGACTATGTTTGGTAATGAAACTGATTCTATTGATGATAAAGACATGGAAAATTTTGTTTTGTTTATAGACTATGATCATTTGACATATGATCAGGAAGTTGCATGTGATGATTGTTGGGTTCATAAGATGGATAAAGAAATTCATGCAATTGAGAAAAATAACACTTGCGAGGTCACTACTCTTCTAAGTGATAATAAGACAATTGGTGTCAAGTGGGTGTATAAGACCAAGTACAAGCCTAGTGGGAAAGTGGATTGTTTCAAAGTGTGGTTAGTAGCCAAAGAATACAAGCAAAAGGTGGGTATTGATTACTCCTTCCATCACACATATATTGGCAAATATTCTATTTTGGGATGTCCCATATTGTTTGTCAATTTTGAAAAGTTAAAGTTCAACTTTAGTTAAGTTTTCTAAATTACCCTTAAATTTAGGTTTTCTAGACAACTTTCCATTAAATTTAGGTATTAAATAAAGGTATTTCTATAAAGTAGGTTAAAATTTAATGAGTTATAGCATTAATTATTATGTCTCCTTAAAAAGTTGGATTTTCTATACATACTAATATATATCGGATGAAGGTAGTATTTTGAAGTGTTTGTTCCTATTGCTAGACTTAATACTATATGTACGATTATTTCTCTTGCTACCTAAAATCATTGGAAAATTTTCAAATGAATGTGAAGTCTGTTTCTTGGGTGGTGTGATTGAAGAAGAAGTGTATGTTGAACAACCTGCAAGTTATGTGAAAAAAAAAGGGAGGAAGAAAAGGTTTTTTTGTTGAAAAAGCCATATATGGTTTTAAATAAGTGCCTAGAGTGTGGTATACGCGCGTCGATTCTTATTTCATTGAGAATGGACTTCATAGATATCCCTATGAGCATACATTGTATGTTAAATCTAAATTGGAAGAGCATATTCTTATTGTGTGTTTATATGTGGATGATTTGATTTTTACTAGCAATAACCCGAAACTGATGATAAAATTCAGGGAGTCTATGATTAGTTAGTTTGAGATGACAAATATGAGTTTGATTTCTTACTTCCTTGGTATTGAGGTGACTCAGAGAGAAGATGACATATTTATTTCATAGAAAAAATATGCTAATGACATTTTGAAAAGATTCAAGATGGAAGCAAACAAGCCAAATTTAACTCCAGTTGAAGAAAAATTAAAACAAGTGAAAGATGGGAGTGGCAAATTAGTTGATTCTACCAATTTTTAAAGATTGGTGGGAAGTTTGTGATATTTGACTTTTACTTGATCTGATATTGTCTATGGTGTTGGGATTATCAGTAGATTTATAGAGGCGTTGTGTGAATCTCACTTGCAGGCCGCAAAACATATTTTGAGATACATGAAAGGTATGCAAAGTGATGATATTTTTTTATTCTTGCACTGATGGTGTAAAACTTGTTGATATACATACAGTATCGACCTGTGCAATGTTGTCGCTAATGCATTAAGTATCCCGCCTAGGGAGTACATTCGCAAGAACGAAATTCAAAGGAATTAATGAGGGTCCACACGATCCAATTCAAAATTTTCACCTGATTGAATCTCGTGAACCATCAAGTCTTTGAATGCAAGTTGCGCCCTCAACTGTCAGGCTGAGGGCACGTCTGCCTAGGTGTCACACATCGTTGCTCCACACCCCACTTCTCGAATGAGAAGTGGGAGTTTCGTGGGCGGATGATGGCCTTTTGTGTGCTCTTATTCGCGGATGGTTGAAAAACGAGTAGTGGATGATGAATACCACTTTTTTTTTTATAATTTTTCTCATGGAAGATTACATTTTTCTTATCATATATACAAAAAATAATGGAAAAATACTTTGAATTTGATTTTTTAGGCCTTATATGACGGCTCAGACATAGGTGATGTTTCCTCATGCCAGACCCTTAAATTACTTAAGACTCCACAACAACAATAATGTTGCCAATATGAGCATATCGACAATTACTAGATATGACCTCAAAATAATAGGGGTCAAGGTCGGATACCTAAAAATGCAATTATTATTATGTATTACAAAAATTTTCTATACATATATACATCAAAAATAAAATAGAGATTTACACTAAAAAAAAATTGGGTAATTTGCGTGTATGTTGCCTTCTTTGGATATGGTAGCCGTTTCTCAGGCTCCCTCTTCGTAATCGAACCCAAATTCTTTGTCACCCGTCACCACCATGGTAAGCCAATATCCTATGAACAAAAGTTAATAGGGTAGAAATTTGAATGATGCGTTGCTGCCACGATGGCCTTGCAATCCGTCGAGTTATTAGGTAGGTGACACTAAAAAATGAAAGATCGTATAAGGTAATTGTAACAACCCATCTCGGGTTGGCCACCCCCGAGACGCTGTCATCACATTTTGAAAATCCCAGCATGACACATATATGCAATAATAAAAGTAAAACTAACAGAAAGTTTCACTTCAATCCTCAACCTTCAACAGGGGAGATACATCAATCTGATCTTGACTTAAACATAATACACAACGTAAAATGCATGAATATTTGCAAATAAATTTTTATTTCATTTTCTCATTAGTCTGAGGATGTGGACACGTATGTGGCTTACAGAAAACGATTTCTTCTGACTCTCAACCCATCAGACTATTTATCCTGTCTGCTACTTGAAATCATTGTACAATGAGAGATGAGCTTCACAAGCTCAGTGAATTAAATTTACTAGAAGTATTCAATTTGTATAATAGTCCTTTAATATTTAATCATTTATATCTCATATGACTGGATAATAGCATATAGTCTAACAATTAGATAATTCTTATCATATCATATGCCTATGTTTCTTTCTCACCATAACTGTCTCTCTGTGAGACTCATTCATCTATAAATAAATTTATAATAACAACAATACTTCAGTAATACAATCAATATTTAAAACAGATGCA
This sequence comes from Bretschneidera sinensis, assembly GCA_023935145.1. Lineage (NCBI taxonomy): Eukaryota > Viridiplantae > Streptophyta > Magnoliopsida > Brassicales > Akaniaceae > Bretschneidera > Bretschneidera sinensis. The sequence goes on along the minus strand of CM043702.1, from coordinate 37,573,771 downwards.
ATGCATGAATTATTGTTAGAGAACGTCTTCCCACATGATGATATGTTTTTATTTTAGACCGGCCCCTCCCAATTCTTTCATTTCCTGCATATACTGGCTGTCACAGTATTCATTTATTTCCAGTATATACTGGCTGTCACAATTTTCATTTATTTCTAGCATATGCCAGCTGTCACGGTTTTTCAATTAGACCAGCCCCCTCCGGTTCTTTTATTTTATACACATGCATATGAACAACGATATGAAATATGCATATGAACAATAATATAAAACAAACATGAATTCAAATATTAAATTTAGCTATCTTGTCTTTTCTCAAATTTCTATTTGATCAATTTCACTAATTTCTTCTCCTCGTATATCATATCAATTTATCGACTATAACTCGTCAAGAATTTTATTTATAACCATCATTATTAAATCGAGTCATTATTCTAATAATATTACTTCTCACATAATAATTTCCTATACGTCCAATATTCATATCATACCTACCAATCAATTTTTCATTTACCACCAAAGCATAAGCTAATAATTTATTTTAATATTATCACTAGATATTTCATTTTTATCTAGATTACTTCCAGTAAATCTAACTCACCACGTAGCACTTAGAGCTACCTAAAGCTACACATAGATCACCTCCTTGCCTTTCCTGCTCCTCTCAGCAATTTCTCCTAGTTGCTGATCGTCAACACCTGACATAATATTTATATTAAAATTTCTAATTTATTCTTCAATTCTTCATAATTTACACCATTTGAAAATTCCCACTTTGAATTCCGAGAAATTTCATGTATGCTAAAAATTCAAAAATAAATATTATGTTATTACCTTCTATTTTTTCTTATAGCTTCTCGTGACTCTCTATAAAATTCTCCCGTAAACCCGTTCAAAATTTTGCTCTTTCAACCTTTCTTTCGATCCCCAAGTGTTTAAAGAAATAGAGTAATTGAAAAAAAAACCAAACAGGATTTGGTAAGTAATAAAAATAAATTATGTTTTATTTTATATATGTATATAACCAAAAAAATTTGTAACTCTCGGTATTCATTTTGAAACCTCAACAGCCTTGTTGCCTTACAAGCAACAAGGTTTGCTCTTCTGGCAATGCCATATTTTTTTTTCTTCTGGACAACTCCAGAACTTCTTTTTTTCTTTTTTGTTTCTTCTTCTGAACGACTCCAGAAAATAAATATATATTATAAAAATTTAACTTTTTGCATTTTTATATATATATATATATATTATTTTAACTCTATGTCATATTTATTAAATTACTTCCTTACCCTTACTTTACAAATACGGGTATTACAATTCTACCCACCTTACAAAAATTTTGTCCCCGAAATTTCCTTACCTAATTCAAGAAAAAGTTAGGGGTACTCCTTCCTCATTCTTTCTTCATACTCCCACGTGACTTATTCGACATCTTTGTTCTGTCATAATATTTGAATAAAAGGAATGACTTTATTTCGCAAAACTTTTTATTTTCTGTCTAAAATTCTGGCCGATACTTGCATAAAAGTCAAATCTTTATGAAGTTCTATCGCCTGATTCGAGATACTATGTGATTCATCGTGTAAGTACTTTCTCAACAATGACACATGAAGCACATTATGTAATTTCTTTAACTCTGGGTGCAAATCCAATCGATATGCCACTGGTCCAATTCTCTCGATCACCTCATACGGCCCCACAAATCTCGAGCTCAACTTTCCCTTCTTTTTAAACCTCAACACACCATTCCACAGAGATATCTTCAAAAATACCCAATCACCAACTTGGAACTCGAGAGGTCGTCTTCTTTTATCAGTATATCCTTTCTGTCTGTTCTGGACTGCTTTAAGGTTCTCCTTAACCAGCTTGATCCTCTCAGTAGTCAAATCTATCATTTCTTAACCAAGTATCTTTCTCTCTCCAACTTCTTCCCAGCATACTGGAGTTCTACACTTTCTACCATATAAAGCCTCGAATAATGCCACCCCAATACTGGTTTGATACTGATTATTGTATGCAAACTCGATCAAAGGCAAATAAGCATCCCAGCTCATTGAGAAACTCAATACACTTGCCATCAGCATATCTTCTAGTATTATGATGATTCTCTCTATCTGCCCATCAGTTTGTGGATGGAAAACTGTACTAAACTGCAATTGCATACTCACAGCTTCTTGAAAACCTCTCCAAAATCTAAAAGTAAATCTAGAATCTCTATCTGATGCAATGTTCAATGGTATTCCATGTAATTTTACTATCTCCGTTACATATAATTCAGTCAACTTTTCTGGACTCCAAGTAGTTTTAATAGGAAGAAAATGTGAAGACTTAGAAAGTCTATCCACTATAACCCACACAGTGTCATGTCCTCTTTGGGTACGGGGAAAACCATAGACAAAATCCCTACTTACATTTTCCTATGGCCACTCAGGTATTGGAAGAGGTTGTAATAAACCTGCTGGATGTCTATTCTCAGACTTCACCTGTTGACAAGTCAAACATCTAGAAATATATTCCGCTACATCCTTCTTCATCCTTGACCACCAATAATTCTATCTCAATCCCATGTACATCTTATTATTACCCGGGTGCATGAAATATACAGAATCATGAGCCTCACTTAGTATCTCTTTTCTCATCTCCACATTATTGGGAACATAAACGCTATGCCCCAATACTACCATACCATTTTCTCTAATTCTAAACTTAGTTGGCTTCCCACTCAACACTTCCCATATGATCTTCTCTATCCCCTCATCTCTACCTTGCATCTGTAATAACCGATCTGTAAACTAGGATTCTAACCCAATGGGGGTGAATTGGGTTTTTAAAAACTTTTGCTAATTATTTGCAAGTTTATAAAAACAATTAAACGCATAAGCATACAATCAAGTAATGTGCTTTAAGTAAATGAGTTTAAGGAAGAGAAAGTGCAAACTCAGTTTATAGTGGTTCGGCAATATGGGATTCCTTCCGACCCTACGTCCACTCTTTTCAAGGAACCTCCTTGAAGTAATCCACTAAAACTTTTAGTCGTACAACTTCACAGGTGTTCTACAAACCTTACTACCAATCCCTTCCTCTCGGAAGCTATTCCTTTCTTTGTGGAAGCAAATCCCTTCCTCATAGAAGCTTACAAGAAGCGTTTAATTTTAAACACTCTAAGAGTTATTACAACTCTTTCACCTTTACAATAAACGTGATTTGCTGTAAAGTAAATGGTAGAGAGATAACAATGAATATTTTTACAAATGAACAATATCTCTTTTTCAAGAAAAAGCTTGAAGAATGGCTCAACAATAAATTTTTCAAAGCTTTTGAGAATTAATGAGCAAGTATATGAATTGAATGTGCTATTTCATGATTTTAAATGCTCATTGAAGTGGGTTTATATAGCCTTGAATCAATATGACTATTAGACACTGACTGTAACAACCCATCCCGAGTTGGCCACCCCCGAGATGGTGTCATTACATTTTGAAAATCCAAGCACGACACATATATGCAACAATAAAAATAAATAACACCAAAAGAAATTTTACATCAATCTGATCTTTAAACATTATATACAATGTAAAATGCATGAATATTTACAAATAAATTTTTTGTTTCGTTTTATTCTCTCATTAGTCTGAGGATGTTGACATGTACATGGCTTACAGAAAAAGATATTTTTTGAACCTCAACTCACCAAACTATTTGCTAAGCCTGCTACCTGAAAATCATTGTACAATGAGGAGTGAGCTTCACAAGCTCAGTGAATTAAATTTACTAAAAGTACTCATTTGTATAAACAGTCTTTTAATATTTAAATCAATTTATACCTCCTACACATGATACTACCACTCCACTATCACTACCCATGTCATAATATCCATTCTCTATCATTCTCTTCCTCTTATTTATTGGTTCACCTCAAGACCATCAATTATCTCATAATTACCTCGCAATGAGGTTCACATCATAAAGTCTACCATTTAGATAGTTCTTGTCACCATAACAATAACACACCACACCTCAGCATTTCAATCATCTTATCGCCATAACCATCTCTTTCTATGAGACTCAACCATCTATAATTATATTCACAATAATACACCACACCTCAGCATTTCAATAATCTTATCACCATAACTGTATCTTTATGAGAGACTCAACCATCTATAATTAAATTCACAATTAATACATCACACATCAGTATTTCAATAATGCAAGCAATAATTAAAACAGATAAAATGCATGAATGATTATGATGGGAATCTCTTCCCATCTGTCGACAGATTGTTATTATCTTAGACCGGCTGCCTTCCTGGTTTTTCATTCTCATTTAGACTGGCTGCCTTTCCGGTTATTTCATTCTCATTTAGACTGGCTGCCTTCCTAGTTCTTTCATTCTCATAAGACCGACTGTCATCCCGGTTCTTTCAACTTGTCTCCAGCTGTCACGGAATTCATTTCTAGCATATACCAGCTGGCACGGTTTTTCAATTACACCGGCTACCTTTCCGGTTTTTTTCTTTCCCATTTAATGCATATGCATATGAGCAATGATATGAAATATGCATATATACAGTAATATAAAAACAACATATAAATTCAAAACAGTTAAATTGGCTATCCTGATTATTCTCGACTTGATATAATAAAAATTCCACTAAATTCCTCTCATCCCAAATCATATCAATTAATCCATTAAAGCATTGTCAAGATCCACTAAATTTCATCACAAATCATTCATCAAAGCTTGTCAAGATCCACTAAAATTCATCTTATCATAATTCATATTAAAACATCAATATAACTTATTAAGAATTTCACTTATCACTTTGGTTATTAAATCAACTTATTATTCCAAAAATATTATTTCTCTCATAATAATTTTTTACATGTCCAAAATTCATATCATAATTATCAATCAAATCTTTATCTATCACCACAACATAATCTAATAATTTATTTTAATATTATCACTAAATTTTTTATTTTTATTTAGACTACTAAAAGTAAATCCAATTCACTACATAGCTCTTAAAGCTACCCGTGGATCACCTCTTTGCATTTCCTGATTCTCTTAGAAATTTTCCCGGTTGTAGATCATCAACATCTGACATCGTATTTATACTAAATTCATAATTTATTCTTCGATTCATTATAAGCCACACACTTTGAAAATTCCTACTTTGAATTTAGGGAAACTTCATATATGTCAGAAATTCAAAAATAAACATTATGTTATTACCTTATGCTTTTCTAATTGCTTTTTCTGATTTTTTTTATGAAATTCCATAGAAAACCCCTTCAAAATTTTGCTCTTTCAGCATTTCTTTGAGTCTCCAAGTGTTTTGAGAAAACAAGAAATTGAAAGGAACTATGTGAAATCGTAAACAATTTCACATAGGTGTATATATAAGTGAGATTGTAAAAAATCTCTGGCACCCCCCCCCCCCAACAAAGCCTTCACATTTCTGAGACGTGGAAGGCATGCAGAGTTTCATTTGAAACTCTGCTTCCCATGGCAGCAGGTGGCTGCCTTTAAATTTTTTCTTTAACAGCCCCTTCCCCCTCTTTTTCTAAGCTGCCACGAATTTCTATGGCTTTGACTTTTTTTAAAAAAATATTTTATTTTTTCAAATCTTTTTTTTCTTTTTTTTTCTGATCTCATTTGGACGTTCAGGTCCACTTTTTTCTTTTCTTTTAATGTTGTCCACGTCCTAGTATTTTTTTTCAAAAGAATTATTTTATTCAATACTAAATCCTTCGCGTAACTATATTATTTAAATTTCATGTCATATTTATTAAATTACTTATTTACCCTTACTTTACGAAAACAAGTATTACAAATCTACCCACCTTACAAAAATTTCGTCCCCGAAATTTCCTTACTTTACTTCAGAAACAAATATAAATAATATCTCTTCATACTTGTCTCACGCTTTCACGTAATCTTTTCAACATCCTTATTCCGTCACATAACTTAAACATTATTTTATTACACAAGACTTGTTCTTTTTGTCTAAAATCCTCATATTGGTATAAAAACCCAAACTTTCTGAATTTCTATAGCTTAGCTCGAAATATTATAATATTCATCATGTACACACTTTCTTAAAAGTGAAACATGAAATACATTATATAAATGTTTTAATTCTGGAGGCAAATCCAGGCTATTCACAACTAGTCCAACTTTTTTAACAACCTCATGGGGTCTCACTTACCTCAGACTTAACTTTTATTTCTCTTTTAAATCTCAGTACATCTTTTCATTGAGATATTTTTCAATACATCTAATCACTTACTTGAGACTCAAGAGGTCTACTCTAGGCTGCTTTGCGGTTCTCTCTAACAAATTTGATCCTCTCAATTGTTAACTCAGTAATTGATGGACCAAATATATTTTTCTCTCCCATTTTTTTTTTCCAACATAAAGGAATTCTACACCTCCGACCATACAATGCCTCAATCGATTCCATCATAATATTAGTTTGTTACTGATTTTTATTAGCAATTTCATTTGATGGCATGTAAGCATCCTAACTTACTGAGAAACCCATCACCTTTGCCCTTAATATATCTTCAAGTACTCTAAAATCATTCCTATTTGAGCATGAAAAATTATATTTAATTACAACTGTGTACTCGTGGCTTTTTGAAGGCCTCTCCAAAACCAAGATGCAAATCTAGCATCTCTAATTGACACTATTCTCAATAGTACTCTATACAACCTCACAATCTCAACTGCATCATTCTTCAATCCTGACCACCAGAAATTCTGTCTCAATTCCCTATACATCTTATCGTTACTTGGTTGCATCGAATCTACATCCTCATGTGCCTTTCTCATTATCTCCTTCCTTAACTTCACATTATTGGGAACATAGCTCCAATGTTCCAATACTAAAATACCCTCATTTCAAATTTTGAACTCAAAATGCTTTCTAGTGAGTACTCAATGCTTAATCTTTTCTATCTTTTCATCTCTATCTTGCATCTCTAAAGCATTTTACTATGAATGACTGTACAACCATATTCGCTAACTATTATCCTCTATTACTGATATTCAACTTCATTCTTATCTCTTTTAAATCTATCATCAATTTCAAATTAGGACTTCCAATATCAGTTAACCTTCTTGTATACTTTCTTCTCAATGCATCAGCTATCACCTTCTCATTTTTCTAGATGATAGTGAATTATACAATCATAGTTACTAATCAACTTCATCTACCATTTTTACCTCAAATTCAACTCTCTCTAGGTACATAAGTATGTCCAATTCTTATAACCCATGAATATCTCGCAAGTGGCTCCATACAGATGATGTCTCCAATCTTTAAAGTAAATACTATAACAGCCAACTCTAATTCATGAGTATGGTAATTTCTATCATGAATCTTCAGTTGCCTAAAAGTATGGGCCACAGCTTTCCTATGTTACACATATCCCAACCAATTATGTGACGCATCACTGTATACCACAAATCCTTCATCACTATAAGGAAACACCAATACTGAAGCTGTAGTCAATTTCTCTTTTACTAATTGAAAACTTTTCTCACATTCCCCAGACCATACAAATCTCACATCTTTCCTGGTCAATCTAGTCAACAGTATTGCAATAATAGAAAAAAATTATGGATAAATCATCTATAATAACCTACCAACCCTAAGAAGCTCCTGATCTCTTTACATTAGTTTGTCTTTCTCAACTCAACACTACCTCTACCTTTTGTGGATAAATTTCTGTACCATCTCCAAATACTACATGCCCTAAGATATTTATTTCGTTTAGTCAAAATTTACATTTAAGAAATTATAGCATACAATCTCTCTTTCCTCACTATCTCCAACACATTGTCAAATGTTTCACATGTTCTTCCTCATTGTTAGAATATACCAAAATGTTATCGATGAATACGATCATGAGATTATCAAGAAATGGTTTAGACATTTTATTCATCAAGTGCATGAATTTTTCTGGTACGGTATTCAATCCAAATGACATCATTAGAAACTTATGACCATAACGTGTCCTAAAAACAGCCTTAGGCACGTCTCCCTTCTCTATCCTCAAATGGTGATAACCTGATCTCAGGTTTATCTTAGAAAACACTCTCACTCCTTACACTACTCAACCAATTTATTTATCCTGGGAAAACGATATTTGTTCTTATTCAACTATTTGCAGTCTATACACAATTTCATCGTTCCATATTTCTTTCTTCACAACCATTACGTGGGCTCCTCATAACGGCACCTTAAATCAAATAAATTGTTTATCTAATAACTCTTGAACTTTCAACTCTCTTAACCCAGTGGTTGTCACTCTTTAGGGTGCTGTTAAATATATGTGATAATTCTAGTATCACATCAATAGAAAAGTTAATCTCTCTACTTGGAGACAACCTAGATAACTCATCAGGAATTACATTAGAATAATCTTTCACCATTAAGATTTATTCTAACTTCCTATTTTCCTTTTTAGAATCCATTATGTATGCCAATTGCTTCTCACAATCCTTCTTCAACCATCTTCTAGTGGTTAGAGCAAAATGAGATAATTCGAGAGCATCTTATATTCTCCCTAAAAGTTAAACTCCTCATGTCCATATCTTGAACACTACCTTCTTTCTGGAACAATCAACCCAAACGTAATACGTCAACAACCAATTCATTCTCAAAATTATATGAAAATCTATCATATTCAAAGGTAATAAATCAGCTTCAGATCTTTTTTTTTCTATCACTAATACTAATCACCCCACACTTGTAAACATTTATTATTATAGCTCTATCTCTAGTGGGAACTTCAACCAAAAATATTTTGCATCCAAGGACTAATACATACTTCAATAGAGTTCATATGAATACTGGATGCAAAAGAATGGGTTGTACCAAAATCAATCATCATTGATATGTCCACCTTCTCTACACACAAAGCACTTCAATTTTTGACAATTCTGGAATAAATATCTTATCTGAATACATCTATAACAAACTTTTTTCTCCCAATCATACATCAAATTACCATTTTCCTTTGGTGGCATAATTACTTCCTCTGCCATGAATTCCAGTTCCCATAACCTGTCTCCCAAATCTAAGTGTCCTACCAATAGTATTCTGAGATTCAGAAGTAAAGATCCTACTTGTCTCTAACTCTGTACTTCAGTTTCCTGTGACAATGAATGCCTCCTCTGGGGTGATGTTTCACCATGTACACTCATACTACTACTATCTCTATAACCTTCATATCTACGCCTTTTTAACCCCTCTTTCTCTTTCCCTTAAACTCCGTCATATCCTTATCAATCTGAAGTGTTGTATCCACTAATCTGACATAATTCATATGCCTTATATAAGATAGTTTTAATCAAATCTTAAAACATAGTTCATTTATGAACCTCTTACACTTCTTCTCCTCTAGGTCTACCATTTTCAGTACAACCATTTATAAGACCAAAAATCTGCTATCATACTGAACCACAGTCAACACATTTACCTCAAATAAATAAAATCTCTATCTTGTTGGACTCTAAAGGTATAAGGAAAGTATCTCTTAAGAAAAAAAAAAACCTCCTTAAGCCTATTCCAAGTTAAGGGTTTATCAATATCTGTACTTATCCTATGAAGAATATCCTTCTACCATTCCAAAACTTCTCCTTCTAATTCAAACAAAACAAAGACAACCATCTGCCTGTCAGTTACTGGTAAAATACCAAATAATCTCCTTATATTTCATGCATAAACTCACTTTTCCACCTTTTTAACATTTATCATTACTGGATTTACAACAACCTCAGGCACTACTCTAGCATGTTCAGCAAGTCTATGCTCTAAGCTATCAACTCTATCATCTGTTACCTTCATTTCCTTAAGATCATGTGCAAGAGCTTACCTTAGCTCATCTCTTTCAATTTTAGATTCTCTCATACCTTTACTAATATCAATTATACTACCAACACATTCCCTTTTGGGAACTACAAATTCAGACTCAACCTCGACTTATCAAAATATTCTGGGCTTATTAAGCCCCCTCAAATCAAAAATTCTAACTCTAGCTCTAGTGCATCCACATGTCATCCTCAGACTGTTCATTAAAATATCATTTATTTTAATTTTTCACTTTCTTACTTTTTATGCAGTCTACAGAATCTTAAAACCTAATGCTCTGATACCAAAATTGTAACGACCTATCTCGAGTTGGCCGCCTCCGAGACAGTGTCATAACATTTTGAAAATCCCAGCATGACACATATATGCAACAATAAAAATAAATAATACCAAAATAAATTTTACATCAATCTGATCTTTAAACATTCTATACAACGTAAAATGCATGAATATTTACAAATAAATGTTTCATTTCATTTTATTTACTCATTAGTCTGAGGATGTTAACACGTACGTGGCTTATAGAAAATGATTTCTTCTGAACCTCAACTCACCAAACTATTTGTCAAGCCTGCAACCTGAAAATCATTGTACAATGAGGAGTGGGCTTCACAAGCTCAGTGAATTAAATTTACTAAAAATATTTATTTGTATAAACAGTCTTTTAATATTTAAATCAATTTATATCTCCTACACTTGATACTAGCACTCCACTATCACTACCCATGTCATAATATCCGTTCTCTATCATTCTCTTCCTCTTATTTATTGGTTGACCTCATGACCATCAATTATCTCATAATTACCTCGCAATGAGGCTCACATCATAAAGTCTACTATTTAGATAGTTCTTATCACCATAACAATAACACACCACACCTCAGCATTTCAATCATCTTATCGCCATAACTGTCTCTTTCTATGAGACTCAACCATCTATAATTATATTCACAATAATACACCACACCTCAGCATTTCAATAATCTTATCACCATAACTGTCTCTTTCTGTGAGACTCAACCACCTATAATTAAATTCACAATTAATACATCACACATCAGTATTTCAATAATGTAAGCAATAATTAAAACATATGCAATGCATGAATGATTATGATGGGAACATCTTCTCACCTGTCGGCAAGTTGTTATTATCTTAGACCGGCTGCCTTCCTAGTTCTTTCATTCTCATTTAGATCGGCTGCCTTCCTGGTTCTTTCATTCTCATAAGACCGGCTGCCTTCTCGGTTCTTTCAGCTTGTCCTAGCTGTCATGGAATTCGTTTCTAGTATACACCAGCTGCCACGGTTTTTCAATTAAACCGACTGCCTTCCCGGTTCTTTTCTTTCTCATTTAATGCATACGCATATGAGCAATGATATGAAATATGCGTATATATAGTAATATAAAAACAACATATAAATTCAAAACACTTAAATTGGCTATCCTAATTATTCTCGAATTTATATAACAAAAATTTCACTAAATTCCTCTAATCCCAAATCACATCAATTAATCCATTAAAGCATTGTCAGGATCCACTAAATTTCATCCCAAATCATATCAAATCATTCATCAAAGCTTGTCAAGATCCACTAAAATTCATCGTATCATAATTTGTATTAAAACATCAATATAACTCATCAAGAATTTCATTTATCGCTTTGGTTATTAAATCAACTTATTATTCCAAAAATATTATTTATCTCTTAATAATTTTCTACATGTCCAAAATTCATATCATAATTATCAACCAAATCTTTATCTATCACTGTAACATAAGCTAATAATTTATTTTAATATTATCACTAAATTTTCCATTTTTATTTAGACTACTTAAAGTAAATCCAACTCACCACGTAGCTCTTAAAGCTACCCGTGGATCACCTTCTTGCATTTCCCGATTCTCTCATAAATTTTCTCAGTTGTAGATCGTCAACACCTGACGTCGTATTTATATTAAATTTATAATTTATTCTTCAATTCGTTATAAATCACACACTTTGAATTCAGGGAAACTTCATAAATGTCAGAAATTCAAAAATAAACTTATATTATTACCTTATGCTTTTATGATCGCTTTTCCTTATTTTTTTTGATGAAATTCCGCAGAAAACCCCTTCAAAATTTGGCTCTTTCAGTATTTCTTTGAGTCCCCAAGTGTTTTGAGAATACAAGAAATTGAATGGAACTAAACGATTTCACATAGGTGTATATATAAGTGAGATTGTAAAAAATCTCTGGCAGCCCCCCCTCACAAAGCCTCCACGTTTCTGAGACGTGGAAGGCATGCAGAGTTTCATTTGAAACTCTGCTTCCCTTGGTAGCAGGTGGTTGCCTTTAAATTTTTTCTTTAACAGCCCCCTCTCCCTCTTTTTCTAAGCTACCATGAATTTTTGTGGCTTTAACTTTTTTTTTAAAAATATTTTATTTTATTTTTTTCAAAACTTTTTTTCTTTTCTTTCTTTTGATCTCATCTGGATATTCAAGTCCATTTTTTTCTTTTCTTTTAATGACGTCCACGTCTCAGTATTTTTTTTTCAAAAAAATTTATTTTATTCAATACTAAATCCTTCGCGTAACTATATTATTTAAACTTCATGTCATATTTATTAAATTACTTATTTACCCTTACTTTACGAAAACGGGTATTATATTGACTTAGTAGGTTTGGTGCATTAAATGCTCAAGTCTCGTATCTCAAACAATCATATTTTTGAATTACCAATCGACCAGTTCTTTATACCAGTCGACTAGGTCAAGTGAGAAATCTCACTTTTAGGCTGTGGGAGAGTACCAGTCGACTGGTTCCTAAGCACCAGTCGACTGAGAGCTTACTATCCTAGATGCCAGTCGACTGGGTGCTCTACACCAATCGACTGGGGTCATTCTGTCTCATACCCCAGTCGACTGGTATATTGAGCCAGTCAACTGGGTTGCCCTTCTACCTAGTTTTTCATGTAATAAAACTGTTTTTAACTTAGAAGTATTTGAATTAATAGTTTTGTCAAAATTCTTTTGTAAAAAGAGCCATAAGACAAGCTACTTACTTGAACGTAAGAGATTTACAGTTGGTTTCAATACCTTAATGCCCTATTCTAGATCTTCTGCCTTGTCTTGGCGTCTGATACGGGTTAAGTTCTTGCATCTTGATTCTTTGCTAAAAGCTTTTATCGTTTAAACACTTAGATAAAACTGTTATTACAATGAGAGTAGTGTTTTTTCATTATTAAAATTAGATAAGGGTCAAGAATCTCCCCTTTTTTGACGATGACAAAACTAATGAGAGAAAAATAGGTTTAAAAACTAAATGTTGAGTTTTTAGAAAAAAAAAATGGGCAGAGTTTCCTTTGTTTTTCGAATAAAACCAACCTATAAACCCATTCAAACTCAGTTTATAAACAACCCAACCAAGCAAAGTAAAACAAATTTATATTCATCAAGGTCTTCAAAGCAATACTCCCCCCTAAATCTATGCTCTATTTTAAGTTAACATTGATATTTCTCTTTTTCTCATTGTTCTCCCTCGTTTTGACAATAGTAGAAAAAGGGGTGCAAACGCAAAAAAATAAGTAACACAAATACTATAGACAGTAAGATAATGTAAAAACAAAAATGTATGCGAAAACTAGATATTATTCAAAGCTGAAAAGACTTCCTGGGAAGAACCGGAAGTTTTCACACTAGTATAAGTAGTTAAAGCATATCGTAGAGTACAAATGACTTAAACCAAGTAATCATATATCTTAAAATTAAAGCAAGTATATGAACCATAAGCTAGATAGCTAAAATACAGGAAAATATATACAAGCATCCATACATCACTGGCTTCTAGAAGCTAAATATGGAATATAATAACTGAAATGTATGATAGAGTAATAAATGTTCATGCTAAGATAATCTAAAAGCTATATATACAAGAAAAATGGATAACACAGGAAACTCAGCGAGCGGGAGAATCAAAGCCATCTTGAACAAGATCCCGAAGCTCAGCCAATGAGCCCTCTGTATGCTCTCGTTGCGGCTCGAAGTCAACTCGAAGTGAGCGGAGGTCATGATGCATGGAATCAACAGAAGAGCTCAAGCTTTGGAACCCAAACTGCATGGATAGCTGGAGGCTCAAAATAACCTAGAGTAGATCATCATACCCAGCTTGACCAGTACTAGAACCACCATGCTATGGTGCTTGGTCATCAGTGTCCATAGTTGTGGGAGGGGCTGCATCACCAGAACCCTCGTCATCCTTCTCACTACTATCACCCTCTCCAATCCTAATGTTCTTCCTGACCTTGGAGTAGATCATCCTATCTCGAATCGTGTACCCAATCTTCTTTAGAGAAGAGACATTAATGATGTCCTTGGGGCCGATGTCCTAAGCCTTAAAGGCGAGAAAGGGAACCCAAAAGTGCTGGAGGATGAGGGTGATGAGCATCCTATAGGGAAGGCACCCGGAATCACTAGCTTCTCCATTGATCATGTTGGCGAGTAGTAGGGGGTATATATTGAAGTGGTGTCTAGTTTTGAGACACTAAATCAATATGATATCTATCTTCGAGAGATAGTTTCGACTCCTAAGTCGTGGATGGATGGTCCAACTCACAATGAGATTGAACAACCTCGAATCAAGGGGCATGTCACTACATGTGTGAAATGTAGTGGGCCAAAAGATGTAGTTAGGGTCTCCCCTAATAATCTGATATGCCTCTTTATAGTCAAAGTTGTTCGGCCATCCATCCAAACTCCATTGGATCCCTCCCACTGGAATCCCCAAGATGCTCACCAAGAGGTCAGTGTTCACCTCAAACTCAACACCCATCACACTGGTTTTAAAACGAAGAGCCAATGGACTAGGTTTCACCAAGTTCGCGTAAAACTGGTGAATTAGGTGTGGGTAATACTTTTGGTGAATCTTGATAAGTGGTGTCAAGTGCACAGCCTCAAATGGGAGGTAATATGTCAAAGTTTGCATGATGAATAGAATCGAAGTCAATGAATCTACCCGTCATGATCTTTTTGTGTCGGATGACAGAATTATACCTCTCTTTAGCGGCTGGACTCCAAAAAAGTGAGTCGTCGAGCTATGTCCTCGCCTTTTTGCTCGAGGATCCCGCCAACCCTTTTCCGTTGGCATCCAATGCCGTGGATTTCTTGGACCATGGCCTTGGACTGTGGTTTTGATTCGGATTTTCTCAGACATTTGAAAAAAAGTGTTTTTAGGGAGATTTGAGAAATTTTTGGGGAAAACGGAATTTTCAACCGTGGAAAGTTGAAATGAAGGTGATGGGGGATGAGATTACGGATTCTATTGAGTGCTTTTGTGAGATTTTGGACGGAAAATGGAGATTTTCTAGAGAGAGAAAGCTTCAGGGTTTTGAAAATAGCGTGAAAACCCTGAAAAACTAAAGTGACTATTTATAGAATCATGACGACTAGGTTAGAGCACCAGTCGACTGGGTCCTTCATTGATTTGGGAATTTTTGACATACCAGTCGACTAGATCAGGATACTAGTTGACTGGGTAAACTGGCAAAAAAATACCAGTCGACTGGGTAGTTACCAGAAATTCAAAAATTTGGCTCTAAACAAGGTCTTGTCCTACGAGTCGACTAGGTGCATGGACTAGTCGACTGGGTGAAAAGGCAGTGTATTACCAATCAACTGGGGTAAACTTACCAGTCGACTGGACCCTTAAAAAAAAGCTCCAGCTTAGAGTTTTAGCACGAAATTTGTTTATCTATGCCATCTTGAGTGAGGGAAATATTAATTAAGGTTTAATACTCATTCACTAGATGTCAAATATACATATGATGAATGATTATGTAACCAAACGTACAGTAAGCCCATTGACAGTTTAATTTTATAAAAACTAGCTTCACTTAAGGGTTTTGTAAGAATATCAGCTATTTGATCTTCTGAGGGAATGAATTCTAGTCTTATATCACCTTTTTAGCATGATCTCTTATAAAATGATCTTTAATTTCTGTGTTTGTTTCTAGTATGCTGAATAGAGTTTTTGGTTAAGTTGATAGCACTGGTGTTATCACAAAGAATTGAAATATCTTTAAATTTCATGCCATAGTCTTCTAGTTGTTGTTTCATCCACAACACTTGCGCACAACAACTTTCGACTGCTACGTATTCCGCCTCGGTGGTTGATAGTGTAACCAAGTTTTGTTTCTTGGAAAACTAAGAGGTTAGCATTGCACCTAAGAATTGGTATATTCCACTAGTGCTTTTTCTATCTAGTCTACACCCCACAAAATCAACATATGAATATCCTACAAGCTCAAAGGATGAATCTCTAGAGTACTATAATCCTAGGTTTTGAGTCCCTTATAGATATCTAAGGATTCTTTTTACTGCAATCACATATGATTCCTTAGGATTAGCTTGAAATCTAGCACATATGCATACACTGAACATTATATCAGGTCTACTTGCAGTTAAATAAATTAAAGCTCTTATCGTGCTTCTATAAGTTTTAATGTCTACACACTTACCCCCTTCATCAAGGTCAAGTTTTGTAGAAGTTATCATAGGAGTGCCAAGTGACTTTGAGTTTTCCATCCCGAACCTTTTTAGTAGGTCCTTGGTGGATTTTGATTAATTGATGAAGATACCTCCTTTCAATTGTTTGATTTGAAGTCTAAAGAAGTAGTTAAGCTCTCCCATCATGCTCATTTCAAATTCACCTTGCATGCACTTAGCAAACTCTTGACACATAGATTCACTAATAGCACTAAATATAATATCATCAACATATATTTGGACTAGTAATGTGTCATTTTTGTGAGTGTTTGTGAAAAGAGTTGTGTCTATTTTTCCTCTTGTAAAATTATTTTCAATAAAAAAACTTAGTCTTTCACACCATGCTCTTGGAGCTTGCTTCAACCCATATAGAGCTTTAGAAAGCATGTAGACATGATTTGGAAGACTAGGATTTTCAAAACCAAGAGGTTGCTCAACATATACCTCTTCTTCTATAAAGTCATTTAAAAAAGGCACTTTTCACATCAATTTGAAATAATTTAAACTTGTTAAAGCATGCAAAGGCTAATAACATTCATATAGCTTCTAATCTTGCTACGGGAGCATAGGTCTCATCAAAGTATATTCCTTCTTCTTGATTATATCCCTTAGCAACTAGTCTAACCTTGTTCCTAGTTACTATTCCATTTTCATCCATGTTATTTCTAAATACCCATTTAGTTCCTATTATAATATGTTTCTTTGGTCTAGAAACTAGATTTTATATATTGTTTCTTTCAAATTGATTTATTTCTTCTTGTATGGCATTTATCCAACCAACATCCTTCTCGACTTCTACAAATGTTTTAGGTTCTATCTGAGATAGATAGGTTACACAATTGCAAATATTTCTAGTAGATGAATGAGTTCTTACCTCTTGTGAAGGATCACCAATCACTTGATTGATTGGGTGATAATTTACATACCTCCAATCTTTGGGAAGACTATCCTCTTGTTGACTTGTAGATGGTTGGTCAAGTTTAAGAGCTTATATCTCTTGATTTGTTTGAGGTGGGCTCTCCTTTGGGTCAACAATGGGAGTAGGTGTTTCCGTTCTTGGAATGAAATCTGCATCATCATTGAAAGAAACTACTCTACTACTAATTAGGTTAGACTCATCAAAGGCTATATGTACGGATTCTTCTACCACTAGTGTTCTCTTGTTGAAGACTCTATAAGCTTTACTAAAGGTTGAATATCCTAAGAATATCCCATCATCGGTCTTTAAGTCAAACTTACCCAAATTAGTTTTATTGTTATTTAGGATAAAGCATTTACAACCAAAAGCACGAAAATAAGAGATATTAGGTTTTCTACTTTTCCATAATTCATATGGAGTTTTGTTGAGTATAGGCCTAATTAATATTCTGTTTAAGATATAGCAAGAGGTGTTTACTGCTTCTACCCAAAAATATTTTGGCAAGCTATTTTCACAAAGCATTGTTCTTGCAAATTCTTCTAGAACTCCATTTTTCCTCTTAACAACTCCATTTTGTTGAGGAGTTATGGGAGCAGAAAAGTTGTGATCAATTCCATTTTCATCACAAAATTTTGAAAAGCTTTGGTTTTCAAATTCTTTTCCATGATCACTTCTAATGCTTAAAATACAAATTCCCTTTTTTTCATTTTGAACCTTTTTACAAAAGTTTTCAAATCCTTTATAAGCTTCATCCTTGTAAGCAATAAAGATAACAAACGTATATCTTGAATAGTCATCAACAATAACAAGAGCATATTGATGGCCACCTAAACTAATGGTACTCATTGGACCAAATAAGTCCATATGTAAAAGTTCCAATGGTCTAGTAGTTGAGACTACATTTTTTTTATTTAAAAGAAATTCTAGCTTGTTATCCCATTTGACAAGTGTTACGCACCTTGTCTTTTTCAAATTTGATTTTCGGAAGTCCAATGACTAAATCTTTTCTTGAAATGATTTTTAGCAAATGCATATTCACATGACCAAGTCTTTTATGCCATAACCATGAGTTTTCACTATAAACGGGAAAACATTTTTCATTTTCCAAATGCAAGGATTTTACATGCACTATATAGACATTTTCGTATCTATGGCCAGCAAACTTGATCTTGTTACTCTTGATGTCTATAACTAGACAATAAGAGATTTCAAATATGACTTTATTGCTTTTGTCACAAAGTTTACTAATACTTAGTAAATTTGGCTTAAGGCCTTGCACATATAATATGTGATCTTGAGAAATTATTACCAACCTTTCCATGCCCGATGATCTTTATTTTTGTGTTGTCTCTAATGGTGACATGTCTGCCATCTCTTAGAGTTAGTTATTTGAATACACTTTGATCACCGGTCATGTGCTTTGAGTACCCATTATCAAGGTACCAACAGTTATCTTTTTCTTTGGTGTGTAGACATATCTACATCACACAAGGATACACAATTGCACTCTTAGGTACCCAAAATTTCTTGGGTCCTTTGGGGTTAGTCCTAGAAAATACGGTTCCTTTAGGGACCCATACTTTTTTTAACAATGTAAGGTGTTCTATATTTATAGACATGTTGATGATGCACGATCCTAGTTATTGAAATTTCTAGGATTTCTTAGTTGTGCATGTTTATAGCTCATTGGATGAATATTCCTAGGATACATGTTTCTATTGTGAATGTCATTTCTAGGAAATGTATGATGGTGATTTCTAGGATATATATTTGTATTATTGTGAACATGCATTTTATTTCTAGGATACACATTATGGTAATTCCGAGGATATTCATGTGTAGTATGCAAGTTTTGAGTACACATATTATCTCTATGATTCATATAGTGGTTACACCGAGGATATGTATATGCATTTCTTGAATGATTGTTCCTAGCATTTTCATTTCTTGAGTGAGCATACATATATGCATGAGTATTTTTAGGATGCTTAATTCTTGTATATGCATTAGAATTAGAATTTTTAGACCAACTAGCATTCATTGAGGGAGTGTTTTTAACCTTGTTAGTGGTCTTTGAAGTAGAGGCTTCATTCACACATGATGCTTTCATGAATAAGGTCTCTTTTGATTTTTGCTTGCCTAATAGAGAATAACCTAACCCGAATTTTCCTCCACTTAATCTTTGGTAAGATAGCACTTCATCTACCTTTTCTTTTCCAAGCATAAGTCTTGATATAGTGCCATTCAATTCTATGATTTTCATCTTTAGGTTTTCATTTTCATCTTTAAGAAAATCTTTAGAAGAATTATAAAGCAAGAAAGATAGTTTTTCTTTTTCTTCCTTTAAGTCTTCCATCTCTTTAGAAAGAGATGACACTTCCTTTTTAGAATGGTGTTCCTAGAATCGAATTTCTTCAATTCTTCATGCATTTCATTTATGACCTCTATTAATTCTTCACTACTACTAACAATGCTATTATTAGAAGGGCAAGAATTTGATACCTCGTTTTTGTCGTCGATTGCCGTAAGACATAGGTTGGCAATCTCCTCGTATCCGACCTCATTGTTTGATGATTCTTCTTCTTCGCCATCACTCTAAGTGGTTGCAATCATAGCTTTCTTTTTAAAGCTCTTATATGGTTTGCTTATCACTATACAATCGGCCTTGATGTGACCGGGCTTCTTGCAACCATAACACACAAGTGGTTCCCTTTTTGAAGTGGGATCCTTCGTGTATGGTTTCTTGCTCTTCTTCAAGAATCTGTTAAACCTCTTGGTGATTAGAGCCATCTCACCATCTTCTTCACTGCTCTCCACCTCTTCTTCTGTTTCTTCTTCTTTGTTGCTCGTAGAGGCATTGAGAGTAATCGCCTTTTTCTTCTTCTCATCATCATTGACAACGGGATTCATTTCTTCCATCTCGTATGTTAATAGTGATCCGAGAAGTATTTCAAAATCAAGTTTGTCGAGATCTTTGGCCTCCGTGATGGCCGTCTTCTTTGATTTCCAAGTGGATGGCAAAGACCTTAAGATTTTCCTTGTTAGTTCAAATTCCTCAATGTTCCTACCAATAAGCTTCAAACTGTTAACAATAGTGGTGAAACATGAGTGCATTTGAGAAATTGTTTCGTTAGAAGACATTTTGAAAGATTCATACTCGAACAATAGCATATAAATTTTTTATTTTTTAACTTCGCTAGTTCCTTCATATGTGACTTGCAATTTTTCCCAAATCTCCTTAGCCGAAACACAAGTAGAAATTTTATTATATTCAGAAATATCTAAAGCATAATGTAAAATAATTATGGCTCTACTATTTAGAGACATCATTCTACAATCCTCTTCATTGAACTCAGTTTTAAGTTAAGGCATTGTATGATTAATTTCTCCAATAGCTTTTTCCTTTGTAGGAATTCTAGGTCCTTCCTCAATGACTCTCCGTAGATTGTAATTTTGTCATTCGACAAAGATTTTCATCATGTTTTTCCAATAGTTATGGTTGGAGCCATTGAAAAAGAGAGGTCTTGTGTAGGAATGTCCCTCAGAATAGCTATTTGATGCCATCGGATCAACTCAAGGATTTTAAGCCTGAAATTGAGAACGAGGCTCCGATCCAATTGTAGACAAGGGTTCTAACCCAAAGGGGTGAATTGAGTTTTTAAAAACTTTTACTAATTATTTGAAAGTTTATAAAAACAGTTGAATGCATAAGTATATAAACAAGTAATGTTCTTTAAGTAAAAGAGTTTAAAGAAGAGAAAGTCCAACTTAGTTTATAGTGGTTCAGCAATATCGGATTCCTTCCGACCCTATGTCCACTCTCTTCAAGGAACCTCCTTGAAGTAATCCACTAAAACTTTTAGTCGTACAACTTCACGGGTGTTGTATAAACCTTACAACCAATCCCTTCCTCTCGAAAGCTATTCCTTCCTTGTGGAAGCTAATTCTTTCCTCATGGAAGCTTACAAGAAGTGTTTAATTCTAAACACTCTAAGAGTTATTACAACTCTTTCCCCTTTACAATAAATGTGATTTACTATAAAGTAAATAGTAGAGAGATAGCAATGAATGCTTTTACAAATGAACTATATCTCTCTTTCAAGAGTAAGCTTGAAGAATTGCTCAACAATAAAATTTTCAAAGCTTTTGAGAATTAATGAGCAAGTTTATGAATTGAATATGTTATTTCCTGCTTTTAAATGCTTATTGAAGTAGATTTATATAGCCTTGAATCAATATGGCCGTTAGACACTGACTTGGTAGGTTTGGTGCATTAAATACTCAAGTCCCGCGTCTCAAACGGTCATATTTTCAAATTACCAGTCGACTGGTTCTTTATACTAGTCGACTGGGTCAAGTGAGAAATCTCACTTTTAGGCTATGGGAGAGTACCAGTCGACTGGGTCCTAAGCACTAGTCCCCAGTCGACTGGGAACTCACTGTCCCAGATGCCAGTCAACTGGATGCTCTACACCAGTCAACTAGGGACATTCTGTCCCATACCCCAGTCGACTGGGTTGCCCTTTAACGCAGTTTTTCATGTAATAAAACTGTTTTTGACTTTGAAGTATTTGAATTAATAGTTTTGTCCAAAAAAAAATTGTAAAAATATCCATAAGACAAGCAACTTACTTGAACATGAGAGAATTATAGTTGGCTTCAATACCTTAATGCCTATTATATATCTTCTGCATTGTCTTGGCGTCTGATATGGGTTGAGTTCTTGCATCTTGATTCTTTGCTGAAAGCTTTTACCATTTAAACACTTAGATAAAACTGTTAGTACAATTAGAATAGTGTTTTGTCATTATTAAAATTAGATAAGGGTCAACACGATCAATAAAAGAAGATTGTATCACCATCTTTGCCATCAATACTCCTCTATCATTGACACTCAACTGCATCCTCATTCTTCTTAATTCTATCATCAAGCTAGTATTATGACTCCCAATAGCAGCTAATCTCCCTGCAGCCTTTCTACTCAATGCATCAGCTACTACATTAGCCTTTACTGGATGATAATGAATTGTATAATCATAATCACAAATCAATTCCATCCACCTCTTTTGCCTCAAATTCAACTTCTTCTGGGTCAGTAAATACGTCAAGCTTTTATGATCAGTAAAAATTTCACAATTGGCTCCATATAGATGATGTCTCCAAATCTTCAAGGCAAAAACTATGGCAGCCAATTCTAAATCATGGATCGGGTAATTGCTCTCATGGTTTTTCATTTGCCTAGATGCATAAGTTACAACTCTCCCAAGTTGCATCAACACACATCCCAATCCCTGATGTGACGCATCACTATAAACCACAAATCCTTTATCACTAGAAGGAAGCACTAATACCGGGGCAGTGGTCGATTTTTCTTTCAACAATTGGAAACTTCTCTCATATTCCTCTAACCACCTAAACTTCATGTCCTTCCTGATCAATTTAGTCAATGGTCCAGCAATCATAGAAAAATTTTGGATAAATCTCCTATAATAACCAGCCAACCCCAAATAGCTTCTAATTTCAGTTACACTCGTGGGTCTATCCCAATTCAACACTACTTCTACTTTCTGTGGGTCAACTGTTATCCCCTCTCCCGACACAACATGCCCCAAGAAAGATATTTCACTCAACTAAAACTCACACTTAGAGAACTTTGCATATAATTTCTCTCTCCTCAGAATCTCCAACACTATCTCCAAATATTGCATATGCTCCTCTTCATTCTTGGAATATACCAAAATATCATCAATAAACACAATCACAAATATATCCAAGAATGGTTTAAACACTCGATTCATCAAGTCCATAAATACTGCGGGAGCATTAGTTAACCTAAATGGCATCATCAAAAACTCATGATGCCATAACGTGTCCTAAAAACAGTCTTAGGCACGTCCTTCTCCTTTATCCTCAATTGATAATAACCCGATCTCAGGTCTATCTTAGAAAATACCTTAGCTCCCTGTAACTGCTCGAATAAATCATCTATCCTGGGCAAAGGATATCTATTCTTGATGGTGATCTTATTCAACTGTCTATAATCAATACACAACCTCATTGTCCCATCCTTTTTCTTGACAAACAACACAGGGGCTCCCCAGGGTCACATACTAGGTCAAATAAATTGTTTACCTAGCAACTCCTGAAGCTGAACGTTCAACTCTCTCAATTCAGCTGGTGCCATTCTATAAGTTGCTATAGATATTGGTGCTGATCCTGGAATCACCTCAATAGAAAACTTAATCTCCCTATTGGGAGGCAACCCTGTCAACTCTTCAGGGAAAACATTAGAAAAGCTTTTTACTACCAAGATTTCTTCTAACTTCCTAATCTCCTTGCTAGAATCCATCACATATGCCAAATACCCCTCACAACCCTTCCTCAACCATTTATTAGCAGTTAAGGCAGAAATAAGACAGTTAGCAAGTATCTTACGTTCTCCCTTAAAATTAAACTTCTTCTGTCCGGGTATCTTGAACACCACATTTTTCCTAAAACAATCTACCCAAGCATGATATGCAGATAACCAATTCATACCCAGAATTAAATCAAAATCTATCATATCTAAAGGTAATAAATCAACTTCAAATTCTCTATTAGCAATATTAATCACACAACCCCGATAAATTGTCTTGATAATAACCCTATCTCTAGTCGGAACCTCAACAATAATCGCATGCATCAAAGGACTAGCACTAGCATTAACAGATTTCATATAAATATTAGATGCAAAAGAATGGGTTACACCAGGATCAATCAATAATCTAGTAGGCCTACCAAGGATAGATATCATACCCATAACAACATCACGAGTGGCTTGTGCATCCTATTAGGTCAATGCATAGACTCTGCTATCTCTGGATTGAAACTAGCTGCCACATCCTCACTCAGCTACTGATCCTCGACCTCTACCCCGCACACTCCCTGATCCACAACCTCTCTCCACCGATCTTCTCCCAACACGTCCAACACCTATGTCAGCAGATTTCCCTACTAGATAATCTGTAGCAACGTGTCCTCCCTCACCACATACAAAACATATTTGTGTAGGGCAATTCTGAGACATATGTCATGTCTGATTACATCTAAAGCAAACCCTTGCCTCTCGATCATACATCAGGTTACCACTTCCCTCTAGTGGCATACTTACTCTTCTACCATAACTTCCAATTCCCATAGTATGTCTCCCAAATCTAGGGGTCCCACTGGTATTACTCTGAGCTACAGAACCAATAGATCATGCTTGCCTCTGACTCTGCACTACAGTTCCTTGTGACAACGAACGCCCCCTCTGGAGTGGTCTTCCGCCCTATTCACCCATACTACTACCACCTCTAGGTCCCTCAAATCTATACCTCTTCAGCCAATCTCTTATACCTCTAAACTCCATCAAATCCTTCTAAATCTGTAATGCTTTATCCACTAGTACAACATAATTTCCTATGCCCATATAAGAGAGTATAGTCCAAATATCATAGTGTAATCCGTCTAAAAATATCTTACATTTTCTCTCCTCCGTATCCACTAATTCAGGTAAAAACCTTGACAGGGCTATGAATCTACTATCATATTAAGCCACCGATAATTACCCTACCTTAGATGAATAAAATCTCTCTCTTGTTGTGCCCGAAAGGTATCTGGGAAATACTTCGCAAGAACTCATCCTTACACTTACTCCAAGTTAAAGGTTGTTATACCTGTGTGCTTACCCTGGGCAAAATATCCTCCTACCATTGAGAAGCCTCACCCTCCAGCATAAATGATGCGAAAGACATCTTCTGTCTATCTATCACTAGTAAGACCTCAAAATATTTTTCGATATGTCTACTCCACTACTCAGCTTGTATAGGATTTATAGATCCACTAAAAGACTGGGGTTTAAACTTAAGAATCTCACAAAACAATCAACTTGCATCTCATGTGCAAACACACCTTCTTCCTCATGAACCTCTTGTCTCACTACATCAGGTTCTCTTCTACTCCTTTCCTCTAATCTTCTCTGCATATTATCAGCCCTTTCTTCAGCTACATTCATCCTCTCTATAGCACGATTAAGAGCTTCTCTCAACTCATCCTTCCTAACCTCAGATTCTCTCCCAGCTCTACTAGTACCAGCTGCACTATCAATATGGTCCCTCACAGGAACCACAGACTCAACTTCCTCATCTGCTTCAGTTCTCCTAAATATTGGGGGTGTACCATGTCCCCTCTGATTCAGAACTCTACCTCTAGCTCTAGCACGTCCATGTGTCATCCTCAGACTCTGTATTAAAATATAGTTTATTTAGATCTTCCACTTCTTTAAGTTCTCATGCAGTCTACAGAATCATAAACCTAATGCTCTGATACCAAAATTGTAACGACCTATCCCATGTTGGCCACCCCCGAGACGGTGTTATCATATTTTGAAAATTTTAGTACGACATATATATGCAATAATAAAAGTAACACTAACAAAAAGTTTCACTTCAATCCCCAACCCTCAACAGGGGAGATACATCAATATGATATTGACTCAAACATAATATACAATGTAAAATGCATGAATATTTACAAATAAATTTTTATTTCTTTTTCTCATTAGTCTGAGGATGTGGACACATACGTGGCTTATAGAAAATGATTTCTTCTGACTCTCAACCCACCAGACTATTTGTCCTGTCTGCTACCTGAAATCATTATACAATGAGGGATGAGCTTCAAAAGCTCAGTGAATTAAATTTACTGTAAGTATTCAATTTGTATAAATAGTCCTTTAATATTTAATCATTTGTATCTCATATGACTAGATAATAGCATATAGTCTAACATTTAGATAGTTCCTATCATATCATATTTCTATGCTTCTTTCTCACCATAACTGTCTCTCTGTGAGACTTATTCATCTATAAATAAATTTATAATAACAGCAACACTTCAGTAATACAATCAACATTTAAAACAGATGAAATGCATGAATTATTATTAGGGAACATCTTCCCACATGTCGACATGTTTTTATCTTAGACCACCCCCCTCTTGGTTCTTTCATTTCCAGCATATACCGGCTGTTACGGTTTTCATTTATTTCCAGCATATACCGGCTCTCACGGTTTTTCAATTAGACCGGCTCCCTCCCGGTTCTTTTATTTTTTACACATGCATATGAACAATGATATGAAATATGCATATGAACAATAATATGAAACAAACAGGAATTCAAATATTAAATTTAGCTATCTTGTCTTTCCTCAAATTTCTATTTGATCAATTTCACTAATTTATTCTCCTCATATATCACATCAATTTATCGACCATAACTCGTCAAGAATTTTATTTATCATCATTATTATTAAATCGACTCATTATTCTAATAATATTACTTCTAAAAAATTTCTCCCGTTGTAGGATAGTCAACACCTGACATAATATTTGTATTAAACTTCTAATTATTTCTTAAATTCATCGTAAACCACTCCCTATGAAAATTCTCACTTTGAGCTCCGGGAATTTCGTATATGCTAAAAATTCAAAAATAAATATTATACTATTACCTCAAAATACTGATAGCTTTTCATGATCCTCTATAAAATTCTGTAGAAAACCCTTTCAAAATTTTGCTCTATTGACTTTACTTTGGGTCTCCAAATATTATGAGAAATACAAGAATTTGAAAGAAAGAAACTGAACGATTGAAATCGTTCAGTATACAATGTATATATATATAGGCGAAGTGCTTCAGCCGCCCCTTCCACCAAAATTGCAAGCCTTTTAAAAACAAATTCTCCACATTTCAAAAACGTGGAGAACTCTCTCCCACCTAACAAATACTTGGCAGCAAGGCTGCCACTTTTTACTTTGAATTTTTTTTTATTTATTTTTTTAACTTTTCTTTTTAAAATAATATTTTAATATATATATATATTTCCTTCTTTTCATTCTTCTGCACCTAGCGTCCAACTTTTTTTTTACTATTCACTACTCACGATTTACTATTCATATTTTACTATTCACGATTTTTTTTTAAGAATTATTTTATTCAATATTAATCATTTGCATAAATATTTTATTTAAATCTCATGACATATATATATCAATTTTTTTTTTTTTACCCTTAATTCATGAATACGGGTATTTCAATTCTACATACCTTACAAAAATTTTGTCCTCGAAATTTCTTTATTTTACTTTAGAATCAAATACAAATAATCTCTCTTCATACTTGTCTTATGCTTTCATGAAATCTCTTCAACATCCTTATTCTGCCACCGAACTTTACACTAGTGAAATTATTCTTTTACACAAGACTTACTCTTTTTGTCCAAAACTCTCACTGGTACTTGTATATAAGTCCAAATTTTCTAAATTTCTATAACTTAGCTTGAAATATCATGTAAACACTTTCTTAAAAGTGAAACATGAAATATATTATATAAATGTTTTAACTCCTGAGGCAATTTAGGTTACTCACAACTAATCCAACTTTTTCAACAACTTCATAGGGTCCCACATACTTCGGATTCAACTTTCCTTTTCCGTTTAAATCTCAATACATCTTTTCATTGAGATATTTTTCAATACACTCAATCACCTACTTAAGACTCAAGAGGTCTACTCTAGGTTGCTTTACGGTTCTCTCTAACAAATTTGATCATCTCTAGCTCAATAATAGATAGACCAGATATGTTTTTCTCTTTCATTTCTTCCCAACATATAGGAGTTCTACACCTTCTATCATACAATGTCTCAATGGGTGCCATAACATTAATTGTAATTATTTAAGTATGCTTGGGTGATAGATGAAAAATTGATTTATGAGTATGATAGAAAATTTGGTCATGTAGAAATATTTCTCGGTGAGAAATAATATTTTTGGAAATTATAAGTTTATTTGAGAACAAAAGCAATAAATAAATTATTGATGAGATATATTGATGTTTAAATACGAATTACGATGAGATGAATTTTAGTGGATATTGATAAGTTTTGATGGATGATTTGATGTGATTTGAACGAATTTTAGTGCATCTTGACAGACTTAAATGGATTATTTGATGTGATTTGGGGAAGAGAAGAATCTAGTGGAATTTTTATATATTTTGATAAAAAGCAGGATGATTGGATGTGAGGAATTTTAAAGAAACTTTGTTATATAAAATTTGTGGATAATCAGGATAGCCAAATTAAGTGGTTTGAATCTTTATAGTGTTTTTATATTACTGTTTATAATACTGTTTCGTATCATTGTTCATGCGCATATGCATTTAATAATATAACCGAAAGAACCGGGAAGGCAGCCGGTCTAATGAAATAACCGTGACAGCCGGTATATGCTGAAATTAATCGGGAAGGCAGCCGGTTTGATGAGAATAAAAAAACCGGGAGGGCAGCCGGTCTAAGATAATAACAACCTGTCGACAGGTGGGAAGACGTTCCCATTATATACATTCATTGCATTGCATCTGTTTTAATAATTGCTTGCATTATTGAAATACTGATGTGTGATGTATAAATTGTGAATTTAATTATAGATGGTTGAGTCTCATAAAAAGAGACAGTTGTGATGATGAGATTACTGAAAAGCTGAAATGTGGTAGATTGTTGTGAATTTAATTATAGATGGTTGAGTCTCATAAAAAGAGACAGTTGTGATGATGAGATTACTAAAAAGCTAAGATTTGGTAGATTGTTGTGAATTTAATTATAGATGGTTGAGTCTCATAAAAAGAGACAGTTGTGATGATGAGATTACCGAAAAGCTGAGATGTGGTATATTATTGTGAATTTAATTATAGATGGTTGGGTTTCATAAAAAAAGACAGTTATGATGATGAGATTATTGAAATGTTGAGATGTGGTATACTATTGTGAATTTAATTATAGATGGTTAAGTCTCATAGAAAGAGACAGTTATGGTGATAAGACTTATCTAAATGGTAGATTTTATGATGTGAACCTCATTACGAGGTAATTATGAAATAATTGATGGTCTTAAGGTGAAC
The DNA here is from genome assembly GCA_023935145.1 of Bretschneidera sinensis. NCBI lineage: Eukaryota > Viridiplantae > Streptophyta > Magnoliopsida > Brassicales > Akaniaceae > Bretschneidera > Bretschneidera sinensis. The sequence goes on along the minus strand of CM043702.1, from coordinate 37,544,457 downwards.
CAATGATTGAGAAGAAGATATTGATAGTAGAAAGTTGTCATCAGGTTATGCGACAAATAAATGATTAAATATTAAAAGAGTATTTATGGAATTTGGAGTACTTCTAGTAAATTTAATTCCCTGAGCTTGTGAAGCTCACCCCTCATTGTACAATGATTTTCAGGTAGCAAGCTTGGCAAATAGTTTGATGAGTTGAGATTCCGAAGAAATCATTTTCTGTAAGCCGCGTACGTGTCATCATCCTCAGACTAATGAGAAAATAAAATGAAAAATTTATTTGTAACTCCTCATGCATTTTACGGAATGATGTAAAGTTCTTTTGGTGATATTTATTTTTACAGCTACATATATGTGTCGTGCTGGGATTTTCAAAATGTAATGACACCGTTTTGGGGTGGCCAACCCGGGATGGGTCGTTATAGATAGTGCCCGAGGATTTGGTAAGAGGAACATTGAAGGTGAAGAGCATTTGGGCTACTATTGGAATCGAATCAACCAGAGTGTGGTTAGATCTCGCTTTGAGGAAGGTTCATTAGGGGTGCGAGAAATTGATTGTCCAATGTTTGGGATTGAAGAAAGAGTTGTGGGACTTTGTTTGATGATTTTCTGAGTCCCAAGATCAGATTGAAGTCTATGGTTTCTGTTTGGAAGTTTTTGTCAAGTCACAGCTGCATTTGTAGCTTAAAAACATAACTATGTCGAATCTTATCGATAACTTTGTATTTATGCAATTTAATAATTGGCAGAGTGGATAGAGTGCTATTGATATATGCAACAAAAAATTTGTATATTGGGTGGAATTTTGTATGAGAGGCGTTTGATCTCTTGTGAGAGAGGGCTTTGATGCTAGTCCCTTAAATAATAACAAGCAACTTTACCAACAAAGCTAGCTAGCACCCCCCAAAAAAAGTAATTTATCACTCCAATCCGAATTTGGTGGTTAAAGCGGTTTTTATACTTAAATCAGTTTAGAGATTTGGTAAAAGTGCAAGAATTTATTAATAAGTTGTAGATTTATTTTGGAGAAAAAAAAGTCGTTGACCATATAAGTGTCAAAATGATAAAAAAAGGAGTATGATAAATTTAAGTGCCGCGATGTGTTTTCCAAAAGTGCTAAAAGTTTTCCTTCTTTGTTTGGAAGACAGATCTTTAATTTATTAAAATTGTTATGATCCTACATAGTACTTATCAAAGAATTTAAGTATTTTAGTGTATTAATAAATTATTGGGATTTAATATCAAACAACTCTTTACGAATAGAGAGGGTTACTGTAATTATGGGTGTGCACTGTGCACGGTTTGAATATAAACAGGAAAATCCAAACTGAGTTTATCCATTGGTAGTACTAAATTATTTTCTATCTGAAAATTGCTTCCTTTAAGATTTTCCTAAAAAATGAACAGTATAGACCAAAGGAAGCATATGAAAATTAAAACAAAGAGAAAAAGCACTCACCTTAAATGATGCCAAGAAGTAGAACACATTCTTTCTTTGAGAAATAAGTCCAATTTGAGTCATTTTGCATACACAAAATGTGGGTTCTTTATATTAGAAAAAAAAAGTCTAATTTAAGTTGTTTGTCAAAAACAGAAATAGAATCCTTTTTAAATAAAGAGCTTGGAGATAAAAAATTCATAGCATTAGGATCTAGTTTCAGAACAGATAGGACCAAGTTTGATAAATGTGCAAAACTTAAAGAAGCATGAAACCAGGTAATATACTGTCCATATATATGTTCCCCATTGCATTATTGATGTGAGATTCGAATTATAAAAATTGCAAAACTAATAAACTAGACACCTCTGCAAAGGAGAACTCTAAAACAAAGAAGAACGACTACGACTATTACAGACGACTGATTCCACAAATTTGGTGTAAGGTTGTGAGTCTTTTTAATATGTGTCAAGATGCTAACTAGAATCGAGCTTGGGATATTTCCCAGAGATCAAGCAACATACAAATTCGATATTAGTCTGCTGTATCCTCCAAAATATTGTATCCTGAGTTGTTGTTTCAACTTTTTGTTAAGAACGACTTTCTTTTTCTTTAAATCCAGTACAAGGTGATAATTATAACTGAAAACTAATCACTGTATCTGTTCTATATTTATGTTGTGCCTGGTCGAAGTTACTAGTTACTAATTGACAATTTTGAATGTTACTAGCATACATACGATAGGATAAAATAATAAAGGTAAAATCCCAAAGTGTTAACGCATGATAATATATGATGCTTTGGATTACATTCATCATGGTATGGCCATCGATTATTAACAAAAAACATACATCCATTAGCCTCCGAGCTAAAGCAAACTTGGAGTTTCACTCTGCACTTTTATGCTCATCACTATAACCTTGATCAGACCCTTTCTCCATCCAACGAAGTAGTGTCCAAGAATACCCATCATCTACTTCCTTTTTCACCCCAATTAGCTGTTGCCGCTCATCATATATCTAATAGATGGTCAGTCACTATTGAATTAGTCACAACTTAGGATATGATATAAAAACAAACCTTATAATATATAAGACGTACCTCTTTGCAGTTATCTTCACAAAATTGGGTGATTCAGGAGTTCAACTCTGACTTTCCAAGAAAATAGCCCCCAATGACCTATTACGGACACAAATATGCAATTTTATCAATGGCTATGAAGTGGTGTACATCAAATTACAATAAATCCATTAAGTAGAACTGCAAACAATTAAATATTAAAATTGAAAAGACAGTGAAAAAAAATATATATATACATTACCTTTCACATTGGGTGCAGGTGTGGAAATCACCTTCACCACTTTCACAGTACTTGCATACACAGGAAGGGCACAACCAAATTTTCCCCTGTCACCCAAAGTCAAAAAACATAAAAATACATAACAAAAGACAAAAAGAAAAACAACTTGTACTTGATAAGTTTAACTTAAATAAAACTTATATAAAGAGAAAAACACTTTCTTCTCAACACCATCTCCTTGCCGATTTTATGGAATGTTGAGGGGTATCTGTCACAACAAAGTAGATCTCTGCCATCTGCACATGTCAAGCAGGCACTTGCTTAAATCCTCATTCCGCTACTATTTCCTCCCAAGGACATGCTTCAATCAAACAATCCATATAGAAAAAAGTGTTTTTTTATTAAGAAAATATTTTTGTAAGGCCATATATGCATAAGGCCTCAATACTACCATATCATCCACTAAAAGCGGGAGAAATAAACAATAAACAGGACAAATAATCGATACTCCAGTGGGAGTAAAACCTGGAACAACAGTCCCGATTCTCAATCTTGATCTTTTCTCATTCAGCTGAAGCCTCATTGGCGTTTTAACGATCAATTTAAGGGATTTAATCACATTGTGATGATTTGTTTGTGAAAAAATTACTTTTTATAGAATAATGAATTAACTATCTTTGTTTCCCTTCAGCAGACTGATGGCTAACACTGCTTAGGAAACCTCGTCATCACATACATGCCATAACGCATGGAAGCTTAGGGTTCTTTTTGTCACAAAACATTTCTCAACTTCTATAATGGATTTTGACCAAACAAAAAAGTCAAATACATAATTCTGCTAAACACTAATTTTATTATCAAATATATTCCTTTGCAATTAACTTGAAAATTTGAATATTCGTTAGACTGAAAGGAAAAAAAAATATTTCAGTGGTATACCAAACACTAACCCACATAAGGGATGCACGTTGCGAGCAAATACACGTTTCAAGGGTTACAAATATACATATACACAAATCAAAATTAATTTAGGATAAGAAAATAAATTAAAATTTATCTAGTACTTCAGATCAATAAAAGACCTAAAACAAATAAGTAAATATATTTTCTTTTGTATTAATAAATATCCATTCATTTTAGTGAATCATTTTTGGGAAAACAAAATTCAACCAGGGACTGAATCAATTTAAACATATTATATCAAACCTAGATTTTAGATAATAGAACATTTAATTATAATAATAATAGTATTAGTTATAATGATGATGATGATGATTGTATAGGAACCCTAAGCCTAAAAAAAGAGAAGAAAAAAAAGATTTGGGTACAAGTTTATCCAACCTGGCAGAAGAAGAATAGTGAGGAAGAGTTGTTTCTGGAAAATCATCAATCCGATATCTGCAATTCCATCATCGCAAGTATAAAAATTATAAGAAATTTTTGAAAGCAAAGCTGAAAGGAAAAAAAATCAAAATCCATATATTTCGTTTTGTTTATGATAAAACCTTGCAATTTGTACCATATCCTCATATGTATGTCGTCATCATCTTCCGTAGCTTCTCCCATGTTCACGGTCTTGAAGATTTAGTGAAGAGGCAAAGGCTTGTACTAGACCTATACATTCAGTTGTGTTAGTAAGATATATATAGCTCTTGTCTATGGTTAAGTTATTAATTAAAAAGATCCCTGCAGTTAGGCAAGGCAATTTGCTACAGTACTATACTTTGCTTTGAGTTAAATTATCCAATACTCTATTATTTTTAGCCAAACAATAAGTCAAGCGAACCAATTAAACCAACAGATCATATTTGTTTGTTTTATGAATTGTGCAATGGTAAACGATAGTACTTAACACCAATTTTACAATGCATGTATATTAAGATATAAATGAAATTGTTCAATATTTATCAATGTTCATGGTGCGTTATTCCTTCTTTCATATTTATGTAGAGTCATGATGGATTTAGTCGTATACTCTTTCTCACGAGGACTCGTGCTGTTACTCAATATCGCATATTTATACCACTTTCCCATTAAGAAGATATTAATTTGTATTTTATATGCGGCACATCATATACCGTTGGTTCCATCAAGGTTTTCTTCTAAAATTACTAAAGTCAACTAATCTACTCTAAATAGCCATATCACTAGATTCACTGCTCCAATCTAAATTAGGCACTTCATCCATCATATTATTCCTAAAATATTCAGACTATAAAATTCTTATTCTAAATTAAGAAACCATAGTTTAATTTGAAAGAATTTGGAATATAGATTTTATGTTCAAGAGATTCAGAAATACACTGGTCAAATGACTTATTCTCAATCGATGGAACCCAATTTCTCATTATCTAATGCCTAACCTTGATAGCTATTAGTTTGAACTCTCTTATCTAGCATAGAATGGGTTGGTGTCGTGTTATTAGTTGGTAATGGAAAATTTTATCAAAGAATTCTATGTAAGTAATAAATATGTAAAGAAATCTAGCAACGGAATTCTATTCATATATGAAGTTGGTGAAAGTAAAAATGCAAATCTCCAAAATTCTAAACAGAAAAAATTATAGAAACCAATGCTGGTTGAATTAGTCTCCATAGAAGAGACGAATTTTTTTTTCTTCCAAATCGGTCCCAGCTTTGTTACTCTTTTATTATATAATCTTCTGTATTTGATTAAATACTAACTTATTAGGTAATGATGATGTTATTATCAAATGAAAAAAAAAGGCACGAGTGTAATATAGATTCATTAATTAGTGATCCAAAAACTACAATGTTCAAATAAAGTTTCAAATTCTTATCAACATCTATGTTAAAAGGTTTCACTATATCTAATTTGTTTTCTATATGTAATACCAAACCTAGAGTCTTTGTAAAGACTGTCAAATTAAAGAAATCATTCATATCCAATAGTCTTGTGAATTTAAAATAAACGACTGATTTATGATATTTTAAAATCGATCATAGGTTTTTGCAAAGAAATTAGCATGTTGAGAGGAAGGATAGATAGTGCCTTAGGATTTGGTAAGAGGAACATTGAAGGTGAAGAGCATTTGGGCTACTATTGGAATCGAATCAACCAGAGTGTGGTTAGATCTCGGTTTGAGGAAGGTTCATTCGGGGTGCGAGAAATCGATTGTCCAATGTTTGGGATTGAAGAAAGAGTTGTGGGACTTTGTTTGATGATTTTCTGAGTCCCAAGATCAGATTGAAGTCTATGGTTTCTGTTTGGAAGTTTTTTGTCAAGTCACAGCTGCATTTTTAGCTTAAAAACATAACTATGTCGAATCTTATCGATAACTTTGTATTTATGCAATTTAATAATTTGCAGAGTGGATAGAGGGCTATTGATATATGCAACAAAAAATTTGTATATGGGGTGGAATTTTGTATGAGAGGCATTTGATCTCTTGTGAGAGAGGGCTTTGATGCTAGTCTCTTAAATAATAACAAGCTACTTTACCAACAAAGCTAGCTAGCACCCCCCAAAAAAAGTAATTTATCACTCCAATCGGAATTTGGTGGTTAAAGCGGTTTTTATGCTTAAATCAGTTTAGAGCTTTGGTAAAAGTGCAAGAATTTATTAATAAGTTGTAGATTTATTTTGGAAAAAAAAAAAGTCGTTGACCATATAAGTGTCAAAATGATAAAAAAAACCGAGTATGATAAATTTAAGTGCCGCAATGGTGTTTTCCAAAAGTGCTAAAAGTTTTCCTTCTTTCTTTGGAAGACAGATCATTAATTTATTAAAATTGTTATGATCCTACATAGTACTTATCCAACAATTTAAGTATTTTAGTGTATTAATAAATTATTGGGATTTAATATCAAACAACTCTTTATAAATAGAGAGGGTTACTGTAATTATGGGTGTGCACTGTGCGCGGTTTGAATATAAACAGGAAAATCCAAACTGAGTTTATCCATTGGTAGTACTAAATTATTTTCTATCTGAAAATTGCTTCCTTTAAGATTTTCCTAAAAAATGAACAGTATTGATCGAAGGAAGCATAAGAAAATTAAAACAAAGAGAAAAAGCTCTCACCTTAAATGATGCCAAGAAGTAGAACGCATTCTTTCTTTGAGAAATAAGTCCGATTTGAGTCATTTTGCAAAAACAAAATGTGGGTTCTTTATATTAGAAAAAAAAAAGTCTAATTTAAGTCAGTTTGTCAAAAACAGAAATAGAATCCGTTTTAAATAAAGAGCTTGGAGATAAAAAATTCATAGAATTAGGATCTAGCTTCAGAACAGATAGGACCAAGTTTGATAAATGTGCAAAACTTAAAGAAGCATGAAACCAGGTAATATACTGTCCATATATATGTTCCCCATTGCATTATTGATGTGAGATTCGAATCATAGAAATTGCAAAACTAATAAACTAGATACCTCTGCAAAGGAGAACTCTAAAACAAAGAAGAACGATTACGACTATTACAGATGACTGATTACACAAATTTGGTGTAAGGTCGTGAGTCTTTTTAATGTGTCAAGATGCTAACTAGTATCGAGCTTGGGATATTTCCCAGAGATCAAGCAACATACAAATTCGATATTAGTCTGCTGTATCCTCCACATCCCTTTCAAGCCTTGAAGATTTCTTGTATCACAATGAACGACATATGTGCTAACTTCGTCCCACGCATCATTAATATCCAACAATCAAGTGAATACTCCAAAGTGAGACTGACTAGGTTTGTTTCATTTAGTTTGCCGGCAAATCACACAGGCATATTGTTCTAGTAAGTGAACAAGGGATGAAAATACCTAATGGTTGCTTAAGAGATAATGTCATTGTCCTTTTCTTGTATACCATTATTGAAACCAGTTAAATTCATCCTAGGGAAATTGGGCTTGAAAGAGATTAAAAATAATAAGAAACCAAAATATTGTATCCTGAGTTGTTGTTTCAACTTTTTGTTAAGAACGACTTTCTTTTTCTTGAAATCCAGTACAAGGTGATAATTATAACTGAAAACTAATCATTGTATCTGTTCTATATTTATGTTGTGCCCGGTCGAAGTTACTAGTTACTAATCGACAATTCTGAATGTTACTAGCATACATACGATAGGAGAAAATAATAAAGGTAAAATCCCAAAGCGTTTACGCATGATAATATATGATGCTTTGGATTACATTCATCATGCTTTGAATGCTTTGGTTCCATCAAGGTTTTCTTCTAAAATTACTAAAGTCAACTAATCTACTCTAAATAGCCATATCACTAGATTCACTGCTCCAATCTAAATTAGGCACTTCATCCATCATATTATTCCTAAAATATTCAGACTATAAAATTCTTGTTCTAAATTAAGAAACCATGAGTTTAATTTGAAAGAATATGGAATATAGATTTTATGCTCAAGAGATTCATAAATACACTTGTCAAATGACTTATTCTCAATCGATGGAACCCAATTTCTCATTATCCAATGCCTAACCTAGATAGCTATTAGTTCGAACTCACTTATCTAGCATAGAATGGGTTGGTGTCGTGTTATTAGTTGGTAAAGGAAAATTTTATCAAAGAATTCTACGTAAGTAATAAATACGTAAAGAAATCTAGCAATGGAATTCTATTCATATAAATGCAAATCTCCAAAATTCTAAACAGAAAAAATTATAGAAACCAATGCTGGTTGAATTAGTCTCCATAGAAGAGACAAATTTTTTTTTCTTTTCAAAATTGGTCCCAGCTTTGTTACTCTTTTATTATATAATCTTCTGTATTTGATTAAATACTAACTTATTAGGTATTGATGATGTTATCATCAAATGAAAAAAAAAAAGGCACGAGTGTAATATACATTCATTAATTAGTGATCCAAAAACTACAAAGTTCAAATAAAGTTTCAAATTCTTATCAACATCTATGTTAAAAGGTTTCGCTATATCTAATTTTTTTTCTATATGTAATACCAAACCTAGAGTCTTTGTAACGACTGTCAAATTAAAGAATTCATTCAAATCCAATAGTCTTGTGAATTTAAAATAAACGACTGATTTATGATATTTTAAAATCGATCATAGGTTTTTGCAAAGAAATTAGCATGTTGAAAGGAAGGATAGATAGTGTAATACCCGTATTCATGAATTAAGGGTAAAAAAAGAAGGTAATTTGATATATATATGTCATGAGATTTAAATAAAATATTTATGCAAATGATTAATATTGAATAAAATAATTCTTAAAAAAAATCGTGAATAGTAAAATCGTGAATAGTAAATCATGAGTAGTGAATAGTTAAAAAAAAAGTTGGACGTCAGGTGCAGAAGAATGAAAAGAAGGAAAAATATATATATATATATTAAAATATTATTTTAAAAAGAGAAGTTAAAAAAATAAATAAATAAAATTTAAAGTAAAAAGTGGCAGCCTTGCTGCCAAGTATTTGTTAGGTGGGAGAGAGTTCTCCACGTTTTTGAAGCGTGGAGAATTTGTTTTTAAAAGGCTTGCAATTTTGGTGGAGGGGGCGGCTACTTTGCAAAATGGAGAATTTTTTTAAAAGGCTTGCAATTTTGGTGGAAGGGGCGGCTGAAGCACTTCGCCTATATATATATAAGTTTTATACTGAACGATTTCAATCGTTCAGTTTCTTTCTTTCAAATTCTTGTATCTTTCATAATATTTGGAGACTCAAAGAAAAGTCAAAAAAGCAAAATTTTGAAAGGGTTTTCTGCATAATTTTATAGAGGATCATGAGAAGCTATCAGTATTTTCAGGTAATAGTATAATATTTATTTTTGAATTTTTAGCATATACGAAATTCCCGGAGCTCAAAGTGAGAATTTTCATAGGGAGTGGTTTACGATGAATTTAAGAAATAATTAGAAATTTAATACAAATATTATGTCAGGTGTTGACTATCCTACAACGGGAGAAATTTCTGAGAAGAACCGAGAAAGGCAAGAAGGTGACCCACGGGTAGTTTTAAATGCTACGGGGTGAGTTGGATTTACTTTAAGTAGTCTAAATGAAAAATCAAATATTTGGTGATAACATTAATTGTAATTATTTAAGTATGCTAGGGTGATAGATGAAAAATTGATTTATGAGTATGATAGAAAATTTGGACATGTAGAAATATTTCTCACAATTTGGACATGTAGAAATATTTCTCGGTGAGAAATAATATTTTTGGAAATTATAAGTTTATTTGAGAATAAAAGCAATATATAAATTATTGATGAGATATATTGATGTTTTAATACGAATTACGATGAGATGAATTTTAGTGGATAGTCATAAGTTTTAATGGATGAGTTGATGTGATTTGAGACGAATTTTAGTGGATCTTGATAGACTTAAATGGATTATTTGATGTGATTTGGGGAAGAGAAGAATCTAGTGGAATTTTTATATATTTTGATAAAAAGCAGGATGATTGGATGTGAGGAATTTTAAAGAAACTTTGTTATATAAAATTTGTGCATAATCAGGATAGCCAAATTAAGTGGTTTGAATCTTTATATTGTTTTTATATTACTGTTTATATTACTATTTCATATCATTGTTCGTGCACATATGCATTTAATAATATAACCGAAAGAACCGGGAAGGCAGCCGGTCTAATGAAATAACCGTGACAGCCGGTATATGCTGGGATAAAAAGTAAAAACCGTGACAGCCAGTATATGCTGGGATGAAAAGTGAAAACCGTGACAGCTGGTATATGCTGAAATTAACCGGGAAGGCAGCCGGTTTGATGAGAATAAAAGAACCGGGAGGGCAGCCGGTCTAAGATAATAACAACCTGTCGACAGGTGGGAAGACGTTCCCATCATATACATTCATTGCATTGCATCTGTTTTAATAATTGCTTCCATTATTGAAATACTGATATGTGATGTATAAATTGTGAATTTAATTATAGATGGTTGAGTCTCATAAAAAGAGACAGTTGTGATGATGAGATTACTAAAAAGCTGAGATGTTGTAGATTGTTGTGAATTTAATTATAGATGGTTGAGTCTCATAAAAAGAGACAGTTGTGATGATGAGATTACTGAAAAGCTGAGATGTGGTATATTATTATGAATTTAATTATAGATGGTTGAGTCTCATAAAAAGAGACAGTTGTGATGATGAGATTACTAAAAAGCTGAGATGTGGTAGATTGTTGTGAATTTAATTATAGATGGTTGAGTCTCATAAAAAGAGACATTTGTGATGATAAGATTACTAAAAAGCTGAGATGTGGTATATTATTGTGAATTTAATTATAGATGGCTGGGTCTCATAAAAAGAGACAGTTATGATGATGAGATTATTGAAATGTTGAGATGTGGTATACTATTGTGAATTTAATTATAGATGGTTAAGTCTCATAGAAAGAGGCAGTTATGGTGATAAGACTTATCTAAATGGTAGATTTTATGATGTGAACCTCCTTACGAGGTAATTATGAAATAATTGATGGTCTTAAGGTGAACCAATGATTGAGAAGAAGATATTGATAGTAGAAAGTTGTCATCAGGTTATGCGAAAAAATAAATAATTAAATATTAAAAGACTATTTATAGAATTTGGAATACTTCTAGTAAATTTAATTCACTGAGCTTGTGAAGCTCACCCCTCATTGTACAATGATTTTCAGGTAGCAAGCTTGGCAAATATTTTGATGAGTTGAGGTTCCGAAGAAATCATTTTCTGCAAGCCGCGTACGTGTCATCATCCTCAGACTAATGAGAAAATAAAACGAAAAATTTATTTGTAACTCTTCATGCATTTTACGGATTGATTTAAAGTTCATTTGGTAATATTTATTTTTACTGCTGCATATATGTGTCGTGCTGGGATTTTCAAAATGTGATGACACCGTTTCGGTGTGGCCAACCCGGGATGGGTCGTTACAATTTTGGTATCAGAGCATTAGGTTTTATGATTCTGTAGACTGCATAAAAAGTAAGAAAGTAGAAGATTAAATTAAATTATAATGAATGGTCTGAGGATGGTACGTGGACGCGCTAGAGCTAGAGTTAGAATTGTTGATTTGAGAGGGCGTGGTAGGCCCGCAATATTTTTGATAAGTCAAGGTTGAGTCTGAATCAGTGGTTCCTAGAAGAGAAAGTGTTGATGATATGATTGATATTAGTAATATAATTGAGGTATGAGAGAATCTGAAGTTGAAAGAGATAAGCTAAGATAAGCTCTTACTCATGCTTTTGAGAAAATGAATGTATCAGATAATCGAGTGGATAACTTATAGCATAGACTTGATAAGCAGACTAGATCAGTGCCTGATGTTGTTAACTCAGTAATGGTAGACACTTAAAAAAGGGAAAAGTGGATTTATGCATAAGATACAGAGAGATATAAGTAAGCTAAATACTGTATTTTTTAAAGGATCTATGAATCCTTTTACGCCTGAGTTTCAGGAGAAACATGTAAGAGACATTATTTAGTATTTGACCAGTAAGTGATAGACAGACGATTGTTTTTACTTTGTTTAAGTTAGAAGGAGAAATTTTAGAATGATGGAAGGATATTCTTTCCAGGTAAGTACAAATTTGATAGACCCGTAACCTGAAATAGGTTTAAAGAAGTTTTTCTTGATAGATATTTTTTTTCTCCTTATATCTCTAGAGCTCAACCAGATAGAGAAATTATTTATTTGGGGTAAATGTGTTAACTGTGGCTTGGTATGATAGCAGATTTATGGTTTTGTCAATGGTTGTAAAAAAAAAAATGGTAAACCAAGAGGAGAAGAACTGTAAGAGGTTCAAAGATGAACTATATTTTAAGGTTTGATCGAAACTATCTTACATGAGGCTTATGAATTATGTTAGATTGGTGGATATATTATTTCAGATCGAGAGAGATGTGATGGAGTTTAAGGGAAAAAGAAAAAGTGGTTAAAAAGACTAAGATATAAAGGTTATAAAGGTAGTGGTAATATGAGTGTACAGGGTGAGAGACCACCCCAAATGGGCCATTCCTTGTTACCGGAAACTGAAGTACAGAGTCAGAGGCAAATAGAATCTGATGCTTATGTATCTTAGAATACTATTACTAGGACCCTTAGATTTGAGAGACAAATTATGAGAATTGAAAGTTATGGTAGAGGAAGTAAGTATGCCACCAAGTGGAAGTAGCAACCTGATGTATGATTGAGATATAAAAGTTTATTATAATTATATTCATATAAGATATTTACCCCAAAATTTTCAAAATTGACGTGCTTTATGTGTAGAGAAAATGAACATGTCAATATTGGTTGATCTTGATGCAACCAATTCTGTTGCATCAAGTATTCATATAAAATCTATTGAAGAATTTATTAGTCCTTGCATTGCAAAATATCTTTGTTAAAGTTCTCACTTGAGATAGAGTGATAATCATGAATATTCATAAGGGATTGTGTAATTCGTACCAATGGCAGAAAATCTGAAGTTGATTTATTATCTTCGAATATAATTTATTTTGGGAAATAATTGGTTATCGATTTTTTTATGTCTAGGTTGATTATTTCAGAAAGAAGGTTCAAGATATGGATGTGAGATACTTTCAACTATCTTATTTTTGCTCTGGCCAATAGGAGATGATTGAAGAAGGGTTTTAAGGAATATTGGACATATATCATGAATTATAAAAAGGAGATAGTGATGAAAGAATATTCTAAATTAATTTTTGATGAGTTGTTTAGGTTGCCTCCAAGTAGAGAGCTAAAATCTCTATTGATGTGATACCAGGATTATCACATATATTTAATAGCACCCTACAGAATGACGTCAGCTGAATTGAGAAAGTTGAACGTACCATTTTAAGAATTTGTGGATAAACAATTTATCTGACCTAATGTATTTGGGGAGTCAGGTATTGTTAGTGAAAGGAAGATGGAACGATAAGGATGTGTATAAACTACAGATAGTTGAATAAGAATAAATACATTTTTCCCTGGATAAATGAATTGTTTAAGCAGTTGCAAGGAGTGAGAATGTTTTCTAAGATAAACCTGAGATCAGGTTATCACCAATGGAGGATAGAGAAGGGAGACGTGCCTAAGGCTACTTTTAGGACACGTTATGCTCATAAGCTTTTGTGATGTCATTTGGATTAACTAATGTTCTAGAAACATTTATGGACTTGATGAATAAAATATTTAAACTGTTTCTTGATAATCTTATGGTTGTGTTCAGTAATGACATTCTGATATATTATGAGAAGGAAAAACAACATATGGACCATTAAATAGTGTGCCGGAGAGTCTGAGGAGAGAGAAATTATAGGCAAAGTTTCTAAGTGTGAATGTTGGTTGAAGGAAATAACTTTCTTGGAACATATAATATTCGGAAACGGCATAACAGTTGATCCACAAAAGGTAGAGATAATGTTAAGTTGGGAGAAACCAACTAATATAACTGAGATTAGAATCTTCTTGGGATTAGCTGGTTATTGTAGAAGATTCTTTCAAAATTTGTCTATTATTGAATTGCTGTTGAATAGATTGACCAGTAAAGATGTGAGATTTGTATGGTGAAGGAAGTGTGAGAAAAATTTTCAATTACTAAAGGAGAAATTGACTACAGCTCCGGTATTGGTGTTTCCTTCTGGTGATGAAGGATTTGTGGTGTATAATGATAAGTCATATCAATGATTGGGATATGTTTAACATAGAAAAGTTATGGGCTATACTTCTAGGAAATTGAGGATTTATGATAAGAAATTTCTTTACTCATAACTTAGAGTTGGCTGCTATAGTGTTTACTTTGAATATTGGAGATATCGTCTTTATGGAGCCACTTGTGAGATAGTAAAGTTGGACATACTTACCTAACCAGAGGAAGTTGAATTGGAGGCAGAGATGGTAGATGAAGTTGATTAGTAACGATGATTGCACAGTTCACTATCATCTAGAGCATACGAAGATGATAATTGGTACATTGAGTAGAAAGTCTACAAGAAAGTTAACTGCTATTGTGAGTCCTTATATGAAATTAATGATAAATTTAAGAGAAATAAGAATGAAGTTGAATACCAGTGATAAAGGATCATGGTTAATAAATATGGTTGTACAGTCATCCATAATGAAATATTTTAAAGATGCAATGTAGAGATAAAGAGACAGAAAAAGATTAAGCATTGAGTGCTTACCAGAAAGCATTTTGAGTTCAAATATGAAATGAAGATAGTTTGGTGTTGGTACATGGATGGTGTTCCCAATCAAGTAACAAAAAGAAATATAGAGGATTGAGACAGAAATTCTGATGGTCAAGATTGAAGAAGGATGTAGCTGAGATTGTGATATTGTATGGAGTATCATTGAGCATAATGTTAAAGAAAGATACTAGATTTACATCTTGGTATTGGGAGAGGCTTTCAGAAAGCTACGGGTACACAGTGGTAATATAATAAAATTTTCATGCTCATATTGGATTTTTTTAGAATACTAGAAAATATGCTAAGAACAAATGTGATGAATTTTTCAGTAAATTGAGATGCTTACAAGCCATTGATTGAAGTTGTTTATAATAATCAAGTATCAAATTTGTATTGGGATGGCACCCATTGAGACATTGTATGATAGAAGGTGTAGAACTCCTATATGTTGGGAAGAAATGAAAGAGAAAAACATATCTGGTCTATCTATTATTAAGCTAGAGATGATCAAATTTGTTAGAGAGAACCGTAAAGCAGCCTAGAGTAGACCTCTTGAGTCTTAAGTAGGTGATTGGGTGTATTGAAAAATATCTCAATGAAAAGATGTATTGAGATTTAAACGGAAAAG
This sequence comes from Bretschneidera sinensis, assembly GCA_023935145.1. Lineage (NCBI taxonomy): Eukaryota > Viridiplantae > Streptophyta > Magnoliopsida > Brassicales > Akaniaceae > Bretschneidera > Bretschneidera sinensis. The sequence continues at coordinate 37,528,988 of CM043702.1, read as the reverse complement.
GAAAGTTGAATCCGAAGTATGTGGGACCCTATGAAGTTGTTGAAAAAGTTGGATTAGTTGTGAGTAACCTAAATTGCCTCAGGAGTTAAAACATTTATATAATGTATTTCATGTTTCACTTTTAAGAAAGTGTTTACATGATATTTCAAGCTAAGTTATAGAAATTTAGAAAGTTTGGACTTATATACAAGTACCAGTGAGAGTTTTGGACAAAAAGAGTAAGTCTTGTGTAAAAGAATAATTTCACTAGTGTAAAGTTTGGTGGCAGAATAAGGATGTTGAAGTAATTTCATGAAAGCATAAGACAAGTATGAAGAGAGATTATTTATATTTGATTCTGAAGTAAAATAAAGAAATTTCGAGGACAAAATTTTTGTACGGTATGTAGAATTGTAATACCCGTATTCATGAATTAAGGGTAAAAAAAAATTTTGATATATATATGTCATGAGATTTAAATAAAATATTTATGCAAATGATTAATATTGAATAAAATAATTCTTAAAAAGAAAATCGTGAATAGTAAAATATGAATAGTAAATGGTGAGTAATGAATAGTAAAAAAAAAGTTGGACGCTAGGTGCAGAAGAATGAAAAGAAGGAAATATATATATATATATATATATATATATATATATTAAAATATTATTTTAAAAAGAAAAGTTAAAAAAATAAATAAATAAAAAATTCAAAGTAAAAAGTGGCAGCCTTGCTGCCAAGTATTTGTTAGGTGGGAGAGAGTTCTCCACGTTTTTGAAACGTGGAGAATTTGTTTTTAAAAGGCTTGCAATTTTGGTGGAAGGGGCAGCTGAAGCACTTCGCCTATATATATATATAAGTTGTATACTGAACGATTTCAATCGTTCAGTTTCTTTCTTTCAAATTCTTGTATTTCTCATAATATTTGGAGACCCAAAGAAAAGTCAATAGAGCAAAATTTTGAAAGGGTTTTCTGCAGAATTTTATAGAGGATCATAAAAAGCTATCAGTATTTAGAGGTAATAGTATAATATTTATTTTTGAATTTTTAACATATACGAAATTCTCGGAGCTCAAAGTGAGAATTTTCATAGGGAGTGGTTTACGATGAATTTAAGAAATAATTAGAAGTTTAATACAAATATTATGTCAGGTGTTGACTATCCTACAACGGGAGAAATTTTTTAGAAGAACCGAGAAAGGCAAGAAGGTGACCCACGGGTAGCTTTAAATGCTACGGGGTGAGTTGGATTTACTTTAAGTAGTCTAAATGAAAAATCAATTATTTGGTGATAACATTAATTGTAATTATTTAAGTATGCTTGGGTGATAGATGAAAAATTGATTTATGAGTATGACAGAAAATTTGGTCATGTAGAAATATTTCTCGGTGAGAAATAATATTTTTGGAAATTATAAGTTTATTTGAGAATAAAAGCAATAAATAAATTATTGATGAGATATATTGATGTTTAAATACGAATTACGATGAGATGAATTTTAGTGGATATTGATAAGTTTTGATGGATGATTTGATGTGATTTGAGACGAATTTTAGTGGATCTTGACAGACTTAAATGGATTATTTGATGTGATTTGGGGAAGAGAAGAATCTAGTGGAATTTTTATATATTTTGATAAAAAGCAGGATGATTGGATGTGAGGAATTTTAAAGAAACTTTGTTATATAAAATTTGTGGATAATCAGGATAGCCAAATTAAGTGGTTTGAATCTTTATATTGTTTTTATATTACTGTTTATAATACTGTTTCGTATCATTGTTCATGCGCATATGCATTTAATAATATAACCGAAAGAACCAGGAAGGCAGCCGGTCTAATGAAATAACCGTGACAGCCAGTATATGCTGGGATGAAAAGTGAAAACCGTGACAGCCGGTATATGCTGAAATTAACCGGGAAGGCAGCCGGTTTGATGAGAATAAAAGAACCAGGAGGGCAGCCGGTCTAAGATAATAACAACCTGTCGACAGATGGGAAGACGTTCCCATTATATACATTCATTGCATTGCATCTGTTTTAATAATCGCTTGCATTATTGAAATACTGATGTGTGATGTATAAATTGTAAATTTAATTATAGATGGTTGAGTCTCATAAAAAGAGACAGTTGTGATGATGAGATTACTGAAAAGCTGAAATGTGGTAGATTGTTGTGAATTTAATTATAGATGGTTGAGTCTCATAAAAAGAGACAGTTGTGATGATGAGATTACTAAAAAGCTGAGATGTGGTAGATCGTTGTGAATTTAATTATAGATGGTTGAGTCCCATAAAAAGAGACAGTTGTGATGATGAGATTACTGAAAAGTTGAGATGTGGTATATTATTGTGAATTTAATTATAGATGGTTGAGTCTTATAAAAAGAGACAGTTGTGATGATGAGATTACTAAAAAGCTGTGATTTGGTAGATTGTTGTGAATTTAATTATAGATGGTTGAGTCTCATAAAAAGAGACAGTTGTGATGATGAGATTACTGAAAAGCTGAGATGTGGTATATTATTGTGAATTTAATTATACATGGTTGGGTCTCATAAAAAGAGACAGTTATGATGATAAGATTATTGAAATGTTGAGATGTGGTATACTATTGTGAATTTAATTATAGATGGTTAAGTCTCATAGAAAGAGACAGTTATGGTGATAAGACTTATCTAAATGGTAGATTTTATGATGTGAACCTCATTACGAGGTAATTATGAAATAATTGATGGTCTTAAGGTGAACCAACGATTGAGAAGAAGATATTGATAGTAGAAAGTTGTCATCAGGTTATGCGAAAAAATAAATGATTAAATATTAAAAGACTATTTATGGAATTTGGAATACTTCTAGTAAATTTAATTCACTGAGCTTGTGAAGCTCACCCCTCATTGTACAATGATTTTCAGGTAGCAAGCTTGGCAAATAGTTTGATGAGTTGAGGTTCCGAAGAAATCATTTTCTGTAAGCCGCGTACGTGTCATCATCCTCAGACTAATGAGAAAATAAAATGAAAAATTTATTTGTAACTCTTCATGCATTTTACGGAATGATGTAAAGTTCTTTTGGTAATATTTATTTTTACAGCTGCATATATGTGTCGTGCTGGGATTTTCAAAATGTAATGACACTGTTCCGGGGTGGCCAACCCGGGATGAGTCGTTATAGATAGTGCCCAAGGATTTGGTAAGAGGAACATTGAAGGTGAAGAGAATTTGGGCTATTATTGGAATCGAATCAACCAGAGTGTGGTTAGATCTCGGTTTGAGGAAGGTTCATTAGGGGTGCGAGAAATTGATTGTCCAATGTTTGGGATTGAAGAAAGAGTTGTGGGACTTTGTTTGATGATTTTCTGAGTCCCAAGATCAGATTGAAGTCTAGGGTTTCTGTTTGGAAGTTTTTGTCAAGTCACAGCTGCATTTGTAGCTTAAAAACATAACTATGTCGAATCTTATCGATAACTTTGTATTTATGCAATTTAATAATTGGCAGAGTGGATAGAGTGCTATTGATATACGCAACAAAAAATTTGTATATTGGGTGGAATTTTGTATGAGAGGCGTTTGATCTCTTGTGAGAGAGGGCTTTGATGCTAGTCCCTTAAATAATAACAAGCGACTTTACCAACAAAGCTAGCTAGCACCCCCCAAAAAAAGTAATTTATCACTCCAATCCGAATTTGGTGGTTAAAGCGGTTTTTATACTTAAATCAGTTTAGAGATTTGGTAAAAGTGCAAGAATTTATTAATAAGTTGTAGATTTATTTTGGAAAAAAAAAAGTCGTTGACCATATAAGTGTCAAAATGATAAAAAAAAACGAGTATGATAAATTTAAGTGCCGCAATGTGTTTTCCAAAAGTGCTAAAAGTTTTCCTTCTTTGTTTGGAAGACAGATCTTTAATTTATTAAAATTGTTATGATCCTACATAGTACTTATCAAAGAATTTAAGTATTTTAGTGTATTAATAAATTATTGGGATTTAATATCAAACAACTCTTTACGAATAGAGAGGGTTACTGTAATTATGGGTGTGCACTGTGCACGGTTTGAATATAAACAGAAAAATCCAAACTGAGTTTATCCATTGGTAGTACTAAATTATTTTCTATCTGAAAATTACTTCCTTTAAGATTTTCCTAAAAAATGAACAGTATAGACCAAAGGAAGCATAAGAAAATTAAAACAAAGAGAAAAAGCACTCACCTTAAATGATGCCAAGAAGTAGAACACATTCTTTCTTTGAGAAATAAGTCCAATTTGAGTCGTTTTGCATACACAAAATGTGGGTTCTTTATATTAGAAAAAAAAAAGTCTAATTTAAGTCGTTTGTCAAAAACAGAAATAGAAACCTTTTTAAATAAAGAGCTTGGAGATAAAAAATTCATAGCATTAGGATCTAGTTTCAGAACAGATAGGACCAAGTTTGATAAATGTGCAAAACTTAAAGAAGCATGAAACCAGGTAATATACTGTCCATATATATGTTCCCCATTGCATTATTGATGTGAGATTCGAATTATAAAAATTGCAAAACTAATAAACTAGACACCTCTGCAAAGGAGAACTCTAAAACAAAGAAGAACGACTACGACTATTACAGACGACTGATTCCACAAATTTGGTGTAAGGTCGTGAGTCTTTTTAATATGTGTCAAGATGCTAACTAGAATCGAGCTTGGGATATTTCCCAGAGATCAAGCAACATACAAATTCGATATTAGTCTGCTGTATCCTCCAAAATATTGTATCCTGAGTTGTTGTTTCAATGATTTGATAGTAGAAAATTGTTATCAGGTTATGTGAAAAAAATAAAAGATTAAATATTAAAGGATTGTTTATGGAATTTGGAATACTTTTAGTAAATTCAATTCACTGAGCTTGTGAAGCTCACTCCTCATTGTACAATGATTTTCAGGTAGCAAGCTTGGCAAATAGTTTGATGAGTTGAGGTTCAGAAGAAATCATTTTTCTGTAAGCCGCGTACGCGTCATCTTCCTCAAACTAATGAGAAAATAAAATGAAAATTTTATTTGTAACTCTTCATGAATTTTACGGATTGATGTAAAGTTCTTTTAGTAATATTTAATTTTACTATTGCATATATGTGTCGTGCTGGGATTCTCAAAATGTAATGACACCGTTTTGGGGTGGCCAACTCGGGATGGGTCATTACAATTTTGGTATCAGTGCATTAGGTTGTATGATTCTGTAGACTGCATAAAAAAAAGTAAGAAAGTGAAAGATTAAAGTAAATTATAATGAACAGTCTGAGGATGACATGTGGACGCGCTAGAACTAGAGTTAAAATTATTGATTTAAGAGGGCGTGGTAGGCCCGCAATATTTTTGATAAGTCGAGGTTGAGTCTGAATCTGTGGTTCCTAGAAGGGAATGTGTTGATAATATGATTGATATTAGTAATATAATTGAGGTATGAGAGAATCTGAGGTTGAAAGAGATGAGCTAAGATAAGCTCTTACTCATACTTTTGAGAAAATGAATGTATCAGATGATCAAGTGGATAACTTATAGCATAGACTTGATAAGCAGACTAGAGCAATGCCTGACTTTGTTAATTTAGTAATGGTAGACACTTAAAAAGGGGAAAAGTGGATTTATGCATAAGATACAGAGAAATATAATTAAGCTAAATGCTTTGTTGTTTAAAGGATTTATGAATCCTTTTACTCTTAAGTTTCGGAGAAATATGTGGAGACATTATTTAGTATTTTACGACAGATAACTGCGTTTACTTCGTTGGAGTTAGGAAGAGACATTTTGTGAATGGTGAAAAGATATTCTTCCCAAGGTAAGTACAAATATTGATAGACTCTTAATCTAAAATAGGTTTAAGGAAGTTTTTCTTGATAGATATTTTTCTTATGTCTCTAGAGCTCAACAAGATAGAGATATTATTTATTTGGGGTAAATGTGTTAACTGTGGCTCGGTATGATAGCAGATTTATGGTTTTCTCAATGGTTGTAGCAAAAAAAAAATTGGTAGACCTAGAGGAGAAGAAATGTAAGAGGTTCAAAGATAAACTATGTTTTAAGGTTTGATCAAAACTATCTTACATGAGGCATATGAATTATGTCAGATCGGTGGATATATTATTTCAGATAGGGAGATATGATAGAGTTTAAGGGAAAGAGAAAGAGTGGTTAAAGAGGCTTAGACATGAAAGTTATAGAGGTAGTGGCAATATAAATGTGCAGGGTGGGAGACCATCCAAAGGAGGGGTTCTTTGTCCTAGGAAACCGAAGTATAGAGCCAGAGGAAAAACATGATCTATTACTTCTGTAGCTCAGAATACTATTGGTGAGACCCTTAGATTTGGGAGACAGATTATGACAACTAGAAGTCATGGTAGAGGAAGCAAGTATGCCACCAAGTGGAAGTGGCAATCTGATGTATGATTGGGATACAAAAGTTTATTATAATTATATTCAGATAAGATTTTTATCCCAGAATTTTCAAAATTTGAAATACTTTATGTGTGGAGAAGGTGGACATGTCAGTGTTGGTTGACTTTGATGCAACCCATTCTTTTGCATCCAATATTCATATAAAATCTATTGAAGAATTTATTAGTCCTTGGATTGCAAAATATCCTTGTTAAAGTTCTCACTTGAGATAGAGTGATAATCATGAATATCTATGAGGAATTGTGTGATTCGTACCAGTGGCAGAAAATCTGAAGTTGATTTATTATCTTCGAATATAATCTATTTTGGGAAATAATTGGTTATCGATGTTTTACATCTGAGTTGATTATTCTAGAAAGAAGGTTCAAGATATAGACACGAGATACTTTTAACTATTTTATTTTTTCTCTGGCCAATAGGAGATGATTGAAGAAGGGTTTTAAGGAGTATTGGACATATATCATGAATTATAAAAAGGAGATAGTGATGAAAGAATATTCTAAATTAATTTTTGATGAGTTGTTTAGGTTGCCTCCAAGTAGGGAGATTAAAGTCTCTATTGATATGATACAAGGATTATCACATTTATTTAATAGCACCCTACAGAATGATGTCAGCTGAATTGAGAAAGTTAAACGTACTGTTTTAAGAATTTGTGGATAAAAAATTTATCTGACCTAATGTATTTGGGTAAGCCCATGTGTTGTTCGTGAAAGAGAAAGATGGAATGATAGGAGTATGTATAGACTACAGATAGTTAGAATAAGAACAAATATATTTTACCCAAGATACTTGAGCAGTTGCAAGGAGTGAGAGTGTTTTCTAAGATAAATCTGAAATCAGATTATCATCAATTGAAGATAGAGAAGGGAGGCGTGCCTATGATTGTTCTTATGACATGTTATGGTCATAAGTTTCTTGTGATGACATTTGGATTGAATAATATTCCAGAAACATTCATGGACTGGAAGAATAAAATGTTTGAACCATTTCTTGATAATCTTGTGGTTGTGTTCATCGATAACATCTTGGTATATTTAAGACTATGGAAGATCAAGTAAAATATTTAGAAATTGTGTGGGAGACTTTGAGGAGAAAGAGATGGTATGATATAAATTCTCTAAGCATGAGGGATTGACAAAAGGAAATAACTTTCTTGGAACATGTAATGTCGGGGATGGCATAACAGATGATCTATAAAAAGTAGAGACAATGTTAAGTTGGGAGAAACCAACTAATATAACTGAGATTAGAATCTTCTTGGGATTAGCGGGGTACTATAGAAGGTCCTTTCAGAATTTTTATTATTGAAATACGTTTGAATAGATTGATCAGGGAAAAAGTGAGATTTATATAGTGAAGGAAGTATGAGAAAAATTTGCAATTATATAAAAGTAAACATTGACTACAGCTCCAGTATTGGTGTTTTCCTTCTGGTGATGAAGGATTGGTGTTGTATAGTGATATGTCACAGCACTGATTGGGATATATATAACACAGGAAAGTTGTGGGCTATACTTCTAGGCAATTGAGAATTTATGATAAGAAATTTCCCTACTCATGACTTAGAGTTGGCTACTATAGTGTTTACTTTAAATAGTGGAGATATCATGTGTATTTTAGTATTGGAACTTGGAAATTGTGTTCCAAATAATGCAAAGTTAAGAGAAGGGATAATGAGAAAGGTACATAATGATGTAGATTCGATACAACTAAGTAACAATAAGATGTACTCAGGATTGAGACCGAAATTCTGATGGTTAAGATGAAAAAGGGATGTAGCTGAGATTGTGAGGTTGTATGAAGTACCATTGGTCATAGTGTCAAATAGAGATGCTATATTGGGAAAGGATTTCAAAAAGCCACGGGTACACAGTGGCAATTTAATATGCTCATAATGGATTTTTTTTTTATACTAAAAGATATGTTAAGGACAAATGTGATGAATTTCTCAGTAAATTGAGATACTTACATGCCATTGATTGAAGTCGTTTTTAATAATCGGTATCAAATTTGTATTTGGATGGCACCCATTGAGACATTGTATGATAGGAGGTGTAGAACTCTTATATGTTGGGAAGAAATGAGAGAGAAAAATATATCTGGTCCATCAATCAATGAGTTAATAGCTTAAAGGATTAAATTTGTTAAAGAGAATCGTAAAGCAGCCTAGAGTAGACCTCTTGAGTCTCAAGTAGGTGATTGGGTGTAGTGAAAAATATTTCAACGAAAAGACATATTGAGATTTAAACAGAAAAGGAAAGTTGAATCCGAAGTATATGGGACCCTATGAGGTCATTGAGAAAGTTGGATTAGTTGTGAGAAACTTGAATTTGCCTCCAGAATTAAAACATTTATATAATGTATTTCATGTTTCACTTTTAAGAAAGTGTTTACATGATATTTTGAGCTAAGTTATAGAAATTCTAAAAGATTAGACTTATATACAAGTACCAGTGAGAATTTTGGACAAAGAGAGTAAGTCTTGGGTAAAAGAATAATTTCACTAGTGAAAAGTTTGGTGGCGGAATAAGGATTTTAAGAGATTTCGTGAAAGCGTAAGACAAGTATAAAGAGGGGTTATTTAGTAAAGTAAAGAAATTTCAAGGACGAAATTTTTGTAAGAAGGGTAGAATTGTAATACCTGTATTCGTGAATTAAGGGTAAAGAAGTAATTTGATGAATATGTCATGAAATTTAAATATATATATTTATGCAAAGGGCTAGTATTGAATGAAATAATTCAAAAAAAAATGTGAATAGTAAAATATGAATAGTGAATAATAATAAAAAAAAAACTGGACATTTAACGTCCAGGTCCAGAAGAATGAAAAGAAGGAACAGAAGAAAAAAAAAAGAAAAAAGAAAGAAAAAGAGTTTTGTTAAAAAAATGGGCAGTGGAAATCATGCTTCCACCATTATCTTTTAGTGGAGGCTTTTGTTTTAAAAAAAAAATGAGAGAGTTAGGTGGGGGAAGCTGCTGAAGACTAAAGAAAAAAAAACGTGGAGTCTTATTTTAAATCAAAGTTCAAAGTTAGGTGGCAGCTCACTCCTCATATATATGTTTGTATAACTGAACGATTTTGTTAAGTTTTCTTTCCATTTCTTTTGTTTTTCTTAAAATATTTGGGGACTTAAAGAAATATTTGAAGAGCAAAATTTTGAAAGAGTTTTCTGTGGAATTTCATAGAGGATCATGAGAAGTTACCAGCATTATGAGGTAATAGCGTAGTATTTATTTTTTGAATTTTTAGCATATATGAAATTCCCGGAACTCAAAGTGGGAATTTTCATAGGGAGTGGTTTACGATGAATTTAAGAAATAATTATAAATTTAATGCAAATATTATGTCAGGTGTTGACTATTTACAACTGGAGAAATTTTTGAGAAGAACTGAGAAAGGCAAGAAGGTGACCCACAGGTAGCTTTAAGTGCTACAAGGTGAGTTGGATTTACTTTAAGTAGTCTAAATGAAAAATCGATTATTTGGTGATAATATTAAATTTAATTATTTAAGTATGCTTGGGTGATAGATGAAAAATTGATTTATGGGTATGATAGAAAATTTGGACATGTAGAAATATTTCTCGGTGAGAAATAATATTTTTGGAAATTGTAAGTTTATTTGAGAATAAAAGCAATAAATAAATTCTTGATGAGACATACTGATGTTTTAACACGAATTATGACGAGATAAATTTTAGTGGATCTTGCCAAATTTTGATGGATGAATTGAGATGAATTTTAGTGGATCTTGCCAAATTTTGATGGATGAATTGGGATGAATTTTAGTGGATCTTGACAAATTCTAATGGATAATTTGAGATGAAATTTAGTGGATCTGGAAAGACTTTAATTAATTATTTGATGTGATTCGGGAAGAGAAGAATTTAGTGGAATTTTTATATAATTTGATAAAAATCAGGATGATTCGATGTAAAAATTTTTTAAATAAACTGTTATATAAAATTTGTGAATAATTAGGATAGCCAAATTAAGTGGTTTGAATCTTTATATTGTTTTTGTATTACTGGTTATATTATTGTTCCATATCATTGTTCATGCACATATGCATTTAATAATATAACCGAAAGAACCCGGAAGGCAGCCGGTCTAATGAAATAACCGTGACAGCCGGTATATGCTGGGATGAAAAGTAAAAACCGTGACAGTCGGTATATGCTGGAATTAACCGGGAAGGCAGCCGGTCTGATGAGAATAAAAGAACCGGGAGGGCAACCGGTTTAAGATAATAACAATCTTTCAACAGGTGGGAAGACATTCCCATCATAATTATTCATGCATTTGCATCTGTTTTAATTATTGCTGCATTATTTGAGATGCTGGGATGTGGCATATTATTGTGATATTAATTATAGATGGTTGAGTCTTATAAAAAGAGACAGCTATGATGATGAGATTATTAAAATGTTGATATGTGAGACATTATTGTGAATTTAATTATAAATGGTTGAGTCTCATATAAAGAGACAGTTATGGTGTTAAGACTTATTTTAAATGGAAGATTTTATGATGCGAACCTCATTACGAGGTAATTATGAGATAATTGATTATCTTAAGGTGGACCAATGATTTAGAATGAGAGATTGATAGAGAATAAATCTTATGATATGGGAAATGATAGTAGAAAGTTGTCATCAGATTATGTGAAAAAATAAAAGATTAAATATTAAAGGATTGTTTATGGAATTTGGAATTTGGAATACTTTTAGTAAATTCAATTCACTAAGCTTGTGAAGCTCACTCCTCATTGTACAATGATTTTCAAGTAGCAGGCTTGGCAAATAGTTTGATGAGTTGAGGTTCAGAAGAAATCATTTTTCTGTAAGCCGTGTACGCATCATCATCCTCAGACTAATGAGAAAATAAAATGAAAAATTTATTTGTAACTCTTCATGCATTTTACGGATTGATGTAAAGTTCTTTTAGTAATATTTAATTTTACTACTGCATATATGTGTCGTGCTGAGATTCTCAAAATGTAATGACACCGTTTCAGGGTGGCCAACCCGGTATGGGTCGTTACAGTTGGTGTCGTGTTATTAGTTGGTAATGGAAAATTTTATCAAAGAATTCTACGTAAGTAATAAATACGTAAAGAAATCTAGCAACGGAATTCTATTCATATATGGAGTTGGTGAAAGTAAAAATGCAAATCTCCAAAATTCTAAACAGAAGAAATTATAGAAACCAATAATTGTCCTTTTCCAAATCCTAAGTGGTCTATTTATAATACAAGAGGTCCAAGGGTGTTTTAGGGTTTAAACAATCATTAAAAGCCCTAATTAAGTTGTAACTCGGAGGCAGGGTATCGAGGTCGCACCGCAACTCAGCTGGAGTCAGGCTGCGGCTCAAAATCTTCAAATTCTTGCACCTTCTGGAGGCTATGGCCTGGATTGGTTCAGGCCATGGCTTAGCCCTTCAGGCCGCACCTCAGCTTGATCCATGCCGTGGCTTGACCTAATGCTTATTCCTTGCTATTTTGGTGCACTTTCTGGAGGCCGAGGCTTGGATAATTCTAGGCCGCAACGCACACATTATAAACTTGATTTCTCTTCATTTGTCCTTCCGCAACCATGTCTTCACTTCGATGTGCCTCGAGTATTTGTGCTTCAAACAACAATAGCTTTTTCTCCTCTTTTGAACTTAAATTACCTGAAAATGCACCGAAATAAGTCAACGATCCAAGAATACCACTTTAAAGTTATTAACGTATAAAAGTGAAATTAAGACCTAGATCAACCCTAAAATGCTAACGATTAAGAACTATTAAGATGCATTTTATGGCTCTCATCACCACCACTAATCGTGCTACCACAATAAAACAATATGCCAATGCTTTAAATATGTCATGAATACCTAATGTTTGTCAACCTATGGGTTTGGTCCACTCCTTAAGCTATTGATTTCCCTAAGCAACGAGTTAGGCATGATGTATACAAAACTCTTCTCTTTCTTTATGGGATTCAACATGGTGTATACTGAGTTGTTCCTTAAGAGAGTATAGGATTTGTGGAAATCGACAACCACAAGAGACCTAGGGCTTGGTCAGCTCCCGGTTTCCCATGTTGATTAACCCAAGAACCCGGCATGGATTTCTTTTGTTACTATTGCTGAACCCAGGACTCAGTCATCCAAATTGATTCAACTAACTAATCTATATCACATGCATAGATTGATTAGACAAAAACATATGAGAAATTTAAATAAAAACAGGATTAATCAATTAAAGGATCACAACATAAATATTGCAAAGGCACCAATATTGAATTATGGAGTAAACATTATTAGGGCTTCAACCAAGCCCTTACTAAGAAGTTAGTTACACATGGCTGTGATGCTAAGCATCTTCATAAAGTAAAAATAAAGGGGAAAGAATAAACTCGAGAGAAGAGTCGTCAATTCCTCTTCAAAGCTTACAACTGAAAAGAAGATTAAAAAGTCTAGTTTCTATGTTTTACAGGCCTATTTATAAGGCTCTAGGGACACCTCGAAACCCTAACTTCCAAGACAAGACCTGAATCAATCTTTCCAAAACTGGCTCTACCGCTTTACTACACATGTGTGCTCAACCCATGCTTTTATGCTCGAACATAGGGTTGCGCTCGAGCCTTCTGTGTGTGCGCATGAGTGCTTGTGCACTCGATCACGGACACCTTGCGCTCGATCGCACTTGGCTGCTTCCAAATCTTCCAGATTTCTTCCTTAGAGTTCCAAAATGCTACCTTTTCTTCAAGAACTTATAAAAAACACAGAAAACACAAAAATGAAGTAGAATATACTAAAATACATAAACAAAGAGCTTAACAACTGCAAATTAAGGGGCTTAAATATGAATATTTAAGCACTTATCACACCACTCCCATTGTTGACCCCATGGAGAATCAACCTCAAATGGCTCAAGGGGAGGATGTACCTAGACTTGATCAACCCTCAATAAGTGAACAAGGAAATGGTCTTCCTAAAGATTTGAGGTATTTGAATTATCACCAAATCGATCAAGTGATTGATGATCCTTCATAAAGGGTAATAATTCACTCTTCTATCAAAAATGTATGCAATTATGTTGTTTTCTTGTCTCAAATTGAACCTAAGACTTTTGATGAAGTTGAACATGATAAAAATTAGATAATGGATATGTAAGAAAAATTAAATTAATTTGAAAGAAATAAAGTATGGACTTTAGTTCCTAGACATAAAGATCATTTGATAATTGAAACGAAATGGGTTTTTAAGAATAAAATGGACGAAAATGATGTAGAATCAAACTCAGAATTAACAAGAGAATACTCAAGGGGATCAAAATCATGAGCTATAGAAACTCCCCTATCCATGAGTGAGTCAATCATGTATATCTGGTGGCTCTCGTCATCATCTTCTGATTTGTTAGTTATTGGGATGTGTAATGACTTACCACTTTGTGTCACAATGACATTCACATCCTTCAGATTCTCTTGCACCATGTGTTGACCATGGGGTGTGGACTGAGCTTGAAAAGGGAACTTACCTCGCTCATTCACACCCAAGGAGCTCATCAATTTAGACACTTGGCTCTTTATTTCCTTATTTTCTTCAATATTTTACGTAATCAAAGATTCAAATTTTTGGTTAGTCTTCCCTTGTGCCTCAATAAAAGCCTACAAAATGTCTTCTAAAGGACTCCTAGAAGATGCAGGTGCATGATGTAGTGCAGGATATGATCTAAGGGGTTGTGTAGGCGGCTGGTTTTCAGGCTTCCAGCTAAAATAGGGGATTATAGGTATCAGAGAAAGGTGAAAAAGGCTTCATGTACATACCTAAGGCATTACGTTGTTCTTCATATATCCCTCTCATCTCTGCAAATGTGGGACACTCTTGGGCGAGATGATCTACCCCGCCACACACAAAACATGATCCAAAAGACTCTACATGATTAGCCACGTGTGTTGGCTTTAAGTCCGTAGTCTTTAACACATCTAGCTCCCTAGTGAGCATCTTGACCTTAGCCTTTAGGTTATCCTCTTCCTTAAGATGGTAAATTCCACCACCATTTGGGTTCCTTGCAGGTTATGACCTATTTGTGCTTTCAGTAACACTAGGTCCAGTCCAAGTGTGAGCTTTTTCAGCAAGCTCACTTAGATATTATATAGCTTCATAAGGATCTTTCTGTAAGAACTCACCATTACACATCATCTCCACAAATTGACGCTCTCTATATGTAAGTCTCTCATAAAAATAGCTCACTAAGTACCAATTCTCATAACCATGGTGAGGACACATACTCAACAACTCCTTAAATCTCTCCCAAGACTAATACAAAATCTCATTGTCCTTTTGTGTAAAGTTGGAGATTTTCCTTTTTAAAGCATTGGTCTTATGTTGGGGAAAGCATTTATTAAAGAAAACTTTAGTCATCTCATTCTATGACCCAATAGATTATGGTCTTAATGAGTATAGCCAACTCTTAGCTCTATCCTTCAAAGACAAAAGAAAGAACTTAAGTCGCACAATGTCATCAGTTGCATTTTGACTATGTTGGAAAATCACCTTCTTGCGGAATCCCAGTTTGTGATCTTTCCAAACATCCAAGTCTAGAATGACTTGTAATAAACAGCAATCAGACCAATCAAAGAAAGAACACAAGCAATTGTTAGCGAGGTTTGACAATGTGCCTACGTCCCCGTTAGCTCCTCCGAGCTCTCTGCACTAAATCAATGGAGTTATTACAATTACAGCAACACCTCTTCAAGAAACCTCATGTTCTTGAAGAACGAAAGAAGAGAAGAAGAAAGTGATAAGAACTAAGTGTTTCCTTGGAATTTTCTCCAAGAAAATTCCAATTACAAAGCCCTTGAATACCCAATCTATACTACTCTCTCTCTAAACAACCAACCTCTCTTGAATGAGTCTCTTCTGTGTTTAGTGTCTTTGCACTCTCACACACCATGTGTTCTATTTCACACACATTCACATTTCATTCACTCTTTCTGAGATGATGTCTTCACTTATTGTTAGAAGACCCTTTATATAGAGAAATGACTACCTCATCCAATCTTTGAGATCAATCTGAACCCTTAGATCTCAAGAACCAAAGACTCATGGCTCTCTAAGAGTCTAAGTAATCCTGTGCGTTTTAACCAAGTCCCATGCACCATCTCAAAGTGCTGAAAAATTGGTGTCGGGTGTGCTTTGTGCTGAGGCTCAGAATAAGGCGTGCTGAGGCTCAGAACAGGACAAACTTGCTGCCTTGCTGGAGGCCACGACGCGGCTGGTCCGTGCCATGGCACACACCTGAAGGAGGACTTCCTCCACTTGCTGGAGGCCGCGACATACAACCTGGACCTGATGCTGAATTTTTCTCTCTTTAGTTTTTAGACAAATCCCAACAATCTCTACCTTTGTCTAAGCAACTAAAACTGAACCCATAGTGCAGAAAACTCAGGATCCAAACTCAACTTGAGTCACCATGTCAACCGACTCCAATCCTAAAAAATCCAAGGCAATGATTGAACTTTCTTAGAGGTAGAACTTTAGTACCAAAATCTGCAGGATTTTCTTCCGTTGCGACTTTGTCCAGATGAATGCATCATTTCGTAACATTTTCCCGAATGAAATGATACCGAACATCCACATGCTTAGTCCTCTCATGGAACAACGGGTTCCTACACAAGTGCAACGCACTTTTGCTATCCGAATACACCACCACTTTCTCTTTTAGGACCTTAAACTCTTCCAACAACCCTTTACACAACATAGCCTCCTTAACCACTTCCGTTGCTGCTATGTACTCTGCCTCGGTTGTTAAGAGTGCTACCACCGGTTACAACTGAACCTTCAAGTACCTCAACAACCACTTCATCCCAAGCCAAAGCTCCTTTTAGGGATTACTCACAAATCTGCTGAGAACACTAATTTCCTGAGAAATGTCGGGTCTAGTGCTTACCATCATGAACATCACTGATCCAACTGCACTAAAGTAAGGGACCTTTTTCCATTTCCTTCTTCTCCTCATCCTATCTAGGACATTGTTGGCTGGAGAACTTGAAATGACCAGCAAGAGGAATCTTTACTGGTTCACCATCTTCCATAGAAAACTTATACAGCATCTTTTCTATGTAGGAAGACTTGGGAACCTTCAATATGTTTCTCTCCCTTTCTCGGATTATTCTCATCCCAAGGATCTTTTGTGCAAGGCCAAGATCCTTCCTCTCGAACTCCAAATTGAGTTGAGACTTCAACCTTTCTATCCTCTCCCTACTGTTATCAACCAACAATATATCATCAGCATAGATGAGGATAGTCACCATTTCCTCCACCTTGTGTCCAGGTGAGAAGTTTCTGTGAAATCTATGCCTTCTCTTTGCGTGAACCCCTTCGCCACCAGCCTAGCCAATTTTTGGACTTTATCCCTTAGAAGGTTCCCTTCTTTGATCTTATAAGTCAACTTACAATCCACAACTCTCTATTTTCTTGGAATGTGCACCAATTCCCAAGAGTTGTTCTTCCACAAAGAATGCATTTCTTCCTTCATAGCTAGCTTCCATCTTGACGAATCCTTGCATCCTATGGCATCAATGTAAGTCTCAGGTTCACTTATCCCTTCTTCTATCCAAGTAGCTGCTGCATTCGCAGTCGCAAAACCATATCTTAAAGGTGGTCTGACCAGCCTTCTTTCCAAGTCCCTTGTGAGCTGATAGTCATTCTAACTTGCTGCATCATCCTTTCTAGTTCAATTTCCTCTCGAGTGTCCTGAGCTTGGCCTTCATCAATGGGCTCTACCTGGTCCGAACCCTCTTGCCTTCCTTGCTCTACCTGAACTAAATTTTCCTTGACGTTATGCTCCATAAATATCGAACTGGTTTGCTAAATATCCCCTGCAGGGTTAGTTTTCTCCAAATAGGGAAATATATGCTCATTAAAAATGACAGCCCTACTTATTATGAGTTTAAATCCTTTTAGCTCTAAAGACCACAACCTATACCCTTTAACGCCTTCCCCATATCCTAAAAACACACCTTTTCTAGACTTTGGGCTAAATTTATCATCCTTTTGATGTGCATACGCAACACACCCAAAAGTCCTGAGGTTATTCAACTGAGGGAGTTTTCCACTCCACATCTCCTCAGGAGTCTTAAAGTCCACAGCCCTAGAGGGTGATCTATTAACCAAATATGCAGCAGTAGACATAGCTTCCCCCCAAAAACATTTGGGTAATCCGGATCCTATAATCATGCACCTAACCGTTTCCATAAGGGTCTTATTCATCCTCTCAACAACTCCATCTTGCTAAGGGGTTTTCACAACCATTTTATGTCTTAGAATCCCATTTAACTTACAGAATTGATCAAGTTCCTTGTTAAAAAATTCTAAGCTATTATCGGTTCTTAACACCTTAATTACCATGCCCATTTGAGTTTCTTCCAGCTTTTTCCACACTACAAACTTATTCAAAGCATCTGATTTATTTTTAAGCTAATAAACCCTAACCTTTCTAGAATAATCATCAATTAAAGACAGAAAGTAAATATTACCTCCTTGTGTTGGTGTTCTTGCTGGTCCCCAAAGATCCACATGAATGTAGTCAAGAATGCCCTTAGACTTGTGCACTCCCGTGTTGAAGCTGACCCGATGTTGCTTCCCAAGAACGTAACACTCGCAGAAATCAAGTTTTTCTACTTTGTCACCATTAAGTAGATGGTTTTTGCTGAGAACTTGCAAGCACTTTTCGCTCATATGTCCCAAGCGATTGTGCCAAAGGGCTGCCTTATCCATCTCAGCCATCAAGCTTGCTGCTTGATCCTTAATGTTTGCGTCTCCGATCATCTCATAGAGACCATCCTTTATTGCTGCTTTGATCACTATCAAAGATCCTTTGGTTACCTTGATCTTTCCTCCCTCTGCCTTGTATGTGTACCTTATGGAATCTAGCTGCCCCAATGAGATCAAATTTCTTCTCAACTCCAGAAGATATCTCACATTCCTCAGCAGCCTAGTCACTCCATCAAACATCCTCAATTGGATGTCTCCCGTGCCCCTCACTTGGCAAGAAGTATCATTTCCTAGGAAAACCTTTTCCCCATCGGTTTCCTTGAAATTCTTGAACCAATCCCGGTGAGGACACATATAATAAGTGCACCAGGAATCCAAGATCCATCTCTCGCTGCCTTTTTGCCCCTTGCTCACATTTGAGCACACAACAAGAACATCATCATCTTGCTGTTCTCCCCTGGTAACTGAAGCCTCTCTATTCTTGGTATGGTTTCTTCCCTCATCCCTTATCATCTTCCTGCAATCTTTCTTGAAATGACATTCTTTATTGCAATAGTAGCATCTCTTTCCTCCAAATCTTGGTTTAGAGTGCACTCTCCCATGGCTTTGTCATTACCTTGTGGTTTGTCCCGGTAGTAACCATGTATGTTGCTGCCATACCGAGTTGCTGGCCCTCCTCTAATGAACAACCCTTCTCCACTTGATACTTCCCTCATCTTGGCATCAAGGTTATCTTGCAACTCTTTATCAGGATCTATTTTAAAAGCAAAGATTCGTTTCAGAAGACATATCTTATTAGGGAGAGTTTTGGTAAGAAATAACTCATCTAGTTTCTTCCAAATGATAGCTGGATCTTTTGAGTCTCCACACTCCCTGGTCACACTATCCGACATGTGCAGGAAGATGGTGCTGTACGCCATCTTCTTCATCTCATTCCGCTAGACCTCCATGAAACTTGCTGAAAAATCATCATCTTCTCCAATCGCCAAGTCAACCTTTTGTTGCATAAGAACAACCTTGATCTTCCTCTTCTAAAGGGCAAAGTGTCCCTTTCCATCAAACTTCTCAACAATGAAGTTTGAACCTATCTTGCGGAGAAAATCCCAGATTTATGCAGCACCCACAATTGTTTTCCAACTTCCAAATCTCAAGAACACAGTCAAATCTTGATCTCAACACTGTTCATGAACCTCAAGAACATGATCAGATCTTGATCTGCACTCCGTTCTTGAATCACCCAAGAAGTTTTCTTTGATTCTTGGAGTCTTGCTTCGTTACCCCCTGTTCAACTCTGATACCCGCTGTTATAGCTCTGATACCACTGCTAGAAAATCACCTTCTTGCGGAATCCCAAGTTGTGATCTTTCCAAACACCCAAGTCTGGAATGACTTATAATAAACAGCAATCAGACCAATCAAAGAAAGAACACAAGCAATTGGTATCGATATTCGGCAATGTGCATACGTCCCAGTAAGTTCCTCCGAGCTCTCTGCACTAAAGCAATGGAGTTCTTACAATTACAGCAACACCTCTTCAAGAACCCTCATGTTCTTAAAGAACAAAAGAAGAGAAGAAGAAAGTGATAAGAACTAAGTGTTTCCCTGGAATTTTCCCAAAGAAAATTCCAATTACAAAGCACTTGAATCCCCAATCTATACTACTCTCTCTCTAAACAACTAGCCTCTCTTGAATGAGTCTCTCCTGTGTTTAGTGTCTTTGCACTCTCACAGACCATGTGTTCTATTCCACACACATTTTCATGTCATTCACTCTTGTTGAGATGATGTCTTCACTTGTTATTAGAAGACCCTTTATATAGAGTAATGACTACCTCATCCAATCTTTGAGATCAATCTCAACCCTTAGATCTCAAGAACCAAAGACTCATGGCTCTCTAAGAGTCTAAGTATTCCTGTGCGTTTTAACCAAGTCTTACGCACCATCTCAAAGTGCTAAAAAATCGGTGTCAGGTGTGCTTCGTGTTGAGGCTCAGAAGAGGGGAAACTTGGTGCCTTGCTAGAGGTTGCGGCACACAACCTGTGCCATGGCGCACAACTTGGACCTGATGCTGAATTTTTCTCTCTTTAGTTCTTAGACAAATCCCAACAAACTATGAAAAGTCATAACTACTTCCTCAAACTCCCTAAAGTGCACATATGGGTTTTCATTTTCCAAGCCATGAAATGTAGGGTGTAATTGTATCATCCCTGTTTTAGAATCTAGTTGGCAAGTATTAGCTGGGAACATGATGTATGATGGTGGTGGCTATGAGTGTAGGGTGGAGGTAATCTTGAAGGGTCCTAGTGGGTTGATCTCTATGTTCACTCATTTCTTCAAGACTAGAAGGATTGTCAAATAAAGGATCTAAAAAGTTTGGTTCTGGCTCTAGGACAGGCTTATAAGCAAATCTACCTAAAGCATCTCTATATATGGACGTGCAAGATCACAAAATAATAATAATAAAGAAAAAAAACATACTATAAAAAGAAAGAAGAGAAAAAAAATAAATAATGCAACAAGCTAAAAGAAGGAACGAAGTTACCGCCTTTACAACTACTGAAATGAAAAACTATCTAGCAATTCTTCTATCGTCTCCCTGGCAAAGGCGCCAAAATTTGATTATACCCAAAGAATAACGAGACAGTTGTAGCACAGCTTTGGGGTGTCAATTGCAGAGGGAGACAAATTAAAAGAATAGTAGAAGGTACAAAGAAACTAAAGAAAAATATCAAGTGATTAATGGTGAACAAAGATTGATTGTAAATGCAAATTTAAAACAAAGTAAAGTGAAATAGTAAAGTGTCGGGAATCCCTTGCAAAAATTTGATATTTTGATTATTCTTAATTCATTGAATAACTCAATTGAGAACTCAATTCCAAAATTCTCAATCGAAAGATGTAGATTTATGAACCAAGATTAAGCCAAATATAACCCTTTGAAATATCATTCACCACTTTTAAAATACGTAAATTATTATTACTATTTTGAAAATCCAACGATGCCAATATACTTAGGAAGCGATATTGCAGCAAAGAACTAAATCAATATAAATAAATAATTGATCCCAGCATAATCAAAGAGCTAATCCATTCAATAGAAAAAGCATGACTGAATCCATAAACAGAATAAACTCGATGACTATTCAGAAAAAAACACACACTAATAAATTGCGAATAATAAAACAAAAGAGTTTTAATAATTAAATATCAAATACATAAATTAAAAATAAACAAAAATACCGTCAACTGTGTAAGTTCATCCCTAGCCCCATTTGAGAATTTAGTTACCCATAAATATAATGGACAACAAAAATCTCAGGGAAAATTTGAACTCTTCATGAGCATCCCCACTTGGTAGTGGAGATTCTCCAGATTGCTCCTAAAAGCCCTCCAGATTACTCCGAGTTGTAGCAAAGTCCTCCAGACTGCACACTATTTGGTAGCAAAGCCTTGGAGATTGCACACCTTATTAATGAAGTGAGGTGGGCCTTTTATAGGGCAACTCCACGATTGCAATGTGCTTCTAATCCAATGTGGGATACTGCGCTCGTGCGCTCGATCACAGTCTTGTGCGCTCAAGCGCAGCATAGTGCACTGCTTGACCTTTGTATACTAAAACTGGCATAACTTTCTCTAGAAAAATCATTTTTATGAACCGTAAAATTCTCTAGAAAATAGACATTCGGATCTCTCTAAGCATATCTGGCTCATCTTCTAGTTTTTCCTGAATCAATACAGTTCAATCTTCAAAATGACTGATATGTACGGGCAATTCTGGCAATTTAGTGAAACTCCTTTCCAAGTGCTTGCGAACCTATAAAATAACGAAAAACAACTCAAAGTAACAAATTCCTAAGCTAAACATATAACAACCTAGAAAAACACAGAAATGAGATAAAATATGATGAAATAACACAAACTAAAAGCTTAACAAATATAAATTAAGGAGCTTTAATATGAATATTTAAGCACTTATCATGACCCCATGGAGAATCAACCTCAAATAACTCAAGGGGAAGATGTACCTAGACTTGATCAACCCTTAACAATTGAACAAGGAAATGGTCTTCCTAAAGATTTGAGGTATTTGAATTATCACCAAATTGATCAAGTGATTGATGATCCTTCATAAAGGGTAAGAACTCACTCTTCTATCAGAAATGTATGCAATTATGTTGTTTTCTTGTCTCAAATTGAACCTAAGACTTTTGATGAATTTGAATATGATAAAAATTAGATAATGGATATGTAAGAAGAATTAAATCAATTTGAAAGAAATAAAGTATTGACTTTAGTTCCTAGACATAAAGATCATTCGATAATTGGAACTAAATGGGTTTTTAAATATAAAATGGACGAAAATGATGTAGTAACTAGAAACAAGGCTAGACATGTAGCAAAAAGGATATAATCAAGAAGAAAGAATTGATTTTGACAAGACTTTTGCTCTCATAGCTAGATTAGAAGCTATTTATATGTTTCTTGTGTTTGAATATTTTAAGAACTTCAAATTATTTCAAATGGATGTAAAATGTGCATTTTAAATGGTTTTATTGAAGAAGGGGTCTATATCGAACAAATTCTTGGTTTTGAAGATCCTAAATTTTGAAACCATGTTTATAATCTTTCTAAAGCTCTTTATCCTAAAGCATGGTATAAAAGGTTAAGTAAGTTTTTGCTTGATAATGGTTTTACAAAAGGAAAAATTGACACTACTTTTTTAACAAAAATTCAAGACCATGACATTCTAATATTACAAATATATATTGGTGATATTATATTTGGTGCTACTAGTAAATCCATGTGTCAAGACTGTGCTTAGTGTATGCAAAGATAATTTTAGATGAGCATGGTACGAGAACTCAATTACTTCCTTGGTATTCAAATCAAACAATCAAATGAGAGAATCTTCATCAACCAGTCCAATTATACAAAGGACTTGCTAAAGAGGTTTGGGATAGAGAATGCAAAGTCAATTAGGACTCCCATGAGCACTTCAACAAAGCTTGACTTAGCTGAAAGAGGTAAAAGTGTTGATATAAAGAAATATAGAAGCATGATAGGGGCTTTATTTTATTTAACTAGAAGTAGGCTTGATATTATGTTTAGTGTTTGCATGTGTGCTAGATTTTAGTCTAAATGGCTATTAAAAGAATCCTAAGATACTTGCTAGGAACTCAAAATTTAGGATTGTGGTATTCTAAAAAATCATATTTTGATTTAACTAGGTACTCGGATGCTAAATTTGTTGGTTGTAAGTTTGATAGAAAAAGTACTAGTGGAACATACTAATTTCTCGGTTATATGTTAACCTCTTGGTTTTCAAAAAAATGAAATTTAGTTACATTATCAACAACCGAATCGAAATATATACCTACCGACAGTTGTTTTGCACAAATTTATGGATAAAACAATAACTATAAGACTTTGGCATGCGTTTTGAGAATGTTACTATTCTATGTGATAACAATAGTGTCATCAATCTAACATAGAATTCAATTCAGCATTCAAGGACAAAACACATTGAAATTAGGCATCATTTTATAAGAGATCACACTCAAAAATGTGATATTAAACTTGAATTCGTTAACACTAAAAAAATTTGCTGATATTTTCACTAAACCATTAAAGGATGATAGGTTTTGTATGATAAGAATGGAATTAGGTATGAGAAATTTTGTGTGATTATTGATTGATTGCATTTTGCATTCATCATTTTCATTATTGCCTTTGAGTGAATGAATATTAATTCTAACTTTTATATTCTCTCACTAAAAAATGGCATAAAGTAATTCATTCTTACAAAAGTTCTTTTTGGAGTTCAAATTTTTCAAAACTCTACCCAGTCAACTCGCCGTCAACTGGATTAAGCTCCAAAAGTTTTTACATATCAATGCAGTCGATTGGACCATTCACCCAATCAACTAGATGTGAGCCTAGAAAATTCTAAAGACGTTTCTCCAGTCGACTAGATAGAGGACCCAATCAACTTGATGCCCGAAATCCATCTTTCTAAACCCTAATTTTTATCCATCTAATCGACTGGATAAAGCACACAATCGACTGGATTCGCGGTCTATATATATTTCTCTTCATTATTTTACTTCATTTTCACCTAAATTTCAAGCCCCAGTTGTCCTCTCTCTGTCTCTAAATTTTCAGCAAATTTTTCCTAAATCTCTCAATGTCTTAGAAACTTAATAATCAAATCCCTCTTTTTCACTCATTTTTTTTAGTTTTTCCTCAAAATATCACAAAAAAACTCGCCTAAAAATGACCACATCTAATCCCAAAGCTCATAAGGAACCCCCTCAAGCATCCAAAGAGGAAGGAATCACTAGTGAGTCCAACAAGAAACGTCATCACGATTTGGACACCTGTAGTTTCAAAAATTCTAATTCAAAATAAAGGTATAAAAATGTCATCCGTTTTAAGCCTATTTCAAAGGGTAGATATGTGGATTTTAGTTTTATTCATTTCAGAAACTTTGATATTTGACCATTCTTTGAAAAAATTGGCCGGGTTCCCTTAGTTACCCTCAATCAAAAGACCTTCCCTAAGCGAATCAACCAATTTTACTCCAATTTTGTGAGACCATTAACCTCTTCTCTTATCTTTAAAACAATAGTGTTGGGTATATAGTTCAAAGTTACTAAAATGAATCCATAAGGTACCCTCTAAAGGCATTACTCGGTGTTCTGATGGTTGGCCAGATGACTTTGATTAGGAGGCATCTTATCTATTAGTTAGAAATGATTCCTTATATGTGCTTGAGGTTAAAAATGATAACAATTATGATAGGTTACCTTTAGACTCTAGGATGATGAATTTGATCATAAGTTATTATGTCAATCCTAGACTAGGAAGCCGAGATTACCTCTCCAAGTTGGATATCTTTCTCCTTTGGTGTTTAAGGACTAGAACCCCATAAAATCCTTATCCCCTGATCCTATCTAGTATGATTGGAGGTGCTGAGAGTAACTTGGGTAGGTTGCCTTTTGGGATGCTCATTACCAATATTTTGGCCAATTTTAAGGTTCTTCTCTATGAGGAAGAGGCCCAAGATGTGAGTCGGTAGGACTTTATCAATGTTTGCATCCTGAAGAGAATGGGTTGTGACATTAAGGATAGCATGGCTGTCCCCAAACATGGTAAGAAAGTTCTTATTGGGTCTAAAGAGAGTGATGAGAAGGATGATGGTCAGAAGGTTAGATGCTGAAATGGTTGGTTAAGAGGATGTTTGCCATGATAGTTAAGTAGCTGGTCCATATACAATAGGTACTGCTGTACATGATGACATCTTTCAAGCCTTTGTTGGACTTCAAGTTTCGCTCAACAGCATTCAGATTGAAGTTGATTCCAATTTCTAAACCTTGAGGACAGTAGTTGATTTTGGCTTTCAGTCTGTATGGACGGACCTCCATACTCTGAGAGATGATTTCGAGGGGTTCAAGTCTCATTCGAAGGGTTTCTTTGTTGAAATCAATGATCTTCTGTCCGACCACACCAATCCAACTCTTTGATGTGCTTCAACCCCTATCTCTTTATCTTTTTTTCACTCTTACCACTTTTGTAAGAACATTTTCTTTTCATTTTTTCATGTCTTGCTTACATGGTTTAGATTATGTGAACCTCTTTTTATTTCTTGGATATCGAATGCTTTTGGGCTATTATGAATGTTGGTTTAATATGCATGTTTTATGCTTGTTGTGAATTGTCATTGCCTCTTCTATTTACTCTCTTTTATACATATATATACATGTTTGAGGGGGAGCTAATTTTGTGATGATGTCAAAAAAGAGGGAGAAGAGTTACATTGTTATGGGGGAGGTTTAGTGAGGTTAGTTGTTTTAAAGGCTTAGTAAGCTTAATTGTTTTAAAGGCATAGTGATCTTAGTTGTTTTAAAGGCTTAATGAGCTTAGTTGTTTGAAGGGCTTAGTGAGCTTAGTTGGTTTAAATTGTTCTCTATACTATTTGTCTGGTTTTTCTTTAATCTTTGCAGGAGGTTTTATAAAAAAATATAGAGGAAACTCTATCCATTTTAAAATATAAAAAAAAAAACCAAACGCTTAGACTTTTTAAGTAGCTTTTCAAGAAACGGTTTTGTCATCATAAAAAAAGGTGGAGATTGTTGAGCTCATATTGATTTTGATAATAACAAAGCTAATTTAAAGTGATTTAACTATCTCAACCTAAGTGTTTTAGTTGTAAGAGTGCTTTGTACATGCTTTAAAAGAAGTGCATGCACCTCAGAGAAAGTACAAGATTAGTAGCTTCTAAGGTAGTTGAAATTTTACGTAATCTCATCTCAATTACCTAGCTTTTGTGTGGCTCAATTTTATTTCAAAATGTTTTGATAAAAGTCCAAACAACTTTCTTAAAGGGTTTTACAGAAGAAAAAAAATTGTAAAAATTTGTTTTTGAAAGGACCCAATCAATTGGACCATTGATGTAGTTGACTGGATGGGTGGTCAATAGGTCACTACCCCTTTACCCAGTCGACTTAATCTTGCCCTTGATGCCTCTCTTCCTGATTTATAAAAGACCTAGTCAACTAGATCAAAGACATAATCGACTAGACCTTCGAAAATAACAACTAATTTTTAAAAAAATGAGACACAGGATAGAGCATTTGATGCTCCAAATGGCTATTCCTTCTGTCTAACAGCCATATGAAGTTAAGACTATAAACAACCTTCATAAATGAGCATTTTTAGCAATCAAGAACATTCAATTTTTCATAGAGCTCATCTATAACAAAGCTTTCAAAACTTCTTCTTGAGCCTTCATTAAAGCTTTGTTCTTGAGAAAGGGATATTCTTCAATTGTAAGCATTAAATATAATCTCTCCTGTACCAATCTAAACTCATTAATTCCAATCTTAGGCCAATTAGGTGTGATTTATGACATTATAATGTTAAAGAGAACTAAGTGTATTTTGGTCAATTAAGAAAGTACAAAAAGGCCTGAACATCCAATTTATAATAGTAATCCCCTTTTAATTCATACATAATAAACAAAGCCACAAAGAGGTAAGGGGCAGGACTAAGTTGTTCCACTTGCTTTCCCAACCCCAACTTCTTTCTTGCTTTCTCTAAAATAAAATTGAAAATCAAATATTGTTTCCTTCAATGCACACAAGAAATGCCACATTACACTATAGTAGAAAAACTCAGGAGGAACATAAATCTAACAAACACCACCAAACACCTTATCTACACTCAAATCAAAGAACAGTAATTCCTCCACCAATAATCATCCAGGCTAACAACCGAGAAACTTACCACTTGAGCCCATCACTACTAACATGTGTTACCAAAGGACCACACCACCTCTAAACAACCGCCCTTGCCCTAGGTACAATCAAGCCATAACACAACACACCTTCACTGAACCTTAGAACATTATTTCTTAAATATGTAAATACACCTCACACCATAAGGTAGTTTGTAGCAACAGAAAAAATCATCCTTCCCATATGCCTCACACCCCAAATTAATATATAATTTTTTCCATTTCCACATGCACACATCACATTTATATACGATATATATAAAAAATGCAACAAAAATGGGTTATGACTTAGAAACCTCAAGGTATGCAAAAATAATGGTGACGGGTCAGATGACACATAGAGACATATGGCAGAGGCTAGGCTAATGAAAAAAATGTAGCTAGGGTTTCTTTGAAGTGAAGAACAAGACGAACCAACACAAAATTTGTAGAGTCCCGACAAAGCAAACCTGTTGTACATTGTACAGAAACTTAAATCATACCCAAAAAATATAAAAAAATTATATGAAAAAGAAAGAAGATTGGTTTTTACAGGGAGTGGGAAGAGGCCTTTGGAGTAGGGACTAGAAGTTGAAGCCAAATAAACCTCTAACAGCAAAGAAGAACTAATATCGAATTTGATTAGGAGCATCGAAGGAGAAGATGGTTGATGGATGATTGCATCATGAAATCCATCAAATTCGACACCAGGAATTACGAAATTTTCTAATTAAAGGAATGGGTAATCTCAGAGAAGATCAATAAGAGAGAAAGAGAGTTACAAAGAGAGTGTTACAGGTAGAGAGGACGGTTTTCAGAGAGAGGGAGTATTCTAGACCCTTCGTGTGTATGGGTAATCTCAGTGAACTATTGTAAAAGAGAAATGGGTAATCTAGCTAAGAAAAAATCAGTTAGAGAGAGAGAGAGGATGAGTGTCACGAGGGAGGGAGTGTATTCTAGACCCTCCGTGTGATTTATGATTTCATTCAATGTTATATGAACCGTTTTGTTGTTCGGTCAATTCTATTACATTCTACTTATTTTGTTTTGGTGCAAAAAACTACCAAGCACTGATTTGGACTGAAATTAATTTAGACACCGCAACGAAAATTTGTCATTGCAAACCAATAAGTTTGAAATAAAAAAACATAATAAAATGTTATTTAGCTATTGCAAGGTGACACATAGTTGTGATATGATTTTAAGACTTAGCAATGGCATTTTATCGTTTCTAATTCAAAACTTGTTAATAAAGAAAACGAAATTGGCATATTGATTTTTGTATTGACAACGGGATTTCACAACAGCTTTTTAAATTCGTTGCGATATGCTTGATATGTCGCAATGAAAACTATTTTCTTTGCTAATTCTCGTAGCAAAAAATCAATATTCTTCTAGTGTTTGAAGATCTTTCATACTTGAGGAATGCTCTCATAAAGAACATAGAAAATTTATACCTTTTTTTTTTTGGAAAAGAAATTTTATTATGAGGATAAAAAGATGCAAAAAATTTCAGACATACTCCATCTAGATTACAAACAAAACGAAAAAACCAAAACTTAACCCACAAAAAATATTCGACAACAACGGAAAATACAAACCAAATAAAACAGCTCACAAAAATAAACTAGCCCGCTTTTAATAAACGAAACAGAACCATAGAAGAAACTAAACCACCAAGATAAACACTAACACAAGATTATACTTCTAATATAGAGAATCCGGATTAGATAGGTATAATATTGACAGTTAAATTTATAATCAATAATGTTCATTTTTCTCCTTTGGTGTTAAAAGGATGGAACCATGAGAAGAATAAAAAAGACATGCACAAAATAGTTAAATTGGATTGATAAGATCATTGTTATGGCTAGAAACCTAAGTTCTTAATTTGATCTTCATATTATAAGTTATAAAATACATAGACGAAGATATGCAATTAATCCACATTGATAATCTACTTCGTAAACAAACAAATAAAATAGATAAGTTATAAGAACCAAAGGAAATATGAAATCAAACTTCAGTAGTAAAAAAAAAATATATATCTTACATTAGACCTTGCAAAAGAATATTTTTTACCAATTTGAAAAATTATCTCTAGTATTTCAATGATCCGAAATCTGAAAGTCATGATTTGGAAAGAAAAATTAAAAAATAATAAACTAAAGTGACTATAACACTAAAATCGAATTAGCAAGAAAGTTTTAAGTGGTAGCAATAACCTACAAGATATTGAGAAGGAAAAAGAAGTCGAAATTAACCTTGAAGGACTTAACCACATCATTATCATCTTGAGCTTCTTTGGTATTGACCATGACGGTAAACTGTAATGTTGCAATAATAGATTTCTTTGAAGCAGAAACAGAAGATTGACTTGAATTATGTCTTGCCTAGTTAAATATTTAGGGCTGATTCACGGACAATTAAGAACTTTAGGAGTTTTTTATTTTTTTTTTCGTTCATAGGGATTTTAGAAATTATTTTTTCTTTAAATTCGATAGTTTTAATCTTATTGTCAAAGGTTGTTTGTGTCATATAAGCATACAAGTCATGTCATTCTTTTCTTTCAAATTGTCTTCTTTTCTCTACCACTTTAACACTATAAGTTTCTTGCATACCCCTAGAGGTAGTGATAGCTTCTCAAATCATCTTGATAAAATTGGGGTTTATCGTATTGTGAATTTTGATGCTTGGTTCAAGACTCTTCTATACATTATCGTTTTTTTGTACTACCATTTTGGGTCGTTCGGATTTTCTCGTTTTATGCTCTTGTATACTTGATCATTATTCACAGCAATGAAATGAGAGAAGTGACATGAGCTTTTTGCGCAAGTGGTCTCCTATGGGACTTCCATATAAGAGACTCGGGTTGGATTCCCCTCCTCACCATTGTAATAAAGAAAAAAAATAAAAAAAGAAATAAGAGAAGTCATGTTCGCATAAAAGCTGTGTCCCTCAATATTCTAATTTAGTAGCATGGTGATGAAGATAGATGATTTCTCCTATAGTTTCCATTATTATTAAGTTACTACAACGTAAATAATTTCCTTTGTTGATCTACTTTGCAAATAGCTCAACTAGTGTTATGCACATACTAATTTATTTCTTTTAACCAAACTACTAAGTATAAAATTTATTTTTATGATGATAATTCTATTTAAGGATAATTGTATCGAAGGTTCTCAAACTTTTCACCTCTAGCATGAGGGAGCTTTAAGGGTATATATGCGTCCTTCCCTCACATGGAGCTACTAAATAGAGAGCCAAGATTTTTATATATTTTTCTTAATGTAAGTAATTTTGTTAAACATTGAATTAATTTCATTGACCATTATCATATATCTTTCATTAATATCTGCTAAATAAAAACTTCCTATGACTAAGAGAGATCATGTTTAATTAACCAATCAGGCAAAATATGTTATTAATGAGACAATCAACATAGGTTTATGGGGCCCAATCGCTCGTACGACAAGACCATAACAATAGGCTTTTGGTCAATTGGTTGTTGGCAACTAGCCAGCCTTTAACGAAGCCCATCTTGACTCTTGAGATGACCAACTTTCAATAGACAAAACATATGGACCTCATGAAACTTCGATGGGCCTAAAAGCCCTTAAATGTAGTACTACTCAATTCTATATGACCAAATTAAAAGAATTTAGGAAAAGAAGCGTAGCTGTAGAGACATAGTCAAGTTTTCCCTGAGGACTAAGAGCCCGTTTATGATTGCTGAAAGAATGCAATCAGTTTTTGGTAAAAGCACAATCAAGTCTCTTGTTCAATAAAAAGTGAATCTACTAACTAGGTAACTACGCACAAATTCATAGAACTGTTTAGAAAAAAGAAAGAAACTCATAGAAGTAAAGACTTAATGAACATAAAAAAAACACAAGAAAATTAAAACAAAGAAAAAAGCACTTACCTTTAATGATGCCCAGAGGTAGAAAAAATTATCTATTCAAATTTATTTAATGCTACTACCATAGACGACATAAAATAGAGTACAATCTCAAGCATCACACGGAGAGCAAAACACAAACAGGTATAGTGCTATACATTACACCTCCATGATCTACGCAAGAAGCAAAAATACACTTGTCCCATAAAATAACACAACCAATTATTAAACCTGGCCATGAACAAAAACAAGGTCTAATCCTTTTTCAAGTCGGTCATACTTACCCTGTTTTTGCTAGACGCGTAAGAATCAAATCTAATTACTATTTTCTATAACATTTTAATTGGTCTAGGGTCAATAGTAGTCAATACAAATTAACTCATTGCATTTATTGTTGATTAATTATTTGAAATATAAATTTGATATAAATTCTTGTAACTCTCCATGATGAAGAAAATTTACAGTCATAATTCTACTTTCATTACAAAAGCAAGAAACTATCCCAACACATGTCAGATTACACCATCTATAAGACAAAAAAGATCAACATATAATTCCATCATAGGACAGGACTAATTACATTGGCTGTCATGCCATTTTCATTTCTTCCATCAACTTGTTATCAAATTCAGAGAAGAGATAATTTTCTTTCACATTGTAGCGAGCACATGGACTGATGGAATTAGTATTCTTTTTTACTTGAAGTAAATGACGAGCATGGAGATAAAAAAATCATAGCATTAGTGATGCAAAAGATCCGAGTCAGATGATGCTGAGCTATCAGATGGCAAGTGGGCTACCTAAGCCGGTTTACATCGTTTAGTGGGTTACGAGCTCAGATTGGGCCTAGTCTGATTGGAAACGAGCTTTTGGGAAAAACTTAGTATTTATACTAAGCTTTATCGTTTTAAAGCTAAAAAACGAAGTTTAAACCTTCAAATTGGCAGTTTTTAGTTTTTAGGAAACTTTTTGTTTTATTTAATTTAAATTCGGCCTTAATTTAATTTTCCTATTTTAGCTTCGACCTTATAAATAAGGTCTTAGAGTTTCGTAATATTATTATTGTATTTTTGGAATAAATTAAAATAAAGCATCAGAGTAGTTTCTCTATATTGTTTTAGGGTTTTTCTTATGTTACTCCCTGTGAACTATCTGTTCGACTAGCCTGCAGAATAATGCTATTCTGCCCGGTGTCAATTAGAATCTAGTTTCAGAATGGATAGGACCAGGTTTGATAAATGTGCAAAACTTTTAAAAGCACGAGGTGTAACCATGTAATTGACTGTCTTTACATATTTTCCCCATTGCATTATCGATGACGGATTTGAATCATAAAAATTGCATAACAAATAAACTCAAAACCCTCTGCAAAGGAGAACTCTAAGATATAGAAGAATGACTATTACATAAAACTGTTTCCATAAATTTGGTGTAATTTGGTGAGTGGTTTTGATAAGTGTCATGATGGTAACTACAACTGAGCTTGGGATATTGCCCGGAGATCAATTAAGCATACATAATCGATATTAGTCTGAAGTATCCTCGACATCCTTTTCAACCGATGAAAATTTCATGTGTCACATTGAACCTCATCTCTGATAACTTCATTCCATGCATCCTAAATATATAACAATCAAGCAAATACTCCTAAGTGAGACTATCTATATTTGTTTCATTTAATTTCCAAGAAAATCACACAAGCATATTTTTGTAGTAAGTGAACAAGGGATGAAAATATCTAATGGATGCTTCAGAGATTATCTCATCATCCTTTTCCAGTATAGCAGTACAGAAACCACTGAAATTCATCCTATGGAAATTGGACTGGAAAAAGAACAAAAATAATGAGAAAAGAAAATTATTTCCTGAGTTGTGGTTTCAACTTGTTGTTGAGAAGGAATTTCTTTTTCTTGAATTCCAGTACTAGGTAATAATTATTACTGAAAACTGATGACGATATCTTTTCTATATTTGTGTCGTCCCTGGCTGAAGTTATTAGTTACTAATAGAGAATCCTGAAAGTTACTAGCATATATACGATCCGAGAAAATAACAATGGGAAGATCCCAAAGTGTTTATGCATGATAACATACGATGCTTTGTGTTTCATTGATCTTGGTATGGCCATCGATTATGCGCTCAAGCACTCATTCATAATCCTCCGAGCTAAAGCAAACTTGGATTGCATTATGCACTTTTATGCTCATCACTATAACATTGATCCAACCCTATCTCTATCCAACAGAGTAGTGTCCAAGAATACCCATCATCTAATTGCCCATTCACCCCAATTAGCTGCTGCATCTCATCATATATCTAATTGACGATCATTCGTCATTGAATTAATTACAATTTATGTAAGAATGGCCATGAACTTAGAAAATGATATGAAGAAAAAATCATAATAAGAAGTACCTCTTCACAGCAATCTTCACAAAATGGGTTCACTTGCACATATCATGCAGGCATCATTGTTATCAGAAGCATTTGGTCGAGGATTCACTTGCTCAAAAGTTGGTTCAGCAAATTTTTCCTCCTGATGACATGCTTCAATCAAGCAATCCATAAGGGAAACAGTGTGTTCAAGGAAGAAAATATTTTAGTGAGGTCATATATATATATAAGGAAACAATACTCCCATTTAACCCATATATAAGCCCACAATGCTACTATATTAGCCACTTAAAACGGAAAAAATAAACAATAAACTGGACCAATAATCGAAACACCAGCTGGAGTCAAACCTGGAACAATATTCTCAATGCTCAACCTTGATCTTTTCTCATTGAACTAAAGCCTCATTGGTATTTTTATGATCAATTTAAGGGATTTAATCACATAGTTATGACTTGTTTACGAAAGACATATTTTATACAGAATAATGAATTAACTATCTTTGCTTCCTTTCCCCATGTGTGTTTCTTGAAAAATTATGAAAAAAAAAAATAATGAATTGTTTGAAGAAAACATTAAACTAAATCTTACTTTTATGAAAGAATTTTTAATAAAAAAATAAACTAGTATTGAGACTATAACTTTTTTGTGTGTACACTAAGCAATAAGTTTGAGCTTTAATATTGAAAAAAAAAAAAAATTCCATGCATTCATAGAACAAATAAAATGCTTAATTACATATTTCACTTTGTGGTTCGTGAGACTTTCATTTTAAAGTGTGAGAAATTTTTCGTGACAAATTGAATTACAAAGCTTCGTCAATCAGTAAATCGAACCTAAGGTTTGAGAAAACTGAACCTTGGTCAGAACTTAATGGCCTATGATGGTGACGCTACCCTTACAGCTTTAGATATCGCCAACCTGCAATGGTGATACTGCTAGCCTCAGCCATTAATGAGGGCGAGCCTGATGTTAACCTCAAAATCACACTGTTGGGACTATTGGATAGCCTCAATGTTTCAGCCTCGTGGTGGCTGAGTCTGCCAAGCAGAATCATCATTGCAGACTGATGACTAAAACGGCTAGGAAACCTTGTCATCAGGTTCGATTTGCCACAAAAAAAAATAATAAAAATAAAAATCTCAACTTTTATAATGAAATTTGACTAAACCAAGAAGCAAAATGCATAAATAAGCCAAAAGCGAATTTTATATCAAATATATTCCATCTCAACTAGCTTGAAAAGTTGACAATTCTTTAGACAGAATGGGACATAACTATTTCAGTGGTATACCAAACACAAACCCACAACATATTCATATACACAAATAAAAATTAATTTAGAATAAGAAAATTAAATAAAAAATTTATCTTCTAATTCAAATCGATTTAAATCAATAAAAGACCTAAATTAAATAAGGAAATATATGTATTTTTTGATCTTAATAAATATCCATTTATTTGATTGAATCATTTTTGGGAAAACCAAATTCAATCATGGACAAAATCAATTTTTACATAATATATCTAACCTAGACTTAAGATAATAGAACTTAACTTAATAATAACCATGATGTAGAAACTGCAACCCTAAAAAAACGGAAAAAAAATAAGTTTTGGATCTAGGTTTTTCCAAACCTGGGAAAAGAGTTGTAGCGAGGGACAGTAGTTTCTAGAAAATCACTGATTCGATCTCTGCAATTCCATCACCACAAGTACAAAAAATATAAGAAATTTTTTAAAGAAAAGTTGAAAGGAAAAACAATTCAAATCCAGATACTTCATTTTGTTTATGATCAAACCATGCAAGTTGCACCATATGCACATGGTTATGATCATCATCATCTTTAGTAGATACCCCCATATTCATGATCTATAAGATTTAGTGAAGATGCGAAGGATTGCACTAGACCTATATATTGAGTTGAGTTAGTAAGATATATTAGCTCTTGTCTAGGGTTAAGTTATGATTTGAAAAGATCCCTGCAGTTAGTGCTACAGTACTATACTTTGTTTTGTTTTAAATTCTCCAATACTCTAATATTTTTGGCCACCTAATATGACTAGTGAACCAATTGAACAAAGACATCATATTTGTTAGCTTTGTGAATTTTGCAATGGTAAACGAAAGTACCTACCTCCTATCTTACAATGCAAGCATATTAAGATATAGATGAAATTGTTCAATGTTCATTGATGTTCACGGTGCGTTATTCCTTTTTGAGGAGGACTCATGCTTTTAGTCAATATCTCATACCTTTTTCTCATTAAGAAGGTATTAATTTGTAATCCATATGTTGCATATCATATATCTTTGGTTCCATCAAGATTTCTTCTTTCATTAGTAACGTCAATTAATCTACTTTAAGTAGCCATATTACTGGATTCATTGCACAAATCCAAATTTGGCACTTAATACATCATTTTATTCCTAAACTATTTAGACTATAAAATTCTTACTCCAAATTAAGAAACCATGAGTTTAAAAGAGCTTTGTAATTGGAATTTTCTTGGGGAAAATTCCAGGGAAACACTCAGTTCTTATCATTTTCTTTTCTCTTCTTTCATTCTTCAAGAACAAGAGGGTTCTTGAAGGGGGGTTGCTGTAATTGTAAGAACTTCATTGATTTAGTGCAGAGAGCTCGGAGGAGCTCACGGGAACGTATGCAAATTGTCGAACCTCGATAACAATTGCTTGTGTTTTCTCTTTATGGTTTGATTCTTGTTATAGCACAAATCATTCTAGATTTGGGTGTTTGGAAAGATCACAACTAGGGATTCTTGAGAGGTGATTTTCTAACAGTGGTATCAAAGCTGGAACAGTGGTATCAGAGCTAGAACAGGGGGGTATCAGAGCAAGGCTCCAAGAATCAAAGGAAACTTCTTGGGTAATTCAAGAATGGTGCTAGGATCAAGATCTGATCGGGTTCTTGAGGTTCAAGAACGGTGTTGTGATCAAGATTTGATTGTGCTCTTGAGATTTAGAAGTTAGAAAGCAATTGTGGGTGCTGTATAAATCTGGGATTTTCTCCGCAAGATGGGTTCAAACTTTATTGTTGAGAAGTCTGATGGAAAGGGAGACTTTTCCCTTTGGAAGCGGAAAATCAAAGTAGTTCTTATGCAATAAAAGGTGGACTTGGCTATTGGAGAAGATGATGATTTTCCAGCAAGTATCATGGAGCTCCAGTGAAACGAGATGAAGAAGATGGCGTATAGCACCATCTTTCTGCATATGTCGGATAGTGTCACAAGGGAATGAGGAGACTTGGAAGATCTAGCTGTCATTTGGAAGAAACTAAATGAGTTATTTCTTACCAAGACTCTCCCTAATAAAATCTATCTTCTAAAACGAATCTTTGCTTTTAAAATGGATCTTAATAAAGAGTTACAAGATAATCTTGATATGTTTAATAAACTAGTTCAAGATTTGACTAGTTGTAGTATAACATTCTCGGATGAACAATTGGCTGTTATTTTGTTGAATTCTCTTCCTGATTGTTTTGAAAGCTTAATTAATGCTATTGAATATGGAAGAGATACACTAACCAAAGAAATTGTGATTAATGCTATAAGGGCTCATGATTTCAAAGCCAAGATGAGGGAAGGATCAAGTGGAGAAGGGTTGTTCGTTAGAGGAAGGCCAGCAACTCGGAATGGCAGTAACATCTATGGCAACTACCGGGACAAATCAAAGGGTAGAGGTCAAGGCCATGGAAGATTGCATTCCAAACCGAAGTTTGGAGAAAAGAGATGATATTACTGTAATAAGGAGGGTAATTTCAAGAAAGATTTTAGGAAGATGATGAGGGATGAGAAAGGAAGAAGCCATACGAACAATTGAGAGGCTTCGATTGCCAAGGGAGAACAACGAGATGATGATGTTCTTGTTGTGTGCTCAAATGTGAGCATGAGGCAAGGCAGCGAGAAATGGATCTTGGATTCTGGGTGCACTTATCACATGTGCCCTCACTGGGATTGGTTCAAGAATTTTAAGAAAACCAATGATGAAAAGGTTTTCTTGGGGAATGATACTTCTTGCCAAGTGAGGGGAATAGGAGACATCCAATTGAGGATGTTTGATGGAGTTACTAGGCTACTGTGGAATGTGAGATATCTTTCGGAGTTGAGAAAAAATTTGATCTCATTAGGGCAGCTAGATTCCATGGGGTACACATACAAAGCAGAGGGAGGAAAGATCAAGGTAACGAAGGGATCTTTGATAGTGATTAAAGCAGCAATAAAGGATGGTCTCTGTTAGATGATCGGAGACACAAACATCAAGGATCAAGCAACAAGCTTGATGGCTGATATGAATAAGGCAGTTCTTTGGCACAATCGCTTGGGACACATGAGCGAAAAGGCCTGTAAGTTCTCAGCAATAATGGTTTACTTGATGGTGACAAGGTAGAGAAACTTGATTTCTGCGAGAGTTGCGTTCTTGGGAAGCAACATCAGGTTAACTTCAACACCGGAGTGCACAAATCAAAGGGCATTCTTGACTACATTCATGCTGATCTTTGGGGACCAGCAAGAATACCAACACAAGGAGTAAATCTTTACTTTCTTTCTTTAATTGATGATTATTCTAGAAAGGTTTGGGCTTATTTGCTTATAAATAAATCAGATGCTTTAAATAAATTTGTGGTGTGGAAAAATTTGCTGGAAAAGGAAACTAAAACGGGTAAGGAAGTTAAGGTTTTAAGAACTGATAATGGCTTAGAATTTTTTTTAATAAAGATTTTGATAAAATCTGTGAGTTAAATGGGATTCTAAGACATAGAACGGTTGTGAAAACCTCTTAGCAAAATGGAGTTGCTGAGAGGATGAATAGGACCCTTATGGAAAAGGTTAGGTGCATGATTAATGGTTCCGGGTTACCTAAATATTTTTGGGGGGAAGCTGTGTCTACTACTGCGCATTTGGTTAATAGATTACCCTCTAGAGCTTTGGATCTCAAGACTCCCGAGGAGATGTGGAGTGGTAAATCCCTTGAGTTAAGCAACCTTAGGACTTTTGGATGTGCTGCGTTTTCACATCAAAAAGATGATAAACTTAGCCCAAGGTCTAGAAAGTGTGTGTTTCTAGGATATGGTGAAGGGGTTAAGGGGTATAGGTTGTGGTCCTTAGAGCAAAAAGGAACTAAACTCATAATAAGTAGGGATGTCATTTTTAATGTGCATTTATTTCCCTATTTAGATAAAACTAACCCTGCAGGGGATAGTGGGCAAACCAGCCCGATTTATGTGGAGCATAGCATCAAAGAAAATTTTGTTTAAGTAGAGTAAGGAAGGCAAGAGGGTTCGAACCAAGTAGAGCCCATTGATGAAGGCCAAGCTCAGGACACTCAAGAGGAGGCTGAACTAGAAAAAGATGATGCAGCAAATCAGAATGATTATCAGCTCACAAGGGACAGGGAAAGAAGGCTGGTCAGACCACCTTTGAGATATGGTTTTGCAGATGCTAATGTAGAAGCTTTTTATTCAGAATGAGGGATAAGTGAACCAGAAACTTAGATGGATGCCATGGAATGTAAGGATTCATCAAGAAGGAAGCTAGCTATTGAGGAGGAAATGCATTCTTTAAGGAAGAACAACTCTTGGGAATTGGTGCCCCAAACCAGAAAAACATAGAGTTGTGGATTGTAAATGGATTTACAAGATCAAATAAGGGAACACTCCAGGGGATAAAGTCTGGTACAAGGCTAGGCTGGTGGTGAAGGGGTTCACAAGAAAAAATATAGATTTCACCAAAATATTCTCACGGGTTGTGAAATACAAGACGATAAGGATAGTGTTAGCTATAGTAGTCCAATTTAATTGGGAGATCGAGCAAATAGATGTGAAGACAACATTCTTACCTAGAGAGCTTGATGAGACCATCTACATGAGGCAACCCGAAGGCTATGAGGAAGGAAAGCAGGGAGATTTGGTGTGCCAATTAAAGAAATCCTTCTATGGCTTGATGCAATCACCTCGGCAATGGAATAAGAGGTTTGATTCCTTTGTAACTAGCTTGGGTTTCATGAGAAGCTACTATGATTCATGCTTGTATTACAAAGGTCACAAGGTGGAGGAAATGGTGATTATCCTCATCTATGTTGATGATATGTTGTTGGTTGGTAACATTAGGGAGAGGATAGAAAAGTTGAAATCTTAACTCAGTTCGGAGTTTGAGATAAAGGATCTTGGTCATGCACAAGAGATCCTTGGGATGAGTATAATCCAGGAAAAGGAGATAAACAGGTTGAAGGTTTCTCAGTCTTCCTACATAGAAAAGCTGACATCTAAATTTTCTATAGAAGATAGTAAACTAGTAAAGATTCCTCTTGCTGGTCATTTCAAGTTCTCCAGCGATCAATGTCCTAGAACGGATAAGGAGAAGAAGAAAATGGAAAAGGTCCCTTACACTAGTGCGGTTGGATCTATCATGTTCACCATGGTAAGCACTAGACCCGACATTGCTCATGCGATTAGTGTTCTCAGTAGGTTTATGAGTAATCCCGAAAATGAGCATTGGCTTGAGATGAAGTGGTTGTTGAGGTACTTGAAAGGGAAACCCAGATGTGGGGCTTGTTTATGAGAAGAGGGGTAAGTCCATCCATCTAGAGGGTTATGTTAATTTGAACTATGGAGCAGACCGGGATAAAAGAAGATCGATTACCTCACACTTCTTCAACTTAAACGGATGTTGTAAAAGTTGAAAGGCTAAGTTGCAGCTAGTGGTAGCACTCCCAACAACCGAGGCAGAGTACATAGCAACAATGGAAGCGATTAAGGAGGCTATGTGGTGCAAAAGGTTGTAAGAAGAGTTGAAGGTTCTAAAAGAGCAGGGGGTGGTGCATTCGGATAGCCAAAGTGTGTTGCATTTGTGCAAGAATCCGGTGTTCCATGAGAAGACAAAGCATATGGATGTTCAGTATCATTTCATTTGGGGGAATGTTATGGAAGGATGCATTCATGTGGACAAAGTGGCCATGAAAGAAAATCCTGTAGATTTAGGCACTAAAGTTCTACCTCTAAGCAAGTTCAATAATTGCCTTGGACTTCTTAGGATTGGAGTCGGATGATTTGGTGACTCATGTTAAGTTTGGATCCTGAGTTCTCTGCACAATGGGTTCGGGTTTAATTGCTTCGTCAAAGTAGAGATTGTTGGAATTTGTCTAAGAATTAAAGGACGGAAATTGCAGCATCAGGTACTGGTTAGTGCCACGGCTTCCAGCAAGTGGAGGTGGTCCTCCACCAGGTGTGCACAGCGGCCCAGCCCTTGTGCGCCGCGGCCACTAGCAGGTGGAGGAGTTCTCCCCTATTATGCACTGCGGCCTGCCCTGTTCTGAGATAATGTGATAAATCCAATACTAGAGAATGAAATCAATTAGATTACCTCCTATATTTTTTTTAAACTACCTAGCAATAGTAACCTAGCCAACCCCTTTCTTTCAAAGACAAAGGATGCTTTAATTTATGGAGACAGAATTGGTTTACCTTAGCAAGATGATGACATAGGTTTAACAAACTAGCAGCAAACCAATTTAACCAACACAATAGTGGAAGCTGTGGCAGAACTAATGCAAATGTAGAAGTTTTGGTTGTATGTTGTGATGGGTTGATTTGAAACTATAAATGGTGAAGTTTTATATTGTGCTATATTATGTCAATGGCATTTCAGGTCAGGGATCAGTGCTCGAAAGTAATGACACTATTCAGGTAAGGCCTGTGTGGGATGAGTTCTTACAGGGAAGCACATGTGTCCTTCAAAAGAAAAGCTAAAGAGTAAAGAATACAAGAAAAAATTAAATTAAGAACAACATCTAAAAGTTCACAGCATAATCCTAATCATCTTCTTCTTTCCTCCATGTCTCCTCCCCTATCCAAAACATTTTCATTGTTGAATGTTGAAATGGATATGGTAAGTAATTAGAAGTTACATGTATATGGATCAATGGGGGATATATTCAGTGCATGCAATATTTGATAATTTTGAGATAAATATGAAAAAATTCAACTAGCTAGAATTGAGGAATATGTATATATAGCTATTCATCAGATTAAAATTTAAAAGACTCTTGTTATATTTACACTTCACTCTGCATGAGCAATGAATGGTGTTGGAGTTTTGTCCAAGGATTAAACAAATTGAAGATTCAGCAAGTCAGCACGAGGTCAGGCCGCGGCCCAGCTCTTTCCAGGCCACGACACCCAGCATGGATGAGGTTTAGCACCAGGTGTGCGCCGTGGCTCAGACTCCCTTGGGCCATGGCACCCAGAAAGGTGAGAATTGGAAAGGTGTTCGGCTTTGCTCTAGGCCGCGGCATGCCCTGTTCTAGGCCACGACCTGAAGGCACACTGATGCCTTTTGGTTCAGCCTTTTGTTAAGTGCGTGAGATATGTTCAAAACATACAGGATCACTTAGAATTGATTGAGGGCTAAGGCTGATTGATCCTCAAGATCTAAGGGTGGATATTGATCCTCAAGATGGGTTAAGAAGTTGGTGCACTATATAAAGGGTCACCTAGCTTCAATCTTAACAAGAAACACTTGTGACATAACTTGTGATGTGAATTTGAGAATTGTGTGAGAGTGCGAAGACACAAAACACAAGAGGGACTCACTAGAGAGGCTAGTTGTTTAGAGAGAGAGGGTAGTATAGATAAGGGATTCAAGGGCCTTGTAAGTGGAATTTCTTAGGAGAAATTCCAGGGTAACTCAAGTCCTTTTCACTTTCTTATTCTCTTCTTTCGTTCTTCAAGAACTAGAGGTTTCTTGAAGAGATGTTGTTGTTTGTAAGAACTCATAAGATTTAGTGTAGAGGGCTCGGAGGAGCTCACGGAGACGTAGGCACATTGCCTAACCTCAATAACAAATTGCTTGTTTTCTTTCTTGCTTTGATTGGTTGCTGTTTTGTTTCATTACAAGTTATTCTAGACTTGGGTGTTTGAAAGATCACCACTTGGGCATCTCCATGGTGATTTCCAACAGTGGTATCAGAGCCAGAGGAGCTTTGGACAGCGGGTATCAAAGCTGGAACAGAAGGTGACAGAGTCAAGACTCCAAGAATCAAAGATCAACTTCTTGGGTGATTCAAGAATGGAGTAAAGATCAAGATCGGATCGTGTTCTTAAGGGTAATTCAAGAACGGTATTGAGATCAATCTTCGATCGTGTTCTTGAGGTTTAGAAGAAGTTGGAAAGCAATCGTGGGTGCTGCATAAATGTGGGATTTTCTCTGCAAGACGGCTTCAAATTTCATTGTTGAGAAGTTTGATGGAAAGGGAGACTTTTTCTTTTGGAAGCGAAATATCAAGGTTGTTCTTATGCAACGGAAGGTGGACTTAGCTATTGGAGAAGATGATGCTTTTCCAGCAAGTATCATGGATGACCAGTGGATTAAGATGAAGAAGATGACATACAACACCATTTTCTTGTAAATGTCGGATAGCATCACATGGGAGTGCAGAGACTCGGAAGATCCTGTTGTCATATGGAAGAAACCAGATGAGTTGTTTCTTACCAAAACTCTCCCTAATAAAATTTATCTTCTTAAAAGAATCTTTGCTTTTAAAATAGATCCTAATAAACAGTTGCAAGATAATCTTGATACCAAGATGAGGAGTGCATCAAGTGGAGAAGGGTTGTTCGTTAAGGAAAGGCCAGCAACTCAGTATGGCAGTAACATATATGGCTACTACCGGGACAGAGGTAGAGGAGAAAGCTATGGGAAAGCGCACTCCAAACTGAGATTTGGAGGGAAGAGATGCTTCTACTGCCATAAGGAGGGTCATTTCAAGAAAGATTGCAAGAAGAAGATGAGGGATGAGGGAAGAAGCCATACCAAGAATGGAGAGGCTTTGGTTGCCAAAGGAGAATAGCAAACTGATGTTCTTGTTGTGTACTCAAATGTGAGCAGGAGGCAAGGCAGCGATAAATGGATATTGGATTCCGGGTGCACTTATCACATGTGCCCTCACAAGGATTGGTTCAAGAATTTTAAGGAAATCAATGATGGAAGGGTTTTCTTGGGGAATGACACTTCTTGCCAAGTGAGGGAGATAGGAGACATCCAGTTGAGGATGTTTGATGGTGTCACAAGGCTGCTGCGGCATGTGATGTATCTTCCAGATTTGAAGAGGAATTTGATCTCATTGGGGCAGTTGGATTCCATGGGGTATTCCTACAAAGAAGAGGGAGAAAAGATCAAGGTGACCAAGGGATCTTTGATAGTGATCAAAGTAGCAATAAAAGATGGACTCTATGAGATGATTGGAGAGACAGAAATCAAGGATCAAGCAGCAAGCTTGATGGCTGAGATGGATAAGGCAGCCCTTTGGCACACTCGCTTGGGACATATGAGCGAAAAGGGCCTGTAAATTCTCAGCAAGAATGGTCTACTTAATGGTGACAAAGTAGAGAAATTGGATTTCTACGAGTGTTGCGTTCTTGGGAAGCAACACCGGGTCAGCTTCAACACCGGAGTGCACAAGTCTAAGGGCATTCTTGACTACATTCATTCGGACCTTTGGGGACCAGCAAGAACACCAACACAGGGAGGTAAATTTTACTTTCTGTCTTTAATTGATGACTATTCAAGAAAGGTTTGGGTTTATTTGCTTAAAAATAAATCAGATGTTCTGAATAAATTTGTGGTGTGGAAAAAGTTGCTGGAGACTCAAATGGGTAAGGTAATTAAGGCTTTACAAACCGATAATGGCTTAGAATTTTGCAATAAAGATTTTGATAAATTCTGTGAGTTAAATGACATTCTAAGACATAGAACGGTTGTAAAAACACCTCAGCAAAATGGAGTTGCTGAGAGGATGAATAGAACCCTTATAGAAAAGGCTAGGTGCATGTTAATTGGGTCCGATTTACCAAAATATTTTTTGGGGGGAAGCTGTGTCTACTGCTGCATACTTGGTAAATATATCACCCTCTAGAGCTTTAGATCAAAAGGATGATAAACTTAACCCAAGGTCTAGAAAATGTGTATTTCTAGGATATGGTGATGGGGTTAAAGGATATAGTTTGTGGTCTTTAGAACTAAAAGGAATAAAACTCATAATAAGTAGGGATGTTATTTTTAATGAATTGTTATTTCCCTATTTGGAGAAAACTAACCCTGCAGGGGCTAGTGAGCAAACCAGTCCAGAATTTGTGGAGCA
This sequence comes from Bretschneidera sinensis, assembly GCA_023935145.1. NCBI lineage: Eukaryota > Viridiplantae > Streptophyta > Magnoliopsida > Brassicales > Akaniaceae > Bretschneidera > Bretschneidera sinensis. The sequence continues at coordinate 37,484,079 of CM043702.1, read as the reverse complement.
TTGCATCAAAGAAAATTCAGTTCAGGGAGAGCAAGGAAAGCAAGAGGGTTTGGACCTGGTAGAGCCCATTAATGAAGGCCATGCTCAGGATACTCAAGAGGAGGCTGAACTAGAAGAGGTTGATGCAGCAAGTCAGAATGATTACCAGCTCACAAGGGACCGGGAAAGGAGGGTGGTCAGACCACCTTTGAGATATGGGTTTGCGGATGCTAATGTAGCAGCTCCTTGGACAGAATGAGAGGTTGAACCAGAAACTTACATGGATGCCATGGAATGTAAGGAGTCGCCAAAGTGGCAGCTAGCTATGGAGGAAGAAAGGGATTCTTTGAGGAAGAACAACTCTTGGGAATTGGTGCTCAAACCAGAAAAACAGAGAGTTGTGGATTGTAGGTGGATCTACAAGATCAAGGAAGGAAACACTCCAGGGGATGAAGTCCGGTATAAAGCTAGGTTGGTGGCGAAGGGGTTCACACAAAGAGAAGGCATAGATTTCACCGAAATATTCTCACCTGTTGCGAAATACAAGACGATACGGATAGTATTGGCTATGGTGGTCCGATTTGATTGAGAAATCGAGCAAATAGATGTGAAGACAGCGTTCTTGCATGGAGAGCTTGATGAGACCATCTACATGAGGCAACCCGAAGGTTATGAGGAAGGAAGGCAAGGAGAGTTGGTATGCAAATTGAAGAAATCTCTCTATGGCTTGAAGCAATCACCTCGGCAATGGAATAAGATATTCGATTCCTTTGTAACCAGCCTGGGTTTCACGAGGAGCTACTATGATTCGTGCTTGTATTATAAGGAGCACAAGGTGGAGGAAGTGGTGATCATTCTCATCTATGTCGATGATATGTTGTTGGTTGGGAACAACAGAGAGAGGATAGAAAAATTGAAGTCTAAACTCGGTTCGGAGTTTGAGATGAAGGATCTTGCCCATGCACAGAACATCCTTGGGATGAATATAATTCGGGAAAGGGAGAGAAACATATTGAAGATTTCTCAGACTTCTTACATTGAGAAGATGATATCTAAGTTCTATATGGAAGATAGCAAATCAGTGAAGGTTCCCCTTGCTGGTCATTTTAAGTTCTCCAGCGATCAATGTCCGAGATCAGAGGCGGGGAAGAAGGAAATGGAAAAGGTCTCTTACTTTAGTGCGGTTGGTTCAGTTATGTTCACCATGGTAAGTACTAGACCTAATATTGCTCATGTAATAAGTGTCCTCAGTAGGTTTATGAGTAATCCCGAAAAAGGAGTATTGGCTTGGGATGAAGTGGTTGCTGAGGTACTTGAAGGGAAGCCAAGAAGTAGGGCTGATTTATGACAAGAAGGGTAAGTCCATCTATCTTGAGGGTTATGCGAATTTGGACTATTGAGCAGACCAGGATAAAATAAGATCGATTACCTCCTACTTCTACAACTTAAACGAATGCTATATAAGTTGGAAAGCTCAGTTGTAGCCGGTGGTAGCACTCTCAACAACTGAGGCTGAGTACATAGCGGTTACGGAAGCCATTAAGTAGGCTATGTGGTGCAAAGGGTTGTTGGAAGAGTTGAAGGTCTTGAAAGAGCAGGTGGTGGTGTATTCGGATAGTCAAAGTGCGTTGCACTTGTGTAAGAATCTGGTGTTCCATGAGAAGACAAAGTACATGGACGTTCGGTATCATTTCATTAGGGAAAATGTTACGGAATGATGCATTCATGTGGACAAGGTAGCCACGGAGGAAAATCCTGCAGATTTAGGCACCAAGGTTCTACCTCTAAGTAAGTTCAATCATTGCCTTGGACTACTTAGGATTGGAGTCGGTTGAATGATGACTCAAGATGAGTTTGGATCCTGAAGTTCTCTGTATAATGGGTTCGGGTTTAATCGCTTAAACAAAGGTAGAGATTATTGGAGTTTTGTCCAAGGATTAAAAAAAGTGAAGATTCAGAAAGTCAGCACCAGATCAGGTCGCAGCCTAACTCTTTCCAGGCCGCGGCACCCAGCATGGAGGAGGTTCAGCACCAGGTGTGCGCCAAGACTCAGACTCCCCCAGACCGCGGCGCCCAGAAAGGTGAGCAGTGGAGAGGTGTTCAACTTTGCTCCAGGCCGAGGCTTGCCCAGTTGTAGGCAGCGGACTGAAGGCACACTGATGCCTTTTGGTTCAACCTTTTGTTAAGTGCATGAGACATATTCAAAACGCACAGGATCACTAAGAATTGATTGAGGGCTAAGGTTGATTGATCCTCAAGATCTAAGGGTGGATATTAATCCTCAAGATGGGTCAAGAAGTTTGTGCACTATATAAAGGGTCACCTAGCTTCAATCTCAACAAGAAACACTTGTGACATAACTTGTGATGTGAATAAGAGAATTGTGTGAGAGTACAAAGACACAAAACACAAGAGGGACTCATTGGAGAGGCTGGTTGTTTAGAGAGAGAGAGTAGTATAGATAGGGGATTCAAAGGCCTTGTAAGTGGAATTTCTTGGGAGAAATTCCAAGGTAACTCAAGTCCTTATCACTTTCTTGTTCTCTTCTTTCGTTCTTCAAGAACTAGAGGTTTCTTGAAGAGGTGTTGCTGTTTGTAAGAACTCATAAGATTTGTGATACTTGAAGAATGCTCTCATAAAGAATGTAAAGGATTCATTTTTTTTTTTGATGGATAAAAGAATTTAAGAGCATAAAAAGATGCAAAAAAAATTACAAACACTCCATCCAGATGACAAAACCACAAACCAAAAAAAAAACAAAAACAAAAACAAAAATATAGACAATAACAACAGAAAATATAAACCAAATAAAAAAGCTCGCAGAAAGAAACTGGCCCCCTCTGCATAAACAAAACAGAACCAACGAAGAAACTAAGCCATCAAGAGAAACACTAGCACAAGATTATACTTCTATTATAGAGAATCCAGATCAGATAGGTATAAAATTGATAGTTAAATTGATAATAAATAATGTTATCTTTCTCCCTTGGAGTTGTTTGGTTGAAAACCTCCTTGTGCTGGTGGGAGCTTTGGCGAGTACCTCTACCAGATTATTTCATAAATAAGCGAAATATGTACAGGAAAAGAGGGTACAAAAGGGCATACCATACCCAAAGGTGACAACAACCATACCTCAGAGGTGACCCTAGGCATAACCCTAAAAATATATACAAAAAAACTAGGGAACAAAACCCTTTAAAATAAAGCTACGTACCTAGTGCGAGGTGAGGAAATGCAGTGGAAATCTGATAAGAAAACACGTCTGACCTGAGAAGGAGGGTCTTAAAATTGAGAATAAACCACCTGTCCTTGATGATTATGACCACAATGCAAGCTGCTAATCTATCCGCTACCTGATTCCCATCCCGAAAAATATGTCGGATATTTTGTGGAGGCATTGAACAAATGCCACAAAATAAGTAAGAAATCTGCCAGGGGACCACAATCCTACTAGTTAATCAATGGATTAAAGCTTTATTGTCACTCTCAATTATGTCAATTACAATTTTATGTGTAGTACAGAACCTGAGTCCCTCCAAAACAGCCAATGTTTCTGCATAAAGTAAGGAGGCATGTTCAGAGGAACTAGAGAAAGCCAAAATCATATTACCCATGTGATCCCGCATGATACCCCCTCTAGCAGCCATACCAACGACAAGTTGCCTGTCAGTGTTCAAGTTAACATGACCATAGTTTGGAGGATTCCAACAGATCAACTTTGTAAATTTTAATCCAAGAGAAAGAGTGGGGATATGGAGCGCCGAGAAACATTGTGTAGCTTGGAAACCGGCCATCTTATGCTGTTTAAAGAGCGTTATCAACTCACCAACCCATTTTTTTAACTTAAAAACAATTAAATCTGCATTCATTTGGATCTCCATATGAATTTCCTTATTATGAGCCATCCAGATTTCCGATAAACCACAACACAAGATAATACCACAAAATTGGGTGCGATTATTAGCAGAGTACAACAAACCATTAATTATGACAAACATAGATTGGAAGGTAGGAATATTAAGAAGAGAGAAAAAATAGAGCCAAACCTTAACCGCCACAACCCTGAAAACAAAGAGATGGGAAATAGTGTCCACAACTGAATTTTTGCAACAACACTTTGGGACAATGATAATTCCAAGATGCCTAACATTAGAATCTATAGCCACCTCACCAATAAACAACTTCCACACAAAGCCACCAATCTTAGAGGGGATGCATATGTTCCACACAATTCTATGCCACTGAACAACTAGCATGAGCACAAATTAGCCAGAAGAATGATGCAGTTGTGAAACGACCAGACAGTTCTAGCTTCATAATCAAGGTATCTTGCGCTCCGGAAGCAAATTGGATAGCCTGAATTTCTACCAAGGTTTCACTAGATAAGATCTGTAAAATAAACCGCAAGAATGATCCAGATTCCATAGCTGAAGGTGAGAAAATATTAGGACAAGAAGGAGAGTCAGATTCCTTTGGTGTTAAAAGTATGGAACCATGAAAAGAATAAATAGGACATACACAGATGCACAAAATAATCAAATTGGTTTGATAAGATCATTGTTATGGCTAGAAACCTAAGTTCTTAATCTGATAATCATATTGTAACTTATATATACATAAATCAAGATATGCGATTAATACACATTGATAATCTACTGAGTAAACAAACAAATAAACAGCTAAATTATAAGAAGACAAGGAAATATGAAATCAAACATCAAAAGTGAAAATAAAAAAATAAAAAATTCTTACATCAGACCTTGCAAAAGAATATTTTGTACCAATTGGGCAAATTATCTCTACTATTTCATTGATATGATATCTGGAAGTTGTGATTTGGAAAGAAAAAATATAAAATAAACTAAAGTGACTATAACACTAAAATCGAATTAGCAAGAAAGTTTTGAGTGGTAGCTTTAACGTACAAGATATATAAAAGAAAAATAATTGAAATTAACCTTGAAGGACTTGACTCCATCGTCATCATCTTCATCTTCTTCGGAATTGATCATGGCTGTAAACTGTAATGCTGCAATAAAATATAGCTTTGAAGCAGAAACCCAAGATTGAGTCTGTTAAATGAATATATATATATAGCTAATGAATCTTGTCTTGCCTAGTTAAAATATTTAAGGCTGACTCACGAACAACTAAGCACTTTAAGAGTTTTTTTTTTCTTTCATAGGGGTTTTTAAAAATATTTATTCTTCAAATACAATAGTCTTAATCTTATTGTCAAAGGTTGTTAATGCCATGTCAGCATACAAGTCATGTTATTATTTTCTTTCAAATTGTTTTTTTTTCCTGTACCACTTTAAAACTGTAAGTTTTATGCATACTCCAAGATGTAGTGATAGCTTCGCAAATCATCTTGCTCAATTTGGGGTTTATCGTATTGTGAATTTTGATTCTTGGCTCAAGATTCTCTTCTATACCTTATCAGTTTTTTAGTACTTCCATTTCTGCTAATGTGGATTTTCTCATTTTATGCTCTTGTATGCATGATGATTATTTGTAGCAATGAAATGAGAGAATTAACCCAAGCTTTTTGCCCTAATGGGTCAACGGCTTCCATATAGGAGACTCGTGTCACTGCAACAGAATTGGTATATGCCGACGCTTCATTTCCGGCGCTTTCCACAAACGTCGCAATAGAATAACCGCCTGCGCTTGTTTTGTGGCGCTTTAAGGAAGCGCCACAATATACAAAGAACATATCCCGGCGCTTTGAAGCGCCGGAATATGAAATGGGTTTCGAGCATATATCGGCGCTTGAGAAAGTGCCCCGGTATATGCTCAAAACCCATTTCATATTCCGGCGCTTTAAAGTGCCGGTAATTGGTAATCAACATATACTAGCGCTTAAAAGCGCCGAAATTTGGCAATGGGCATATTCCGGCGCTTTTAAGCGCCGCTAATTTCCAATATATATAATATAGCGTCAGAATTTTCCCCCAAAATTTTTCTTCTACGCACCCTTCCCTCCACCGCGCCGTTCTCCCAAAAAATTCTCCCTGCTCCGCCCTTAGCTCCACCACGCTGTTTCCCCCAAAATTTTCGTCCCTCCTGCAAGCTCCCCTGATGAGTTTCATCTATCTTGTGTTCTTTTTGTTCCTTTGTTTTTCTCTCTTGCGCTTAACTTCCAGTGGGTAAGTCCTCCAACCCTAATATCTTTAAACTTTCTCTTGTTAATAGTGATTTCGGTTATAATTTTCTTTGGTTTTATGATTGCCATTGGAGCTTGCTTGTGAGAAATTATCATTTTTTTCGTTGTCGCTTGAATCATAGGATGTGATTCATTTGTTTGATTTTGAATTTCAATTTTGTGTTTCTTCTCTGTTTTTTTTTTTTTATTCAATTGAGAGTTCTGTTCGGAATAAATGATAACACCAACTCATCATCAGCCCAGAATCACCTGCTTACATTAAAAACTGTAATGCTTGGAACATTAATGAAAAATTCAATGCAATTCATTGAAGATCAAACAGAAACTAGCAAGTGAATCTTTTAAACAGTACTTAGATGTGGCAAAGATCCAAAATTCAAATCAAAAGAAAAGATGGGTATACCAGGTCCAGAAGCACAAATCTCACAAGTATTTCTTTTATTCTTCCTTTGTTTCGCAGGGGAGAGGGCGGCGACAAGAGGGGATGTAAGCTGACAGCAGTTGGAATGTAAGCTTTTAGGTTCTCTAATAAGCATATTTTTCATTTTGAGAAGTCTTTGAAATTGCTATGCTAGAGAAGGCGCTCTCGCGAATAAGTATATGTAAAGACAGCCAAGTATATATTTGAAGCATGAACTAATCAAGGATAAGAAAGTGTGTCATTTACTTTTCAATTTAAGTTCCATATGGTACAAAAAGAATGCCTACAATTCAATTAGTAAAGCAAAACGTTTTGGTAGAGTTTCTCAGTCTATTTTCTATATCCAAAGATGTAATGTGGACAGGAAATGACCATACCAAAACTTCTGCGCCCTACACCTTCACCATGTGTGCCTCAGCTAGTGAGGAATTTAGGTCTTCTCGAGATTGTGATCTCATACTTTGAAGACGCATCTGACTTCTGTGAGGGGACTAGAAGGGACCCATCCCACCAGTGTCCCTTACCAATAATAATGATTATGCTAATTTAAATAATTACAGTTTTTATTCATTTGTTTGTTTACTCACTGTGCATTGTTTAGCATTAATGTGGATCATTCTACTACAATTTTGATATTCTGTACATGAGCAGTTTTTCCTTAATTAACATTCCAGCTTTCCATTCATGCTTTAAAACTAAGTTAGAATACTGATTTTTTTAAGTGTAACCACATGCCACCACTTTTGATGAAGTTTGCCATTTGCTTTGGGGAATTCAATTTGATGGAGTATATAATGGCAATATATAATAATAATGATTATGCTAATTTAAATAATTTTTAGAATTAATAATTATCTTGATAATAATACGATTATATATGAATATTAATATTAAAATGTCATATTATATCGTAATAGTATTATTATGATCATATATATTATAATGTTTATTATTATTTTATTTCTACTTATTATATTAGTCTTTAATTATTCTTATACTTAATAAGGTTATTATTATAATATAATAATTATTAACAGAAATAATAATTATATAATTTCATAAATTATTATAATAAAATGAAATTAGTAATAATCATATTTTTATAATAGTAATAATAATAAATATTTATAATAAATAACTATAAAATCATACAATTATTATAAATACTTATATATATATTTATTATCATTATTATTGTATTATTATTATTATTTCAAGAATTTTTATGTTACTAATTTATATTAAGACTGTAATAATTATTAATATTAATAATTTGCTGAGACCAATTGCCAACATGATTTTGTATCAATTTGTTGTTATCAATTTCAGTTCATCCACTTACCAATCAAATCGAAGTTTGTGATTATGCATACTTTTGCCAAAAATATTACAATACTGACTTGATTAACATTGTTTTAGGAAAGTCTATTGGCGTCTTCTAAAAATAGATAAAAGTTGGATAGATAAATCGAGGTCGAGTAAAGCCTATATGGATGGTGTTGCAAACTTCATTAGATTTGTGTGTCAGAAAGCTTGTGCTCGTGGTAGTATTGTTTGTCCATGTAGGAGATGTGGTAATTGTTATTCATTCGAACCAGAAATTGTTCAGGAGCATCTATTGTATAATGGGTTTAGTCCCGGTTACACCGAGTGGGTTTTTCATGGGGAGAAAGTCTCTCGAATAGACCACCCTCACACTAGTTCACAACCCACTAGTGTTCCAGGTGGCTTCATGGGACGAGATGACGTGTTGGGTTTGCTCCGAGGTGCCTTCCAGGTTACTTGTGAAAACTCAAACAATGAATCGTTAAGTTTAGGAATCGAAGTGGGATCTTCAGATGAGCTGGATTACTATAGGACGTTTAAGATTGTGTTGTTCCGTTGTGATTGAGTGGATATTAATTCACCTAGGGGTTTAAAGAAAGATGCAAGTGGTTACATTATTGTGAACTTCAATAGGTTAATACACACTGGTCAGTTATTGAAGGATGACCCGTTCGTACTTTCATCTCAAGCGAAGCAAGTGTTTTATGTGCAAGACCCAACAATGAAGGAATGGTATCATGTTGTGATCACGAAGCCAAGGGACCTATATGAAATGGGGGAAAAAAGGCAGGAAGAGGATGATGACACTCACAATCAGTGCATGCCTTGTAATGTAGTGGTAGATGATCAATTAGATTGTATCTCAACTTGGGCTAGGATGGACATTGACGAAGATACCAACTAGTCTTATGTGCATTTCCATGTAATTATATTTGGATGTGTATTTATGTGATGGACATGTGTGTCAACGAGTGTTGTAAGGTTTTATTGTAATCTATCAGGTTACTGTTGCTTTGTATCACACTTAACAAGAGTCCTGAACTTTTTTGCGTACAGTTTGTGGAATGCTACTTTAGACTGTCGTAACTTTCTATTTTGGTTGTATCATTGATTATTGCTTGTTCTTGAAATCCATTTTGAATCACTTATTTGTTCATAACTTCTCAAGTACTCAGAAGTTATTGATTGCTGCATTTGCTGCGACCCCTTGACCATTCCTATCTTTCAGGTGTGGTTCTTTTAATTCTTGTTAACTTTTAATGTATTTTTGATAGTGTTAGATATAATCATTTTAATGTTTTTGTCTCTACAGATTGCAAGATGTATAGGTCCAAAAATATCCCTCCATCGGTTAGAGATAACATATCAAACCAGTATGCAGCTGAGTCTTCACACCATCAAGAAGATATTCACCATGAGCATGAGTATCACCTTGATGATGATACTGACACGCAAAATGATTCTGAGACCGATCCAATAACATCAGGAAGTGAGCACAATGATAGTGAACAATACGAGATAATCAGTAATTTTTGTATTAGAATACATTCTATCTATAACTAGTTTGATACCACATTGTTATACTAATTATATAATTTATGTTTTCAATGTATAGATTCTGAAGGGAGGGTGAGGAAGCAGACACGTGTCCTGAGAACCTCACAAGTGTGGTCCTTTGCACATGGGGAAAAAATTGTGGTCCACTTACATCATCAACCTATTAAGAAAGGTGGCCAAATGTTGAGTAGCTGGTTGGGCAAGGTAGCGAAGAGAGGGAACCTTTGTCCGCTTAATTACATGGATTGGAAGAATGTCCCTTCTAGCTACAAGAAAGACCTTGTTATATTGATTCGAGTAAGTAACAACTTAATAATCATTGATTGCCTCCAATCTCTCTTTTTGTTTTTGTTTATTCGTGGTGTTGTACATGCATAATCCCTAACACCAATAATGCTTATTTGACATCGATTTCCTTTCTGTGTGGTAGAGAAAGTTCCATTACCCTACTATTGAGGTGATACATAACATTTTGTTGAGGATGATAGGGAAAAAATGGGGGGACTACCGATATGTGCTGAAAAGGGACTACGTGAGGAACAAAACGAAACAACAAGTTTTGAGCAATGATGTTCCAAAAGGTGTAGATCAAGACTAGTGGAAGCAACTGGTGAACTACTGGTTCTCTGACCAGAGTGAGGCTGTTTTAAGACAATAATGTTCATTTGGATTCTCATTGTTTCTATTTTTCTATTAATGACTGATTATTCAATTGGTTTATTATTAGTGTAGAAATATTCGACTATAGGGACAGCGGCACGTGAAAGACAACAATGTCCTCACACATCTGGTTCAAAGAGTTTTGCTAGATGACGGGATGAATATGTAAGTTAATTTGCTTTATTAATCCAATCTTTCATTTAAGATGTCATTGTCACAATTTGATCTATTTCCATACATGGTAGGAGATGACACATGGGAATGAGCCCGAGCGCGTAGAGTTTTTTGTTGAAACTTATAAACACAAGGATGGGACTTTCATTGATGATGGATCACGACAATTTATGGTAAGTTGAACATCTTTAAAAATAGGGAAAAAGCCTAATTTTTTTTTATTCCTTCTTATTTTCACTTGATGTGGAATGAAAGAAAGAAGAGAGCCTTCAATTAAGTAAAGAAATATATAGCTTTCATCAAGGAAGGGTGATAAAATATTTTTGACCCAAAAGTTTGATGTTATTATTTTTTTTGTTTTGTACACATGTAGTACTCCCTTGCTGCCTTTGGAATACATCTGTCTGGTTCTTGTGCCTTTAGGATTAATCTATTGGGCAATGTGATCCTGACATATATATTAAAGCTGACATATAAATTTTAGTTGCACATTGAGACAGGATAGCAGCAGATCTCTTGTTGTTTTTCCCTTCTTTTAATTGATTTTGGTTTCCTTAAATGGAAGAAAAAGAAATTGATTCCCGGTCTATGGTGGGGTTTCAATTTCTCTACAGGTAAATATTAGGCTTTACTTGATGATGGTGAAGCAAATACTTGATATGCTCTCACGTTAAGTACCTCCTTCGCAATCTGATAATTTAAATTGATTTGCTTTCTTGTATTAATTATCCATAGATTAGTGTATAGTTCAGAATAATGATGTTAATTATAGTTGGATGTTTTTAAGAATACAATTTAATTAAGAGTTTTATTTTAAGCTTAAGAATGCATATAGTTGCATGACCTTGGAGTAGTTAATAAACCCAAGCTGGGAACACATGAGACTTTGTATTGAGCCGGTGACCCGTAGCCCATTCCTGGCTTTGGATCACCAGATTTATGGTTGTGAAACAGTTGGAACACAGCTGATATGGACCCTTGATATCTATCTTCCAAAATTAGTTTTCAAATTTGCCACATAATTCTCTTCTGTTTAGCAGTTACAAGTAGGACGTACGCGACGTTTTGAATCTCCTAAATATCTCTTCTGAAATTGTTGGAAACGAGTAAGGTACTCATGTTTTTGCCGCAGGTAGTGTAGTGTTATTAATCAACATTCATTTTGAGGATATTTTTTTCTTTACTGTTAGTGTGGATTTAGAATTTTTTGTTAGTGAGATGATGTAAACCGTAAATATATAAATATTATATATGCTTAAGAAAAATGACTTTGGAATACATCTGTCTGGTTCTTGTGCCTTTAGGATTAATCTGTTGGGCAATGTGATCCTGACATATATATTAGAGCTATGTTTGAAATGATATCCTAGTTACACTTTTGGAGTTGTGCTGATAAAAGTGGAACGATTTTTTATGGTGGTGACCATCGACGAGCATAGACGGTACTTTGTTGCTTTGCACATTTTGTCTAAATTAGTTTAAGTACTCTATAGATTTTGCACCAATTTTATTTTATGTATAGATATAAATTTATGGTGGTAAAGCAAGGTTACAGATATAGTCTTTTCTCTTAGATAAATTTGTTTTATCCTCTGTTTCTTTTTGGTTGTTTCCTTGTTAAGTTGTGAATTAGCTACATTACTTGGATTGTATATTTGTTTTTCTTTTGCAGGAGGTTTTATGAAAAAATATGGGAAATTCTGCCCGTTTTTCTATAAAATATGATAAACACATTTTGTTTTATGTATATTGCGCTGTAATTAGCTACTAAATATTCGGAGGAGTTTAATCTTTATTGTTTCTTAATTGTAGGTGATAGTTGAAGCTCGTGTTGCTAAACTTGTTGCAACTTTAGGATCCTCTTATGCTAGCAATAATTTAGCAATACCAAATGAAGTCTTCACCAAACTTATGGGTGAAGAGAGTTCCGGTCGTGTCCGAGGTCAGAGTTTTGGAGTTACACCCTCTACTGTGTTTGGACTTTCAGCTCAAATAAGGAATGATATGGGATACCATGGGGCCTATGCTGAAGAGATAAATAGTTTGAGAGCACAGATAGAAGAAAACAATCAATAGCATGCGCAACAAATTCAACAAATAAAGACACGACGATCAAATAAATAATATGCAATCCCAAATGGATGAGCTGAAGTCTTTACTACAGCATTTGGCTAATAGAGGACCTCATGATTGATTTCGTGATGCTCAAATAATTTTTCATACTACATTTCCATTACTTTGTTTTTGTATGAATTTTATATATGAACTATGATTGTTTTTTTGTGTAAATAAGACGTTTATGTTAACTGAAGGAATTTTTATGGATGATGCATTTTATATATCAAAGAACATTTGCATATAGAATGTTGATATTTAAGTCAAAGTAATGTAAAAACACAATTAAAACCGAAATTCATATTGTGGTGGCAAGAAACTGTATTTTTCGCGGCGCTTACATACCGGCGCTTTGAAGTGCCACTACATACCAGCGCTTTGAAGTGCCGCTACATACCGGTGCTTCTAAGTGCTGCTATATACCGGCGCTTTGAAATGCTGCTATATACCGACGCTTTGAAGCGCCGAAAAAAATGCATATTGCGGCACTTTTTCACAGCGCCGGTATTTGCGTTTAGACACCACACATTCCGGCGCTTGATCCGGCGCTTGCAAAAAGCGCCAGAAATTTATATTGCGGTGCTTGTAAGCGCTGGAATATGCAAAAAAAAGCGTCGGCGCTGGCAATTTATCTTGTAGTGTGTTGGATTCCTCTCCCCACCATTGTTGTAAGATCTTTACCTTTTGGGTAAGGGTAATTTGGTAATATTTTATTTTATTTCATTGTCATGCATACATATACATATTGGTTTAAATTAAAATTCATATATAAGGCAATAGTGAGACAAGAATTTAAAATTTATTGAATAAAAGAGGTTGGAAGGCATTAAAATGATGAAAAATAGGGTTTGGAGTGCATCAGAGGGCGCAAGGCGCCTAGGCAGGCAACTAGCAAGGGCTTAGCTATATATATATATAGCTTCATTTCTCTTATCATTCTCATCTTGAGAGTTTCTTCTCTCTCTAAATTCTTGAAGAATTATACAAGAGCTTGAGATTTTCATAAATGTTTATTGAATTTGATCATTCAAGATTTGGTTTCAAGAAGGTTTTTACAAAATTTTTGTGGAGGTAAAATCTTTTTTTCTTATTCTTTTTCAGATAGAAATCATGATTTTAAGAGCTTAAAACTTCACATTCTTCTTGAATAAAGTTTGGATTTTGATTCAAGATAAAGGGAAAAGAGTTCAACAAAAACGATGAATTTGAAACGAGGCTGAAATATATATATATATATATATATATTGTTGGAAAATCACCTTCTTGCGGAATCCCAAGTTGTGATCTTTCCAATCACCCCAAATCCATAATGATTTGGACAGAACAAAAATCAAACAATCAAAGAAAGAACACAAGCAATTGTTATCGAGGTTCGACAATGTGCTTATGTCCCCGTGAACTACTCCGAGCTCTCTGCACTTAATCAATAGAGTTCTTACAATTATAGCAACACCTCTTCAACACCCATGTGTTCTTGAAGAACGAAAGAAGAGAAAACAAAAGTGATAAGAACTAAGTGTTTCCCTGGAATTTTCCCAAAGAAAATTCCAATTACAAAGCCCTTGAATCTCCAATCTAGACTACTCTCTCTCTAAACAACCAACCTCTCTTGAATGAGTCTCTTCTATGTCTTCTGTGTGTTTGCACTCTCACACTTGCATGTCATTCACATGTCTTGTTGTTCCTCCAAGATGACCCCTTATATAGGGAAATGACTTCCTCAACCAATCTTTGAGATCAATCTCAACCCTTAGATCTCAAGAACCAAAGTCTCATGGCTCTCTAAGAGTCTAAATAATCCTGTGCATTTTAACCATGTCCCACGCACCATCTCAAAGAGCTGATCATGAGGCATCAGGTGTGCCTGGCACCGCAGCTCAGAATAGGGTTGGCCGCTGTGCACACAGGGCACATCTCCTCCAGGTCTCCATCCTTGCTGGGTGCCGCATGTGGGGGAGATTGTGCCATGGCGCACACCTCACTGGACTTCCTCCTTTGCTGGTGGCTGTGGCGCACACCACTTGTGCCACGGCGCACACCTGGACCTGATGCTGAACCCTTCAACCCGTTTAATCCTTAGACAAATACCAACATATATATATATATATATATGCATTTAAATAATTATTAGGTTTTAACTTAAGTCATGAGATAGTAATACCGGTTAAGCATATTCGTGTTAGGTGAAGGTATAATAGAAGAAGGAGATTCGAGTTACTGTGGTTTGACAAGAGTATCTAGATTAGGTGTTGCTAAAGGTAAGGAAGTGATTTACATATAGTACTTGGTGCTTCTAGGTGAGCACACTTCACTTCAAGTAAGTGAGAAGACATATGAAATATGGATAAAACTTAAAATGAACTATAAGTGAGAAAAGCTAAAGGGTATGTTATAAATATTTTAAATTTGAAGGAATAAAGAATATAGGTATAGATTTAATGAATAAAGTGAAATATAATTCTCAGCGATATTAATTTGATTAAAAGATTGAGTATGTGTATATACATGATAAATTGTTGTCAATTGTATTCTTGGAAGGATGTGTAAATCTTGTATATTGGATTGTTGTGATAAATTGTTAATTTTGTGTTGTAGTTATTTGATGGAATGTTATTATCCATGTGCTTACTTGTATGTGATTGTACATGCATTGTAGGGCTATAGAAGAGGAAAGGTGTGATCCGAGGAGGGCTAAAACCATGTTCTAGTGAGTGGTTTAGTGTCGGCACATTGGAACTACGCATATGCATATGCTTTCGTAGTATTTTCTTACTATTTCATTGAGATGTTGATAAATCAACGTGATTGTGCATTTTTTTGATGTGTAATGAGAAGAATAATGTTAAACTAGATATCATAAGTGGAATCTATATTTGAATCAAAATCTTGAAACATGATATGATATGAAATATGATTATTAAATGAAGTATAATGTTTTGTAAATCAGTTGTAAGTAAAATTACAAATTGAAGTGTACAAATCAAGTACTTCAAATAAATTGGGACTTCATTTAGCTGTGTAAAGCTCACCCACTCCCTCTTTATGAAATTTTAGGTTGAAGGCATAAAGGGTGATAAGGTTCTATGATACAAGTTCTAATATGGCTATTTAAGTGGGTCCACATGGTCGACATCTTCAGGGAACACTTTGTTTTTAATCTATAATTGAGTTTTGTACTTAATCTTGCGTAGACATGTTTAGTGTTATGAAATAAATTTTTGTATCTACAATAAAAATAGTTGAGATGTATATGATGTAAATATATTTTAAGTTATGGAATTGTTGCATATAAGTCCGTGCTTAGTGTTGAAAGGTGACGATTCCATCTTTGGTGGACCTGTTCGGGATGGGTCATCACAATTATACTAAAGAAAAAAAATGACAGAAGTTATGTTAGCATAAAAGCCATGCCCCTCGATATTCTACTTTAGTAGTATGGCGATGAAGGTAGATGATTTCTCCTATAGTTTCCATTATTATTAAGTTACTACAACGCAAATAATTTTCCTTGTATAGTTTGCAAATAGCTCAACTAGCGTTATGCACACACTAATTTATTTCTTTTAACAAGAGTTTCAAACTACTAAGTATAAAATTTGTTTTATGGCAATAATTGTATTTAAAGATAATTGCACCGAAGGTCCTTAAACTTTTGACCTCTAGCATGAGGGAGCTTTAAGGGTATGTGTCTTTCCCTTTGTGTTTCGAGTAGGTATGGTACATTTCTTCGTTTTGTTACATTACAATGATTCTTCATAGAGTTCCCGCTTTGCCCATGTGACCATGACATTGCTCATTAAATTTAGCACCAATATGTTCTTCTTAATTCGCAAATGGTGACGATCCGATTAGTGGGCCATTATTTTTAAAGTGAAACATCGCGTCGGCTATGACAATAACGTGTGCCACTAGGCATGGACATTAGCATCACACAACTACAAGTGGCTGTATAGGTTGCCCGACGCTAACCATGATGAAGATGCCTAGATAATGGCTGTCATCGCTCAATAAGGTAGGATGAACATGGGTACGAGAAATGCGAAGAGTTTAAAGTCATTTAAAGAGAATAGAAGGTTTAATTATTATAAAGAGTTGGCATACTCGTGATGAATCTTATGTGTTTGATCTAAATGTTGAATTAGGTTCTATGGAACAAGTTTCTTCTTGTTAATAGAAAGAGATATCAGAGAAAAAAAATTCATGGAAGAGCATTTTTCTTTTTATTTTATTGGATGACGTTTTTCCTATTTGATTTTTCTCTAAAAAGCTTTAAATTCAAGGTTTTGTTCTTTTTCTCATGATCCTAATTGTCTGAAACTTTCAATCTCTTGAAGGAGAAGAAAAAGAAGAGGAAAATAAATTTTCTTTCCCATTTCTTCTTAAACGAAAGATTTAGAAACCCTCACAGAAAATTTTGTTCTTTCATCTTTTTTCTTCTCTAAAATTCCCAATTTCTTTTTTGTTTCCTTCTTTTTTGTTCCCTCTAAAACCAAGCCGGTGATCTCATCTCCTCAAATTTTGGCGTCCTCCATCACCTTGTCAACACTCGCATGGAGCTACTAAATAGAGAGCCACGATTTTTATGTATTTTTCTTAATATAAGGAATTTTGTTAAACATTGCATTCATTTCATAACACTAGGAGTTAAACTGAAACGTCTAAAACATTAAAGGATTAAAAGTTTATCAGGGTTTAAATTACACTTAAGCCATTGTTTTTCGAAGCTAGGGGATTATTAGTTATAACAAAGAATTGTTTTTCGAAGCTAGGGGATTAATAGTAATAACAAAGAAACAAGAGGTTCCTATGTTAATCCTAGGATTACTCATTTCTCACACTCTCAAACGTATTGGCCCTTATAAGTGTGACTGACTTTTTCATAGTTCATATGAGTTTATTGGGCATATGAGCTATATAACGGGAATTAGCAAAAGTATTTTTTTCTATCCCAAATCTCTAGTGTAAACTAGATATAATTGTAATTCTCTTATGCGAAGATTAATGAAATCACTAGTTAAGCATACTTTTGGAAAAGTTTACTAACTATAATTCGTTAAAATTTCACTTGTGCCATAAGTAAAAGTGCAAAATTTTCCCAATACAATAGCAACTATATCTAAAACAAATTTATATGGCCAAATTGTAAGAATTGAGGAAAAGAAGCGTAGCTATAGAGACATAATCAAGTTTTCCTTGAGGACTAAGAGCCCGTTTATGATTGCTGAAATAATGTAATCTACTACACTTAAAAGAATAAAAATTTTTTTTTCTGTCATTGGACTACACAACACGAGCTAACCCTCTCCTACCCTTATCCCTTATATGAGTGGGTTTGATCCCTGGTCTATTGATAAGGGACTCTACGAACAAAGCTTGCTGGTACTCACAAAAAAAAAAAAAGAAAAAAAAAGGAAGAGATTTACCACTCTAATCAGAATCTGGTGCTTAAAAAGTTTTTTATACATTAATCAGTTTACAGTTTTAGTAAAAGCACAAAAATTTATTAATAGGTTGTAGATTTATTTAGGATAAAAACATTTACTTTATAACTATCAAAATGACTAAATACAAGTACGATAAATTTAAATGCAACAAAGTTGTTTAGTAAAAGTGCTGTGAATTATCATCCGAAATAATGTGCAAATCGAATCATTTTGACTATATATCATATACAATAATGAAAAATAAACAACTAAATTCGGTTTCAATTAGTAAAGTCATAGTCCTATCTCTCTTCTTTTCATAATTATTTTTTCAATCTGTCCAGTTTGGGCAAAATGAGATTTATTACTATGAAATGAAAATCTCAATCTTCTCTATTTTCTTTCTTTAATTTTTGTGATAGCAATTTTTCTTTTGTTTCTCTTTATTTTACTCTTACTAGACATATTCAAAATTCGCCTTTGGGTTCTCTCCAATCGGTAAAATATATCATATTATGTTGAGCTCGACACCGTAATTAGAATATTTTAATTTTGGAGTTTTCGCATCAACACATAAAAATGTGTACCTGTTCAGATTCAGTCGTAATTTATGAGTACTAGGACTTGTGAAACTTGAAAACAAGCAAATAAAATGGGAATCAAGCAATAAAAGCATGACTTGGAGGAGTTTTTAAAATTTTAAAAAGTATTGGGATAGTTTGTGAAAGAGGGGTTAAGTGGAAGGGTGGATTTGCAATTGAGGAAAAGTTTATTTATAAATAGGGTGTAAGTGGGGAAGAAATACCAACAAATGCTTGAACTCTCTTGAGAGGCCAAAAGAGAGGAGAGAAAGAGGAGAAAATGAATGAACAAAGAAAGAGGAAGAAAAAAGGAAAAATGATGAAAATTTTCTTGCAAAACTTAAGGTAAATACTTGTTCTTCTCTCTTCTTAAATATCATACGTGTCTCTTAAGATAAGATTTTGAGTTTGGGTTTGTAAATTTGAAGTTTATTTGAAAGATTTTGGAAAAAAGGTTCGTGTGTTTTGAAGAAAATGGGTTTTTGAATCAAAGTTGAAATTTTGATATATCGAGCTCAATTCTTGGTTTGGTTAATATTGATTTTCGTTAATAAAACCATTAGAAACTTGTGTTTTTTAATTTTTGAAAAGATCCATAGGAATCAAGAAGTGTTTTGGTGAAAAACCTGAATTTTCGGGAAGAAAAAAATGCTGGAATCAGGTAACTAGTCGATTGGGTCGGGCAACTAGTCGATTGGAAGGGGTTTTAGGGCTGCTCTGGAAGGACCCAGTAGACTGGGTCATATGTCCAGTCTACTTGATCATCTGGCAGAAGCTTTCTGGACTTCTTTATCCGATTGGATTGGTACCTAGAGCATGCTGATTTTCCAAAAAAAATTGACTTTTTCTTTAGTTTTTGAAAGTGAAACTTTCCAAAATGATTTAGGTAGTTTATATACATTGTAAGTACGATTTTAAAACACCTTAAAAAGTGTTAGTGTTCATGAAATTAAAATGTTTTTGAAACCCAACGTAAATGATTTGAAAAAGGGTTTAACGCCTTGATTCCTTGAATATTTGTTTTGTGCGAAGTGTGCACATAATATTTAAAGTACACAAATAATTTGGGGATTTCCTAGTATTCAATAATGAATTATAATGACAGGGTTTAGATGTTATTTCACTCCTAAGTACAAGTGGTTGTTACCGTTAAAGAACACTTGAGACTAGTTATGGAGCACGTACGAGGTGAGTTTCACCTTACTATAAATAAGTGTTGTGAATGTACAAATGAAAAATGAAAAGTTATTAGTACATATATGTAAATAATTATGGAAATTTAAATGATAGAGATATAAGAAATGTTGTTTATATATATATATATATATAATGATAATTTTATACTTATGTGTTGAAATATGAATGTATAAGATATGATCTTGAAAATAATTTGATGTGGTTGTGTTTGGGAAACTATAATGTGTGTATAGCTATAATGAAAGTAATTGATTTGATTTTTATGAGTTGAGTATGTGATTGCTTGGGCTTGAGGATTATTTATATTATGAGTTTAGTGACGTGATGGGTTCATAAATGATAAATTAAGAAGTTTGTTGGGTCATGAATTGAATATAATTTCATAAAGCATTTGTATGATCCGCTCTAACAAAGGGGGGTGTTGTGTGAGGGGGAAATATCTGTTTAACGAGGGGGAGTCTTGAGTGAGGCCGAGAAATGAAAATTGAAAGTTGTTATATGATGATGATAATGATGTTTTGCACTAAAAGGCATATAGTTAAAGTCGGTTGGACTCCTCGTCCATGGCATCCTCTTCTCTTCGATCCTTTTTAAAAGTCTAAGTTTTTTTCATAGCCTAGTATTTGTAATAGTATTCAAGTTAGATGTTTCAGAGAAAATATTTTCTTTTTATCGATGCCCTTTGTAAAATTTTAAGAGTCTGTTTATAATAGTGAAAAATTTTCATACATGTAAAGATGTGTGATTGAAAGATTGTAGTTTGATTTGTAAATCTTGTATGGTTGCATCTTGACTCAGGGTGCTTACTGCTGAAAGGTAATGGAGTCATTGTGAGTGCGGCTCACTCGGGATGGGTCGTTACATTTTTTGTATTAGAGCTTTAGGTTTAAGGTTCTATAGACTTTAGCTGTATAGTACATGATACATGGGGTGGTTGTAGGAAGTTGGTTGTGTAGAATCAGAGAGGATGTCATTTAGAGTTGTAGCCAAAAAATGGTTTAGGTGGAGGGTAAGATGTTTTGAGATTAGAGTTGAGTCGACTTGTGTTTCAATATTATGTGAAATTGGGTGTTGCTTGAAATTACTTGTGATGTTATGAAATTTATTAATGGTTGTCTTGATGAAAATATTGAATGTAAATGCTCTGATATTATATAAATACTTTGATTGTTATATCTTTCATGTGTTTGGAAAAATGTTACAATGCGGATGGTTGGCTAGTTGTTTAATGATGATGTTGAAAGCCGAAAGATGAGAAAAATGAATTTTGAACAGTTTTAATTATTTAAAAGTTTTATTGTAATTCATGAAACTGTTGACAAATTATTAATAAGCTACTAAATAAAAAGGTTACAAAACTGTTGACAAATTGTAATTCATGTGGATGGTTATTAAAGATTGATTCTCCCTAATGATATGAGTTGAATCAATTGTTTTGAGCTAGTGAACTAAATTGAGTTACCTAGGAACTTCTCTTTTGATGATTATTCTTCGTGTTGTTGATTTAAATTGCTGATGATTAATGATTGTGTAATTATTGTGTGGTATTGCTCTAAAAAGAGCAGTTGCAAAATGTAGACTCGAAGTAGAGAAAGTCCAAAGTAATATGTTTGTGTGCGTTTAGTTAGATGTTGAGTACAGGGAAAAGGTAGTTGATTAGTTCTTGAACTAAAGTATTTTATAAGTTTGAGTTGTAATTATATTAGAAATGTGGAGAGGTTCGAAAACTTAGAGAATGTGCCGATTCATAGGAACTGTAAGTATAGGATTAGAAAGTGAGACTTAAAAGGGCGATTAATGTTGGCAAGAGCGTAGATGGATTAACAAGTATAGAAAGGGATAAGAGCAAATTGTTGGATAGATGGTTAGCATAAGGGATAAAGTTTAGTAAGTAGTGATTACAATAAAACGAGAGAAATAAATCGAGTAAAGAATGATGGTGCTAAGTAAATTATAAGTGAAGTTTTCATGATATCTTGGACTTAAGAAGGATAGTAAAGGAAGTATGTTGGGAAGTAGAAATTGTTATATGGGAAGTCTTAAAGGAGAAAGATGTAACAAAATTTGAAATGATCTTAATGTTAAGTGAAGTTTGTTACAACGAAATGGTGGATCTTTATCATAAAATAATGAATAAATGATTAAGTGGCTGATGCAAGTTGAGTGCTTAAAAGTTTTGCTTTACTTGGAGCTATAGATTGAAGAATGTCAAATTGGATCTAGTGAAAGATATGTGATAATAAGCAAACATATTTGAAATGCTTGGAAAGCTAAAGGTTAGTGAATGACTTATTTTAGATGTGGTTGAGGTAATAGAAAGGATGATGACTAGTGAAAGTAAGATGTATATGTTTAACAAAGGAGATTACTATGTGAAGAGAAATATTAGGAAGGTGTATTAAAGGAGACTAAAACTTCAATAAGATTGTAAGAGGAAAGTTATTAATTTAAGAATCAATGAAGTTCGAAGTATAATGGAAAAGAATAGTGTTTGGAGAGATGGTTGGTAAAGGAGATAGAAGAAAGAGTAAAGGTTTCTATAGATGGTGAAATTGTGTCGAAGTTTAATGTCAAGTGAAAGGAAGATCTCAAATCAACTAAGGAGTTATCGAGAAGCATTAAGGAGATGAGAATAATTTTTTTTTAGTGTATGAAAGGGAAATATCAATTACTATCGGGTTAAAAGATTCCTTTTGAAGGATGGGGTAGACTGTATGATGTGAATGTGAAGTATTATATTTGAGGACTATTAATAATAATAAATTAAAGGAAATTGTTGGACTTGAGGTTCACAATGTGACTAGACTTAAGAGTTTGAAGGAAAAAAAGGGTAGAAATTAGGTGTTAAATGATTTCCTAAAAGTTTTGATTTCTCAATTGGATTGGAAGGAGAAACAAGAAAAGAAAAAGAGCTAAAAGTGTAGTAAGATCAAGAGAGTAGTTTGAGTGTTTAAATACCCCCTTCCACATGGACCTACAAAAAATAGACAAAGCTTCCTCAATGCCATCAGCTTTGCGAGACTAGATTTGGCACCTCCTATTCGAGCCAAACCAAGTTTTCCAACAGACGAGCCATCAACATTGAATTTCAGAATATTCCCATTCCCAGGAGGTGGAGACCACATTGCACAAGCAATAGATTTTTTGTTTACACCACTACTTGTAGCATTATTGATGTTAAAAATAAAATCATTCACTGAATGGCACTAAAGATGAGTCTAGCCTAAAGCTTTAACTCACCATGCCAACCTGAATTTGATGATATCAAGTACACAGAACACCACAAAATGTATTGTTGGTATTTATCTAAGGATTAAATCGGTTGAAGAGTTCAACATCAGGTCAGCCATATGCGCCGCAGACCAGTCTTGTGCGCCGCGGCCTCCATCATGGCTGCTTGTTCTCCCCTCCTCTGAGCCACAGCCTGCCCTGTTCTTGGCCGCAGCTCTAGGCACACATGATGCCAAGTTTTAGTACTCTTCTCCTGATGCGTGGGGCTTGATTAAAATGCACAAAATACTTAGACTTGTTGGAGGGCTATGATTGATTGGTCCTCAAGATCTAAGGGTTAAGATTGACTTCAAGATTGGTTCAAGAAGTTGGTGCACTAAATAAAGGGTCATCTAGTTTTATACACAATATACAAGATCATTATACAAGAGAATTCAAGTGCAAGTGTGAGAGTGCAAAGACACAAAACACAAGAGAGGCACTAGAATAGATCTCATTCAAGAGTGGCTAGGATTGAGAGAGAGCATACAAGAAGAGGGGTTTAAGGGCTTTGTAATTGGATTTTCTTGGGGAAAATCCCAAGGAAACACTTAGTTCATATCTCTTTCTTTTCTCTTCTTTGATGTATCAAGAACAAGAGGGTTCTTGAGGAGGTGTTGCTGTAATTGTAAGAACTCATTGATTTAGCGTAGAGAGCTCGGAGTAGCTCACGGGGATGTAGGGATTTGTCGAACCTCGATAACAATTGTTTGTGTTCTTTCTTTGATTGTTTTGTTTCTGTTCATTACATGTCATTCTAGACTTGGGTGTTTGGAAGATCACCACCTGGGCATCATGAGGTGATTTCCAACAGTGGCATCAGAGCTTTGGTTAGCGGGTATTGGAGCTGGAACAGAAGGTATCAGAGCAAGACTCCAAGAATCAAAGAAACTTCTTGGGTGATTCAAGAACGGAGTAGAGATCAAGATCTGATCGGGTTCTTGAGGGTGATTCAATAATGGTGATGGGATCAAGATTTGATTGAGTTCTTGAGATTTAGAAGTTGGAAAGCAATTGTGGGTGTTGCATAAATCTTGGGATTTTCTCCACAAGATGGGTTCAAATTTCATTGTTGAGAAGTTTGACGCAAAGGGAGACTTTGCCCTTTGGAAGCGGAAAATCAAAGCTGTTCTTATGCAACAAAAGGTGGACTTGGCTATTGGAGAAAACGACGATTTTCCAGCAAGTATCATGAGGTCCAGCAGATTAAGATGAAGAAGATGGCATATAGCACCATCTTTCTGCACATATCGGATAGTGTGACAAGAAAATGTGGAGATTCAGAAGATTTAGCTGTCATATGGAAGAAACTAGATGAGTTGTTTCTTACCAAAACTCTCCCTAATAAGATTTATCTTCTTAAACGAATCTTTGCTTTTAAAATGAATCCTAATAAAGAGTTACAAGATAATCTTGATATGTTTAATAAACTAGTTCAGGATTTGGCTAGTTGTAGTATAACATTCCTGGATGAACAGTTGGTTGTTATGTTATTGAATTCTCTTCCTGATTATTTTGAAAGTTTGATTAATGCTATTGAATATGGAAGAGATACACTAGCCAAGGAAATTGTGATCAATGCTATAAGGGCTAATAATTTCAAAGCCAAGATGAGGGAAGCATCAAGTGGAGAAGGGCTGTCCGTTAGAGGAAGGCCAATAACTCAAAATGGTAGTAGCATCCATGGCAACTACTGGGAGAAATCAAAGGGTAGAGGGCAGAGCCATGGGAGAGTGCACTCCAAACCAAGATTTGGAGGAAAAAGATGCTACTACTGCAATAAGGAAGGTCATTTCAAGAAAGATTGCAAGAAGATGTTGTGGGATAAGAGAGGAAGAAGCCATACCAACAATGGAGAGGCTTCGGTTGCCAAAGGAGAACAAGAAGATGATGTTCTTGTTGTATGCTCAAATGTGAGCAGAAAGCAAGGCAGCAAGAAATGGATCCTAGATTCCGGGTGCACTTATCACATGTGCCCTCACAGGGATTGGTTCAATAATTTCAAGGAAACAAATGATGGAAAGGTTTTCTTGGGGAATGATACTTCTTGCGAAGTGAGGGGGATAGGAGACATCCAATTGAAGACGTTTGATAAAGTCACAAGGCTGCTGGGGCATGTGAGGTATCTTCCAAATTTGAGAAGAAATTTGATCTCATTGGGGCAACTCAATTCCATAGGGTACACATACAAAGCAGAGGGAGGAAAGATCAAGGTAACCAAGGGATCTTTGATAGTGATCAAAGCAGTAATAAGAGATGGACTCTATGAGATGATTAGAGAGACAGAAATCAAGGATCAAGTAGTAAGCTTGATGGCTAAGATGGATAAGGCAGTACTTTGGCACAATCGCTTAGGACATATGAGCGAAAAGGGGCTGCAAGTTCTTAGCAAGAATGGTCTACTTGATAGTGACAAGATAGAGAAACTTGATTTCTGCGAATGTTGTGTTCTTATGAAGCAACATCGGATCAGCTTCAACACCTGAGTGTACAAGTCTAAAGGCATTCTTGACTATATTCATGAGGATCTTTGGAGGCCAACAAGAACACCAACACAGGGAGGTAATCTTTACTTTCTGTCTTTAATTGATGATTATTCTAGAAATATTTGGATTTATTTGCTTAAAAATAAATCAGATGCTTTGAATAAATTTGTGGTGTGGAAAAAGTTGTTGGAGACTCAAACGGGCAGGGTAGTTAGGGTGTTAAGAACTGATAATGGCTTAGAATTTTTTAATAAGGATTTTAATAAATTCTGTGAGTTAAATGGGATTTTAAGACACATAACGGTTGTGAAAACCCCTAAGCAAAATGGAGTTGTGAGATGATGAATAGGACCTTTATGGAAAAGGTTAGGTGCATGCTAATTGGGTCCAGTTTACCAAAATATTTTTAGGGGAAGCTGTGTCAACTACTGCATATTTGGTTAATAGATCATCCTCTAGGGCTTTAGACCTTAAGACTCCCGAGGTGATGTGGAGTGGGAAACCCCTTGAGTTGAACAACCTTAAAACTTTTGGATGTGCTACATTTGAACATCAAAAGGATGATAAACTTAGCCCAAGGTCTAGAAAATGTGTGTTTCTAGGATATGGGGAAGGGGTTAAGGGGTATAGGTTGTGGTCCTTAGAACCAAAAGGAACAAAACTCATAATAAGTAGGGATGTCATTTTTAATGAATTGTTATTTCCTTATTTGAAGAAAACTAACCATGCAGGGGATAGTGAGCAAACCTGTTCGGTATTTGTGGAGCATAGCATCAAGGAAAATTCAGTTCAGGTAGAGTGAGGAAGGCAAGAGGGTTCGGACTAGGTAGAGCCCATTGATGAAGGCTAAGCTCAGGACACTCATGAGGAGGCTAAACTGGAAGGGGATGATGCAGCAAATCATAATGATTATTAACTCACAAGGGATCGAGAAAGGAGGGTGGTCAGACCACCTTTAAGATATAGTTTTGCGGATGCTAATGTAGCAACTCCTTATTCAGAAGGAGGGGTTGAACCAGTAACTTACATGGATGCCATGGAATGTAAGGATTCATCAAAATGGCAGCTAGCTACAAAGGAAGAAATGGATTCTTTGAGGAAGAAGAACTCTTGGGAATTGGTGCCCAAACCAGAAAAATAGAGAGTTGTGGATTGTAAATAGATTTACAAGATCAAAGAAGGGAACCCTCCAGGGGATGAAGTCCGGTATAAGACTAGGTTGGTGGTGAAGGGGTTCACACAAAGAGAAGGCATATATTTCACCGAAATATTTTCACCGGTTATGAAATACAAGACAATAAGGATAGTGTTAGTAATGGTGGTCCAATTTAATTAGGAAATCGAGCAAATGGATGTGAAGACAGTGTTCTTACATGGAGAGCTGCATGAGACCATCTACATGAGGCAATCCGAAGGCTATGAGGAAGGAAGGCAGGGAGATTTGGAGTTCAAATTGAAGAAATCTCTCTATAGCCTGAAGCAATCACCTCGACAATGGAATAAGAGGTTCAATTCCTTTGTAACTAGGCTTGGGTTTCATGAGGAGCTACTATGATTCGTGCTTGTACTACAAGGGGCACAAGGTGGAGGAAATGGTGATTATCCTCATCTATGTCGATGATATGATGTTGATTGGGAATAGCAGGGAGAGGATAGAAAATTTGAAGTCTCAACTTAGTTCGGAGTTTGAGATGAAGGATCTTGGCCATGCACAGAAGATCCTTGGGATGAGTATAATCCAGGAAAGGGAGAGAAACAGATTGAAGGTTTCTCAGGCTTCCTACATAGAAAATGTGATATCTAAGTTTTCTATGGAAGATAGCAAACCAGTGAAGGTTCCCCTTGCTGGTCATTTCAAGTTCTCCAACGATCAATGTCCAAGATTGAATGAGGAGAAGAAGGAAATGGAAAAAGGTTCCTTACTCTAGTGCAGTTGGATCAGTCATGTTCATGATCATAAGCACTAGACTCGTCAATGCTCATGCAATGAGTGTTATCAATAGGTTTATGAGTAATCCTAGAAAGGAGCATTGGCTTGGGATGAAGTGGTTGCTGAGGTACTTGAAGGGAAGCCCAGATGTGGGGCTAGTTTATGAGAAGAGGGGTAAGTCCATCTGTCTAGAGGGTTATGTTGATTTGGACTACAGAGCAGACCTGGATAAAAGAAGATTGATTACCTCCTACTTCTTTAACTTAAACGAATGTTGTATCAGTTTGGAGGCTCAGTTGTAGCCGGTGGTAGCACTCTCAACAACCGAGGCTGAGTACATAATGGCAACGGAAGCCATTAAGGAGGCTATGTGGTGCAAAGGGTTGTTGGAAGAGTTGAAGGTCCTAAAAGAGCAGGTGGTGGTGTATTCGGATAGCCAAAGTGTGTTGCATTTGTGCAAGAATCTGGTGTTCCATGAGAGGACAAAGCATATGGATGTTCGGTACTGATTACGCCCAAAGAGTAACGCGGTAGTTGTAGCATAGCTTTGGGGTGTCAATTCCACAGAGAAACAAGTTAACTTTAAGAGAAGATGTAAACCTAAACATGAACAATAAGATCGGGTGAGAGTATATGAAGTTTTGATAATGAAGTAATTGAGAGCAGAATATGTAACACGTTGAGAATAATAATAATAGAGTAATAACAAGGTTCCAGGAGTCCTCCCTAGGCCTGTTGCCTTTATTCCAATCTTAATTCAGTTGTTCTTATCTCGATTGCAAGTTTCACATCCCAAACAAGTAATCGGTGGATATTCAATTAAAGCTCATATATAAACCCCAATGTAATTGATATGACTTACTCTTCTTTATTGGTTAAACATACATGGCCTAAACTATAGAGTTATCAAGAAACGACAATGTATCTTTAACGACGATATTGCAGTAATGGACAACCCTAGAGAATAAGTCTACCGGACTCAATCACATCCAAACAACCTTGACATGAGACAAGCATGACTAAACTTATATCAAAGAGAAAGATACAATCACCGTATTGAAAGGAAATCTTCTAATTAGATTAAAGAATAAGTCATAACAATATTTGACAATAAATCCCAATTACAACTAAACCAATAAAGAAATTAAAGAATAACAAAACCTAGGGATTCATCCCTTTGCCTTTCTTGGAGATTAGTTCGCCATGGAACTCATGGCTGAACACTTTGATGGAGGAGAATGAGGCTGCTTCTTTGAGTTTCCAGACCTTGATTCCCTTTTTCTTTAACCTTAACTGCCCTATTTATAGTACAAGGGTTCAAGGGTATTTGTGGGCTCAAAATAGTCACTTAAAGCTCCTAATTAGGTCAGGAGATTGTGTGCGCGCCGCACCTCTCCTTTCTGGGCGCCTCAGTGCTCACCCAAAGCTTGAGAGTGTGCCTTGTTGGGCGGTGTGGTGCTGCCCTAGCCACATCACGGTGCTAGGAGGGATGCCAAGGGGTGTGGTGCTGGGCAGTGCGGCGATGCTCTGGCCGCGCCGTGGCGCACACTGATGCTCCTGGCTTCTTCAAGTGCTGAAACAATTTCTCTTGGTCTTGGCATCCTTTAGCTCTTGGGTTTTGAATGCGTTTCATCATTTTGTCTCTTCATAACCACTCTTCCACTCCTATATATATCAAAACTTTGTGCTTTAAGCGATGATATCTTTTCTATTTCTTTTTGACTTCAAGCCACCTGAAAATGCATCGAATTAAGTTAATGATTTATGAATATCACTTTAGAGTTATTAACATGTAAAAGTGCGATTAAGACCAAGATCAACCCTAAAATGCTAACGATTAAGCACTGTTGAGATGCATTTTATGGCTCTCATCACAACCCCCAACTAGCTTATTGATAGTCCCTAGCAATTCAAGCAAAATGAGAGACAAATTCTATGGTAGGAATCAAAACAAGGTAGAGCGATGCTAGTGTTAAACAAGGAGCAATTCACATTTTTTTCTCAGAAATTGCACATAATACGCAGCACATAGAAAGCACCTCTCCTTTCTGGGCGCCTCAGTGCTCACCCAAAGCTTGAGAGTGTGCCTTGTTGGGCGGTGTGGTGCTGCCCTAGCCACATCACGGCGCTAGGAGGGATGCCAAGGGGTGTGGTGCGGCGCTGCTCTGGCCGCGCCGTGGCGCACACTGATGCTCCTAGCTTCTTCAAGTGCTGAAACAATTTCTCTTGGTCTTGGCATCCTTTAGCTCTTGGGTTTTGAATGCGTTTCATCATTTTGTCTCTTCATAACCACTCTTCCACTCCTATATATATCAAAACTTTGTGCTTTAAGCGATGATATCTTTTCTATTTCTTTTGGACTTCAAGCCACCTGAAAATGCATCGAATTAAGTTAATGATTTATGAATATCACTTTAGAGTTATTAACATGTAAAAGTGCGATTAAGACCGAGATCAACCCTAAAATGCTAACGATTAAGCACTGTTGAGATGCATTTTATGGCTCTCATCACAACCCCCAACTAGCTTATTGATAGTCCCTAGCAATTCAAGCAAAATGAGAGACAAATTCTATGGTAGGAATCAAAACAAGGTAGAGCGATGCTAGTGTTAAACAAGGAGCAATTCACATTTTTTTCTCAGAAATTGCACATAATACGCAGCACATAGAATCATTAAATATCATTTAAGTCCAAAAGTAATCCAAGCATCAATCTTGAAATCGTTATCGACTCTTATCATCCATCTTACCACAATCCATTAATCCCCCGGATGATTTTATGCACAACATTCATGAATACAAGTCATGGTCTCTAAAAACATAATAAATTGTGTGACATCTATCACATAAACAAGCTCCATAGGCTTATTTGTCAAATCACTCTCCACTATTGTAGAAAAATCACACTTCATTGGATTAATAGGTCTTTAATAAGCTTGTAGTGTTAAGCTAAGGTAAGGGTTAAGGAAGAACATGAAGCATTTGCAAGTAAAAGAACTTAATCTCTTAGCTTTAAATACAACCACTTTTAAGCACTGGATAACTTTACTTCAATACCCAACTCTTTCAACCATTCTTTGAGTATTTCTCTCAATAGATCACCATTTTTTATTTTCTTCTTCTTCTTTCTTTGCCATAATTCACTTCTTTTTATGTTTTCTTTTCTATTTTTGGCAAATACCCATTCATCTATTTTTTCATTTTCATTTTCTTTTCTTTTCCACAACCCCTAACTTATATTCTTTAATATACTTGGGTTATGGTTTTTCGTATTTCCATCCTTACTCCTCTTAAGTACTTCTCAACAAATGTGTACAACTAAGTTCTTTTAAAAGAAGGGTAAGGATAAAATATTTTTAGGCTCATAAGGGTAAGTAAATGGGTTTTTGAAAGAAATAAGACTCAAATTCTTTTTCAAGAAAAAGGCTCAAACAGGTGACTAGTGATAGATATAGCAATGGTAAGTTTGAAAGGCTCAAACGGTTCAAAAATGGCCAATATCATATCCTAAGTAGTGTGCATTCTAGGAATTCACCTCAAGTGATCATCAAATAAGTTCTAGAGCTTGTCGAGACCGCAAAAGTATTCACAAGGCAATCACACATAAAACTTATCTAAATGCTTTAGATTAATCATATAATCTTACCACAAACTAGAGTCTCTAACCAAATCAAGATTGATACTTAAATTATTCTCAAACTGAAGCAAGATTTAACTACTTCTAAATGCTGTATGTTATCTCAATTAAGCTTATATCATTGATATGTGAATTACATCCAAGGCAAACACAAAGCATGCTGAAAACAAAAGGTAAGGGAAGGTAACACCAAGCAATTTAATGAAAAAGAAATACGTCTCCTCCACCCCCAACTTAAAAAATGGCATTATCCTCAATGTTAAAGAGAAAGTAAAGGAAACTCCCTTTGTAAGAACGAGTGCACAGGTGTTGAAGATTGTGCACTACCCGGTGAATTACATGCCATTCCTCTTGCTGAAATTCCGATTTGATGTCCAAAGTTTGGGAGAAAGAAGACTAACCACCAACTTGAAGTGTTCTTGATGAATCCAAAATCTTCTTGGAACCAAACTTTTGAGAGAGATTTCTAGCAAAATCTGTAAAAGTAGTGAGCAATTTAGCAATAGATGATGGGAGAAACAAGAAATTTGAAAGAAAAAGGAAGTGGGTATGTGAGGGTTGAAGAAGAGAGAGTAAAATGGGGCTGCTATGTTTTGTTCAAGTGGAAATGAAGAAGAAGGCAGAATATAGGGTTTTAAAAAGCAGGATTTCGGGTGGGCGCTGCAGCGTGGGTTGATGGGCTTGGAGGCCTGCAATATGGGCGGTGCAGCATGCAAGATGCAAGAGTGTGGTGCTGGGCCTAGCCTGTGTTGCCCGCATTCTAGGCGCTGCAGTACGCCAAATGCAGGGGCGCGGTGCTGGGCCAGACACATTGGGCCTGGTGCTGTGCACTAGGCCTGGTTTCTACAAGAAAAGTTTGTTGGGTTGCAAAAGAGAAAGAGAAAAATAAAATAAAGTCAGCCAAATAAAAAATAAATCTTAAAATTTAAATTAAACTAAAAACTAACAATTAAGATTGAGTAAAAATTAACTGAAAAAAGAACAAACAAATAAAAAAATAAAAATAAAAATAAAAAGATACCATTGTTGTGTGGTCATGGTGAATAGACCGGATCCATAAGCGGAATGTCTTCCACTTCTGGATCTTATCTATCGATTAAGATCTTAAGTCATTGACCGTTTACTTTAAATACCTGGCCATTCTAGTATCCTTAATTTTCAAAAATGTTTTTCACTATAAAAGAGCCGGTCCATCTTGACCGAAGTTTTCCAGGATGCTTATGAAGTCTAGAGTCATATAAGAACACCCGATAATGGGGTTTAAATGTTTTCCTCAAAATTTTTTTGTCATGGAATACTTTCAACTTAGTCTTATAGATTCTAGAATTTTTATAAGCATCGTTTCTTAACTCTTCTAACTCGGTCAGCTGATATTTTCTAAGCTTACCCACTTCGCCCATGTCAAAATTAAAAGACTTGATGGCCCAATAAGCTTGATGCTCAAGCTCCATGGGTCAGTGGCAAGGCTTTCCAAAAATAAGACGATAAGGCGACATACCTAAGGGAGTTTTAAAGGCTGTACAGTAAGCCCAAAGTGCATCAGTTAGTCTCAACGACCAATCCTTGCGACCTGGGTTAACCATTTTTTCTAAAATTTGTTTAATCTCCCTATTAGCAAGCTCTACTAATCCACTACTCTGAGGATGGTAGGCAGTGGAGATTTTATGTAATACCCCATATTTTTTCATCAAAGCTTCAAAAGAATGGTTGCAAAAATGTGTACCTCGATCACTAATTATAGCACGTGGTGTACCAAATCGAGATAACACATTTTCTTTAAGGAATTTAATCACTGTTCTATTATCATTGCTTCGACAAGCTGCTACCTCTACCTACGTAGATACATAATCTATTGCCACGATGATATATTGGTATCCGAAGGAAGGAGGAAAGGGTCCCATGAAATCGATGCCCCAACAATCAAATATTTCAATTACTAAAATAGGGTTTAGGGGCATCATATTTTGGTGAGACACAAATCCTAACTTTTGACACCTTTCACATGAGCGACAATAGGTGTTTGCATCTTTAAATAAGGTAGGCCAATAAAATCCACACTGCAAAATTTTGCAACGGTTTTTTTCAATGAAAAGTGACCTCCACAAGCTTGGGAGTGATAAATTCTAAGACACTTGCAATCTCTTCATTAGGGATGCAACGTCTTAGAATTTGGTCAGGACAGTACTTGAAAAGATAAAGTCATCCCAATAGAAATTACGTACCTCATATAAGAATTTTCTTTTATCTTGAGCGCTCTAATCCATTGGTATCTCACCTGCAGCCAAATAATTCACAATGTGAACAAACCATGGTAACGAAGTAATGGAAAGTAAATGCTCATCGGAAAAGTCATCTTTGATTGGTATGTCGTTGCAAATGTCCTTAAAAGTGAGCCTAGATAGATGGTCAGCCACTACATTCCCTACTCTTTTCTTGTCTTTGATGGTGATGTAGAATTCTTGTAGGAGTAGGATCCATCGTATTAGTCGTGCTTTAGCATCCTTCTTTGTGAGAAGGTACTTGAGGGCTGCATGTTCTGTAAAAATAAGGATAGGAGAACCAATTAAATAGGCACGAAATTTATCCAAAGCAAATACTACAACTAGCAATTCTTTTTTAGTTGTGAAGTAATTCATTTTAGCGCTATTTAAAGTCTTACTAGCATAGTAAATGACAAAGGGTTTTCCCTCCTTTCGCTGTCCAAGAACAGCACCTACAGCATAGTCACTAGCATCACACATGATCTCAAAAGGTAAAGTCTAATCTGGTGATTTCATTATAGGTGCGAAAGTAAGCTTGCCAATCAGTGTTTTAAAGGCCTCTTGACAAGCTTGAGTCCACTCAAAGGGGGTATCTTTAACTAGGAGGGCACATAGTGGTCTAGATATGTTCGAAAAATTTTGTATGAACCTCCTATAAAAGCCAACATGACCAAGGAAATATCTCATATCCTTTATTGTCTTAGGGCTAGGTAATTTAGAGATTAATTCAATCTTAGATTGATCAACCTCTATACCTTTAGAAGAGACAATATGCCCTAAGACAATACCAGATGGTACCATGAAATGGCATTTTTCCCAATTTAAAACCAATTCTTTTTCCTCACAGGGAATTAATACTCTTTCTAAATTCATTAAGCATGCTTCAAATGAAAATCCAAAAACAGTTAGGTCATCCATAAAAACCTCCATGCAACTTTCAACCATGTCACTAAAAATACTCATCATGCAGCGTTGAAAAGTAGCAGGGGCGTTACATAATCCAAATGGCATTCTACGAAAAGCTTAGGTGCCAAAGTGACAAGTAAAAGTGGTCTTTTTTTGGTCTTCTAATGCAATTTCTATTTGATAATTGCCAGAATAACCATCTAGAAAACAGTAAAAGAGATGACCAACTACACGCTCAAGAATTTGATCAATAAAAGGGAGTGGGAAGTGGTCTTTCCGGGTGGAAGCATTTAATTTTCTGTAATCAATGCACATACGCCACCCGGTCACAAGTTTGGTAAGAACTAACTCTCCTAGGTCATTCTTTACCATAGTGACTCCAGACTTTTTAGGGACGACTTGTGTAGGGCTTACCCACTTACTATCAGCTATGGGATATATAATACCCATATCTAATAGTTTCAGCACTCCATTTTTCACTACTTCTTTCATAGTGGGGTTAAGCCTACGTTGAGGGTCTCTACGAGGACTAGTTCCTTCATCCAAATTTATTTTATGGGAGTAGATTAGGGGACTAATTCCCTTTAAATTAACCATGCTCCATCCTAAGGCTGATTTGTGTGCATTTAAGGTTTGAATTAATTTCTTACCTTAGGTCTCAGATAATTCAGAAGAAATAATAACAGGAAATGTATCACCTGGACCGAGAAAGGCATGTTTTAAACCCTTAGGTAGTGGCTTTAATTCGATTTTAGGTGCTTCCACATTTGAGGGGACTCGTGTCTTGCTTCTTTCGGGCAGCTCCTCAAACTTTGGTTGCCATGCCCGATTGCTATAATCCTGAGATTTGTCAAAAACAACACAAATATCAATTGTATCAGTTTTATCATCAAATAAATCTATCTCATAATTAACAAGAAAATTTTTAAGAGGATCATAATCATGAGCTAAGGAAACTCCCTCATTGATGAGTGACTCGATCATGTAAAGCTGGTGGTTTTCATCCTCATCTTCGGGCTGTTTGGCAACATTGAAAATATTCACTTCAAGGGTCATGTTTCCAAAGGACAGCTTCATGAGACAATTCCTACAATTTATTAGAGCATTTGCAGTAGCAAGAAACTGTCTACCCAAAATCAAGGGGATTTTGGAGTTAGTGTCAACAACAGAAATAGTATCAAGAATTAAGAAATCAACAGGATAATAAAATTTATCAATTTGAATCAAAAAATCCTCTACCACACGTCGGGGTACTTTGACTGAACGGTCAGCCAATTGCAATACCACACTGGTTGGTTTGATTTCTCCTAACCCCAGCTGTAAGTAAATGGAGAATGGCATCAGGTTTACACTAGCTCCTAAATCCAGCAAGGCTTGTCCAACCTCATGATTTCCAATGCCGCAAGAAATGGTAAGACAGCCCGGATCCTTGTATTTCAGGGGAATTCTTTGTTCAATTAGCGCACTAACTTGCTCAATTAGGAATGTTGTTTTCTTGACATGGTGCTGCCTTTTAATTGTGCATAAATCCTGAGAACTTTTGCATAGGTAGGAACTTGTTTAATCACATGTAAAAGTGGAAGATTAAGTTTCACTTGCCTTAAGTTCTCTAGGATTTCATTATTTATTTCCAGATTTTTCTTGTTGGATTTTAAGGCTTGAGGGAATAGTACCTTAACAAGACTTTTGGTCACTTCAAGGTCTTTGGGCAGCTCGTCTTCACTACTAGTTTGACCTTTTCTCTTATCCTCGGGTTTATTCATTGGTGGGATGTGTAGTGACTTACCACTTTCGGGTCACAATGGAATTTACATCTTTCAAATTTTCTTGTGCCATATGTTGACCGTGAGGTATGGACTGAGCTTGGGAGGGGAACTTACCTCGCTCAGTCACACTTAAGGAGCCCATTAATTTAGACACTTGGCTCCTTATTTATTTGTTCTCCTCAACCACTTGTGTAATTAATGCCTCACACCTTTGGTTTATCTTTCCTTGTGCTTTTATAAGAGCATGAAAGGTGTCTTCTAAAGAGTTCCTAGAGGAAGAGGGTGCATGTAGGTATGATCTAGGGGGTTGTGCCTGCTACTGATTTTCAGATTTCCAGCTGAAGTTAAGGTGATTTCGCCACCCCGGATTATAAGTGTTAGAGAAAGGTGCTGGAGGCTTCTCGTACATGCCTAAGGCATTACATTATTCCTCATATAGCTCTCTCATGTCAACAAATGTGGAGTAATCTTGGGCGGGATGATCAACCCTGGCACACACAAAACATGGTTCTAAAAGTTCGGCTTGATTAACCATGTGTGTTGGCTTTTTAGTTTTTAATGCATCTAACTCCCTAGTAAGCATCTCGACCTTGGCCTTAAGGTTATCCTCTTCCCTAAGATGGTAGATTCCTCCACCACTAGGGTTTCCTATACGTCGTGACCTATTTGTGCTTTTAGTAACACTAGGTCCAGTCCATGTGTGAGCTTTTTTAGCAAGCTCATTGAGGTACTCAATAGCCTTATCAGGTCTTTTTGCAAAAACTCACCATTACACATCATTTCTACATATTGGCATTCTCTATAGGTAAAACTCTCATAGAAATACCCCACTAAACACCAATTTTCATACCCATGATATGGACATATACTTAACAGCTCTTTAAATTTCTCCCAAGATTGATACAAAGTCTCGTTTTCCTTTTGTGCAAAGGTGGAGATTTGTCTTTTCAAGGCATTAGTCTTATGTTGAGGGAAGTATTTGTTAAAAAAGACTTGGGTCATCTCATTCCATAACCCAATTGATTATGGTCTCAGCGAGTATAACCAACTCTTAGCTTTATCCTTCAAGGAGAAAGGAAAAAACTTGAGTCTCACGATATCATCAGTTGCAACTACTTTCTCAAATTCTCTAATGTGCACATATGGGTTCTCGTTTTCCAAGCCATGAAAAGTAGGGAGTAATTGTATCGTCCCTATTTTAAAATCTTGATGGTGAGTGTTGGCTAGAAATATAATGCATGATGGTGTGGCTATCCGGCTAAGATGTAGGTAATCTCTAAGTGTCCTAGCAACATTTTCATTAGGGTTTTCAGCCATGTTAACAAAGTTTTCAAGATTTTCTATTGGGTGCACACTAGGATTTGATCTAGGCAAGGTTTCACTAACGGACGTGGAAAGGAAGGGTATTTCTAGTTCGGGTCCTTTAATGAATCTCCCCTGCGAATCTCTCGGTCTAAGCATACACCGGCTGAATTTTACGAGTGATAAGTAAACCAGAACAAAAAAATCAGAAAATTAAAAATTTAAAGAAGGGAACGATAGTACCATTTTATTTAGAGTTGACAACCTTCTTGTAAGTAAGTGCGTTTCCCCGACAACGGCGCCAAAATTTGATTACGCCCAAAGAGTAACGCGGTAGTTGTAGCACAGCTTTGGGTGTCGATTCCACAGGGAAACAAGTTAAGATGAGGTGAGAATATATGAAGTTTTGATAATGAAGTAATTAAGAGCAGAATATGTAACACATTAAGAATAATAATAATAGAGTAACAACAAGGTTCTAGAAGTCCTCCCTAGGCTTGTTAATCTTAATTCAGTTGCTCTTATCTCGATTGCAAGTTTCACATCCCAAACAAGCAATCGGTGGATATTCAATTAAAGCTCATATACAAACCCCAATGTACTTGATATGACTTACTCTTCTTTATTGGTTAAACACACATGGCCTAAACTATAGAGTTATCAAGAAACGACAATGTATCTTTAATGAAAATATTACAGTAATTGACAACCCTAGAGAGTAAGTCTACCGGACTCAATCACATCCAAACAACCTTGACATGAGACAAGCATAACTAAACTTATATCAAAGAGAAAGATACAATCACCGGATTGAAAGGAAATCTTCTAATTATATTAAAGAATAAGTCATAACAATATTTGACAATAAATCTCAATTACAACTGAACCAATAAAGGAATTAAAGAACAACAAAACCTTGGGATTCATCCCTTCGCCTTGCTTAGAGATTAGTTCGCCATGGAACTCACGGATGAACACTTTGATGGAGGAGAATGAGGCTGCTTCTTTGAGTTTCCAGACCTTGATTCCCTTTTTCTTCAACCCTAAGTGCTCTATTTATAGTACAAGGGTTCAAGGGTATTTGTGGGCTCAAAATATTCACTTAAAGGTCCTAATTAGGTCAGGAGACCGTGTGCGCGCTGCACCTCTCCTTTCTGGGTGCCTCAGCGCTCACCCAAAGCTTGAGAGTGTGCCTTGCTTGGCGGTGCGGCACTACACTAGCCACGCCGCGGCGCTAGGAGGGATGCCAAGGGGTGCGGTGCTGGGTGGTACAGCGCTGCTCTGGCCGCGCCGCGGCGCACACAGATGCTCCTAGCTTCTTCAAGTGCTGAAACAATTTCTCTTGGTCTTGGCATGCTTTGGCTCTTAGGTTTTGAATGTTTTTCATCATTTTGTCTCTTCGTAACCACTCTTCCACTCCTATATGTATCAAAACTTTGTGCTTTAAGCGATGATATCTTTTCCATTTCTTTTGGACTTCAAGGCACTTGAAAATGCATCGAATTAAGTAAATGATTTTTGAATATCACTTTAGAGTTATTAACATGTAAAAGTGCGATTAAGACCGAGATCAACCCTAAAATGCTAATGATTAAGCACTATTGAGATGCATTTTATGGCTCTCATCAGGTACCATTTCATTCGAGAAAATGTTACGGAATGATGCATTCATGTTGACAAGGTGGCCACGAAAGAAAATCCTGCAGATTTAGGTACTAAAGTTCTACCTCTAAGTAAGTTCAATCATTGCCTTGGACTTCTTAGGATTGGAGTCGGTTGATATGGTTACTCAAGTTGAGTTTGGATCCTGAGTTCTCTGTACAATGGGTTTGGGTTTAATCGTTTAAACAAAGGTAGAGGTTGTTGGTATTTATCTAGGGATTAAACAGATTGAAGAGTTCAACATTAGGTCAACCATGTGAGCCGCGGCCAGCTGCAAGTCAAGGAGATCAACATGGTGGTGTGTGCCACGGCTCAAGGTGTGCGTGCTACGGCACGACCCTGTGCGTCGCAGCACAACCACCCACATCGCGGCCTCTAGCATGGCAGCTTGTTCTCCCCTCCTCTGAGTCATGGCCTGCCCTGTTCTAGGCTGTGGCTCCAGGCACACCTGATGCCAAGTTTCAGCACTCTTCTCCTGATGCATGGGGCTTGATTAAAACGCACATGATCACTTAAACTTGTTGGAGGGCTATGATTGATTGGTCCTCAAGATCTAAGGGTTGAGATTGACTTCAAGATTGGTTCAAGAAGTTGGTGCACTATATGAAGGGTCATCTAGCTTCATACACAATATACAAGATCATCATACAAGAGAATTCAAGTGCAAGTGTGAGAGTGCAAAGACACAAAACACAAGAGAGGCACTAGAATAGATCTCATTCAAGAGTGGCTAGGATTGAGAGAGAGCATACACTTAGTTCTTATCTCTTTCTTTTCTCTTCTTTCATTTATCAAGAACAAGAGAGTTCTTGAGGAGGTGTTGCTGTAATTGTAAGAACTCATTGATTTAGTGCAGAGAGCTCGGAGTAGCTCACGAGGACGTAGGTATTTGTTGAACCTCGATAACAATTGCTTATATTCTTTCTTTGATTGGTTTGTTTCTGTTCATTACGAGTCATTCTAGACTTGGGTGTTTGGATGCTCACCACTTGGGCATCTTGAGGTGATTTCGAACATGTATATTAGAAAAAGGACAAATCATTTCTGCCTAATCAAATGGACCAGGTTATAACATACAGAAAATTTTTCCAAAGACTTTTAATATTAGTCTGAGAACAAAGACTATCCCAAAGCTTCAAGATCGACTTTGTGAATTTTGTCAAGAATGGATAAACAAACATTCCACCAGGGAAAAACACGACACTGGATACTTCAAGATTTTTCACAAAGGATAAACAAATGATATACAGATTCAACATGAGCTGAGCATATTGAACAGTTATCATCACCTCGGAGACATTTTCTTTTCCTCAGTTCATACTTCACCCTAATTTTTCCTTGCAACAACTGCCAAACCCCAACTTTTGAAGGAAAGAGATGCCAAATTCAAAAAAAATTTCAAGTTTATTACACTTACTTGAAACATAATTGCAATAAGACTTATTATTGAAAAGATTTGAAAACCAACTGAATTATTAAAAAGATGTAATGGACCAGGGGAGGCAACCAACCAAACTCAAGTAATCAACATAATCATAATAGGGCAATAAGGAAATGTCATACACAATTTGGCTTAACAGCTTGATATATTAAGCACAAATTGGCAAGCACCAAATGGAAAGAATGAACTAGTGGAGTAATAAAATGAAGCAAAAGATAGTATTGAATAGAACAAGTGTAAAACATAATGGCACATAATAAAACAATAAAGTAGAGTATATTAAACAAAGAGGTCCAATGCACTAAACTATATTGTAGGATAAAGTACAAAAAAATGAAAAATGGAAAATCACAAAGGAATGTATAGTTAAAGTGTAAGTCAAAGTAAGAGAGTAGTGAAAGAAACAACAAAACAACACTAAGGACAAAGTAATGCAGAGTAAGTTGTGAAAATTTGTAGGGTAAAAATAGTATAACAGTTAACATCAAACACATAATATCAACATTCAAACCCAGATTTGGTTGAAGTTTCAAAAACAAAACAAGATAGGGGATATAACAAAACAATAACTTTATAATAGTGAAAAGGAAAATACCAAAAAGAACATTTTTTATATTAATATTCAATAAATTAAGAATGAAATTTGCAAAAATATGACAACAAATTTGAAATAGGCTACGTGAAAAGGTGGGAATCACCATTAATGTCTGTTAGGCAATACTCAATGTTTTTTTAAAATCAAAATCATATATTATTAACGTATCACTAAAGGAATATACAATGAAAGTCCAACCCAAAAGACTAGAAATTTCAACAATACCACAGCATGGCATAAAGAAAAATATAACCTAACACCCATCGCACACCAGCCAAGATCAGCAAAACATATATTGCTCCTACTAATTGAAAATAGAAGCCAGACTACTTAACTTTTTCTAAGCACACTAAGCACACCCTTGAATCTTTCTCCCTACTTTCAACAGATCATGAGTCCTCTTCGCTACTTCCTTACTTACTACCAACAAAGTTGTTTCTAGGCTATAATAACAAAAGAAGTAAATCTAATCTAACACATGACCCCATTCCAGCAACCACCCTTGTCATCATTAATGATACCAAATAGGATGAAACACTATCATCAAAGCTATAAACAATAATACATCACCAAAACCAGCAAACAAAATTCAACACTATCAAAAATATTGGATGGTTTACTACCTATGAATTAAACCACTATTCAAACAATTCATGATCCAACAAAACTCCCACCGAGCCTTCTATCATATCAGCCAATCGCATTAGCTTCAGACCCTCAATTAAATTTATAACTTTTTAGCAATAAAGATTCACTTATATCGTTTATCAAACAACTGTCTTGCATAAGCTCAAACAATATAACACTCATCCAAACTGAAAATTGGAAATTGATCCATCTTAACCACTATAGACTCATCCAAGAAACAATTCAGAAATTCCTCCACAAAACAACTACAAAATTGATTTAAGTTATTAGAATTTTGCTCCTAAAATTCACCTACTCAAACTTACAATAATTAAATGGAAAAATAAACAAACAAATATCAAGCATAATAATTTAACGTGGTTTGGCAACCTCTCTACTCACTTCATCAATAAACTCACAAATTTATTAATCCTTAATCACAATTTTGGGAAAAACAAAGTTATTACCTTGACAACCTCACAACCTAAAATTCCCAATATACCCAAAGCTCTTAACCTAGTTCTAGTTATAAATCCTCTGATTTATAAAGTTTACTGGAATTATGAACGTGTCTCAAAACTTCTCT
The DNA here is from genome assembly GCA_023935145.1 of Bretschneidera sinensis. NCBI lineage: Eukaryota > Viridiplantae > Streptophyta > Magnoliopsida > Brassicales > Akaniaceae > Bretschneidera > Bretschneidera sinensis. Next base: position 37,442,010 of record CM043702.1, on the reverse strand, counting down.
AGGCCCCCTTTATATAAAGGATATATTCTTAATACTACTAGGAAATGAACAACAACAACAACAACAACATAGTAAACTACTACTACTAGAACAAGCAAGAATCCAATAGAAACTACTACTCCTCTTATTAGAACAAGCAACTACAAAATAGGAAATTAAACTTTTCCTGTACTAAATTGGATTCTTGCATATGAGGGTTTGAGCCAAAATCTTAACACTAACAAAATTTCAGTACACACATAACCCAACAACATAGACTACTTTTCTGCAACCAAAACATAAATTGTTGGACCTTAGATAGCTTCACCCTGAACCCATCGAATACCAGCACAACAGACTCTCTTATACCGACTTATTACAGAAGTAAAATGATAGAAAGTACAGAAAGCAATGTTTCCATATTAGCATACTTAACCCCTCCAATTGATAACTTAGCTAAATATAAAGGTACACAAAATATTTTACTAATTAAAGAACTAAGATAATAATTTAGTATTTAATTGTGCGTGACTATATATTGAAAACTAATATTTTGATAAACTTGAAAATATAAGGGTACACAAGGAGTTTCCTCAAAAAAGAGACCCACAAATATCTTTTCAGTAAAATATGTTAAGTCCTAAAAAATTAACATTTAAAAAAAATAAAAAATCAAACATTTTTTACTTCAAAGCTTTGGAAATTAAGTTGTAGGAAGCAAACTCATATAGCAGAAACATATATTGTATTGATGGTTTTTGCTTTATCTACTCAATCAAGTAACCCCTAATATTTGTTTTACCAAAGCAACAAAATTTACTCTGCTTATTAAAGAAAAAAACTTATTTCAAGAGCTAAAAAATTCACCAATTCAATGAAATTCATCAAACTTTAACTCATTTGCTTCATGAAGATTTGAATCAAAGGTACTCAATAATTAATTGTTCCTTTAAATTTGAGAATTTAAAAATGGAGGTTAAGTAAAATGTTGCATTAGCTATACTAAAAGAGGTAAGTGCCAAAAAAGAAAAAATTGATGTTTTTTGTGTACTTTGCTTAAGAATTGTTTGAACATGGTTTCCTTGCATACAACAGGCCAATTAGGTGTGATTTATGAGATTATAATGTTAAAGAGAACTAAATGTATTCTAGTCAATTAAGAAAACTACAAAAAGGCTTGAACATCCAATTTATAACCGTAATCCCCTTTTAATTCATACATAATAAACGAAGTGACGAAGAAGCAAGAGGTAGAACTAAGTTGTTCCACTTGCTTTTCGAACCCCAACCTTTTTTCTTGCATTCACTAAAACAGAATTGAAAATCAACTATTGTTTCCTTCAATGCACCCAAGAAATGCCACATCACATTATATTAGAAAAACTCAGGAGGAGTATAAATCTAACACACACCACCAAACACCTTATCTAAACTCAAATCAGAAATAGTAATTCCTCTTCCCCTAATCATCCAGACTAACAACCGAGAAACTTACCACTTGAACCCATCACTACTGACATGCATTACCAAAGGAGCACACCACCTCTGAACAACCGCCTTTGCCCCAGGTACAATCAAACCATAACATGACACCTTCACAAACCAATAGAACATTAATTCTTAAATATCTAAATACACCTCACACCATAAGATTGTTTGTAGCAGTCGAAAAAATAACCCTTCCCATATACCTCACACCCCAAATTAATATATAATTTTTTTCCATTTCCATATGCACACCTCACATTTATATACGGTACATATACAAAATGCAACAAATATGGATTATGACTTGGAAACCTCAACGTATGCAAAAATGATGGTGATGAATCAGATAACACAGATAGACACATGGCAGAGGCTAGGCTAAGGAAAAAAAATGTACCTAGAGTTTCTTTGGAGCAAATAACAAGAAGAACCAACACACAATTTGTAGAGTCCGGGCAAAGCAAACCTGTTGTACATTGTACACAAATTTTAATAATGCCTAAAAGAAATAAAAAATGAAATGAAAAAGAGAGAAGATAGGTCCTTACGGGGAATGGAAAGAGGCCTTTGGAGGGGACTAGGAGCTGAAGCCAGATAAACCTCTAACAACAAAGAAGAACTAATACCGAATTCGACTATGAGCATCGAAGGAAAAGACCATTGATGGATGATTACATGATGAAATCCATGGAATTTGACACCAAGAATTACTAAAATCTCTGATTAGAGGAATTGGTAATCTCATAGAAGACCAGTAAGAGAGATAGAGAGTTACAAAGAGACTATTACAGAGAGAGGGTGAGTGTGAGGGAGTATTCTAGACCCTTCGGGTAATCTCAAAGAACTATTGTGAAAGAGGAATAGGTAATCTAGCTCAAAAAACACCAAATAGAGGGAGAGAAAGTATTATAGAGAGAGCATGAGTGTCATGAGGGAGGGAGTGTATTATAGGCCCTTCATGTGATTTAAGATTTCATTCAGTGTTACACGAACCATTTTGTTGTTTGGCGAATTCTATTACATTTGACTCGTTTTGTTTTGGTGCAAAACGACGCACTGAAATTTTTGAACAGAAATAAATTTAGAAACCGCAATTGAAATTTGTCGCTATGAACCAATAAGTTTGTAATAAAAAAAACCATAATAAAATGCTATTTAGCTATTACAATGGTGACACATATTTGTGATATGATTTTAATACATAGTAATGACATTTTGTTGTTGCTAATTCAAAACTTTTTAACAAAAAAAATTAATGAAATTGGCCTACTTATGCTCATGTATGCTTGATGAATATTCACAGCAAGAAAATGAGAGAAGTGACCTGGCCGATTCTATCCTGATAAACGTTTCTGGAGAAAAGTCTGCGAAAGATCTCTGAAAGAAGCTGGAAAGCCTTTCTCAAAGTAAATCTTTGGTAAACAAACTATTTTTGCGAAAGAAGTTGTACAACCTTCAAATGGCTGAGGGCGATTCGTTCTCTGTTCATCTACATGAGTTCAACACTTTGATATGTTAGTTATTATCTATCATTGTTGATATGATGGATGATGATAAGGCCATTACGCTGCTCTGTTCACTACTTGATTCATAGGATAACTTAATAGTTTTGATTGGTAGTGGTACGATTGATTTGTCTTTTGAGAATGTCGTGGCAACCCTATTGTCTGAGGAGATGAGCCGGCAGGGTACAAAGAACTCGTCAAAAGAGGCCTTATCTATGAGAGGGCAAACCCATGATAAAGACTACAAGTGGTATGGTGATAAACCTAAGTTCACAGGAAGATCGAAAAGTAGAGATAAATCTGGGTTGAAGTGTTGCAAGTGTAGGAAGCCTGGACATCCAAAGAAAGAGTGCAGAAGTAAGAGTATGAACCCTGAAAAGTGAACAGACAAGATATCAACTTCAGGTAATAAGAACCAGTATGATGATGATGCTGGTAACTTAAATATAGCATCCTATTTGGCTCAATCAGATCAGATTGTTTGGATAATTGACACAGGAGCATCCTTTCACATGACGCCTCACAGAGACTAGTTTTGCGAGTATGAAACCTTTGATGGGGAAATGTTTTATTGGGAGATAACTCTCTAGTGAAAAATATTGGTTGTGGGAAGGTAAAGTTGAGGATGAATGATGGGACAGTTAAAAAACTTTCAAGTGTGATGCATACTCCGGGTCTCAGCAAGAACCTAATATCAGTCAGCAAGATGGCAGATGAGGGAGTGAACTTTAGCTATGACAAATATTCTTGCAAGATGACTCATAGATCATTAGTAATTGCATGAGGTGTTTGGTATGGTACGTTGTACAAGCTACTGGAAAATACAGTACAAAGTCAGTGTAGTGGAGGTTTTATCTCTGAGAAGGCGATTGATGATGAGGCGATGTCCTCTATGTTGTGGCATCAGAGGCTTAGGCATATCGGTGAAAAGAGATTATCTAATTTATCGTCAATGCAGATGGTGAAGGGAGTCATAGATTGCTCCATGGGATTTGGTTTCTGTGAGCATTGTCTACATGGTAAGCAGAACCGTGTGAGTTTTAAGTCCACTGACACGAGGGCAAAGAGTATTCTGGATTTAATACATAGTGATGTGTTTTGTCTAGTTCTGGTCCAATCTCTTAGAAAATCAAGGTATTATGTCTTTTTCATTAATAATTTTTCAAGATATGCTTGGATTTATTTCATTAAGAGTAAAACTGAAGGATTTGATAAGTTTCGTGAGTCTAAAGCATTGGTAGAAAATAATATGGAAAGAAAGATAAAGGTACTGAGAACAGATAATGGAGAAGAATTTTGCTCAGACAAGTTTGAGCAATTATGTGTGGTAAACGACATTGCAAGACAGAAAACAACTCCATATACACCTCAACAAAATAGGGTGGCTGAGAGACTCAATCAGTCACTTATGGAGAAATCGAGAAGTATGTTGAGTTGTGCAGGCTTGGAGCTGGAGTTCTAGGCAGAGGCTGTAGCTACGGCATGTTATCTGAAGAGTAGGTCACATACACCAGCTTTATAGGATCAAACACCATTTTAGGCATTATTCGGGAAGAAGCCAAGTTTGGCTCATATTAGAGTTTTTTGGTGTGATGCTTATATAAATGTGCCAAAAGAAAAGAGGAACAAACTTGACAGCAAATCAGTGAAGTACATCTGCATTGGTTATAAGGATAGGGTCAAGAGGTACAAATTATGGAATCCAGAAAACAAAAGTACAGTTTATAGCAGAGATGTTGTGTCTAGGGAAACGCAAAGGGATGTGGTGGCTGTCCAAGATGTACCGGAATAGCCAAAATAGGTTCAGATTGATCTTAGCCTGGGAGATAAAGAGTGGGAGACTACCCCATAGACTGCATCAGATACTAATTTAGTTAGGTCTAAGCAAGATATTCATGTTTCTGATGTAGAGTCATCAGGTATTCCCTAAGTTCTTGCAGTGCATTATATACTTTAAATATTACTGGTGATGATCCTAGCACAGTAAAAGAGGCAAGGACCTCGAAGGATGCAAATTTATGGGAGAATGCTATGAAAGAGGAGAAGCAGGCACTGGATAAGAACGAAACATGGAGCCCTGTCAAATTGCCTAAAGATAACAAGGCAATTGGGTGCAAATGGATTTTCAAGAAAAAAACAAATGTAGATGGAATGGTAGAAAAGTATAAGGCATGTTTGGTTGCAAAGGGGTACTCGCAAATAGAGGGAATTAAGTTAGATATTTTCCCCGGTAGCAAAGTTGACATCTATCAGATGTCTCTTATCCATAAGAGCTGCTTATGATCTAGAGGTTAAGCAACTAGATGTGAAGACAGCTTTCCTACATGGGGACTTTGAGGAGGAAATTTACATGAAACAGCCTGAAGGCTTTGTGAGCAAAGGCAAGGAAGAGCTAGTTTGTAAATTGAAAAGTCTCTATACGGACTAAACCAGTCACCACAGATGTGGTACCAGAAGTTTGATACATATGCCATTTTGCTCGGGTTCACTCGCAGCTATGTTGATCACTGCGTCTACGTGAAAAGGTTAAGGGTTGATTTTGTCATTTTAACCTTGTATGTGGATGATATGCTGTTGATTAGAAATAATAGGAAGATGATTAGCATTATGAAGGCATTGTTGGCAAGGCAGTTTGACATGAAAGACCTAGAGACAACAAACTTTATCTTAAGCATGCAGATAAAGAGGGATTGTAAAATTGAAAGCTATGGCTAAGTTAGAAGAAGTATATTGAAGAAGTGTTGAAGAAATTCAACATGTCTGACAGCAAGCCGGTAGGGACTCCCATGCCTTTGGGAACCAAGTTATTTGCATAACAATGTCCGAAGATGGAGGAAAAAGCTGAAGATATGGTGCACGTACCTTATGCTAGTGCGGTTGGAAGCTTGATATACGCCATGGTGTGTACGAGACCATATATTGCCCAAGTAGTGGGAGTATTGAGTAGATATATGTATAATCCTGGGAAAGAGCATTGGACTTCAATCAAGAGAGTTCTTAGATATCTTCATGGCATGTCAGAGTTTGCATTATGTTATGGAGGTATGGGAGGTAAGAAGAATCTTGATATTGTAGGATCAATTGAGGAGACATTGATAGCAGGAGGTTTACAAGCGGGTATGTGTTCAATCTGTTTGGTGGGGTAGTGAGTTAGATGAGCAAAATACAAAGTTTTGTTGCCCTTTCATCTACAGAAACAGAGTATATGGCAAAAACTCATGCTGGAAAGGAAGTGGTTTGGCTTCAAAGGTTGTGTGCTGAGCTTGGGTTTAAACAAGAAGCAGTGAAGGTGAAATGTGATAATCAATGTGCTATCTTCTTAGCAAAGAATCGTGCATTTCATTCACGAACGAAGCACATTGATATCCAATATCACTTTATCCGGGAAAAGATTGAAGAAAAGGTTATAAGCTTTGAGAAAGTCGATACAGTAGTGAACAACGCAGATTTCTTGACTAAGGCAGTTAGTCTAGCAAAGTTTGAGTGGTTTGCTACTGAGATGGGCTTAAAGAAACAAAGTCCTGGGAATTTTTCCATGTCTGTGAAGTATTTACCAAGTGGGAGATTGTTAGAGTTGGTGCATACTTCATGGGACCAGATCTGTAGAACCCCGAACTTTTAGGCCATGTACATGAGTTGAGCCTTGTTTTTTGCTTGGCGGTTTGGGCTTGGGCCCATAAAGAGCCGTAGTTCTGTAGCATAACGGAAATCCTAATTAGAACCTAATTAGGACATCTTAAGTTGCATATAAATACTTTTTTATGTACTGAGCATGCACTATAAACAGAGAAATTTGTGAGATTGATAACAAGAAACTTCTGGCAGGACGTAGCCCTATTCTTAGGTGAACCTAGATAAATCTTGTCTTCTTTTCTTTTTGTTTATAATTTGTGTGATTGACAGGTCTCGAATCATTCAAGCATGAGGGAGCTTTAAGGTTATATATGTGTCTTTCCCTTTGGTCTTCAAGTACCAAACCTATATTCTTCTTCTTTTTTTTACGTTCCAATGATTCTTTATAGTGTTCTCTATGTGCCAATGAGACCATGATATGTGCTTCTTAATTCACTAATGGTATAGTGGGCCATTATTTTTTAAGGGAAACATGGCCGCAAGCGTCACACTGCTACAAGTGACTGTAAAGGTTGCCAGATGCTAACCAAGATGGAGATTCCTAGGTAATGGCTGTTGTAGCTAGACCAGGCAAGATGAAGAAGGTTACGAGAAATGTGAAGAGTTCAAAGTCATTTAAAGAGAACAGAAGGTTTAATTGTTACGATGCGTATGTGCTTGATCTGATAGTTGAATTACGTTCTATGGAACAAGTTTCTTCAGGTTTAATAGAGAAATAGAGAGATGAGAAATAAAACACAAGGAAGAACATTTTCTTTTTCATTTTATTTGGAAGACAAACACGCTTTTCCTGTTTGATTTTTCTAAAAAAAAACTCCAAATTCCTAGTTTTCTTCTTCTTCTCCTAATCCTAATTGTCAAAGACTTTCAATCTCACTAATGGAGAAGAAAGAGCAGAGGAAAGGAAATTTTCTTTTCCATTTCTGTTTTAAACAAAAGACTTGGAAACCCTTACAGAAAATCCAATTCTTCCCTCTTTCTTCCTCTCTAAAACTCACTATTTCTTTTTTGGTTCCTTCTTTTTTCCTCACTCCCTCTCCACCATGCGGTCGTTGATCTCTTCAAATTCTGACATCATCCATTATCCTGTCAACACTCACATGGAGCTACAGCCACGGTAAATAGAGAGCCACGAATTATATATATTTTTCGTTAAACAAGGACTTTTGTTAAACATTGCACTAATTTTATAACACTAGGCGTTAAATTGATTCGTTTAAAACATTAGTGGATTAGTAGTTTATCAGGTAAATCTGATGCAGGTGGACTACCTAGAACGGGCCATGGGCTCAGATTGAGGCCCGGAGACCCTAGTCTGATTGAAAACAGGCCAACGAACAAAAATGAGGTTTCTTAGTGTAGCAAGATTTTAGCCAAAAAACGACGTTAGGCCCTCAAATTGGCAGTTTACAGTTTTTAGGAAACTTTTTATTTTACTTAATTTAAATTCGGCCTTAATTTAATTTTCCTATTTTAGCTCCGACCTTATAAATAAGGTCTTAGGGTTTCGTTATCATTATTATTGTATTTGCATAATTTTAAATAAAACATCAGAGCTGTTTCTCTGTATTGTTTAGGGTTTTTTCTTGTGTAACTCCCTGTGAACTATTTGTTCGACTAGTCTGCAGAATAATCGTTATTCTATCCGGCGTCAATTGGTATAAGAGCTTCAGCGTTTTCCTAGGGCAAGATTTCATCAGTTCCATGGCTGGTGGTCGTGGTCGTCGCGGGCAGGTTCCGAACGAGAAAGCCCCACGCCGTGATCATAACGTTCAGGATGTGATGCTTGAGGATTTACAGCGGCAAGTTACAGAGTTAACCCAGTGTCTAGCGGCGCGAAATTTAGGGGATTGTGAGACGGAAGGTCATGATTCCGATTCCAGTTTCGAAAACCCGTATCACAGTCCTAGTCGATTCAAGGAGCACCGTGGTCGGGAGGATCGTTATGGAGACCTCGGATTCAGAGTGGATCTGCCCGAGTTTTCGGGTACGTTACAGGTCGAGGGATTCGTCAATTGGTTGAATGAAGTAGAGCATATTTTCGAGTATAAGAAAGTCCCATATCGTGTCGAGGTGAAATTGGTCGTCATCAAACTGAATGGCAGAGCATCTACGTAGTGGGAGCAGTTGAGGCGCTCGAGCGATCAGCAGGGCAAAGCCAAGATCATAGATTGTGAGAAGATGAAAAAGAAGATAAAGGATCACTTCTTTCCTTTCGGCTACACTCAAACCTTGTTTCAGCGACTTTATTCGTTGAGGCAGGGCACGAGATCGGTGGATGATTACATGGAGGAATTCAATCAATTGATAGCCCGGAACGATTTATCTGAGAAAGAGGAGCAGATGGTGGCACAGTATTTGGGGGGATTACGGCAGCCCCTGTAGGATGTCCTCAGCCTTCACTCACTATGGACAGTTTCAGAAGCAAATCAGCATGCACTTGCAGTGGAAAAACAGCAGAACAGGAGGCTAATGAACAGAGGCGATCAAAACAATCGGCCAGTTCACCCGCAGGAATCTCGTCCTGCCCAGCAACCACCCCAAGGTAACCCTAACAAAAATATTAGATGTTTCAGATGTGGTGAACATGGGCATAAATCAATTGAGTGTAGGAAGCCTGCTAGTAATAAGGGCAAAAATCGCCTGATTGAGGATGATGGGGTAGACGAAACTGAGGAGATTGGAGAGCCTGTGGATGAGGATGATGAAGATGGAGATGTGTTGTATGGAGATGGCCATGAGACTCTGGTCGTTCGTAAGAGTCTACTGACCCCTAAGGGCGATTCAGGGGACGATTGGTTGAGGACCAATATTTTCCACACGACCTTTACAGTTGCAGATAAAGTCTGCAAGATGATCATAGATAGTGGCAGTTGTGAGAATGTGGTGTCTGAAGATGTTGTCCAGCAATTGCAGTTGAAAACAGATCATCATTCTAAGCCGTATAGATTGTCTTGGCTTAATAAAGGCAGCAGGGTAACAGTAGATAGGCGTTGCCTAGTGTCTTTTTCGATTGGTAAGAAATATTTCGATAATGCTTGGTGTGATGTTGTGTCTATGGATGCTTGCCATGTATTGTTAGGCAGGCCTTGGCAGTATGATCGTAGTGTTATTCATGACTGGTGAAAAAACACATACTCCCTTAGCATCAAAGGGAAAAAGATTGTGTTGGCACCTCATCAGGAAGGAATCACTCCTACCCCGATTCCCAATAATACTAATCCGCTTTCGAGGTCCAGGTTTATAGTGGAGGTTGAGCATGTAGACGTGGTCTATGCTCTGCTGCCTTATGGGAATAGTGCAGCTGATCTGAATCAAGAATTACCAGTTGAAGTGTAGCAGTTAATGGTAGAGTTTTCTGACCTGATGTCGGAGGATCTTCCTGCTGGGTTGCCGGCTATGAGGAATATTCAGCATCAGATCGACCTTGTTCCCAGGTCCAGTTTGCCTAATCGATCGGCGTATCACTGCAGCCCCAAGGAATCTAAAGAGTTGCAGCGACAAGTGGTAGAGTTGTTGGAGAAGGGCTACGTCCATGAGAGTATGAGCACATGCGTGGTTCCTGCCCTACTAGTGCCGAAGAAGGTTGGTTCTTGGCGTATGTGTGTTGATAGCAGAGCCATCGACAGGATCACAGCGAAAGAGTATGAGCACATGCGTGGTTCCTGCCCTACTAGTGCCGAAGAAGGATGGTTCTTGGCGTATGTGTGTTGATAGCAGAGCCATCGACAGGATCACAGGGAAATACCAGTTCCCAATTCCCCGCCTGGAAGATATGTTAGACCAGCTGTCCGGTTCTAGGGTCTTCTCCAAAATTGACCTTAGAAGTGGATACCACCAGATCAGAATAAGGCCTGGAGATAAGTGGAAGACGGCGTTTAAGACACAGCATGGGTTGTATGAGTGGATGGTCATGCCCTTTGGGCTGTCCAATGCACCCAGCACATTTATGAGGTTTATGCATCCGGTTTTAAGGCCTTTTTATGGGGAAGTTTGTTGTAGTTTACTTCGATGACATCCTCATTAATAGTCCGACATGGGAGTCACATTTTGATCACCTTCGTGCTGTTTTTAATATGTTCAAGACAGAGCGCCTGTACGTCAATCAGAAGAAGTGTTCTCTCTTCACTACTTCTATTACTTTTTTGAGTTTTGTTGTATCTACTGATGGTGTTCAAGCAGATCAGTCGAAGGTAGATGTAGTCTTGGAATGGCCCACACCGAGGACCTTACACGATGTAAGAAGTTTCCATAGATTGGCATCTTTCTACCGTCGGTTCATCAGAAATTTCAGCACTTTGATTGCTCCTATCACAGAGTGCCTTAAGAGGCGTGATTTCTAGTGGTCCGAGGAGGCTAAAACCAGCTTTCAACTGGTCAAACAAAAGATGACAGAGGCACCAGTTTTGGTACTTCTTGATTTTGAAAAGGTGTTTGAGGTAAATTGTGATGCATTTGGGGTGGGTATTGGTGGTGTTCTAAGTCAAGAGGGTCGACCAGTAGCTTTTTTCAGTGAGAAGTTATCAGGATCAAAGAAGAATTACTCCACCTATGATATGGAGTTCTCTGCCATAGTTCAGTCCCTGAAATATTGGCATCACTACCTAGTGCAGAGGGAGTTCATTCTTATCACTGATCATGAGGCCTTGAAGTACATCAATGGCCAACACAAGCTGAGTAGGCGGCATGCCAAGTGGGTGACGTACTTGCAGGAATTTACGTTTGCACTAAGACACCGAGCAGGAAGTCTGAACTGTGTCGCAGATGCACTGAGCCGTCATACATTACTCCTCACCACCATGAGCACCAAAATTGTGGAATTTGAAGTCTTCTCGGATATGTATGCTGCAGATCCTTCCTTCGAGAGGATAATTGAGGAGATAACTAATGGTGAATGACTTGATTTTATTTTGCATAATGGTTATCTATTTCGTGGATTGTAGTTGGGCATTCCAGATTGTTCACCAAGGCAGCAAATTATTAGTGAACTTCATAACGAGGGTCACTTTGGGCGAAACAAGACGTTGGCCCTGATTTCCTCTAACTATTATTAGCCTAAATTGACCAGTGACGTGGCTCAACATGTGGAGCGTTGTTATGTGTGCCAACGGTCCAAGGGAGTTCTCACTAATGCGGGCCTGTACACACCCTTATCCAAGATAGCCTATTTCATTCCTTGCAAGAAGACAATGGATGCTACCCGAATCGCTCGTTTTTACTTCAAAGAGATTGTGCGTTTGCATGGTGTTCCCCGATCCATCACTTCAGATCGTGACACCGAGTTCATGAGTCAGTTTTGGAAGAGTTTATGGGAGAAGCTGGGGACGAAGTTAAATTTTAGCAGCGCTTATCATCCTCAAACAGATGGTCAGACCGAGGTGGTGAATCGGAGTTTGGGAAACCTTTTGAGGAGCTTAGCAAGAATTAAACCGAAGCAGTGGGATATGGCATTACCTCAAGCAGAATTTGCCTATAATAGGTCGAAAAACAGAACCACTGGAATAAGCTCATTTGAGATTGTGTATAGTCAGAATCCATCTAGGGTGCTTGACTTAGCCCCTATTCCACGGGTGGGTCATTTGAATCCCAAGGCAGATGAGATGGCAGAACATCTTCGAAGTATCCATGAGCAGGTGAAGCTGGTCATTCAAGAGAGTAATGCCAAGTACAAGGCTTAGAGTGATAGTCATCGTCGTCAGGTACTCTATGATGTTGGTGATTTTGTTTGGGCAGTATTAACTCGTGATCGTTTTCCCATGGGAGATTATAATAAGTTTAAGGAGCGAAAGATTGGACTCTGTGAGATCTTATAAAAGATCAATGATAATGCCTACAGACTACGCCTCCCCAATCATCTGAGGACTTCTGATGTATTTAATGTGAAATACCTGAGTCCATGTTTTGTGGATTTCGATGAAGCTATTGTGAACTCGAGGACAAGTTCTTTCCAACCCAAGGTGACTGATGCAGGTGGGCTACCTAGAACGGGCCACGGGCTCAGATTGGGCCCCGGAGACCCTAGTCTGATTAGAAACGGGCCAACGAACAAAACTAAGATATGTCAGTGTAGCGGGATTTTAGTAAAAAAAATGACATTTAGGCCCTCAAATTGACAGTTTACAGTTTTTAGGAAACTTTTTATTTTATTTAATTTAAATTCTACCTTAATTTAATTTTCCAATTTTAGCTTCGACCTTATAAATAAGGTCTTAGGATTTCGTTATCATTATTATTGTATTTGCATAATTTTAAATAAAACATCAGAGTTGTTTCTCTATATTGTTTAGGATTTTTTCTTGTGTAACTCCCTGTGAACTATTTGTTCGACTAGTCTGCAGAATAATCGTTATTCTGTCCGGCGTCAGTTGGTATCAGATCTTCAGCGTTTTCCTAGGGCAAGATTTCATTAGTTCTATGGCTGGTGGTCTTAGTCGTGGTCGTCGCGGGTAGGTTCCAAACGAGGAAGCCCCACACCGTGATCATAACGTTCAGGATGCGATGATTGAGGATTTACAACGGTAAGTTGCATAGTAAACCAAGCGTCTTGCGGTGCAGAATTTAGGTGATCGTGAGACGGAAGATCACGATTCTGATTCCAGTTTCGAAAATCTATATCACAGTCCTGGTCGATTCATGTAGACATGGTCTATGCTCTGCTGCCTTGTGGGAATAGTGCAGCTGATCTGAATCTAGAATTACCAGCTGAAATGCATTAACTAATGGTAGAGTTTTCTGACCTGATACTGGAGGATTTTCCTCCTGGTTGCCACCTATGAGGGACATTCAGCATCAGATCGACCTTGTTCCAGGGTCCAGTTTGCCTAATCGACCGGCGTATCGCCTCAGCCCCAAGAAATCTGAAGAGTTCTAGTGACAGGTGGTAGAGTTGTTGGAGAGGGGCTATGTCCGTGAGAGTATGAGCCCATGCATGGTTCCTGCCCTACTAGTGCCGAAGAATGATGGTTCTTGGCGTATGTGTGTTGATAGCAGAGCCATCAATAGGATCACAGTGAAATACCGATTCACAATTCCCCGCCTGGAAGATATGTTAGACCAGCTGTCCGGTTCTAGGGTCTTCTCCAAAATTGACCTTAGAAGCGGATACCACCATATCAAAATAAGGCCTGGAGATGAGTGCAAGACAGTGTTTAAGACGTAGTATGGGTTGTATGAGTGGATGGTCATGCCCTTTGGGTTGTCCAATACGCCTAGCACATTTATGAGGTTTATGCATCAGGTTTTATGGCCTTTCATGGGGAAGTTTGTTGTAGTTTACTTCGATGACATCCTTATTTATGGTCCGACATGGGAGTCACATTTTGATTACCTCCGTGCTGTTTTTAATAAGTTGAGGACAGAGCGCATGTACATCAATCAGAAGAAGTGTTCTTTCTTCACTACTTCTGTTACTTTTTTGGGTTTTATTGTATCTACTGATGGTGTTCAAGCAGATCAATCGAAGGTAGATGTGGTCTTGGAATGGCCCACACAGAGGACCTTGCACGATGTAAGAAGTTTCCATGGATTGGCATCCTTCTACCGTCGGTTCATCAGAAATTTCAGCACTTTGATTGCTCCTATTACAAAGTGCCTTAAGGGGCGTGATTTCCAGTTGTTCAAGGAGGCAGAAACCAGCTTTCAACTGGTCAAACAAAAGATGACAGAGGCACCAGTTTTGGCACTTCTTGATTTTGGAAAGGTGTTTGAGGTAAACTGTGATGCATCTGGGGTGGGTATTGGTGGTGTTCTAAGTCAAAAGGGGCGACCAGTAGCTTTTTCAGTGAGAAGTTATCAGGATCAAAGAAGAATTACTCCACCTATGATCTGGAGTTCTATGCCATAGTTCAGTCCCTGAAACATTGGCGTCACTACCTAGTGCAGAGGGAGTTCATTCTTATTACTGATCATGAGGCCCTGAAGTATATCAATGGCCAACACAAGCTGAGTGGGCGGCATGCCAAGTGGGTGACGTACTTGCAGGAATTCACGTTTTCACTGAGACACCAAGCAGGAAGTCTGAACCGTGTCGCAGATGCACTGAGCCGTCATACATTACTCCTCACCACCATGAGCACCAGAATTATGGGATTTGAGGTCTTCTCGGATATGTATGCTGCAGATCCTTCCTTCGGGAGGATAATTGAGGAGGTAACTAATGGTCAACGGCATGATTTTATTTTGCATAATGGTTATCTATTTCATGGATTGCAGTTATGCATTCCATATTGTTCACTAAGGCAGCAGATTATTAGTGAACTTCATAATGAGGGTCACTTTGGGCGAGACAAGTCTTTAGCCCTGATTTTCTCTAACTATTATTGGCCCAAATTGACCAATGACGTGGCTCATCATGTGGAGCATTGTTATGTGTGCTAGCGTTCCAAGGGAGTTCTCACTAATGCGGGCTTGTACACATCCTTACTTGTACCTGAAGCCCTTTGGTTCGATGTTAGTATGGACTTTGTGGTGGGCTTACCCCGTACCCAACGAGGCATGGATTCTATTTTGGTGGTGGTTGACAGATTTTTCAAGATAACCCATTTTATACCTTGCAGGAAGACAATAAATGCTACCTGGATCGCTCATCTTTACTTCAAGGAGATTGTTCGTTTGCATGGTGTTCCCGATCCATCACTTCAGATCGTGACACCAAGTTCATGGGTCAGTTCTGGAAGAGTTTATGGGAGAAGCTGGGGACAAAGTTAAGTTTTAACAGCACTTATCATCCTCAAACAGATGGTCAGACCAAGGTGGTGAACAGGAGTTTGGGAAACCTTTTGAGGAGCTTAGCAGGAACTAAACCGAAGCAGTGGGATATGGCATTATCTCAAGCATAATTTTCCTATAACAGGTCGAAAAACAGAACCACCTGAATGAGCCCATTTGAGATTATATATGGTCAGAATCCATCTGGGGTACTTGACTTAGCCCTTATTCCACGAGTGGGTCATTTGAATCCCAAGGCAGATGAGATAGTAGAACATCTTCGGAGTATCCATGAGCAGGTGAAGCTGGCCATTCACGAGAGTAATGCCGAGTACAAGGCTCAGAGTGATAGTTATCGTCGTCAGGTACTCTTTGATGTTGGTGATTTTGTTTGGGCAGTATTAACTCGTGATCGTTTTCCCATGGGAGAGTATAATAAGCTTAAGGAGCGAAAGATTGAACCCTGTTAGATCTTGCAAAAGATCATTGATAACACCTACAGACTACGCCTCCGCAGTCATCTGAGGACTTCTGATGTATTTAATGTGAAACGCTTGAGTCCTTGTTTTGTGGATTTTAATGAAGCTATTGTGAACTAGAGGACGAGTTCTTTCCAACCTGAGGTGACTGATGCAGGTGGACTACCTAGAACGGGCCACGGGCTCAGATTGGCCCCCAGAGACCCTAGTCTAATTGAACATGGGCCAACGAACAAAACTGAGGACCCTCAGTGTAGCGGGATTTTAGCCAACTAAACAATGTTTAGGCCTTCAAATTGGCAGTTTACAGTTTTTAGGAAACTTTTTATTTTATTTAATTTAAATTCAGCCTTAATTTAATTTTTCTATTTTAGCTTCGACCTTATAAATAAGGTCTTAGGATTTCGTTATCATTATTATTGTATTTGCATAATTTTAAATAAAACATCAGAGCTGTTTTCTCTGTATTGTTTAGGGTTTTTCTTGTGTTACTCCCTGTGAATTATCTGTTCGACTAGCCTGCAGAATAATCGCTATTCTGTCCGGCATCAGTTGGTATCAGAGCTTCAGCGTTTTCCTAGGGCAAGATTTCATCCTTTCCATGGCTGGTGGTCGTGGTCGTGGTTGTGGTCGTCGCGGGTAGGTTCCGAACAAGGAAGCCCCACGCCGTGATCGTAACGTTCAGGATGCGATGATTAAGTATGTACAGCAGCAAGTTGCAGAGTTAATCCAGCGTCTAGCGGCGCAGAATTTAGGTGGTCGTGAGACGGAAGATCACGATTCCTATTCCAGTTTCGAAAACCTGTATCACAATCCTGGTAGATTCAGGGAGCACCGTGGTCGGGAGGATCGTTATGGAGACCTTGGATTCAGAGTGGATCTGCCTGAGTTTTCTAGTACGTTATAGGCTGAGGGATTCGTCGATTGGTTGAATGAAGTAGTGCGTATTTTCGAGTATAAGGAAGTCCCAGATCGTGTCAAGGTGAAACTGGTTGCCATCAAACTGAAGGGCAGAGCATCTGCGTGGTGGGAGCCGTTGAGGTGCTCGCGCGATCGGCAGGGCAAAGCCAAGATCACTGATTGGGAGAAGATGAAGAAGAAGATGAAGGGTCACTTCCTTCCTTTCGGCTACACTCAAACCTTGTTTCAGCGACTTCATTCGTTGAGGCAGGGCACGAGATCGGTGGATGATTACACGGAGGAATTCTATCAATTGAAAGCCCGAAACGATTTATTTGAGACAGAGGAACAGATAGTGGCACGGTATTTGGTGGGATTATGGTAGTCCCTTCAGGATGTCCTCAGCCTTCACTCACTGTGGACAGTTTCGGAAGCATATCAGCGTACACTTGCGGTGGAAAAATAGAAGAACAGGAGGCCAATGAACAGAGGCGATCAAAATAATCGGCCAGTTCGCCCGCAGGAATCCCATCCTGCCCAACAACCACCCCAAGGTAACCCTAACCCAAATATTAGATGTTTCAGATGTGGTGAACATGGGCATAAATCAACTGAGTGCAGGAAGTCTGCTAGTAATAAGGGCAAAAATCTCCTGATTGAGGACGATGGGGTAGACGAAACTTAGGAGATTGGAGAGCCTGTGTATGATGATGATGAAGATGGAGATGTGTTGTATGGAGATAGCCATGAGACTCTGGTCGTTCGTAAGAGTCTACTAACCCCTAAGGGTGATTCAGGGGACGATTGGTTGAGGACCAATATTTTCCACATGACTTGTACAGTTGCAGATAAAATCTGCAAGATGATCATAGATAGTGGCAGTTGTGAGAATGTGGTGTCTGAAGATGTTGTCCAGCAATTGTAGTTGAAAACAGATCGTCATCCTTAGCCGTACAGATTGTCTTGGCTGAATAAAGGAAGTGAGGTAACAGTGGATAGGCGTTGCCTAGTGTCTTTTTCGATTGGTAAGAAATATTTCGATAATGCTTGGTGTGATGTTGTGTCTATGGATGTTTGCCATGTTTTGTTAGGCAGGCCTTGGCAGTATGATCATAGTATTATTCATGATGGGTGAAAAAACACATACTTCCTTAGCATCAAAGGGAAGAAGATTGTGTTGGCACCTCGTCGGGAAGGAATCATTCTTACCTCGATTCCCAATAATACTAATCTACTTTCGATGTCTAGGTTTATAGCAGAGGTTGAGCATGTAGACATGGTCTATGCTCTGCTGTCTTATGGGAATAGTGCAGCTGATTTGAATCTAGAATTACCAGCTGAAGTATAACAGCTATTGGTATAGTTTTCTAACCTAATGCCGGAGGATCTTCCTTTTGTGTTGCCGCCTATGAGGGACATTCAACATCAGATCAACCTTGTTCCAGGGTCTAGTTTGCCTAATCGACCGGCATATCGCCTCAGCCCTAAGGAATCTGAAGAGTTGCAGCGACAAGTGGTAGAGTTGTTGGAGAGGGGCTACGTCCGTGAGAGTATGAGCCCATGCGCGGTTCCTGCCCTACTAGTGCCGAAGAAGGATGGTTCTTGGCGTATGTATGTTGATAGCAGAGCCATCAACAGGATCACAGTGAAATACCTGTTCCTAATTCCCCACCTGGATGATATGTTAGACCAGCTGTCCGGTTCTAGGGTCTTCTCCAAAATTGACCTTAGAAGCGGATACCACCATATCAGAATAAGGCCTGAAGATGAGTGGAAGACAGCATTTAAGAAGCAGCATGGGTTGTATGAGTGGATGTTCATGCCCTTTGGACTGTCTTCAACTGGTCAAACAAAAGATGACCGAAGCACCAGTTTTGGCACTTCTTGATTTTGAAAAGGTGTTTGAGGTAAACTGTGATGCATTTGGGGTTGGTATTGGTGGTGTTCTGAGTCAGGAGGGGCGACCAGTAGCTTTTTTCAGTGAGAAGTTATCAGGATCAAAGAAGAATTACTCCACATATGATCTGGAGTTCTATGCCATAGTTCAGTCCCTGAAACATTAGCGTCACTACCTAGTGCAGAGGGAGTTCATTCTTATCACTGATCATGAGGCCTTGAAGTACATCAATGGCCAACACAAGCTGAGTAGGCATCATGCCAAGTGGGTGGCGTACTTGCAGGAATTCACGTTTGCACTGAGACACCAAGCAGGATATCTGAACCGTGTTGCAGATGCATTGAGCCGTCGTGCATTACTCCTCACCACCATGAGCACCAGAATTGTGGGATTTGAGGTCTTCTCGGATATGTATTCTGCAGATCCTTCCTTCGGGAGGATAATTGAAGAGGTAACTAATAGTCAACGACATGATTTTATTTTGCATAATGGTTATCTATTTCGTGGATTGCAGTTGTGCGTTCTAGATTGTTCACTAAGGCAGCAGATTATTAGTTAACTTCACAACGAGGGTCACTTTGGGCAAGATAAGACGTTGGCCCTGATTTTCTCTAACTATTATTGGCCCAAATTGACCAGTGATGTGGCTCATCATGTGGAGCATTGTTATGTGTGCCAGCGGTCCAAGGGAGTTCTCACTAATGCGGGCCTGTACACACCCTTACTTGTATCTGAAGCCCCTTTGTTCGATGTTAGTATGGACTTTGAGTTGGGCTTACCCCGTACCCAACGGAGCATAGATTTTATTTTGGTGGTGGTTGACAGATTTTCCAAGATGGCCCATTTCATACCTTGCACGAAGACAATGGATGCTACTCGGATCGTTCATCTTTACTTCAAGGAGATTGTGCGTTTGCATGGTGTTCCCCGATCCATCACTTTAGATCGTTACACCAAGTTCATGAGTCAGCTCTAGAAGAGTTTATGGGAGAAGCCGGGGACGAAGTTAAATTTTAGCAGCGCCTATCATCCTCAAACAGATGGTCAGACCGAGGTGGGGAACCGGAGTTTGGGAAACCTTTTGAGGAGCTTAGCAGGAACTAAACCGAAGCAGTGGGATATGGCATTACCTCAAGTAGAATTTTCCTACAACAGGTCGAAAAACAGAACCACCGGAATGAGCCCATTTGAGATTGTGTATGGTCAGAATCCATCCGGGGTGCTTGACTTAGCCCCTATTTCACGAGTGGGTTGTTTGAATCCCAAGGCAGATGAGATGGCAGAACATCTTCGGAGTATCCATGAGCAGGTGAAGCTGGTCATTCACGAGAGTAATGCCAAGTACAAGGCTCAAAGTGATAGTCATCGTCGTCAGGTACTCTTTGATGTTGGTGATTTTTTTTGGGCAGTATTAACTCGTGATCGTTTTCCCGTGGGAGAGTATAATAAGCTTAAGGAGTGGAAGATTGAACCCTATGAGATCTTGCTAAAGATCAATGATAACCCCTACAGACTACGCCTCCCCAGTCATCTGAGGACTTCTGATGTATTTAATGTGAAACACCTGAATCCTTGTTTTGTGGATTTCGATGAAGCTATTGTGGACTCGAGGACGAGTTCTTTCCAACCTGAGGCAACTGATGCAGGTGGACTACCTAGAACGGGCCACGGGCTCAGATTGGGCCCCGGAGACCCTAGTCTAATTGGAAACGGGCCAACAAAGTTTAGACCCTCAAATTAGCAGTTTATAGTTTTTAGGAAACTTTTTATTTAATTTAATTTAAATTCAGCCTTAATTTAATTTTTCTATTTTAGCTTCGACCTTATAAATAAGGTCTTAGGGTTTCGTTATCATTATTATTGTATTTGCATAATTTTAAATAAAATATCAGAGCTGTTTCTCTGTATTGTTTAGGGTTTTTTTCTTGTGTTACTCCCTGTAAATTATCTGTTCAACTAACCTGTAGAATAATCGCTATTCTGTCCGGCGTCAAAATCTCAGAGTTTAAATTGCATTTAAGTAATTACAAAGGTAGTGGAGTAATAGTAATTACAAAGCAACAACAGGTTCCTGTGTTAATCCCGTGATTACTCATCTCTCACTCTCTCAAAGGCATAGGCACTTATAATTGTGACTGTACTTTTTCATATCTTATATTATATTATAGTATATTTATCTATCTATTTATTAGTTCATATGAGCTTATTGGGTCTATGAGTTATATAACGAGAATAAACAAAAGTATATTTTTTCTTATTCCCGTTTTCTAGTGTAAAGGAGATTCGATCCTAATTCTTTTTGGCCAAGACAAATGAAATTATCAATTAAGCATACTTTTGAAAAAATTTAGCAACTATAATTTTATTAAAACTTCACTTGTACCAAAAGTAAAAGTGCAAATTTTACCGAATGCAACAACGACTATATCTAAAGCAAATTTATATGACCAAATTGAAAGAATTTAGGAAAAGAAGCTTAGCTACAGAGACATAATCAAGTTTTCCTTGAGGACTGAGAGCCCCTTTTTGATGGCTGAAAGAATGTAATCAGTTTTTGGTAAAAGCACAATCAAGTCTCTTGTCCAATAAAAAATGAGTCTACTAACTAAGCTAGTTGGCATGTATAAAAAAATTGTGATTTACCGCTCCAATCCGAATCAGCAGCAAATTAATAGAACTGTTAAGAAAAAAAATAAAAGAAACTGACAGAAGTAAAAACTTCAATGAACATAAATAAAAAAGCACAAGAAAATTAAAACAAAGAAAAAGGCACTCACCTTTAATGATGCCCAGAAGTAGAAAAAATTCTCTATTTTAGAAATAGTAAAACAAATTTATTTAATGCTACTACCTCAGACGACATAAAATAGAGTACAACCTCAAGCATCAGAAGGAGATGAGAAAAACACAAACAGGTGTAGTGCTATACATTACACCTCCATGATCTACGCAAGAAGCAAAAATACACTTGCCCCATAAACAAGAAGGTCTAATCCTTTTTTCAAGTCGGTCATACTTATCCTGTTTATGCTAGACGCCTGAGAATCAAATCTAATTACTATTTTCTCTAACTTTTTAATTGGTCTAGGGTCAATAGGAGTCAATACAAATTAACTCATGGCATTGATCGTTGATTAATTATTTGAAATATCAATTTGATATAAATTCTTGTAACTCTCCATGATGAAGAAAATTTACGTTCTTAATTCTACATTCATTACAAAAGCAAGAAACTATCCCAACATATGTCATATTACACCATTTATAAGACAAAAAAGATCAACAAATAATTCCATCATAGGACAGGACTAATTACATTGATTGTCATGCCATCTTCATTTCTTTCGTCAACTTGTTATCAAATTCAGAGAAGAGATAATTTTCTTTCCACATCGTAGTGAGCATATGGAATGATGGAATTAGTATCCTTTTTTACTTTAAGTAAATAAAGAGTATTGGAGATAAAAAATCACAGCATTAGGATCTAGTTTCAGAATGGATTGGACCAAGTTTGATAAATGTTCAAAACTTTTAAAAGCACGAGGTGTAACCATGTAATCGACTGTCTATACATATCTTCCCCATTGCATTATCGACGAGGGATTTGAATCATAAGAAGTGCATAACTAATAAACTCAACACCCTCTACGAAGGAGAACTCTAAAATATAGAATAATGACTATTACAGAAAACTGTTTCCATAAATTTGGTGTAAGTTGGTGAGTGTTTTTAATAAGTGTCAACATGGTAACTAGAATTTAGCTTAGGATATTGCATACAGATTCTATATTAGTCTGAAGTATCCTCAACATCCCTTTCAATCAATGAAAATTTCATGCGTCACATTGAACGAAATATTTGCTAACTTCATCCAATGCATCCTAAATATATAACAATCAAGTGAATACTCCAAAGTGAGACTGTGATGCAGGAGGATCCAAGTCAGATGATGCTGAGTTGTTAGATAGCACGTTGTTGCAGATCAGCGCAAAACTGGCAGGTGGACTAACTAGGACGGGCCGCGGGCATCGGGCCCCGAAAGACCCTAGTCTGATTGGAAACGGGCTTCCGGGCAAAACTCAGTTTAAATCATGAGTGTCATCATTTTTAAACCAAAAAACGACGTTTAGGCCCCCAATTTGGCAGCTTTATGTTTTTAGGAAACTTTTTATTTTTATTTTCGGCATTAATTTAATTTTCTTATTTTAGCTTGACCTTATAAATAAGGTTTTAGAGTTTAGTAAACATTATTATTGAGTTGCATAATTTTGAATAAAATTTAGAGTTCCTCTGTTTTTTAGGGTTTCTTCTCTTGTGTAATTTTATTCCATGTGAATTATCTGTTGAAAACTAGCCTGCAGAATAATCGCTATTCTGCCCGGTATTAGTTGGTATCAGAGCTTCAGCATCTTCCTGGGTTGAGATTTCATCAGTTTCCATGGCTGGTGGTCGTGGTCATGGTCATCGCGGGCAGGTTCTGAACAAGGAAGCCCCACACCGTGATCGTAACGTTCAGGATGCGATGATTGAGGATTGACAGAGGCAAGTCGTAGATCGAACCCAACATCTAGCGGCACAAAATTTCGGTGATCATGAGACAGAAGATCACGATTTCGATTCCAGTTTCGAAAACCTGTATCACAGTCCTAGTCGATTCAGGGAGCACAGTGGTCGGGAGGATTGTTATGGAGACCTCGGATTCAGAGTGGATCTACCCGAGTTTTCTGGTATGTTACAAGTCGAAGGATTCATCGATTGGTTGAATGAAGTAGAACGTATTTTCGAGTATAAGGAAGTCCTAGATCGTGTCAAAGTAAAACTGGTCGCCATCAAACTGAAAGGCAGAGCATCTACGTGGTGGGAGCAGTTGAGGCACTTAAGCGACCGGCAGGGCAAGGCCAAGATCACTGATTGGGAGAGGATGAAGAAGAAGATAAAGGGTCACTACCTTCCTTTCGGCTACACTCAAACCCTGTTTCAGTGACTTCATTCGTTAAGGCAAGGCACGAGATCAGTTGATGATTATACGGAGGAGTTCTATCAACTGATAGCCCGGAATGATTTATCTGAGACGGAAGAACAGATGGTGGCAAGGTATTTGGGGGGATTACGAAAAACCCTACAGGATATCCTCATCCTTCACTCGCTGTGGACCATTTCTGAAGCATACCAGCATGCCCTTGAGGTGGAAAAAAAACAGAACATGAGGCCAATGAACCGCAACAACGATCAAAGCAGTCGGCCAGTTCGCCCTCAAGAATTTCGTCCTGCCCAGCAGCCACCCCAAGGTAACCCTAGCTCAAATATTATATGTTTCAGATATGGTGAACAGGGACATAAATCGACTGAGTGCAGGAAGCCTGCTAGTCATAAGGGCAAAAATCTCCTGATTGAGGACGATGGGGTAGACGAAACTGAGGATATTGGAGAGCCTGTGTATGATGATGATGAAGATGAAGATGTGTTGTATGGAGATGGCCATGAGACCTTGGTTGTTCGTAAGAGTTTACTGACCCCCAAGGGCGATACAGGGGACGATTGGTTAAGGACCAATATTTTCCACACGACCTGTACAGTTGCAGATAAAGTCTGCAAGATGATCATTGATAGTGGTAGTTGCGAGAACGTAGTGTCTGAAGAGGCTGTCCAGAAATTGCAGTTGAAGACAGATCGTCAACCCAAGCTGTATAAATTGTCGCGGTTGAATAAAGGCAGTGAGGTAACAGTAGATAGGCGATGCCTAGTATCTTTTTGGATTGGTAGAAAATATTTTGATAATGCTTGGTGTGATGTTGTGTCTATGGATGCTTGTCATGTATTGTTAGGCAGACCTTGGCAGTATGATCGTAGTGTTATCCATGATGGGCGAAAAAATACCTATTCCCTTAGCATTAAAGGGAAAAAGATTATGTTGGCACCTCGTCAGGAAGGAACCACTCCTACCCCGGTAGCCAGTAATACTAATCTACTTTTGATGTCCAGGTTTTTAGTTGAGATTGAGCATGGAGATGTGGTCTATGCTTTGCTGCCTTGTGGGGATAGTGCAGCAGACATGATTCTAGAATTATCATCGGAGGTGCAGCAGCTGTTAGCAGAGTTTTCTGACCTGATGCCAGAGGACTTTCCCCCTGGGTTGCCGACTATGAGGGATATTCAGCATCAGATTGACCTTGTTCCAGGATCCAGTTTGCCTAATAGACCGGTTTATCGCCTTAGCCCCAAGGAATCTGAAGAGCTGCAGCGACAGGTGGTGGAGTTGTTGGAAAGGGGTTACGTCCGTGAGAGTATAAGCCCATGCGCAGTTCCTACCCTGCTAGTGCCAAAGAAAGATGGCTCTTGGTGTATGTGTGTTGACAGCAGAGCAATCAATAGGATTACAATAAAATAAAGGTATTGAATTCCCCGCCTGGATGATATGTTAGACTAGCTGTCCGATTCTAAGGTTTTCTAAAAAATTGACCTTAAAAGCGGATACCACCAGATCAGAATAAGGCCTAGAGATGAGTGAAAGACAGTGTTTAAGACGCAGCATGGGTTGTATGAGTGGATGGTCATGCCTTTTGGGCTATCCAATTGGCCCAACACATTTATGAGATTTATACATCAGATTTTACGACCATTCATGGGGAAATTTGTAGTAGTTTACTTCGACGACATCCTCATTTATAGTTTGACATGGGTGTCACACTTTGATCACCTCCGTGCTATTTTTGATAAGTTGATGACAGAGCGCCTGTACGTCAATCAGAAGAAGTGTTCTTTCTTCACTACTTCTGTTACTTTTCTGGGTTTTGTTGTATCTACTGAGGGTGTTCAAGCAGATCAGTCGAAGATAGACGCAGTCTTGGAATGGCCCACACTGAGGACCTTGCACGATGTCAGAAGTTTCCATGGATTGGCATCCTTCTACCGTCGATTCATTAGAAATTTTAGCACTCTGATTGCTCCTATCACAGAGTGCCTTAAGGTGTGTGGCGTACTTGCAGGAGTTCACATTTGCACTGAGACACCAAGTAGGAAGTCTGAACCGTGTTGCAGATGCACTGAGCCGTCGTGCATTACTCCTCACCACCATGAGCACCAGAATTGTGGGATTTGAGGTCTTCTCGGATATGTATGCTGCCGATCCTTCCTTTGGGAGGATAATTCATAAGGTAACTAATGGTCAACGACATGATTTTATTTTGCATAATGGTTATCTGTTTCGTGGATTACAGTTGTGCGTTCCAGATTGTTTATTAAGACAGCAAATTATTAGTGAACTTCATAACAAGGGACACTTTGGGGGGGATTAGATGTTGGCTTTGATCTCTTGTAACTATTATTGGCCCAAATTGATTAGTGACGTGGCTCATCATGTAGAGCGTTGTTATGTGTGTCAGCGGTCCAAGGGAGTTCTCACTAATGCGGGCCTGTACACACCTTTACCTATACCTGAAGCCTCTCGGTTTGATGTCAGTATGGACTTTATGTTGGGCTTACCCTGTACCCAATGGGGCTTGGATTCTATTTTGGTGGTGGTTGATAGATTTTCCAAGATGACCCATTTTATACCTTGCAGGAAGACAATGGATGCTACCTGGATCGCTCATCTTTACTTCAGGGAGATTGTGCGTTTACATGGTGTTCCCCGATCCATCACTTCAGATCGTGATACCAAGTTAATGAGTCAGTTCTGGAAGAGTTTATGGGAGAAGCTGGGGACAAAGTTGAATTTTAGCAGCGCCTACCATCATCAGACAGATGGTCAGACCGAGGTGGTGAACCGGAGTTTGGGAAACCTTTTGAGGAGCTTGGCAGGAACTAAACCGAAGCAGTGGGATTTGGCGTTACCTCAAGCAGAATTTGCCTGTAACATGTCGAAAAACAGAACCACGGGAATGAGCCCATTTGAGATTGTCTATGGTTAGAATCCATCTGGGGTGCTTGACTTAGCCCCTATTCCATGTGTGGGTCATTTGAATCACAAGGCAGTTGAGATGGCAGAACATCTTCGGGGTATCCATGAGCAGGTGAAGTTGGCCATTCACGAGAGTAATGCCAAGTACATGGCTCAGAGCGACAGTCACCGTCGTCAGATACTTTTTGATGTTGGTGATTTTGTTTGGGCAGTATTAACTCGCGATCGTTTTCCCGTGGGAGAGTATAATAAGCTTAAGGAGCAGAAGATTAGACTCTGTGAGATCCTGCAGAAGATCAATGATAACGCCTGCAGACTACGCCTACCCAGTCATTTGAGAACTTCTGATGCCTTTAATGTGAAACACCTGAGTCCTTGTTTTGGGGATTCCAATAAGACTATTGTGAACTCGAGGACGAGTTATTTCCAACTTGGGGCGACTGATGTAGGAGGATCCGAGTCAGATGTTGCTGAGTTGTCAGATAGCACGTTGTTGGCACTGAGGTACCTAGAGTTGGCAGATCAGCGCAAAACTAGCAGGTGGACTACCTAGGACCGGCCACTGGCTCAGATCGGGCCCCGGAAGACTCTAGTCTGATTGGAAACGGGCTTCCGGGTAAAACTTAGGTTCGACCTTGAGTGTCGTCGTTTTTAAGCCAAAAAACGACGTTTAGGCCCTCAATTTGGTAGCTTTATGTTTTTAGGAAACTTTTTACTTTTATTTTCGGTATTAATTTAATTTTTTTTATTTTAGCTTGACCTTATAAATAAGGTTTTAGGGTTTAGTAAACATTATTATTGAGTTGCATAATTTTGAATAAAATTCAGAGTTCCTCTGTTTTTTAGGGTTTTTTCTCTTGTGTTATTTTCTTCCATGTGAATTATCTGTTGAAAACTAGCCTGCAGAATAATCGCTATTCTGCTCGGTGTCATACTGTCTATATTTGTTTCATTTAATTTCCAAGAAAATCACACAAGCATATTTTTGTAGTAAGTGAACAAGGGATGAAAATAATGAGAAACAAATATATTATTTCCTGAGTTATTGTTTCAACTTTTTTTTGAGAAGGAATTTCTATTTATTGAACTCCAGTGTCTTTTCTACATTTGTGTCTTCCCTGGTCGAAGTTTTTAGTTACTAATAGAAAATCCTGAAAGTTACTAGTATACATATGATCTGTGAAAATAACAAAGGGAAGATCCGAAAGCGTTTACGCATGATAATATACTATGCTTTGGATTACACTGATCTTGGTATGGCCATCGATTATGGGCTCAAGCAGTCATTCATAATCCTCCGAGCTAAAGCAAGAGTTGAATTCTGCACTTTTAATATTGATCCGACCTTTTGTCTATCCAACAAAGTAGTGTCCAAGAATACCCACCATCTAATTGCTTTTTCACCCCAATTAGCTGGTGCATCTCATCACATACATCTAATTGATGATCAGTCATTATTGAATTAATTACAATTTATGTAAGAATGGCCATGAACTTAGAAAATGATATGAAAAACAAAAATCATAATAAGAAGTACCTCTTTCCAGCTATCTTCACAATATGGGGTGCTTGGCGAGTTCAAATCTAACTTTTCTGATTTTTCCAGGAAATAACCTCAATGGTCTATTACAGGCACAGATATGCAATTTCGTCAATGGCTATGAAATTGTGTCATCAAATTACAATAAATCAATTAACTAGAACTGCAAATAATTCAATCTTAAAATTGAAAATCCATATTGAAAAAAAAAAAAAAAAAAAAAACATACCTGTCCTTTCACTTTGGGTGCATGTTTGGAGATCACCCTCACCACTTTCACAATATTTGCATGCACAGGACGGGCACAACCATTCTCCTTTGTTTCCCCCTGTCACCTAAAAGTCCAACAACATATATATATATATATATATATATATATATATATATATATATATATATATATATAAACAGAACAACAAATTGTACGTGATAAGTTTAGTTTAAATAAAACTTATATAGAAAAAAAAAAATCTTCTCACCTCCATCCTCATGCAGATTTTATGGAATGCCGAGGGATATCTATCCCAACAAATTATATCTCCTTCATCTGCACATATGATGCAGGCATCGTTGTTATCAGTAGTATTTGCATGAGGATTCACTTGGTCAAAAGCTGGTTGAGCTACCTTTTCCTCCTGATGACATGCTTCAATCAAGCAACACATAAGGGAAACACTGTGCTCAATGAAGAAAATATTCAAGTGAGGTCATATATATATATAAGGCAGCGATACCACCATTTAACCATATATAAGCCCACAATACGACCATATTATCCACTTAAAAGCAGAAAAAATAAACACCAGGTGAAGTCAAACCTGGAACAATATTCTCAATGCTCAACCTTGATCTTTTCTCCTTGAACCAAAGCCTCATTGGTATTTTTATGATCAATTTAAGGGAATTAATCACATAATTATGAGTTGTTTATGAAAGACATATTTTATACAGAATTATGAATTAACTATCTCTGTTTCCTTTCGCCATGTGTGTACACTAAGCAATAAGTTTGAGCTTTAAAATTGAAAATTTTATTTTTCCATGCATTCATAGAACAAATAAAATGCTTAATTACATATTTCACTTTGTGGTTAGCGAGACTTTCATTTTAAAGTGTGAGAAATGTTTTGTGACAAATTGAATTATAAGGCTTCATCAATCAGCAAATCGAACCTAAGGTCTGAGCAAACTGAACCTTGGTCAAAACATAATGGCCTATTGAAACGATCGATCTCGGGTTGGTCACCCCCGAGACAATGTTGTCACATTTTGAAAATCTCAGCACAATACTTATATGCAACAAGAAAATAAACACCAATAGAAATTTTTACATCAATCCACAACCCTCAACAAGGAAGATACATCATTCTGATCTTGACTTAAACATTATATACAACGTAATATGCATGAATATTTATAAATAAATTTTTATTTTATTTTCACATTAGTATGAGGATGTGGACACGTATGTGACTTATAAAAAATTATTTCGTCTGAACTTCAAATCACCAAACTATCTGTCCTACCTGCTACTAGAAATAATTGTACAATGAGGGATGAGCTTCATGATATCAGTGAATTAAATTTACTAGAAGTATTTAATTTGTATAAATAGTCTTTTAATATTTAATCATTTATATATCATATAAATTGATAATTGCATTCTATAATCACTACACATATCATAAGTCACATTCTCTATCAATCTCTTCTTCTTCTATATTTGTTCACCTTAAGACCATTAATTATCTCATAATTACCTCGTTATGAGGTTCACAGCCTATAGTCTACCATTTAGATAGCTTTATCATATTATACTTCCATGTTTCTTTCTCACCATAATTGTCTCTCTGTGAGACTCATTCATCTATAAATAAATTTACAATAACAAACAACACTTCAGCATTTTAGTAATCCAATCAATATTTAAAACAGAAGCAATGCATGAATTATTATTAGGGAACGTGTTTCCACATGTCGACATGTTTTTATCTTAAACCGGTTGCCTTCCCGGTTCTTTTATTTCATTTAGACCGGCCCCCTCTTGGTTCATTTATTTTCAGCCTATACCAGCTATCACGGTTTTCATTTATTTCCAGCATATACTGACTGTCACGGTTTTCATTTATTTCCAGTATATATCGACTGTCACGGTTTTTCATTTACACTAAATTTTAACTCGTAAATCATATCAAATCATCAACCATAGCTCATCAAGAATTTCCCTTATCGCCTTTATTATTTAATCGACTCATTATTCCAATAATATTATTGCTCATAAAATAATTCTCTACACGTCTACTATTCCTATCATAGCTATCAACCAACTTTCATCTATCACCAAATCATAAGTTAATGATTTATTCTAATATTATTACTATATATTTCATATTTATCTTGATTACTTAAAGTAAATCTAACTCACCACGTAGCACTTAGAGCTACCAGTGGATCACCTCCTTACCTTTCCTACTCCTCTCAGCAATTTCCCCCGGTTGCTGATCGTCAACACTTGACATAATATTTATATTAAATTTCTAATTTATTCTTCAATTCTTCATAATTCACACCCTTTGAAAATTCTCACATTGAATTCTGGGAAATTTCATGTATGCTAAATTTCAAAAATAAACTTCACGTTATTACCTTATGTTTTTCTTAGAGTTTCCCGTAACTCTCTATAAAATTCTCCCGTAAACCTCTTCAAAATTTTACCCTTTCAACCTTTCTTTTGGTCCCCACATGTTTAAAGAAAGACAGTAATTTGAATGGTAGTTGAAAGAAAACCAAACAGGATTTGGTAAGTAATAAAATAAACTAAAGTTTTAAATATATATACATATATATGCAAAAAAAAAAAAATAACACTCAGCACTCGCCTTTTCAAAGTTTGCCACGAAATATGTAGCGCTGTCTTACATACAGCACTACAAGCTTGTTTTGGCAATAGGTGTTGCCACCTATTGCCACCTTTTTCCTTTTTTCTTTATTTTTAAATTGTTTTGAAAAAATTAAATCTTTCACATTTAAATATATCTATATATATTATTTTAACTCAATGTCATAATTATTAAAATATTTCTTTACCCTTTCTTTACAAATACGGGTATTACAATTCTGTCCACCTTATAAAAATTTCGTCCCCGAAATTTTCTTACCTAATTCATGAAAGAGTTTGGGGTATTCCTTCCTCATTTTTGCTTCATGCTCCCACGTGACTTCTTCGATATTTTTGTTCCGCCATAATATTTGAATCAAAGGAATGATTTTATTATGCAAGACTTGTTCCTTTCTGTCTAGAATTCTCACCGATACTTGTATAAACGTCAAATCTTCCTGAAGTTCTATCACTTGATTCGAGATACTATGGGATTCATCGTGTAAGTACTTTCTCAACATTGACACATGAAACACATATGTAATTGCTTTAACTCTAGGGACAAATCCAATCGATATTCTACTGGTCCAATTCTCTCAATCACCTCATATGGCCCAACAAATCTCGGGCTTAACTTTTCTTTCTTTTTAAACCTCAACACAGCCTTCCACGGAGATATCTTCAAAAATACCCAATTACCAACTTGAAACTCATGAAGTCATCTTCTTTTATCAGCATATCCCTTCTGTATGTTCTGTGCTGCTCTAAGGTTCTCCCTAACCAGTTTCATCCTCTCAGTAGCAAATCTATCATTTATGGACCAAATATCTTTCTCTCTCCAACTTCTTCCCTGCATATTGGAGTTCTACACCTTCTACCATATAAAGCCTCAAATGGTGCCATCCCAATACTAGTTTGATATTGATTACTATATGCAAACTAGATCAAACGCATAGAAGCATCCTAGCTCACTGAGAAACTTAATACACTTGCCCTCAGCATATCTTCTAGTATTATGATGATTCTCTCCGTCTGCCCATCAGTTTGTGGATTGAAAGCTGTACTAAACTGCAATTTCGTGCCCATAACTCCTTGGAAACCTCTCCAAAATCTAGAGGTAAATCTAGAATCTCTATATGATACAATGCTCATAGGTACTCCGTGTCATTTTATTATCTCCGCTACATAAAATTCAACCAACTTTTCAGGACTCCTGGTAGTTTTAATAGGAAGAAAATTTGAAGACTTAGAAAGTCTATCCGCTATAATTCACACAGTGTCATGTCCTCTTTGGGTACGAGAAAAACCAGAGACAAAATTCATACTCACATTTTCTTATGGCCACTCAGGTACTGGAAGAGGTTGTAATAAACCTGCTAGATGTCTATTCTCAAACTTCACCTGTTGACAAGTCAAACATTTAGAAATATATTCTGCTACATTCTTCTTCATCCTTAACCACTAATAATTCTATCTCAATCCCCTGTACATCATATTATTATCTGGGTGCATGGAATATACAGAATCAAGAGCCTTCCTTAGTATCTCCTTTCTCATCTCCACATTATTGGGAACACAAAATCTATGCCCCAATACCACCATACCATCTTCTCTAATTCTAAACTCAGTTGGCTTCACACTCAACACTTCCCATCTGATCTTCTCTATCCCCTTATCTGTAATAAACGAACAATAATAGAAGATTGTACCACCATATTTTCCATCAATACTCTTCTATCATTGACACTCAACTGCATCCTCATTCTTCTTAATTCTATCATCAAGCTAGTATTATGACTCCCAATAGTAGTTAATCTCCCTGTAGCCTTTCTACTTAATGCATCAGCTATTATATTAGCATTTCCTGGATGATAATGAATTTTACAGTCATAATCACAAATCAACTCCATCCACCTCCTCTGCCTAAAATTTAACTCCTTCTAGGTTGGTAAATACGTTAATCTTTTATGATCAGTAAAAATTTCACAATTGGCTCCATATAGATGATGTCTCCAAATCTTCAAAACAAAAACTATGACAGCCAATTCTAAACCATGGGCCAGGTAATTCCTCTCATGGTTCTTCAATTGCCTAGATACATAAGCTATAACTCTCCCATGTTGTATCAATACACATCCCAACCCCTAATGTGACGCGTCACTATATACCACAAATCCCATATCGCCAGAAAGAAGCACTAATAGTGGGGCAGTAGTCATTTTTTCTTTCAACAGCTGGAAAATTCTCTCACATTCCTCTGACCACCTAAACTTCACATCCTTCCTGGTCAATTTAGTCAATGGTCCAGCAATCATAGAAATTTTTGGGATGAATTTCCTATAATAACCAGCCAACCCCAAAAAGCTTCTAATTTCAGTTACACTCGTGGGTCTTTCCCAATTCAACACTGCTTCTACTTTCTGCGGGTCAACTACTATTCCCTCTCCCGACAAAACATGCCCCAAGAAAGATATTTCACTCAACCAAAACTCACACATAGAGAACGTTGCATATAATTTCTCTCTCCTCAGAATTTCCAACTCTATCTCTAAATGTTGCATATGCTCCTCTTCATTCTTGGAATATACTAGAATATCATCAATAAACACAATCACAAAATTGTCCAAGAATGGTTTAAACCCCCGATTCATTAGATCCATAAATGTTGTAGGAGCATTAGTCAACCCAAATGGCATCACCAAGAACTCATGATGGCCATAATGTGTCTTAAAAGCAGTCTTAGGCACGTCTCCCTCCTTTATCCTCAATTGATGATAACTTGATCTCAGGTCTATTTTAGAAAACACCCTAGCTCCCTGTAATTGTTCGAACAAATCATCTATCCTAGGCAAAGGATATCTATTCTTGATGGTGATATTATTTAACTGTCTATAATCAATACACAACCTCATTATCCCGTCCTTCTTCTTGACAAACAACACAGGGGCTCCCCAAGGTGATATACTAGGTCGAATAAATTGTTTATCTAGTAACACTTGAAGCTAAACTTTGAACTCTCTCAATTCAATTGGTGCCATTCTATAATGTTCTATAGATATGGGTGCTGATCCTGGAATCACTTCAATAGAAAACTCAATCTCTCTATTAGGAGGTAACCTAGACAACTCCTTAGGGAATACATCAAAAAAATCTTCCACTACTAAGATATCTTCTAACTTCCTACTTTCCTTGTTAGAATCCACCACATATGCCAAATACCCCTCACAACCCTTCTTCAACCATTTACTAGCAGTTAAGGCAGAAATAAGACAGTTAGCAAATATCTTTCGTTCTCCTTGAAAATTAAACTCCTCCTGTCCGGGTATCTTGAACACCAATTTTTCCTAAAACAATCTACCCAAGCATGATATGCAGATAACCAATTCATCCCTAGAATTAAATCAAAATCTGTCATATCTAAAGACAATAAATCAACTTCAAATTCTCTATCAGCAATATTAATCACACAACCTCGATAAATTGTCCTGATAATAACCCTATCTCCAGTAAAAACCTCAACAATAATCACATGCATCAAAAGACAAGCACTAGCATTAATAGATTTCATATAAATACTATATGCAAAAGAATAGGTTACACCAAGATCAATCAATAATTTAGTAGGCCTACCAGGGATAGATATCATACCCATAACAACATCAGGTGTGGCTTGTGCATCCTGTCGGGTCAATGCATAGACTCTACTGTCTGTGGACTGAAACTAGCTGCCATGTCCTCTCTCAGCTACTGATCCTCGACCTCTGCCCTGCACACTCCCTGATCCACCATCTATCTTCACTGATCTTCTCCCAACACTTCCAATGCCTACGAGAGCATATTTCCCCACTGGAAAATCTACAGCAACATGCCCTCCCTTGCCATATACAAAGTATATTTGCGTAGGGCACTTCCGAAACAAATGCCCCGTTTGATTACATTTAAAGCAAACCCTTGCCTCTCGATCATACATCGGATTACCACTTCCCCCTAGTGGCATACTTACTTCTCTACCATAACTCTCAATTCCCATAGCCTGTCTCCCAAACTAAGGGTCCCACCGGCATTACTCTGAGATACAGAATCAATAGATCCTGCTTGCCTCTCACTCTACACTACAGTTCCTTATGACAAGGAGCACCCTCTCTGGTGTGGTCTCCCGCCCTGTACACCCATACTGATATCATCTTTAGGTCCCTCAAATCTAGACCTCTTCAGTTAATCTCTCCTACCTTTAAACTCCATCAAATCCTTCTCAATCTGTAATGGTTTATCCACCAGTACAGCATAATTTCCTATGCCCATATAAGAGAGTTTAGTCTGAATGTCATAGTGTAATCCATCTGAAAATCTCTTACATTTTCTCTCCTCTGTCTTCACTAATTCAGGTAAAAACCTTAACAAGGCTATGAATCTACTAATTCAGATAATTTACCCTACCTTAGATGAATAAAATCTCTCTCTTATCATGCCCAAAAGGTATCTGGAAAATACTTAAGAAAGAACTCATCCTTAAACTTACTCCAAGTTAAAGGTTGTTCTACCTGTGTGCTTATCTTGGGCAAAATATCCTCCCAGCATTGAGAAGCATCACCCTCTAGCATAAATGAAGCAAAAGCAACCTTTTGTCCATCTGTCATTGGTAAGACCTCAAAATATTTCTCGATATGTCTAATCCATTGTTCAGATTCAATAGGATTTACAGATCCTCTAAAAGACTGGGGTTTAAACTTAAGAAATCTCACAAAACAATCACCTTGCATCTTATGTGCAAACACACCTTTTCCCTCATGAACCTTTTATCTCATCATATCATGTTCTACTCTACCCCTTTCTTATAATATCCTCTGTAGATTAACAGCTCTTTCTTCAGCTACATTCATCCTTTCTATAGAATGATTAAGAGCTTTTCTTAATTCATCCTTCCTAACCTCAGATTATCTCCCAACTCTACTAGTACCAGCTGCACTATCAGTATGTTCCCTTATAGGAACCATAGACTCAACTTTCCCCTCTGCTTCAGTTTTTCTAAATATTGGGGGTATACCACGTCCCCTCAAATTTCGAATTCTACCTCTAGCTCTAGCACGTCCATGTGTCATCCTCAGACTCTGCATTAAAATATAATTTATTTAGATCCTCCACTTCTCTAAGTTCTAATGCAATCTACAGAATCATAAAACCTAATACTCTGATACCAAAATTGTAACGACCTGTCTCGGGTTGGCCACCCCCGAGACAGTGTTGTCACATTTTGAAAATCCTAGCATGACACATATATGCAACAGAAAAATGACACCAATAGAAATTTTTACATCACTCCTCAACCCTAAATAGGGGAGATACATCATTCTGATCTTGACTTAAACATTATATACAACGTAATATGCATGAATAGTTACAAATAAATTTTTATTTTATTTTCTCATTAGTCTAAGGAAGTAGACATGTAAGTGGCTTACAGAAAATGATTTCATCTGAACATCAACTCACTAAACTATTTGTCCTACCTGCTACCTGAAATCATTGTACAATGAGGGATGAGCTTCATAAGCTCAGTGAATTAAATTTACTAAAAGTAATCAATTTTTATAAATAATCTTTTAATATTTAATCATTTATATCTCATATAATTTGATAATAGCATTCTACTATCACTACACATATCATAAGTCCCATGCTCTATCAATCTCTTCTTCTTATATATTTGTTCACCTTCAGACCTTCAATTATCTCATAATTACCTCGTTATGAGGTTCACAGCATATAGTCTACCATTTAGATAGTTTTATCATATCATACTTCCATGTTTCTTTCTCACCATAACTGTCTCTCTGTGAGACTCATTTATTTATAAATAAATTTACAATGACAAACAACACTTCAGCATTTCAGTAATACAATCAATATTTAAAACAAAAGCAATGCATGAATTATTATTAGGAAACGTCTTCCCACATGTCAACATGTTTTTATCTTAGATCGGCTGCCTTCCCGGTTCTTTTATTTCATTTAAACCGGCCGCATCCTGGTTCTTTTATTTCCAGCATTTGGTGACTGTTATGGTTTTCATTTATTTTCAGCATATACCGGCTATCACTTTTTCAT